>CM076578.1:886878405-887556316 GCA_034641835.2 Pinus albicaulis
TTCACAACTAGCCTAATATCAGAAACACCATAAGCAAACACACCGATATCTTTTACACATATAGAGAGAGCCCTCTCTGAGTCCAGGAAGGCTAGGTCCTCGGGCTCCAAAGCTTGGTTTGATGTTACATCATCATTTGGCTCTCACCGTCACCTAAATCACGCGGACCCTAACATGACCCACCGCTACCCCCGACCTTAATCTTGATCACCCATGACCTCCTCCTTCTACTTCTGCAATTTCTCGTCCTACAACTCTCCCACTGAGAATTAATTCTACATCAAAATGGGTCTCCTTCGAGTACTAAGTGTATGCTAGGCTTGTTTTCCAAGTGACCCTCAAGCCTTATTCTATAATCTTCCTGTTGGAGAACCAACAACCCAGATTAAAAGATTAATCAATGGCTAAGATTAAAACTTGACTTGATCCATGTTTTCTAGAAGATTCACACTCTGACTTATTAATACCCTTTAATTATTTCATTTCCCTAAGTTTAGACTTAGGTTCTTCATTAAAATAATTAATTATTTTAATAAGTCTTGAACCGAGTGGAATTTTCACAAACTCGTTTCGGGGTTCTTTGGAATCCGTTGTCCAAAGTTTGAAACTTGGAACACTTCTGGATGCTACAAAAATCAACACTCCCTCTTAGCGAGGAAAGTGTTCCAACAATATGCCTGCTACATGCTACTCTGATTCTGAAGCACCCTCTACGCTGCTGCCCCCTATATTGCTACCTTTGACACTGCCATTGTCACTTGCTGCATCTGTACCACAACTCCCTCTGAATACTGAATCCTCCATTCCTGCTACTGGAAGGGATTCTTCATCATCCCCATCTTCTCTCTGAAGTAGACAAACTTTGTCTTTCCCAGAGCCTTGGTGAGGATGTCTGCCACCTGTTCTCCTGTTGGAGTGTACTGCAACTGAGTAACTCCACGTTGTACCCAGTCCTTGATGAAGTGACACCGGATGTCAATATGTTTCAACCTATCATGAAACGCAGGATTTTCAGAGAGCTTTATACAACTTTGATTATCACATAAAATGTTGGTCGCTTCCATTTTCTCCTTGAGTAGATTTACTAACAGTTTCCTAAGACATATGGCTTCGCACGAAGCTGTGCTAGTTGCCATATACTTTGCCTCTACTGAACTTAGTGCCACGGAATTCTGTTTCCTACTGCACCAGGAAGTCATTCCTGATCCTAGACTGAAACAGTACCCACTGATACTCTTCCGATCAACTGAATTTCCAGCCCAATTTGCATAAGTAAAACCACTCGACCTGACATCATTGTCATGGGTGTACTTCAATCCAAGCTCGACTATTCCTCGAAGGTACCTGAGAACATGTTTGGATGCTGCCCAATGTGACCTATTTGGTTCCACCATGAACTGACTTAGGGTATTAACAACATAACAGATGTCTGTCCTTGTATTTACTAGATACATCAATGACCCTATGAGCTGTCTGTACAACGTAGGATCAACTTCATCATCATCGGATGTGTCGATTTTCCTCCAGTTGGTAATCATTGGAGTGGTCACGGGTCTACAATCCTCGATTTGAAATCTCTTCAGAATCTCTGTGGTGTATCTTCCTTGACCAAGGAAGATCTCCCCATCCTGCTGCCAAACTTCCAACCCCAGAAAATAGTGCATCCGTCCTAAATCCTTCATGTCAAACTCTTCAGCTAAATTCTTCTTGCAATCTGTGATGAGCCTTGATGATCATGTCAAGAACAGATCATCCACATACAATACCAGTATCAATGGCTCACTCCCTACTCTTAGATAGTACAGATTGGGATCTGCATCACTCTTGATGAATCCCATCTTCTGCAAATAGCTGTCAATCTGACCATACCAGGCTCTGGGAGCTTGCTTCAGTCCATATAATGCTTTCTTCAATCTGCACACATGAGTTTTTTGATCATGTGTCGCAAAGCCCTTCGGTTGTTCTATATACACTTCTTCTTCTATCACACCATTCAAGAACGTTGTCTTGACATCCATCTGGTGAATTTCCCACCCCATCTGCGCAACAAGGGATATCACGGACCTGATAGATGTGTATCTGGCTACCGGGGCGAAGGTTTCTTCATAGTCTATTCCTTCCTTCTGAGCATACCCTTTAGCCACGAACCTGGCTTTAAATTTCTCGATGCTGCCGTCTGCAGCATGCTTAATTTTGTAGATTCACCTGGATCCTACAACAGATCTCTCTTGTGGTCTGGGTATTACTTCCTAGGCATCATTTGTCATGATGGAACTGTACTCTTCCACCATTGCATCAACCCATACTTGTGCGGAGCAACTTCCCGGAAATTGGAGGGTTCTCCGACTAGAGCAACCAAGGCTTGATACCTCTCAGGTTGCTTACGCTGTCTCTTTTCATTCCTGGGATTTCCGACAAAATCCTTTGCATCCTTTAGAATCTGTCGAAGTTCCCTGCTTGTTCTTCCACTGGTGGTGGGTGGATTTACCAGCTCTCCTTCTTGCAAATCCTTAGGAGACCCATCCTTTGGATCACTATGCCTTGGAGAGGCAATTGAATTTTCTGCTGCTGGTTGCTGGGGCTGGACCAAAGGCTCTTCCTTTGACTGCATAGCAGAAGGCAATTCTCGTGATCTTTTGAAGGCTTTCTCCTCCATAAATTTCACATCTCTTCGCACCACTACTTTCCCGCTCTCAGGAATGTAGATGCGATAAGCCTTTGCATTCTCGCTGTATCCTACTAAATACCCCCTTTCAGCAGTCATCACCAACTTCTTCCTCTTCTCACTGGGTACATGACAGTAAGCTGTATTGCCGAAGATCCTAAAGTGACTCACTTCGGGCTTGCTGCCAGTGAAGACACTTTCAGGCGTGATCTTTCACAGTGCAGTGTGAGGAGTTCTGTTCTGAATGCAGACAATTGTATTACACCCTTCAACCCATAGGAATTTGGGCATTTCTTGGTCATACAACATAGCTCTGGTTGCTTCAACAATAGTCCAGTTCTTCCTTTCTGCCACTCCATTCTGTTCTGGATTGTATGGCGCTGTCCATTCTCTTTTGATGCCTTCCCTTGCGCAAAATCTGGTGAATTTTTTATCTATGTATTCTCCTCCATTATCTGATCGCAATACCTTGATCCGCTTCCCTGTCATATTCTCCACCAGAGCTTTGAACTCTTCAAATCGACTGAAGAATTCATCCTTGGTCTTCAAGAGTAGATCCAGGTTTTCCTAGAATGGTCATCAATGAAGGTGACGAAATATTCGGAACCACTAAGAGCTCTCGTGGACATCGGCCTGCAGATATCTGAGTATATTAGATCCAACACACGCCCTTGGCCTTATTGTTGCTTCTCTGATATGCAGCCTTGGCATATTCCCCCAATACGCACCCCTTGCAGACATCATCCCGCTTGGTCCTCAATTCTGGAACACCTGTGATAGTCTTCTGAAGACTTATCAACACCCCATGATGCAAATGCCCCATTCTTCTGTGCCATAGCTCATTCAGATCCGTTTCATTTGTGCTACCAACTAGTGCCATTGGGGAATCAAGCTGCAGTCTGTACAACTTGTTCCCTTACCCCGATTTGTGCCTTCTTCTTCCAACTGGAGTGCTTGACGTAGACTCTATTGCCAATAAAGTAGACGTCATATCCTCGGTTTTGACGCTGTGACACTGAGAGTAGATTCATCCCCAAACCCAGCACATGCAGTACATTAGTGGCCCAGATTTTGTTCCTTGCCTCGGTCTGAAAAACTACGGTACCTTTCCCAATGGGAGTGCACTTTGCTTTATTACCCATGGTTATTTTGAAATTCATTTGCTCTTCTTGGTAGTCGAAAAAAACAGTCTCGTACTCCCGTCATGTGAGCAGAGGCTCCACTGTCAATATACCAGACATCTGAGGCTGTAGTGCTTGATACACAAGCAAAATATTCCTTTAATCTGGATGCCAACACATATACATTGTGATCTGCTCACAGGCTTCTTCCTCCTAGATGACTCGTTTGAACCCTTCTCGCGTTGTTGCCTGTGGTTGAGCCCTCAAAATTGCCTTTCATCTTACTTACCTCATTTTCCTTTTTCCATTTCTATCCTAGACCCAATTGATCAATGAATATAGTTAAAA
This sequence comes from Pinus albicaulis, assembly GCA_034641835.2. Taxonomy (NCBI): domain Eukaryota; kingdom Viridiplantae; phylum Streptophyta; class Pinopsida; order Pinales; family Pinaceae; genus Pinus; species Pinus albicaulis. The sequence goes on from CM076578.1 coordinate 886,882,540, forward strand.
TTACTTTTAGAATGATTTACATGACTGACTTGCTAAGTTTTGTGATTTTTTCCATTGTAAAGCATTTTGACCGAAACTAGCTGCAGAATGCAGACATTCCGTAGCTAACCGGCGATTCTGCAGCTGTCTTCACGTTTGGGTATGTTCCAGGTGGCCTCTCAAGAAAAACCGCATATGGGCATATTCCACGTCATGCCTACATGGTTCGTTGCTCACCATGAAGGAAGAAACGAATTTTGTGTATGGTTTTGGTACGTGGGAACACATTTAAGAAGACAGACTTCTAATAGGACTGTCTTAGTCCAGATGTCCATTTCCTTGTTACGCAGCCACTTCAAGAGTCCTAATGTGATTCCGATAAGGAAAGACAATGTTCCTGAAATTGTTGCAAATCTTGTTATTTACATTTGTTATATAAACACTTGGGAAACCGAGAGCTAGGCTAGATTTTGTTCTAGATTTTGCTTAGATTCTGTGCTACATTTCTGAAGACACAGAGTGCTCTGTTCAAGTTATTTCACTTTTAATGAAGCAGACAGTGTTGTTTTGAAAGCATTGATTTGATTTGGAGTTAGATTCCGTCAGGTGGTAGAGGGCCCCTGCCTCTTGCACGGATTTATTTGCGTAATTTAGATAAGTATTCTAGATGCCTTTACGTTTTTGAAGTTGAATTTGTAGTTGTTTTCATTAGCTACTATAGTTATACTCATTCTAACTCTTCCACAAGAAGAAGCTCTTCCAAAATATTATAATGATGAATGGGAAATGGCTATAGTATTGTAGGATTTAATTGTAGCCTCTTTTATTCACCATCACAGTTATACTTATGCTCAGCACTCTTCCACAAGAAGAAACTCTTCCAAGAAATCTTTATACTGTCTTAAGCATGATTGTGATCTTGAACGTTTTAGTTGTGTGTTTTCACTAAGTACCATAGTTTTTCTTGCTCTTAAACGCTTGTCCAATATATCATAATGATGAGTGGGAGATAGCTATGATATCTTAGTTTTTCATTGCTTTCAGTCTTTACATTTGCATTTGCACTCAATTACACAGTCAGGATTGTTCTAAAAACTCTTCCAAAAGAAGGAACTCTTCCAAAATACCAATCATGATGGACAAACAAACTGTATAATTTCATAGAATAATGCATGATAGCTTAGTTAGGATGCTCCGGAGTTTAATTGCACTTAACTCATGCTCAGTTGTTCTGTTTTAAGTTTGATAATGACTTGTAGTTCAACACTGTTTTAGATTAGTGACATCTTAAGTTCATTCTTAGCTTAACTCATTGCATTTGCACTCCATATTCAGTTGTCATTCACTGCATATTAGACTACTTCAGTTGTTAAACTTAACAAAACAACCTTCATTATTTACAAACATCTTCTTGTTCTAAAATCTATAATCGCTTCATAACCACAGGAACAGAAGACAATATCATTTTAAGGCCTGAAGTACTTCTGCAACTCCCTTATCATCTCATAAACAAACATTTCCTCAAAAGACTATTTCAAAAATCCATAACCTTTGAGTGAAGTGTAGTGTCATTAAACTAAGTTGCAGAATAGAGTTAGGAACTAGCTTTAGAGTAGAAGATCTTATGATGGTATAAATGTTTTATTCCAAATTTGCTTCAACAAATCTCTAATCAAGGATGAAATGTTGCATCATTATAAGTTAGTTGTTCAAACTGTTTAGTTAGGAGGATTTACATATTTAGTTGATCATTTCTCAAGTTGAGTTTATGTTTTGAATCATTTCCTTAGAAATCATTATCAAGCTTTATTTCTGCTTAGTCATAGCTTAGATTTGATTCTACTTCAGTGTTTACAATTGCATTTTTCATTTGTCATCAACCAATTAGGCTCCACTCTGTTTTTAATCACCAGCTCCTTTCCATTAGCTTTCTAGTCATTTTTCTTGTGAACATAAAACCACCAAAAGACCAAAAACAGCATAAATCATCACAAAAGACCAAAAACATCACAAAACACTACACACAACGCATTAAGAAACAAACACCTAGGTACATACAGTACACTTCACTTCAGCAGTTTACCAAACCTGGTTGACAATTAAATGAGTTCAATTTAGGAGACTAGATTGAGACCAAACATTTTGGCGCCGTTGCCGGGGAAGTGAAAACTAGGTAACCTTTGTTTCTTAGCATCCAAAAACAATTATATGCATAGGGAGAGAGATTCAAGGGGAATATTTATAAGCAGCAGAGGCAGAAGTTTGATTTCTAGAACACCACTTGTTTCATCTAGATCCAGAGCTAGTACACCTTCAACTCAAACCCATCTTCCATCCTTTACTGATCCTGGACTTCTAGAAGACCTGAAATTAGATATCCCATTAGAGAAACCTTCCACTTCATCCACTGAACCTGCCATAGAAGAAGATCTAAAAACTCCTGTTAGGGACACAAACCTTTCCACTTCCACAAGAGAGTCAACCATGGCAGAAGAAGGAGGAGGAGGAGTTTTTAATGGAGAAAACACATTATTTGGAGGTAGAGGTAGAGGTAGAGGAGAAGGAGGTAGAGGAGAAGGAGGTAGAGGTGCAAATGTAGGAAGAGGTAGAATAGGAAGCTCTTTTGGGTTCCCTATACTTGATGAAGAAACCAATACAACCATGAAAAACATTTCACCCTCTGTCCTTCCAAACTTCTATGGACTTAAAACTGAAGATCCTGAAACTTTCTTATTCGAATTTGAAGTGCCGTGTAGAACTTATGACTACCTACAAGATGCTCAAAAACTGAAATTATTTCCTTCAACTTTGAAGGGAGCAGCATTGAAGTGGTTTATGAGTCTAATCAGTAGTTCTATTAGAACATGGGAAGACATGAAACAAACATTTCTAGAGAGATATTTGGATTATTGTATGCCGGTTAATCATAAGGAAGAAGTGTTCAAGATGTTACAAAAATAAGATGAAAATTTGGAAGATTTGTTGGAGAGATTTAATTACAACATAAAAAGGGCAAAAATGGAAAACCTAGATCAAGACACCTTAAAAGCTCTTTTGTTGAAAGCAATTAGGGATGAATGGTTGGATATCCTTAACATGATGGGAAAAGGGGATATATCACAACTCACATTACCTGAAATATCTGAGTTATGTATCAACCTTTCAAGAGGGAAATCTAAAACCGTCAAAGGTCCAAGAGATCCTGCTCTTGCAAGGGCAAGTAAGTCTGCTTCTGGGACAGTAAGTAGATCAGAAATAGGTCACATGCTTGATGATTTTAAATCTAACATCTTAGGGAGTCTTAGTGAACAAATAGACACCCTCAAGATACAAAACAAGCAAAAGGTTGAATCTGATGCCTTGGCAATCTTTTGTCCCAAATGTAGAAAGAAACATGCCTTGAGAGAGTGTCCTTTGGATGTAAAAGTTGTAGAAACTTGTGTCATTTGTTCTGAAAAACATGAGACCAAGAATTGTCCTTCTCTTCCTGGTCTCAAAGCTGTCTTTCAGGAGGAAACTCCTACAGATTCCACAGAGTCTCTCAATTTTGTATCTAGAAGACCTTGGCAAGGACCTCAAACACAAGGATTCCATGATCAAATGTATAATCAACCTCCACCTTGGAATTCTTGGCAGCAACCTTGGCCCCAATTTCAAAATCAATCTCAGTCCCGGGCACAAGGAACACAAAGTCCCTATGGAAGATACTCTCCATACTATCAGTATCCACCATCCTATCCACCATATCCACATTTTTATCCTCAAAATCCTCAACAATATTTTCCTCAAAATCTTCAACAAAATTTTCAACAAAATCCTCAACAACATCATCCGAACCAACCACATCAAAATCAGCCACTTCCATTACCATTCCCTCAAAAATCAAATCAATTTCCGGCTCAACCCATACCAAACCCCAATAATAAGAACCCTCAGAATACATACATGATAGAAGGCCAACAGTTTCCAACTTATTTAATTACTCCTATAGACCTTAGTGATGTTCAACTTAGGTCTGGAAGGATACTTGAAAAGAGGAAACCTTCTGTGATCATACAAGAACAAGATAATTCTGAGGAAGACTCTCTATGAGTGAATAAAAGTCTTGAGGAAGACACATCCTTTCAAGACCCAAACACTGAAAAACTAAAACAAAAAGATCCAATAAATCCAACTCCCGTATTAGAGCAACCATCCACATCTACTTCTATACCTCCTTTTCCGGAAAGATTACAAATTGATAGAGGTGTAGAAAAACAAATCATGGTGCCTAATTATGATTTCTTAGATGAATTGAGAAATGTTTGCATTAAAATTCCATTATTGCAATCCATCAAGGAAATCCCAATTTTAGCCAAAACAATAAAGGAGTTGAGTATGAAGACAACAAGAAAAAGAATAAGAGAAACCAAGAAAATTCAACTGGTAGGACAAATAGCAGACATTATGATGGGCAAGATCGCTATTCCAAAGTATCTTGACCCAGGAAATCCAGTTGTCAAAATTCACATCAATGGAATTGAAATTCAAAACACACTCATTGACTTAGGAGCAGCAATAAATATCATGAGTAGACAAATCATGAACAAACTGAAACTTCCTAATCTTCTCTTTACACCCACACTATTACAATTAGCAGATAGATCTGTGATCAAACCAGATGGGGTAATAGAAGACATTCCAGTGTCCCTAGATTCTTGGGAGTACCCTATGGATTTCATGATCCTAACTCCTAAGAATAATCTAGGAGGCCATCATGTTATATTAGGAAGACCTTGGTTGGCTACAGCTGATGCTTTTATTAGTTGTAGGTCCGGTGATATGTATATTTCTGATGGTAGTTCAACTAAGAGATTCACTTTATATCCTCCAGCTAGGACAATTACAGATCTAGATGAAACTCAATGGATAGAGGATGAAGAAGATTTACAACCACTCTTCACAATTTCAGAAATTAGTGAAGATAATCAAATTCTGAATACTCTAGAAAACTTTGAATCCTCTCCATAACACAAATATGAATCATTTCAAGAGGGATCCAATATTGAGTTTTTGTCATCTAGGCAGATGTCTCTTCATTCTATGGACAAATTTGGCAGCTCTACAAGTGAAATTTTTCCAGGCAAAACTTTGAACATAAAAAAGAACCTAGAAAAATCTCAACAAGAAGAGTTAGTCAAAGTATTACAGAGACATTCTTCTGCATATGCATGGGAATACACTGACATGAAAGGGATAAGCCCCAAGACTTGTACTCATCACATCTATATAGAGGCAAATTGCAAACCAATCAGACAGCCTCAAAGATGGATGAATCCAAATCTTAGGGAAATTGTTAAAGAAGAATTGCAAAAATTGTTAAATGTTAATTTTATCTATCCTATTTTAGATAGTCAGTGGGTTTCTCCTTTGGTAATTGTGCCAAAGAAAAATGGAAAATGGAGGGTGTGTGTTGACTACCGAGAACTAAATAAAGCTACTCTTAAAGACCATTTTACCTTACCTTTCATAGATCAAGTATTAGATACATTAGCTGGCAAGAAGTACTTCTCATTCTTAGATGGGTTTAGTGGTTACAATCAAATCCAAGTAGCACTTGAAGATCAAGACAAAACCACATTTACCTGTCCTTGGGGTACCTATGCTTACTGAGTATTGCCATTTGGATTATGCAATGCACCTGCAACATTCCAAAGGGCAGTATTAGGAATTTTTTCGGATCTAATACATGACTGTGTAGAGGTGTACATGGATGATTTCACAGTTTATGGGAATACATTTGAAGAGGCTTTAGAAAACCTGGAAAAAGTCTTAAAAATATGTCAAGAAGCAAACCTTTCACTTAGTCATGAAAAATGTTTTATGATGTTTACTGAAGGTATTGTTTTAGGGCACCACATTTCAAGGGATGGGATTAGAGTTGATGAGGCAAAAGTTGAAGTCATTTCTAACCTATCCATTCCAAGTTGTCAAAGAGATGTTAGAATTTTTCTAGGATTTACAGGGTATTATCGGAGATTTATAGAAAACTTCACCAAAATAGCATCCCCTCTCTTCAAATTACTCACCAAAGATTGTGAATTTAAGTGGACTTCTGATTGCCAGTTAGCTTTTGAAACCCTGAAAACCAAAATTTCTGAAGCACCTATATTAAGGGGACCTAACTGGAAGTTACCTTTTCATATCTCCACAGATGCCTCCGATACAGCTCTAGGAGCAGTATTGGGGCAAAAAGACTTGATTCCCTATGCCATCTATTATACCAGTAAAAAATTGACTCCTGCAGAGTTAAACTATACTGTAACTGAAAAAGAGTTTTTAGCTGTTGTTCATGCCATAAACAAATTTAGACACTATATAACAGGCTATGAAACTTTTGTTCACACTGATCATTCTGCAATTAGATACTTAATGAACAAATCAATCACTAATGGCAGAGTTATAAGATGGTTATTACTCTTACAAGAATTCAACATCACCATTCTAGATAGGCCTGGAAAACAAAACACAGTAGCTGATTTCCTATCTAGACTCCAAAATATCAAAGATGACACTCCGGTTGAAGATCAATTTCCTGATGAATATCTTTTTGCAATCTCTACTCAAACTCCATGGTTTGTTGATATTGCTAATTATTTAGTTTCAGGAAAATTTCCTTCAATTATGAATGCAAGGGATAAAAGAAAAATCATTAATGATAGTGAAAATTATTCATGGGTCGCTAATGAGTTGTACAAGACAGGTCTAGATTTGATCATTAGAAGGTGTGTTCGTGAAGATGAGATGCCTGAGATTCTCAAGGCATGTCATGACGAACCTTGTGGCGGACACTTTGCAGATAAGAGGACAGCCTATAAGATCCTTAATTTAAGATATTATTGGCCATCTTTGTTTAAAGATGCTAAGGAGTATGTCAAAAGGTGTGACAGTTGCCAAAGGGTAGGGAAACCTTCTCCTTCAGGTGAGATGCCATTACAACCTCAGGTACACATTGAACCTTTTGAAAAATGGGCTTTGGATTTTGTAGGACCTATTAGTCCTCCATCAAGACAAAAGAAATATATATTAGTTTTCACTGATTATGTTACTAAATGGGTAGAAGCTAAACCATTACTTGTTGCTAATGAAGCATCTGTAGTTGCTTTTCTTTTTGAGGATATTTTTACTCGTTTTGGTGTCCCAAGGGAAATTGTTACAGATCAAGGAGCTCAATTACATCAAGGCTAGTGGAGCAAATGATGGAGAGGTACAAAATCAGACATAGAAAATCTACTCCTTATCATCCACAAGCAAATGGTCAAGTGGAATCTACTAATAAGGTCATTGAAGGAATCCTAACAAAGACTGTTCATTTACATAGAAGATATTGGGTAGATAGGCTTCCTGAAGCCTTGTGGGCCTATAGAACTACATGGAGAAACACAACAGGCCACACTCCTTATGAGCTTGTTTATGGAAAGAAAGTTTTGTTTCCCATAGAGTTCCAAATTCAAACCTTCAAAATGGCAATTCAGCTAGGACTTGATTTAACGGAGGCACAAAAGCATAGACTGGAGCAAATTAATGAATTGGATGAGATCAGACAAGATGCAGTTCAGAAAACAAGTCTAGTCCAACAGCAAAGGGCTAGATGGCATGATAAGTACATCAAAGAGAAGAAATTCAAAGAGGGTGACTGGGCTCTCTTGTTTGATTCAAAATTCAAGGATTTTCAAGGTAAATTTCAGACACATTGGCTTGGGCCATATGAAATTGTTGAAATTTTTGATAATGGGGCAATAAAAATCAGAACTATAGATGAAGAAGAGGTCACTTTTCTTGTGAATGGTCATAGATTGAAGCTGTATCACAAACCACTCTCAAGAGAAGAATTTGTCAAGAAGTTCCAAGAATGCAGTGATGTGAAGTTAATGAAGAAGAATTTTTCTTCCTCATCAACTTGATTAAATTTTCTGAAGTATTTCTCTTTTGGAAAAAAAAAAAAAGGTATAAACATGAAAACCAATCATTGATTGGCATGTTTATACAGAAAAGATAGGGTGAAAATCAGAGTCTCTCTGACACTCTAACTTTTCCATTTTGTTTTTACAAGCAGCTGTTACAAAATCATAAGTTCAGATCCATAGTGCTTATGATCCATCTCATTTCACTCCATTCACTTATCCATCCATACTCCATTTCATTCATTCATTCATATTCTACTTCATTCCATGTTTCATTCATCTCATTCCATACTCCATCCATTTCATTTTCATGTCAAAATTTAAAGTTTGATGTCTTGCTGTAAATGAATAAAACATGTCATGGATTGCAGGGCAGTTCTTATGTTCTTTCACTCCATTTCATAAATTGAATCCATTCCATTTCATCATCCACTTCATACATATCATGTCTCATCATCCATCTTCATTCATACCATATAAAATTTCACCTATATTCCAAAAACACTCCATTCCATGATCAAAATGCTCTACAGGTACATTCTGCAGCTTAACAAACATTCTGTAGCTGATCAGCCTTTCCGCAGCTAGGCAGACATTCCGCAGCTAAAAATCCTGAAGGCATTAGTCAGCATACATTAGAATTGCAACAAAATGATCCAGTGTATCCATGAATAAGAAGCATCAAGAAGAATTATGAAGACTCTTCCAAAGGAGAACAAAGAAGACAAAGACTACAAAAATCAAATGAAAAGCAGAGGTAACAAGTTTAGATTATAATGGCATTTCATAAAGTTTAGCATAGTTTTAGTTATGAATTGTTCGAAAAGGTTGTTTTAATTATTTGATCATGTCCAATATACCCTCCACAAACTTTGGATAAAAATCTCTCATTTCAAATTCTATACCCGACCATCATTTAAGCGGTTAATAAGGCTGAAGTGTTTGATTTCCTCACATCACCCAGCCAAATCATTTAATGATGATTTTTTTTCCGTTGTAAACAAATCTCCGCAGTCTTTTCACTCATTAATTTTTTTTCTTCACCTCACTTCCTTAACTCATTCCGTAACTACCTCCATCACTCCATTCTGTAGCCAGCCCTTCATCATTTCATTCCGCAAAACATAGATATCCCTATCACCGTGAGCAGAGGTATATCAATTTGAAATATCAAACCACTATCACCATGAGCAGAGATTGAAGCATTATCACCGTGAGCAGATACTGAAGCACTGTCACCGTGAGCAGAGATTGAGGCATTATCACCGTAAACGCAAAGATATATCAGTGTGGAATTTGAAGCCATTATCAACGAGAAACAGAGGTATATCAGTGTGGAATTTGAAGCTATTATCATTGTCAACCAGAGGTATATCAGTTTGAAGATTGAAGCCATTGTCATTGTGAACCAGAAGTATATCAGTTTGAAGGTTGAAGTTATTGTTTCCGTGGGAAGAAAGAGTATTAATCTGAAGATTGAAGAAAGAATTATGGGCCTCATTGTAAGAACTGAACCAGTGGGTACAAAATATCTGAAAGGATACCCTCAAAGTAGAGAAATGTTGCAACAGGTAGGATGGCTACAATTTCTTGAGAAATTTAATGGCTTCCACAAAGAAGTCACTAAAACATTTGCAAGGTCATTTCAAGGAGCTGAGGTTGAAGTGGGAGATGTTAAATTCACTGTCACTGAAGTTTTCATTGCAGAAGCAACATGATTTCTTAGAAATGGAGAGAGATGGTTTAAAAACAGAGAATTTCACAATGAATCATGGAAGCAAATCCTAAAATCACCAGGTATGGATGTCACTATGTTTAAAAAGGGAATTCCAAGTTCTGCATTGAAAAATAAATGGAGAAACATATTTCTTATTCTACAAAAATTTATCACATGTGAAGGTATATATGGCACATTTTATGTTTACCATATTAGATTGATAATGCATTTTCTGGAGGAAGAGCTAAACTTGCCCTATTTCTTGCTTCAAAGTTTGAAAAAGATGGCTTCTTGTGTTCAAAGAAGGGTCCAATTCTTAGAGACAACTCTATACCATCATGGCTTGGTTAAGATTTTAATTGAACACCATTTAGCCAAAACAAATGATACTTGGGATAATTTCTTGATAAGAAATCATTTTGAAGGGCCAAAAGAGCCCTCACCTGAACAACAACCTACAAGGAGAAGAAGAAAATGGAGAGCCTCTAAAATTGAAATTGACAAAACAATACAGGAAAGTAGTGAGGAAATAATCTCAGAGAAGTTGACTCAAATTAAGAGACAACTTAAGAAAGAGAGGGTAATCAGAAAATCTGCCACAGAAAAAGGAGAGGGATCATCCCAGCCAAGAAGAAGCCATAGACTCAGGGGGAAACTAAGGAAAGCTCAGATCAAACAAACAGGGGTGATAAATATAGATGATGAGGAAACATCTATTGAAGAAGATGTTGAAGAAGATTTTAATGAAGAAACCCATGAAATTGACCCTACTCAGCAAAAAGTTTATGACTATGTTGAAACATTGGAAAGGAAAGCTTCAGAGAGTAGAGATAGAACCCCTAGTCCTCCACTGTCCGAAATACATGTGTTAAGAAGGGATAGGTATGAGCTGGAAATACTTAATAGACACATCAAAAATGAGAATGATATTCTGAAGGAACAAGTGAAACTCAAAACCAATATGAACTCAACCTTATCTCTACAAATGGACAAAGTGGAAAAGGCTAATGAAAAGTTGAAAAAGAGGAACAAGAAGCTAATCAGGGCACTTATCAACTTAAGGTTCAAACTTGTCATCAGAAAACACAGAAGACCTTTAGCTTCCAGGCAAAGAAGAAGGAGAGGATTAGATGTTCTTGCAGAAGTCTCTGAGTTTATGGAATAAATTGCATGAGGACATGCAAGAAGACAACAGTGGGGGTATGTTGAGCCCCAAGATTGTGATTTCTGTCATCTTACTTTACCTCATTTTCCTTTGTCCATTGTTATCCCAGACCCAATTGATCAATGAAATTAGTTAAAATTACTTTTAGAATGATGAACATGGCTAACTTGCTAAGTTTTGTGATTTTTGTCATTGTAATGCATTTTGACCGGAACTAGATGTAGAATGCAGACATTCCATAGCTAACCGGCAATTCTGTAGCTGTCTTCACGTTCAGGCATGTTCCAGGTGTCCTCTCAAGAAAAACCACATATGGGTATATTCCACGTCATGTCCACATCATACGTTGCTCACCATGAAGGAAGAACCGAATTCTGGACGTGGTTTTGGTACGTGGGAACTTATTTAAGGAAGCAGACTTCTAATAGGACTGTTTTAGTCCAGATGTCCTTTTTCTCTTTACGTTGCCATCTTCAGAGTCCGAATGTGATTTTGATAAGGAAAGACAAGGATCCCTGTATTGTTGCAAGTTCTGTTATGTAAATTTGTTATAAAAACACTTGGGAAACCGAGAGATAGGCTAGATTTTTCTTAGATTTCATGCTATATTTCTGAAAACGAAGAATACTCTGTTTCAAGTTATTTCTACTTTAATGAAGAGGACATCATTGCTTTGAACGCGTTGAGTTGATTTGGAGTTAGATTCCGTCTGGTGGTAGAGGGCCCCTGCCTCCTGCACGGCTTTACTTTCATAATTTAGATAAGTATCTTAGTTGTTTTTACGTTTTTTGAAGTTTGAGTTCGTAGTTAATTTCATTAGCCACTATAGTTATACTTGTTCTAAGCACTCTTCCAAAAGAAGAAACTCTTCCAAAAGATCATGATAATGAATGGGAAATGGCTATAGTGTTGTAGGATTTAATTGTAATTTCTTTTGTTCACTATCACAGCTGAACTTATACTAAGCAAACTCTTCCAAAAAATCCTTATGATGTCTAAGGCATGACTGTGATACTGAACGTTTCGGTTGTTTGTTTGCACTAAGTAGCATAGCTGATCTTACTCTTAAAACGCCCTTCCAAAATACCATAATGATGGGTAGGAGATAGCTGTGATGTCTTAGTTTTTAAATTGCTTTCAGTCTTTATGTTTGCATTTGCACTGAATTGTATAGCCAGGATTGTTCTAAGAAGCTCTTCCAAAATACCAATCATGATGGACAAAACAAGTTGTAGAATCCCATAGATTAATGCATGATAACTTAGTTAGGGTACTCCGGAGTCAAATTGCATTCATTCATGCTCTGTTATTTTTTTTTAAGTTTGATAATGGCTTGTTAGTTCAGCACTGTTTTAGACTAGTGACATTTTAAGTTCAGTTTTAGCTTAACTCATTGCATTTTCACTCCACAATTAGTTGTCATCCACTGCATATTAGATTACATTAGTTGTTAAACTTAACAAAACGGCCTTCATTATTTACAAAACCTCTTCTTGTTCCAAATCTATAATTGATTCATAACCATATGAACAGAAAACAGTACCATTTCAAGGCCTGAAGTACTTTTTCAACTTCTTTACCACTTCATAAACAAATCCTTTCCTCAAAAGACTACTTTAAAAAGAAATCTATAACTCTTGAGTAAGGTTTAGTGATGTTTAACTATGTTGCAGAATAGAGTTAGGAACTAGTCTTAGAGTAGAGATCTTATGATGGTATCAATGTTTCCCTCAAAATATGTTTCAACAAATCTTTAATCATGGATAAAATGTTGCATCATTATAAGCTAGTTGTTTAAATTGTTTAGTTAGGAGAATTTGTATACTTAGCTGACCATTTCTCAAGCTCTCCCAAAATACCTTTGATGAAAGAATTGGACAAGTTAAGTTTATGTTTTGATTCATTTCCTTAAAGTCATTATCAAGCTTTGTATTCTACTTAGTCATAGTTTAGATTTGATTCTGTTTCAGTATTTGCATTTTCATTTGTCATTTGTCATCAACCAATTAGGCTTCACTCTATTTTTAATCAGTAGCTTCTTTCCACTAGCTTTTTAGTCATTTTCCTTGTGAACATAAAAACCACCAAAAGACCAAAAACATCATAAATCATCACAAAAGACCAAAAAAATCATAAAACACTAAACACAACGCATTAAGAGACAAACACCTAGGCACATACAGTGCACTTCACTTCAGCAGTTTACCAACCCTGGTTGACAATTAAATGAACTCAATTTAGGAGACTAGGTTGAGCACAAACATGAAGTTCCCTGCAACTCTGTGTAGTGATCTATGGATAGATTCATGCTTTTGTATATGATATTGGGTTGCTAAGGTCATCGCACATTGAAGTGAATATGCATAATGGAGGGGTTTAATGGTGCTCTAGTTCTGTAAGTTGTTCGAGGAACCAATACGATCGACTGTAGAGTTATATATATATATATATATATATATATATATATATATATATATATATATTCGTTGAATATATGATATGAACCTCGGTGACTGGGTTTTGAACCCCTGAATGCTCGCAATTATTCGCCTCTGCCTCTGCATAAGTATGAAAGGTCTACGAGTCTCGGCGTTGACTATGTAATAGAACCTGGAGTATGAATAAACCAAATATATAAAGAAACATTGAAGCGGGGCTTTAAATCATTTGAATAATAAGGCTGACGAAACCATGTGCTAAGGCGGAACCGTGACCGAGAGGAACAGTGACGACGGTGTGGAGCGAAACCGTGGGTTTTTCTGCACCCCCTTTCAATGATACACGGTATTTCCTGGATGGGGAGCGATTCCATACAGGATTTGACACGCGTCCCTACAAAACCGCCAAGCACACGATAACGATCGTCCATCGCACATTAAAAATCGACCCAGGACGGCCAGTGAAATTGCTTTTGCGCCGTCGATCTGAAAGGGGGCAATCGGACGGTGATCATGCATCGGACGTGCCTGGAGTTTAACCAATATGTGCGAAGAATAACACATGTACGACGCACCATTGTGCTTTATTGCTCATGCAAGTTGTTCAAGCGATATCCGTCGATATTGGAGGCTCGCGATCTAACGGTGATCGGACAATGGATCTGTGCGAAGTTTAGTTTGGTACGGAGGGGCCCATATGTGGGCCAGGGGTCAAATTTTTATTAATATTAAACTATTCGAAAGCATTGTATTTTTATATAAAGCCCGGATTAAAAGTTCATTGAATTTTTAATTAAAAATAATATTACGGGGGCAGTGTAAAGAAATAAAAACCACGAGGGCCAAACTATTGGAAATATTGTAAAAAGAATACCATTAGCGGTTGAAATGGTTTTTGCCTCATGGTTTTAATAAGGCGAGAACTATATAAAAGGAAAAAGATCATTATTCAATGGGTATGGGTGGTTTGACGAAGAAGGAATTCCTCTAAGGGATATCTGTATGGACAGACGACGTGCTTAATTGATTTTGAGTCCATGATGCACCCATAGAGATATTGATCTAAAGGTGATGAGTCTTGAGATTATTCAACAGAAGAAATGATGAAGAGCTAGCGCATGTCTGCTGAAGAACACATATGAATCCGGGTAAGCTTTTGTAGATCTGGCCTGCTCTGCAAACATATTATTATTACAGATCTATACAAGAAAAGCACGTATATATATATATATGCGAGTCATCTACATTGAAAGTGCATATGACAGTTGGGGTTTCTGAAAATTAATATACACAGAAGGATACACGGGATGTTAAATGCATATATTCTCTGAAGTCTGGATTACTTCTGATATTTAGGTTACGGTGGTCTACTGTTCTGTTATGAAGAATTGGGAAAAATATGTTTGTTGACAATTGAATAAAGGGTTGCCTTGAAACAGATTGATCCAGTGTGAAAATTGATGAAACGTGGTCTGCAGTGAGTCTGAGGGTTGAAGCCTTTAGTTTGGAAGTAGAAGCTTCCTGCTAGTAGAAACTGGTGTTATGTTCAGGGGGTTGAAGCTCCCTTCTAGGAAAGGCTGGTAAACGAGAGAAGGTTGTAGCCTTCTACAAGTGGGTGCCTGTATGCTGATATGAGTCTGCATCAACATAAAATTGTAAAATTTTTTCTGTATAATAAATATTGAAGACTGAGATTACAGCAGCGGTGGTTTTCTCCCAAATTGGGTTTCCACCTTAAATCCTTGTTTTCATGTGTCTTACTCATATGTGATGGTTTATTTTTCTTACTAGACATCTGATGAATGATAAAATAACCTAAGAGAAGAATTAAATACATAATAAGATCACTGAATGCACTCTTGTTTTATTAAGAACATACAACAGTTGGTTTCTATAAAGTAGCCTAAGGGTTTCAGTGGAAGAAAAGAAAAAGGTTTTGGTTTGCTCTAAATACTGATTCACCCCCCCTCTCATTATTTTTCCCAACAATTGGTATCAGAGCAGGTCCTTCTGAAAAATCTTAGTCGCTAGAAGGAAGATCAAGCATGATGAGCAATAAAGATGGAATAGCATCTGTCAGGCCTCCACTCTTTAATGGAAACAATTTAATCTTCTGGAAAACAAGGATGAGATCCTATCTTCAGTCTCTGGGAGCAGAGGTATGGGCAATCGTTGAACAAGGATATCAATATCCAGCTGCAGTACCAACAGATCCAATGGAAAGAAAGAATTATGAAACAAATGCAAAGGCATTCAATGCTCTATTGGGACGTCTAACTGAATCATAATTTGTCAAAGTCATGCAGCTGAATACAGCCAAAACAATATGCGACAAAATCATTCTAAGTTATGAAGGTGATGCAAAGGTAAAAAGTGCTAAATTCCAAACTCTCAGAATTCAATATGAGAATCTAAAAATGGATAATGAAGAGAGCATTGCCAATTTCTTTTTACGTCTTGATGATATTGTAAATCGTATGAGAAATCTGGGAGAAACAATAACCGAATCTACCTTGGTTGAGAAAGTCTTAAGATCACTCACAACAAAATTCGAGTCTAAGGTCTCTGCTCTTGAAGAAAAACAGGATCTTCAAAATCTTACTGTGGTGCAACTTCATGGCATACTAACATCATATGAAATGAGAAGAGGAGGACCATCAGAAGTCAAAGAAGTAGTCTTTAGAACCTCTACAAAAGGGAAGGAAGTACAAAAACCAGAAGGATCAGGATATATCTCAGAAGAAGATGAGATAAACTTTGTAAAGAAACTTCAACTTGGCATAGGACGATTCAGAGGTAAGCTTCCTTTCAAATGTTTTGATTGTGGAAGAGTTGGTCATTATGCTGCTAAGTGTCCTTATAAAGAAACACATAAAAAGGGAAAGGAAGTAGCAAAAAGGAATAAGAATCATTTCAGCACTAGAAAGAGTTACTATACTCATGAAGATAGTGACGGGTTATCTGATAGTGAGGAAGAAGGTGAACATGATCTTAGACTTCTCATGGCATTCGAAAAGGAATCTAGAGAAGAAAAGGATACCTTTGTGGATGCTCTAGAAGATAGTGATTTTCTTAATGAAAAAAATAAACTCAAAATTTGCTTAGAAGAGAGAAAAATAATCATAGAAACTTTAAAAAATCAGCTTGAAGATAAAGAGAAACACAATGAGAAATTAGAGTGTGAAGTAGTAGATCTAAGAAAAGAACTTGAGAAAGTAAAGACTCTAAATCTTAGATTTGCTAAAGGGTCTGAAACCTTAGATGAGATTATCAAGGTACAACGTTCTCCTCTTATAAAGACAGGTCTTGGATATATCGAAGAATCTTCTCAGGCTTCAGCACCAAATTATCTAAAAGCAGTTACAGCTGGTTTACAACATGTTGCCACTCAGCAAGGGGATAAAGAATCTTTACAGGTAAAGCATGATCATTTCAATTCAAGGAACACTAACAGGAATGTCTTTCAAAGAAACACCAATCAACAGATAAATTCATATAGAAGATCTTATGATCGTAGAAATTTCTTCTTCAATGGACAATGTTTCTCATGTCACAATTTTGGTCATAAAGCTATTCAATGTGTAGCATATAAAACTATTATGACAAGAGAAGCAAGAAATAAAAGGACTGATATTGAAGCAAAGAAGAATACTTATAACAAATTTTCTCCTCTTCAAAATGAAGTTGAATGCACTTATTGCAATAACTTTGGCCATGAAGAATCTGAATGCAGGAGAAAAGTTCAGCCAAAAGAACATGTTCCTTCAAGCTCCAAAGTATGGAAAAAGAAGGAATTACGGGTTGAAAATTGTGGCATAGCGTTATTTGCAGAAGATGAAGAAAACCAATGGTACATTGATAGTGGATGCTCAAGACACATGATAGGTGATAAAGACAAACTTCTTGCATATAGTGCTCTAGAAAAGGAGAAGAATGTTACATTTGGAAATGATACTCCTGCGGTCATTAAAGGAAAAGGGTCTGTTTTCCTAAAAGATAAGGTGAAAGCTAATGAAGTCATGTATGTAGATGGATTAAAGCATAACTTGTTAAGTGTAAGTCAAATGTGTGATCAAGGAACTGAAGTTGTCTTTAGTTCAAAAGAATGTGTGGTACGTGATCTTGATACAGGTAAAGCAATTATAAAAGGAAAAAGAACTCCAAACAACCTGTATATATTGAAAAACCCCAAAGAACAAAGTTATTTGAGTAAATCTTCATAAAATTGGCTATGGCATAGAAGGTTGGGGCATCTGAGCTTCTCTCAAATCAACAAATCAAGCAGACTTAAAGTTGTTCGTGATCTTCCCAATATTTCTCTACCTAAAAATATCATATGTAAATCTTGCCAATTCGGTAAGAAAACCAGAGTACAATTTAATGCCAAGGAAGGATCATCAAGTAAGCCTCTTGAACTCATCCATACTGACATATGTGGACCTATGAGGAAAAAGTCACCACGTGGTGAAGAATACTATATCTTATTTATTGATGATTTCTCTAGAATGTGTTGGATTGGTCTGCTTAAACACAAAGATGAAGCATTTGAGAAATTTCATATTTTCAAAGCACTAGTTGAGAATGAATTAGAATTAAAAATCAAGTGTCTCAGATATGATCGAGGAGGAGAATATACATCCAAAGAATTTCTTGAATTCTATGAACAACATGGCATAAAAATACAGTTCTCTGTAGCTGACACTCCACAACAGAATGGTGTTGCAGAAAGAATGAACAGAACAATTCAACAAATGGCTAGAGCTATGCTTGATGATTCCAGAACACCTGACACATTTTGGGGAGAAGCAACACATACAGCAGCAAACATTCTCAACAAAGCACATGTTCGTGTAAATAGTGATAAAACTCTATATGAACTCTGGTATGGTAATCCTCCCACTATAAAGCATTTTATAATTTTTGGGAGCAAATGCTTTATCAAGAATAATGATGAAAAACTTGGCAAGTTTGAACCTAGAGCAGATGATGGAATATTTCTTCGTTACTCCTCTAGGAGTAAGGCATATAAATGTTACAATAAAATACTTCGAAAGATTGTTGAATGTATTGATGTTGTTATTGATGAGTCTCCTACAGCCCCAAAAGAGGAAAAGAAAACAACAGATGAAGATGATGAGGACACATATCCTTCTACATCAAACAGTAATGATACAAACAATGCACCCAGTGAAGAACCTGAAGAAGAGTTGTCTGAAAAGGCTCCATCTAGATATGTTCAAAAGAATCATCCAGAATCTCAAATTTTGGGAGAAAAGAAATCAGGTGTACAAACAAGAAGGACTCTTGTGGGATCTTCTAGCAATCTGGCATTTCTGTCCACTGTTGAACCTCACAGTGTCAGTCAAGCTAGCAAAGATGAATTTTGGATTCAAGCCATGAATGAAGAGCTTGATCAAATTGAAAAGAATCACACTTGGGAGTTAGTACCAAGGCCTCATGACAAAAATGTCATTGGAACTAAATGGATATTCAAAAACAAGTTAAATGAGAATGGGGACGCTATAAGAAATAAAGCTAGACTTGTATGCAAAGGGTATGATCAACAAGAAGGTATAGACTTTGAAGAAACCTTTGCTCCGGTAGCCAGACTTGAAGCCATAAGAATGTTTCTTGCCTTTTCAATCTTCCAACAAATCAAAGTCTATCAAATGGATGTTAAATCTGCTTTTATCAATGGTGATCTAGAAGAAGAAGTCTATATAGAACAACCAGAAGGATTCATATTGGGAAATGATGAAAAACTTGTTTGTAGACTTAAAAAGGCTCTATATGGTCTCAAAAAAGCTCCAAGGGCATGGTGCTATCGTCTTGACAAATATCTTCATCAACAAGGATTTTCAAAAGGTTCTGCTGATAGCAACTTATACACAAAAACTGAAAATGATAAACTATTGATTGTGGTTGTATATGTTGATGATATCATCTTTGGAAGTAATAAAGAGTCTATGAGTCAGAAATTTGCTTCTGATATGCAGCAAGAATTTGAAATGTCTTTTCTTGGGGAACTCACATTCTTTCTTGGCTTACAAGTGCAACAAGCAACAGATGGCATATTCTTGTCACAAGAAAAATACCTTAAACAAATCCTAAAGAAGTATGGCATGGAAGATTGCAAACTTGTATGTACACCAATGATAACCGGATGTAATCTCAATTCTAGTGATGATTCTCCCATGGTAAATCAACCAGAATACAGATCTATGATAGGAAGTCTACTTTATCTCACTGGGACAAGACCAGACATTATGCATGCAGTTGGGATTGTCGGACGATTTCAAGCCAATCCAAGAGAGTCTCACCTTTAGGCTGTAAAAAGAATATTCAAATATCTATAAGGAACTCAAGATTTTGGACTATGGTATCCAAAGAATGCTGATCTTACTCTTCATGCATACATTGATGCAGATTGGGCTGGAAGTATTGATGATCGGAAAAGCACTAGTGGTGGTGCATTCTATATGGGGCCTCGGTTAGTATCTTGGTTCAGCAAGAAACAAAGCTCCATTGCCTTATCTACAACAGAAGCAGAATATGTGGTTGCAGCATCATGTTGCACTCAACTTCTTTGGATGATGCAAACCCTACAAGATTTTCAAATCAAATGTTCACCACCTATCTCCATTATGTGTGATAACACAAGTGCCATCAGTATCTCAAAGAATCCTATTATGCATTCCAAGACCAAGCACATTCCCATCAAATATCATTTCTTATGAGAACAAGTGCTTGAGAAAAAGGTGAAATTAGAATATGTTTCCTCCAAAGAACAAGTTGCTGATATATTTACCAAACCTCTACCCAGGGAAGCATTCGAATATCTCAGACAGAAACTGGGAGTAGTCTCTGCCATGCAGAGGATCAGGTCTACTTAATTACAGAAGACTAAATTTGTTGTGAGGTGTTGTTGGGCATCTCTGAATGCACAGGCTAAGCTATATTATGAAGATGCAGCATGATCTCAGGGGGAGCATGGTAATGTCAACCCTTTTCCATTGATGTCAAAGGGGGAGGAAAAGCAACAAAGGGCCTGGGCCTCTATAAGACAATCAGCGGAAGAATATTTCCATCAATGCCAAAGGGGGATATTGTTGGAAATATTGTCATTGATGGCAAAGGATATGAAAAAGGAATTTTCATCTAAATGTAGTAGAGAAGAATAGAAAGAATGCATCTACAGTTTGAGCTACAGAGCTGCAGTATCACTCAAGGAAACAGGGACAAAGAGGTTATAGCAGAATTGAAGATGGAATATGTATGCATCCTGTTGGAAGATAAATAAAATATTTGTATGGTTGAGTTTCAATGATACTCTGTTAAATGGAGAATACCCAGAGAAATTGGGGTATTGATTAGTTCATTTCTCGTACAAAGTTCCCTACAACTCTGTGTAGTGATCTATGGACAGATTCATGCTTTTGTATACGATATCGGGTTGCTAAGGTCATGACACATTGAAGTGAATCTGCATAATGGAGGGGTTTAATGGTGCTCTGGTTTTGTAAGTTGTTTGAGGAACCAATACGATCGACAGTAGAGTTATATATATATATATATATATATATATATATATATATATATATTTGTTGAATATATGATATGAACCTCGGTGACTGGGTTTTGAACCCCTGAATGCTTGCAGTTATTCGCCTCTGCCTCTGCATAAGTATGAAAGGTCTACAAGTCTCGGCGTTGACTGTGTAATAGAACCTGGAGTATGAATAAACCAAATATATAAAGAAACATTGAAGCGGGGCTTTAAATCATTTGAATAATAAGGCTGATGGAACCATGTGCTAAGGCTGAACCGTGACCGAGAGGAACAGTGATGATGGTGTGGAGCAAAACCGTGGGTTTTTCCGCACCACCTTTCAACGATACGCGGTATTTCCTGGATGGGGAGAGATTCCATACAGGTGTTGACACGCGTCCCTGCAAAACCGCCAAGCGCACGATAACGATCGTCCATCGCACGTTAACAATCAACCCAGGATGGCCAGTGAAATTGCTTTTGCACCGTCGATCTGAAAGGGGGCAATTGGACGGTGATCGTGCGTCAGAATTGCCTGGAGTTTAATCAAGATGCGTGAAGAATAACACAATTACGATGCACCATCGTCCGTTATTGCTTGTGCAAGTTTCCCAAGCGATATCTGTCGATCTTGGAGGCTCGCGATCTAACAGTGATCGGACAATGGATCTGTGTGAAGTTTAGTTTGGTACGGAGGAGCGCATATGTGGGCCAGGGGTCAAATTTTTATTAATATTAAACTATTCGAAAGCATTGGATTTTTATATAAAGCCCAGATTAAAATTTCATTGAATTTTTAATTAAAAATAATATTACGGGGGCAGTGTAAAGAAATAAAAACCCCGAGGGCCAAACTATTGGAAATATTGTAAAAATAATACCATTAGCGGTTGAAATGGTTTTTTCCTCATGGTTTTAATAAGGCGAGAACTATATAAAGGAAAAAGATCATTATTCAATGGGTATGGGTGGTTTGACGAAGAAGGAATTCCTCTAAGGAATATCTGTATGGACAGACGACGTGCTTAATTTATTCTGAGTCCATGATGCGCCCATCGAGATATTGATCTAAAGGTTATGAGTCTTGAGATTATTCAACAGAAGAAACGATGAAGAGCTAGTGCATGTCTGTTGAAGAACACATATGAATCCGGGTAAGTTTTTGTAGATCTGGCCTGCTCTGCAAACATATTATTATTACAGATCTATACAAGAAAAGCACACACACACACACACACACACACACACACATATATATATATATGCGAGTCATCTACATTGAAAGTGCATATGACAGTTGGGGTTTCTGAAGATTAATATACACAGAAGGATACCTGGGATGTTGAATGCATATATTCTCTGAAGTCAGGATTACTTCTGATATTTAGGTTACAGTGGTCTACTGTTCTGTTATGAAGAATTGGGCAAAATATGTTTGTTGACAGTTGAATAAAGGGTTGCGTTGAAACTGATTGATCCAGTGTGAAAATTGATGAAACATGGTCTGCAGTGAGTCTGAGGGTTGAAGCCTTTAGTTTGGAAGTAGAAGCTTCCTACTAGTAGAAACTGGTGTTATGTTTAGGGGGTTGAAGCTCCCTTCCAGGAAAGGTTGGTAAACGAGAGAAGGTTGTAGCCTTCTGCAGGTGGGTGCCTGCATGCTGATATGAGTCTGCATCAGCATAAAATTGTAAAAAAAATTCTGTATAATAAATATTGAAGACCGAGATTACAACAGCGGTGGTTTTCTCCCAAATTGGATTTCCACCTTAAATCCTTGTGTTCATGTGTCTTACTCACATGTGATGGTTTATTTTTCTTACTAGACATCTGATGAATGATAAAATAACCTAAGAGAATAATTAAATACATAATAAGATCACTGAATGCACTCTTGTTTTCTTAAGAATATACAACAGCTGGTTTCTATAAAGTAGCCTAAGGGTTTCAGTGGAAGAAAAGAAAAAGGTTTTGGTTTGCTCTAAATACTGATTCACCCCCCCTCTTAGTATTTTTCCCAACAATTGGTATCAAAGCAGGTCCTTCTGAAAAAGCTTAGTCGCTAGAAGGAAGATCAAGCAATATGAGAAATCAAGATGGAATAGCATCTATCAGGCCTCCGCTCTTTAATGGAAACAATTTAATATTCTGGAAAACAAGGATGAGATCGTATCTTCATACTCTGGGAGCAGAGGTATGGGCAATCGTTGAACAAAGATATCAATATCCAGCTGTAGTACCAACAGATCTAATGGAAAGAAAGAATTATGAAACAAATGCAAAGGCAGTCAATGCTCTATTGGGAAGTCTAACTGAATCAGAATTCGTCAAAGTCATGCATCTGAATATAGCCAAAACAATATGGGAAAAAATCATTCTAAGTTATGAAGGTGATGCAAAGGTAAAAAGTGCTAAATTCCAAACTCTCAGAATTCAATATGAGAATCTAAAAATGGATAATGAGGAGAGCATTGCCAATTTATTTTTACGTCTTGATGATATTGTAAATCATATGAGAAATCTGGGAGAAACAATAACTGAATCTACCTTGGTTGAGAAAGTCTTAAGATCACTTACAACAAAATTCGAGTCTAAGGTCTCTGCTCTTGAAGAAAAACAGGATCTTAAAAATCTTACTGTGGTGCAACTTCATGGCATACTAACTGCATATGAAATGAGAAGAGGAGGACCATCAGAAGTCAAAGAAGCAGTCTTTAGAACCTCTACAAAAGGGAAGGAAGTACAAAAACTAGAAGGATCAGGATATATCTCAGAAGAAGATGAGATAAACTTTGTAAAGAAACTTCAACTTGGCACAGGACGGTTCAGAGGTAAGCTTCCTTTCAAATGTTTTGATTGTGGAAGAGTTGGTCATTATGCTACTAAGTGTCCTTATAAAGAAACACATAAAAAGGGAAAGGAAGTAGCAAAAAGGAATAAGAATCATTTCAGCACTAGAAAGAGTTACTATACTCATGAAGATAGTGATGGGTTATCTGATAGTGAGGAAGAAGGTGAACAAGATCTTAGACTTCTCATGGCATTCGAAAAGGAATCTAGAGAAGAAAAGGATACCTTTGTGGATGCTCTAGAAGACAGTGATTTTCTTAATGAAAACAATAAACTAAAAATTTGCTTAGAAGAGATCAAAATAATCATAGAAACTCTGAAAAATCAGCTTGAAGATAAAGAGAAACACAATGAGAAATTAGAGTGTGAAGTAGAAGATCTAAGAAAAGAACTTGAGAAAGTAAAGACTCTGAATCTTAGATTTGCTAAAGGGTCTGAAACCTTAGATGATATTATCAAGGTACTATGTTCTCCTCTTATAAAGACAGGTCTTGGATATATCGAAGAATATTCTCAGGCTTCAGCACCAAATTATCTAAAAGCAGTTACAGCTGGTTTACAACATGCTGCCACTCAGCAAGGGGATAAAGAATCTTTATAGGTAATGCATGATCATTTCAATTCAATGAACACTAACAGGAATGTCTTTCAAAGAAACACCAATCAACAGATAAATTCATATAGAAGATCTTATGATCGTAGAAATTTCTTCTTCAATGGACAATGTTTCTCATGTCACAATTTTGGTCATAAAGTTGTTCAATGTGTAGCATATAAAACTATTATGAAAAGAGAAGCAAGAAAGAAAAGGATTGATATTGAAGCAAAGAAGAATACTTATAACAACTTTTCTCCTCTTCAAAATGAAGCTGAATGCACTTATTGCAATAACTTTGGCCATGAAGAATCTGTATGTAGAAGCAAAGTTTAGCCAAAAGAACATGTTCCTTCAAGCTCCAAAGTATGGGAAAAGAAGGAATTATAGGTTGAAAATTGTGGCATAGCGTTATTTGCAGAAGATGAAGAAAACCAATGGTACATTGACAGTGGATGCTCAAGACACATGACAGGTGATAAAGACAAACTTCTTGCATATAGTGCTCTAGAAAAGGAGAAGAATGTTACATTTGGAAATGATACTCCTGAAGTCATTAAAGGAAAAGGGTCTGTTTTCCTAAAAGATAAGGTAAAAGCTAATGAATTCATGTATGTGGATGGATTAAAGCATAACTTGTTAAGTGTAAATCAAATGTGTGATCAAGGAACTGAAGTTGTCTTTAGTTCAAAAGAATGTGTGGTACGTGATCTTGATATAGGTAAAGAAATTATAAAAGGAAAAAGAACTCCAAACAACCTGTATATAAGAAGAAGAGAAGAAGGATCAGCATGAAGGGATGACGGACATTCACCCTTATCTACTTCAGAGATTTTCTTCACATAGGAGCAGGACTGCACTACGCAGTAGAGAGAGAGGACCTTTCATTCCTCTCATATATACAATCCACTTCCTATCTTGATGTCTCACTTTTGGAGGCTTTCCACTTGGGAGGCCACATGATCTAGAGATGATGAGAGGCATCATGTCATTTGGTTCACCACTCTTGGATTTTGGAGAGGTGAAGACATTGGAGGAATCCATCACAGTGCAGAGAGTTTGGGGATAAACACAAGAGAGGAGGGATACACTCTCTCATTTTTAGTACCACCCATTCTCATCAGCTATACTGCGCTGATAGAGTTTGCTGCATGGATGGAGGATAGCATCTTCATGATGCAGGATGGATGCTCCATGGATCTGGTGAGAGAGAGGTTACTTCCTTTGGGGAAGAACTCTTTCATGCTTTGGAGTAGATGGAGGCCACTCATGCTTACATTACCCAGGATCGGGAGATTATTTGGAGGTGATAGTCTCTCATGGGAGGCTCATTTTCAGAAAGAATCATTTATATTTGAGCATGAGTAGCTGCATTATGGCATGGCAGCAACTTGGAGGATGATTTTGGCATGAGGGGATTTCAAGGTAGCAGGCAGCAGCGTGATGGAGCACCATATTGCACAACACCAGTGCTGTCTATGTGGAGGATTGATCTGGGATGGAGGACTCAGCTTTGGTTGAGTATTCCCTAGGATCTTGGTGCATTGCATGATCTTGGATGGCCCTGATGGAGATGGCAGATGCTTAGTGGATGATATGATCATCTATCATCATGGCAGACTCTTCTTGACTAGAGTTTCTAGTTTCAAGGAGAAACTATTGCATGCAGCACATGAGGACTTCCTAGCTGTGCATTTGGATGGATACTTTGCTTTGCTAGAGGAGTTCACTTGGGAGGGCATTTAGTATGATCAACATTATCATATGGATAGATGCATAGCCCGGTTTATTTTGGAGAGGTTGGCACGACCATTCCCTTACTCATTGGAGAAGAGGGAGAGCATTCAGATGAGCCATTTTAGCTCAAGGTCTCAAGTACATAATAGAGAAGGTATAATTTCCCATTTGGTACCTATTTAATTCATATGAGTAGCATATTGTCTCAAGAAGGATCATCCCTTCTTGCACTTGGTATAATGTACTTGCAGCTACTTGTAGCCTTGATTTTGGCTATTTTGGTGATGGTTGTAGGGGAAGCCACATCTTTCTCGCTGTGCACCATTGGCACCAATTTGTATTCTCATGTTTTATCTTATGATGAGAAGTTGTGGCAGCAAACAAGTGGCTAGTACAAAACTTGTTACTTTGATTTTGAGGTAGGCCAAGGAGGCACTGCGTAGGTTCCATGAGTGGGATTTGGAACCACTCTCTGGTTGTCATTTGACAACATGTTTCTATTACATATTGCTCCTTATATATTTCTGATGTTGTATATCTATTGAGGAGCATTATTTGGAGAGTATTGTATGTACAACCCATTCGGAGCATGATTCTCCCTACTATACATGCTTCATTTCGTAGGAGACACCATGGGCATACCATGAATGGCACGTTGCTAGTTTCTCTTCTTGTGGAAGGGACAACTTGGAGGATTTGAGGAGGCATTTCATGGTTGGATTTCTTGATGGGGTAGCTTGGGCCATTCTTGGAGGCCATACGATTTCAGCCCAAGGACAGAGGCAGCCCCATGCACACTTTAAATGGAAAGAGGGCCATCATGGGAAACCAAAATAACTCTCCATTTAGCCCCAACACATTGCAGAAATCAGGGGTTATATTTTCATTTGGATGATAGCATGATGAGAGGATCATCATGGGGAGTAGAATTTTCCCATGCATATCATCACTCCTACCCTAAGGAGGCCACATTCCAGCAAGAAGGATTCCACTACACCTTCTATCTTTCCATGAGGAGCATCATTTTCATCTTGCATACTTGGGAAAGAACATTGGAGGACAGATTTATTGCAGCATATTTGAGTAGTGGTGGGACCATTGATGAGGAGGCCACAAGAGAAGAAGGGGGACAAAATTTTGTTCTCTCTATGCAGTTGCTTGAGGCCAAGCAACATGTGGGATGGGAGGACTGTAATGTTCCCAATTTTTAGCCTCATGCTAAAATGGAACATTATAGTTGCACATTTTATTTTTGTATAATAAAATGGGGAAGGAGACACCTTAGCCCCTTTTTAGATGAATAAATAACACTCCTTGTGTGAAAGGAGGGAAAATAAGTAGCTGAAATAAACACCTAAGGGTGTGAATGGAACCCATCTCACTTTATTAGTCATCTTTGACTAAATTCAACAGCGCTGCCCAAGGGGGAGAGGATTCCTAGAGAAGCTGCAAAGTTTTGGAGGGAAGACACTCATATGAGGGTGGAAACACTAATTGGTGGGACCTTGGTGGAGAAGAGTTTCCTTTATTTATATGGAGGAGATAGCAGCCCATTTGCATTCATGTTTTGGAGTTTTAGACTTGGGTTTGCAAAGGCTTTCATCCCCAGGCTATTTAGCAGAGTGATGGTGCCCTCGGGCACTAGGGTGTTCCCAATTGGGAATCCCTACCTCTTCCTCGACGAAGGATGGGGATTGAGCTACATTTCCTCAATCCGGCATTCGCCATAGCTACATTCATCACCTACAGCATTAGCTCTACAGCAGAGAGGACGTTGTGTTGTTGGGTGCAGCAAGAGAGGAACTCATGGAGTATCTCTTGATTGGTTTTCTTTAGTGGAGGAATGATCTATTCATTGGAGGAGCTACAAGGAGGATTCCCAAGCTTAATTTCAGATCTGTTGGCATGGGCCAACATTCCATCATCTCTCACTGGGCATTCCATGGAGGAAACTGCGTTATTCTAGAGGGGGCAGTGAGAGAGGGGTTCATGAGCTCATCAGGAGGATGTTTCTGAGACAAAGGGATCAACCATTTTTATTGGTGACATGATTAGAGGAGGGAAATCATATTGAAAATCAGCCACAACCTAATTCTTGTTTTGGTTTAGTTGCAGTGACAAGTCTCTTGTCACATTTCGGTACTCTCCAGCATTTCTAGCAATCTCTCATAGATTGGCTAGAAATCTTGTATTTCAACCCATCTCTTGTCATTGGGCTATTTT
Source organism: Pinus albicaulis (assembly GCA_034641835.2). NCBI lineage: Eukaryota > Viridiplantae > Streptophyta > Pinopsida > Pinales > Pinaceae > Pinus > Pinus albicaulis. The sequence goes on from CM076578.1 coordinate 886,910,733, forward strand.
CTTGTATTCCTTCAGCCATATGTACATTTATTCATGTTCAGGAGCTACTTCTATCATAGAGACTGTGCAGGCATGGTCCTCCAGCATTTTGTGTAGTTGCAGCAACATTTGTATTTCAGGGTGTAATCATGGGAGGTTGATTCCTATTACAAGAAGGGTTCATCCCTCATGATATTTCTTGTATTTTCTTACTGATATCATAATACAATGATGGCTGTAGTATTTTCCCTCTTATGGTGCATTTCATATTTGCAGGGTTTATGATTATATCTCATATTGTTGTAAGCTCTCTCCCTGAAGCATTGTTTTAGAGATCTAGTTTGGGGAGATCTGTATAACCCATATAGAATAATTTATTTGAGCTCATTTTCTACAAGAGAGTTATATTAGATGTGTTATAGGGCATCCCAGTGGTGGTTTGCCTTATTTATGCAACATCTTCCTTATACATCGTCCTCAAGGACCCTATAGTAGAAATTCCCGAGGTGGAATATTGCATATCCATAGACAGAGTCTGTGAAGGGCCAGCTAGCCTCAAGATCTCTCCCTTCTTTGGAAGGAGATATATCCTATAAATTCCCCAATATTCAGTCTCTGAAATGGACTTGTGATACCTCACTGAAGAAGGAATTGGAATATCTTGAGATATTCTCGATGGAGTAGAAAGTTCTAGATTTGGAACATTACAAATAGTAGCTTGTATGCACAGGGAAGCTCCTCCTAAAGGAGTCAAGCATGAGATCATAAATGAAACAGTGAGGTGATCAATTCCATCTTATTGGGAACAATAGAATATGTGCACGTATTAACAATGGTAAACCTCGGATTGACCATTTTCGAGGAGCCTGGGATCACTTGTCGGTATACCTTGGATTATATCAAGGAGCCTTCAAGGGGATTGAGCTTTGTTACTCTGCCCTTGCGCATATATCAGATTGTAGACTGTTCCCCCAGGTATATTTGTTCTTTTTGGTGACCTTAGTGGCCGTAAACTTTAATATTTTTTCCTAAGGTGACGGTGGAGGAAAGATCCCACTGTACCTGGAGCAGACGTCGACTAGACTCACTTGGAATCTCCAGAGGGTTCTCTTCACTTGAGATGGTTTAAGTGGAGAAACTTGCACTGGTCTGTTTCATTAAGCAGGTTGTCGGGGTACCTGTTCCAACCACCATTTCTATATTAAAATACTACGATGTTGGATTTCATCACCAACTAGTGTTTTTAGTGTGGGAATATACTATTTGTGTGTGGTTTGATCTCCTAGATTTCATAAGCATTTGATCATCTGATTGTCTCCTTAGTGACTTTAGAACTTTTGATTGGAATTTTATTTGATTGCGTGTGATTAATAATTTTTAATTGTGGCTGAATTACCAAGACAATCACGTAGACTTCAGGGGAAACCCCCTGAGTATACACCAGGCCAACTTGAAGGACTGAAAGCTATGGTACCACATACTACCAGTAGAATTAGATCAACAGAACCAGGAGAATCATCCATAATTACTCATCCTGATTATCATGAAGTAAATCAATAAAAAATAGCATAATATATTCAAGAGCCAATTTCAATTTCTGAAATCACTGACATTGCTTCTCCAGCCAGTGAATTAGCTGAAGAACCTGAAATTTCTGAGCCAGAAACTGAACCTGCTGTGTTAGAATCATCTTCAAGATTTTTTAATTCGACTTCTAGTGATCTTGATTCACCTAGAGTAACACATCGCATTACCAAAAACCTTCCTTCTGATATCATATATATTGAAGAACTTATTGGTCCAGACGAAGATGTAGTTCTTCCTGAAACCCAAGAAAATTTGAATCTTAGAGAGCATGAATCAATATTCTATAGTCCTTTTAGAACTGATGCTTGGTATTTATCATTAAGATATTTTTTACAAAACACAGGTCTTACTTATTCACCACCCCGAATTCCTTTTTACCCTACACCGCGAGGTTATCGACCTTCATTAGATATGTCGAGTGAGTCATCCATGTTTTCTGAATCTCTAAAAACATTTTTATATGGTGTTTCATCTGTTCATCCGGGATACTAGTTGCTCTCTGGTACCTTCTTAGGAGCAGCTCCTCAACCAATCGAACAAATGTTATCATCTGGTACAAATGGAACAAACACTAAAACGTTGAACACAGAACAGATTTTTATGATGTCTGGAAATATTCCAAATCCTCAACCCCAAGGAAGTCAGTTACCGCCTGGGGGGCAACCTCAATGAAGTCAGTTCCTGCCTGGGGGGAAACCTCAAGGAATTCAGTTACCGCCTCGAGGGCAACCTCAAGGTAGTCAATTATTGCCTGGAGGGAAACCTCAGGGTAATTTTTTACCACCTGGAGGTCAAACTGTAGGACAATATTTCATGCTTAGGGAGAAACCTCAAGGACAGTACATACCTCAAGGTCAATATAAACCCTAAGGACAGTACATACCTCAGGGTCAATATCAACCCCAGATTCAGTACATGCCTCAAAGTCAATATCAACCTCAAGGTCAGTACCTAGCTCAAGGTTTTCAACCTCCTTCAGGTCAACCATTATTACAAGGAGCTCGAAATTTTCCAGTTAATTATCAAACTTATGTTCAACCTGGTTATGGTCCTTCATATGCAAAACCTTCTATGGGTCAATATTCTGGAATTAATATGGTGTGGGATCCATCTCAAATTCAACATAATTTACAACCCAATGTGCAGTTACCTAATCAACTTGGACAACCCATACGTTCTGGTCCAATCCAGCAACCTGTCCAGCCTACCATTCAAGTCTCTGCACCTGGTTCTATTCAGAAGCCTGGTCCTAGTACACCTAGAACTCCGCCTCAAACTTATGTTGCTGTTGCAACTTCTGTTCAACCAACCACACCTATTTCTGGAGTATCTGCAACTCCTGTTTCTACTACCCCTGTATCAGTGAAAATTCCTCAAGTATTTGTGCCACAGTCAAGACCTACAATTCAAACTACGGCCTAGATGCCTACAAGAAAATCTGGTATGAGTATGGTTCTCACTAGTCAACCACAATTTACTTATCAACTGTACCAGGGGCAGTATCAATTTGGACATGCTATAGAAAATCCAACATATCAGTATCAACCGTATCATGGGTATACTTATCAAGTACCTCAAAAACCCCAGTTTGGTCCAGTTAATATTGGTTTCATAATTCCCAATGCGCATCCAATTCCAGGATATCATAGATATCCTCCTCCTCGAACTGGTTTTATCACACAAGGATATCAAGATCCTAGCCGTCGGTTACTGTTCATAGAAACTTTAGATTTACCTAGTTTATCGTGCCTTATGAACGATCCAATATTTTATCTTCCGTATTGGCCACGGATGCCTAATAAGTTGCCCAGTGATATTCCAAAGTTTGAAGGTAAGTCAGGAGAATATCTATCTAATCATGTTATGAATTATCACCTCTGGTGTGCATGCAATTCACTAATCGACGATTCGATTCGATTACATCTTTTTCAGAGAACTCTCATTGGTCTAGATTCCAAATGGTACATTGAGTTACCATGAGGCTCATTTAATAATTTTAATGCACTAGCTACTTCTTTCTTAACCCGTTTTCAGTAACCTATCAGATACGACAATGGTACGAAATTGTTGACCCCATTAAAACAATCTACGTCTCCGTACATATCTGATCATATTCATGAATGGAGACGTAGGAGACATTTAGTGAAAGTCTTTATTCTGGATCAAATTTTGGCTGAATCGTTCCTCAAATCATTATTTCCCAAAATTACTGAAGATGTGGCCAAAGGATTCGTTGCTACAGAAGAGAAAGTCATTGCTCAAGCTCAGTACCTTGACCTTATATATACATAGTCAGGTACCCTGTACGACAAAATCCTCGATTTACCAAGACTTGGTCAGTTAACTACAACTCCTTCAGGCTCTCATGCCTCTGATGGTGTAATTGGCTCTGTTAACACTGGCAAGGGTAAGAAGAAATCTTCCAAGACGACTTCTCCTATTATAAATTTCACCAAAAGGAGATTATTCCATTGAAACTTCCACCGATATTGATGTTGTAGACTCATCTACAGCCAAACCTAAAACTGGTGGTAAGAATAAAGGTAAGAATAAAAACAAAAAATCATCTTCAAATGATAAAAATGATAAAACTGAACCAACTGACGATAAATGAAAACCTCGTTATCCTTGTCTAATATATGATGAGGATCATTTTACTAAAGAGTGCCCACATAGATTCGAGGTATCGAAATTAATTAAGGGTTCATCCACACCTTCTGTATTGAAGGATACCTTTCCTAATCAAGATAGTAATATGATTCGATCTTCCTCAAATACGCTAGAAGATATGTTGATGGTTGCGACAAGATCGCAAGATTATGGTAGTAAAAATCTTGTTGGTGGTAAAGAAGTAGAAAATTATAATTTAGCATCAGCTACATCTCCTTCAGTTTCTGATCCGCTACAGATTGAGAAACTGAATCTTGACTTAGTAATAAAACCGCTTGCTAAAGGTGTACTTCATAAATCAGCTTTCAATCCACATGCGAGAGCTGCTCAGAACTATAATATTGTTGAAGACTTGGCAATTTCCCCTTCAGCAATGTCAGCTTTGGAAGTGCTGCAATCATGTCTAGCCCAAAGAAAATTACTATTGTCAGCTATAGGAGCCGTAGACCTTCAGGATTCGAACCTAATGATCTTCGATTTATAGAATTTTACACGTCGCCTACCCCATCAAATGGCTTTTCAAATTCCAGTAATAGTAAAAAACAAATGTTGCTTTCGTACTGTTGTTGATGAAGGGGCTTCTATGTGTATCATGTCATTAAAATGTTGGAAATCACTTGGTTCTCTGACAATTAACTAATCGCCAACTATCCTCAAAGCTTTTGATGGGAGAGGTTTCCATCCCTATGGTATTTTACAAGATCTACCAATAGAGGTTGAAGGAAAAACTATTAATCTAGATGTGGAAGTGGTTGATGCCCCTCTGGATTACAACCTTCTCCTGGGTCGCAGTTGGCCTTACGGCATGACTGTTATTTTATCATCGGTCTTTCGTCTCATCATGTTTCCTCATAAAGGAAATATTGTTAAAATAGGTCAACTCTCATATTATTCATCCGACCCAGCCACTACTAATAGCATCCAACATGTTAGAAAATTGAATATCCCTTATAAAGATGTTGGAGTAGGTTTAATTAAAGATTTTGTTTTACTGGGAACTTTTTCCCTGCCTGCTCCCAACATACCACCTCCTATTGCTAATATCAATATGATTACATCAAGTACTATTTCCTTTGATGATCCTTGGATAGTACCTTGAGATTCAGAACTGGATTCTTTCGATGGCGTGATGCCTTTGAGTCCTTTTGAATTAGCATATCAGGCAGTACAGTCATTTTCTGATAATCCTTCAACTACACTTGATCTAGTGAATGTGATCAATGAGGAATCACTTTCGATATCAAGCTCAGCTTCACCATCAATTCCGGATCCTGTTCAAAAAGTATTCAATGCTGATGAGCATATTCATGAATTTTTGTCTATAGAAGAATTACCATGGGAATATCTGCATCATCGATCTTCGTTTTTACTTGGTCTTGATCATTTTGAAATTGATTTTTCCTCCATTTTTACCACTGATTATGTCAATGAACCTTGGAATCCTCTCACAAATTTGAATTTTGAACTGAACTTAGCAAACAGTTCTATGACAGTTCCTATTGACATCTCAGTAAAACCGGGAATTGTTGAAAACATTCATATAGGTGCTTCTTGTACGCTAGATGAAATCCAAGCATATAAAGCCCTATTTCAAGAATTTCGTGACATTTTTTCCTGGTCATATGAAGAAATTCCAGGAATCGATCCATCAATTGTTGTTCTTAAAATTAAAACATACCTAGATGCTAACATGTCTGACAAAGGTTACGTCAGATACATCCACGAAAAGTTGTCACTATTCAAACAGAAGTTGAGAAATTACTTCCTGCAGGTTTTATTTATCCAATTCCTTTAACAAATTAGGTATCTAATATTGTTCCTATTAATAAAAAACAAGGGACGATACGATTATGTATCGATTATAGGGATATAAATCGAGCTTGTCCAAAAGACAATTATCCAACCCCTTATATTGATCAAATTATTGACGATTGTGCTGGAAGTGAAATGTTTTCGTTGATGGATGGATTTTCGGGCTACAATCAAATCAGCATACTCCCTGCTAATCAACCCAAAACAACATTCATTTGTCCGTGGGGGAATTTTTCTTACTATAAAATACCTTTTGGACTTAAGAACACTGACGCAAATTTTCAGAGGGCAATGTATTATGCATTTCATGACATTAAACACATTGTGAAACCCTATCTCGATGATTTACCTGCTCATTCATCACGCAGAGAAGTTCATCTTACTCAGCTATGAGCTATATTTATGAGATGTAGGCATTATAGGATTCATCTGAATCCTCACAAATGTGTCTTTTGTGTTGAATTTGGATGATTGTTGGGATTTGTTGTCTCAAAGTAAGGCATTCATGTCGACCCATCGAAGGTTGAGGCTATCATCAATTTACCTCCTCCTTATACTCTTCACCAACTCCAAAGTTTGCAAGGGAAAGCAAACTTTTTATGCCGATTCATTCCTAACTATGCTGAGTTGACCGAAGGTTTTACCAGGTTGTTAAAGAAGAATATTCCTTTATTTTGGGATGAGATTGCTGATCAATCTTTTGATGCTCTTAAACACGTGTTGACCCATGCACCGTTATTACATCCTCCCAATTACAACCAGGATTACTTTTTATACCTATAGGCCTCCAATTCTACGATTAGCATGGTCTTAGTTCACGAAGATGAATTACACAACGAACATGTGATTTATTATCTCAGTCGCAATCTGCATCCGACCGAAATCAAGTACTCACATGTGGAGAAATTGGCCTTGGCAGTTGTTCAAGCTATCCAACAATTCTGTCATTACATACTGTTACGCAAAACAATAATGATTTCTAATTGTAACCCTATGATGTATATTTTGACCAAACAAATGCTAGGGGGGAAATAATCCAAATGGATTGTTATCCTGCAGGAGTTTGATTTGGAATTTGAAAAATCCAAATCAAAGAAATCATTGGTCTTTGCTGAACTTATGTGTGACTTCCCAAGTACTGACACAGAAACTGTGGCAGAGCATCCGATCATGGATGAATATTTGTTTCTTATTAGTACCATCGATCCTTGGTATGGAGATATCAACATTTATCTCCAAACCCAAAATTTTTGGCCCGAACTTTCACGGTCACAACAATGAAAAATCCGTTTCCAGTCTCAGCAATATCATATTGTTGGTGACACACTATATTGTCGTGGTGCGAACTCTATTTTTCAACGTTTTTTAACTCTTGACGAAGTTGAAAAGGTTTTAAATGACTGTCACTCTGGAGCATGTGGTGGTCACATGTTTGGGTATGCCACAACCCAAAAAATATTGCGTGTTGGCTATTTTTGGCCGTCCTTATTTAAATATTGTATTTCAACTATCCAAAAATGCTAGAAATTTCAAATCTTTGATCGAAAGATGCATCCACCACCCGCTCCTCTTCACCCTATAATTAATGTCAGTCCTTTTGCAAAATGGGGCATTGATTTCATTACATGTAACCCTCACTCAGCCAGGGGGCATGGGTATATTATTCTCGCAGTAGATTATTTTACCAAATGGGTCGAGGCGATGCCTAAATTTGCGGCAGATGGCAAAACTGTAGCTACTTTCATGTTCAATCATGTGATTGCTCATTTTGGTGTACCCCAAGCGATAATTACTGACCATGGGAGTCATTTTCGAAACATCATGATGACCGAACTAACTGATCAACTTGGCCTGCGCCATGACAGTTCTACACCATATTATCTGCAGGATAATGGTCTGGTTGAAGCTATCAATAAATTTTTAGTCATCATGATCAAACGAATCATCGGAATTCATAAATCAAATTGGCATACCATGCTTTTTTCAGCACTTTGGGCATATCGAACCTTAGTAAAAACATCAATAGGTTTTACCCCTTTTCAACTGGTTTACGGTTTAGAAGTAGTATTACCGATTGAATGCGAGATACCGTCACTCCAACTAGCCATAGAGTTACTACCAACCACTTCTGAAGAGGAGAAACACTTTTTGTACTTAGCTCAATTAGATGAGAATCGGCGCACCGTTACATTAGCTACTTAAACTCATGCGAAACGAATGAAAGCTCAGTATGATAGAAGTGTTACACCTCATATTTTCTCAGAAGGAGACCTAGTCTTGGTTTATGATCAAACTAACGATAAGCTAGGGGCTGGGAAATTTGAACCCATGTGGCATTGTCCTTATATTGTCAAGCAACAGCTTGCAAAAGGGGCCTATGAACTGATTGACTTTGACGGGGTCTCTTTAGGAAAACCCAGAAATGGGATTTATCTAAAGAGATATTATGCTTTATTCTTGTGTGGATATCTTCCCTGTATATTAGTTATTTTCATACGCTGGCGTGTTGTAGATTAGTAGCGTGCCTAGTTTAAGTGAGATTTTTACCACTATCCCTGCTTATCTGGATCACTCTTGATTTTGTAGATGTCGACGTCCATTCAAACATACATTTGTTTTGCTGATGGTGCATGTCGTAGTACACAGAACATTTCTTCTACAGCTTAGGTTATTTATTCATCCACTGATGAGTTAGTATCTATGCATGGGGTAAGCCTCGGTCAAACGACGAACAATATTGCAGAGTATAACGCAGTTTTTGAGTTATTTTCTGAATCCATCTCATTTGGAATTCGAATTTTGATTGTTAGGTTAGATTCTGAACTTGTTGTATTACAATTGAATAGAGTATATGCAATTAAAAACCCAATGTTGTTAATATGATTTTTGAAAGTTCATCTCTTGGAACGAGAATTTGATTATATTGAGCATCAACATATTCCAAGAAACTTAAACACATTAGCTGATGCATTAGCTTCTAGTGTTATAAACAGACATTTGTAATAATTGAAGCAGTAGATCAAAATAACATTCGATAACATGTTAAGACAGATAACTAGAAATAGTAGTAATATCATAGCATAAGAGTAGTGTTTTAAAAAAATATTACATCGTCTTCGATTATAGGTTAAAAATTCCTTATGATTGGAAAAAAGTGATACAAAAAATGATATAAGTCTACAATATTATCAATCATCCGCTATCCATGGTGATGATCACGATAAAACACTACAGCCCATGCCACCTTGATCAGAAATCTCATGAACGGTCTCGGAACCTCGATAACATATCCATGTAAGCAGAGCGGAATGTCATATATGGTAGTCTCTAGAATATCTAAATTCAACCACTCCAGATGACTTTACAGGTCGGTAAGGACCTCTACTGTCTGATCTTGTGGTGGTGGTGGTGTTGCAACTGGCTTCCTATCAAAAGGATGGAGAGTGGTTGGTCGACATGGACCCACATCTGCATTTGAAATTTTTGTCATCAGTTCTGGATGATTCAAAAAATAAAATAAAAATAAAAATTTAAAACATGTCAAAATGATTTTTACCTGACTCATCCCACTGTGTCCCTGGAGGAAGAGACATCTCTCGATCGCCACGGAAATCTATCCCAGCATAAGGGAAATCTTCTATCATGAAGATTTGATTCTCCAGCCAATGGAAATATGATGGGGTAAAATGAACAACCTCGCCACCTTCACTGTGACGGGCCATCAATGCAACCCATCAAACCATTTGAGGCTCTTTGAATCTACCATGATCAACTGAAATAAGTTGTGGGGCCAGTAAAGGAATCCTCTCTAGAGAAAATGTAACCACGATCGCTCCATATCCGAAGTTTTTCAACTTAGCATTTTTTGCTCTAGTTATTTGGCCTTTGACATTGGCCAACACTGCCTCACACCAATTGAAAATGGTGCCTCTAAAGCAGTCAACATCAGTTTGCATTTGGGATCTTGTAGCGACATGTGGAGCTGCGCTCCCACACAACTTGGTTACTATAAATGCCACCAATTTAAGCTCAGGATGAATAATGGTTTTTATGTCAATACATTTATCCTTGGGGTCTACTTATTCATTGAAAAATTCTTCCTGAAGGCTAGCGACAGACTGGCCACCTGCCCTATCCCAAAACAAAGAGAGTGGCTTTCCCCTCTTTGATAAACTAGTGAGGAAGTATATATCTTCCAACTCAATTTCGAGCTGGTGACCTCCAATTATAAAGCATTGTTCCTATACGTCCCATTTATTGACTAGCCACGTAAGTAAATCCACTTGAGCCCTCATACCTTGAATGGCCCAAAATTTGTACAAACCAAATTCTCTCAAAACACGTAATGTATGTGGATGTAACATGGAAGCCTCATCAACTTCTTCATGCTCACGTTCTCTCCACTCAAGCATTGTAAATATCCTGCAATGGATAAATTTAAAGATCAAAAATAATTTGAATGGGAAAATTTGGTATAAATTGGGAGATTTGTTCATTTTATTTTTTCTTACGGCTCCTCTGCATTTTTCACATAAAAACAGTGCATGGATCCGCATGTGTCTTATGCGTAAGGTGCAAGACCATGACAATTTTCCCTTTGTAAAATTGTCGGGGTATACAGGTTTCATGTGTCTTACCTGCGAACCCCCATGAGCGAATTTTCGAACCTATTTTCCTCCTTAAAAATCAATTTAAGCCCTAAATTGAGAAAGTAAATGGACAAAAATGAAGGTAAGGATGATGTGGATTACCTGGAATTGACGGTTTTCGATTCTGACGGGCAAATCTTCCGCAATCTCCTCCAGTACGTTTTCTACCAAAAGCGCTCAATTTTCACTCTGAAATCAAATGGTAAAAATGATTTACAAAAACTCCTTTTTATAATATTTTTTGAATAAATAAAATATTATTTTGTTTAATTTTCACTTTGAAAAGTGGTTTTCAAAATTATTTTTATTAATCATAAACAGGTATGTTTAATTTTTGAGTTTTTGTGCAGAATATAGGATTTTTTGGGTGAAATGGTCATTTTGACAAACGAGTATATTTTTTATCACTTTTTTTGAACTTGGTAGAAATTATGAAAAAGAAAATGAGTACATTTTTATCACTTTTTCGAACTCGTTAAAACTTACAGAAAAAGCGAAACTACTGAGTACACTTTTATCACTTTTTCAGACTCTTAAAAAACTACGAAAAAGTAAAACCCTGGAGTTCTCTTTTAAGCCCTTTTCAGACTCTCTAAAGATGAAAATATTGCTGAGTACTTGAATATTCGAACTCATTAACGGAAATGAACATTCGTCCCTTCAATATAATTTTACCCCTTTTCTGGACTGAAATGGACTATTTGTGAAAAAGGTATACGTTGACTAATCATGGTCAATAGAGTTCTCTCTGTTACTATTTTATCCTTTTTCGGGCTCGAGAGACTAAATTTACGAAAAAGTACACCCACAGAGTTTCCTTAAGTTTTTCTTCTAACTCCCTAAAATTGAAAAACACCAAGTTTCTCCTATACTGGACCCGTTAAAATTTAACAGTAAAGGACCTGTCGATTACAAATAGGAACGAACCACTCCTTCTTAGGGTTTGATTTTAAACTAAGTTGGAATCATTGGAAGGATGAGCTTATATAAAAATAAAATGTTATCCTCCTCAAGCTTGTCGAAAATAAATAGGTACTTGCCAGAAATGGTGGGGGAAAAAGAGAGGAAACGAATCCGTTTGTCACACTTTGTTTAAAAACTAGTTTACCACTCTTGAACATGACACTTTTTGTCACACTTGTACCTGGGTTGGGAAAATCCTTTGCCTATCAGTTAATAAAACCATATTGAAAGTCTTCAACCGGTTTTTGTGTATTAGCTTAGGTCAATTGTCACCAAACCATCTGCAGTTTCGTTATGTGTTCAAGAGGACAGTTCAAATAAACCATTCATTTTCAAACATATGTCTCCATTCGCGTTGACCATCCCTGAGTCAGTGCTTACAAAATATTTCTACAAAACTTGATCTAATGGTTTTGTGTCGTGGGCTTTCCTACGACGGATCACTTTCTATCAAAAATAGCTCATCATCTAGGAAGTTGATCTAGAATCCTTCAGTGCCTTGGAATCTGCATGCCTTAATGGCAGGTTTCTCGCCTTCGACGACAGGTTGCATCATTGACCTTCGATCAAACGATTCCGTTAAATTTTCGACTTCAGCTCATTTATTCACATTTCATGGATTGTACTGAGTACTTTAGAGCCATTGTCATTATTGGTGGTTTCTCTCACACTTGTTAACAGTTCACATCATTGACTGGTAATCAAGTGGTTTCTACCATGTTCGACTTCGACACAATAAATCGCATGGATAGAATCGTACTAGTTCGAGTAGCGGAAATCAAGACCCTGAATCTAGTTTCCACCATCTAGGCTGCGAGGAGGTTTATTATTCATTATGCAATAGACTACTTATAACGGATGGCTACGTCCATACTGTGTCTACATTATTGATGTGATAGTAAGATCATTTCTACATAAGAACAAGTTTTAGTTAGTTTTTGACCTGAGTATGGGAATGCCTACCTCAGCGATGATATTTATATATGTGTTTTGCATTGAATGTTTTTACAAGATTCTGACTGGGGTGTCCAGAAGCTAATCCTCGAAATGATAAAGCACATCACTCTTCGAATGGTCTCAGACTTCACACTTTAGGGGGAAATCTGTTACACTAAAATTGTCACCATGATGTTTTACTGTCTGTATGGGTTCATCATTACTCATACAATACTCCCTTAGAAGTCTAAAAATATCAGGTTCCTAAAACCAAACCTTGAAATTGAGAGAAAAGCTTATAAAAGTCATAAAAATACTTGTACCGCACTTTCTCTTAGTATTACCTGTGGTGCCGCATATTTTTCTTCTAGAACATGTGGAACCGGCCGCACTTTTTCTTCATTTAAGGTGTGGTTCACTGTAAAAGATAAAGTGAAGGCAGAAGGAAAATTTGGAAGCCCAGCTGGTTGAATCTGGAAGCTTCTGGAAGCAATCATTCGGTGGAATGTTCGCTCCTTTCATGTACATTCATCCCTCCATTAAAGGAGCCTACCCCTTGGTATGTGGAACTTAATCCCTTTGAAAGAGGATTCTATCCCCTCTTATTTGGAGTTGCAACCTCTTCTCTTTTGCTATAAATTGAGGCCATAGTTCAGCCTCAAGGGGAGTTAGGCTTTGAGATTTTTTGAGGAGAATTGCTGGAAAAACTCAGACTCTCTTAACTGATTATCATATGGGAATGATTACACACTCATGTGTATGTTAGTCGAGAGAGTGCAAAGGCTTGTCAAAGTAGAGGAAATTCTTGTTCTAGACCCCGGAAGGACCTATACGACATCAAGGCGAACACGGTTGTAAGGCTCCTTCTTTCATCAAAGATAATACAAATGGATCCTGTTTTCTCAATGAGTTGTTTATTTAAATGGCTTATTTCTTGAATTCCTTGATCATCAAGATAGATTTATGGTTTGTGAATTAATCTATATTATGCTGGTGCTTCTGATTCTTTCATGTTTTTGATTATAGATCCCTAAAGGAAACATATTCAAAGCGATAGGAAAGAAGACTACAATTAGCACTGGACTACAGCTAAGTCCTAAATCCTTCATTATAGATAATTCTAGATCAAATATAATCTAGAGAAAGTAGTTTACATCTGTCTGTTTGTTGCTAGTTATTGTAAGATATTAGGGAGATTTGTCTTGTTCGCAAGAACGATTTATTCGTCCAACATTGACCCTGTGAAGGTGGCAGTTATCATCAACCCAGAAATACCAACTACCGAAAAATAGTTGTGTTCGATCCTGGGACATACGGGTTACTACCAAAAATTCATTCAGGGATACGCATTGATTACATCACCTCTGGAAAAATTTCTTAAGAAGGATGTTTCATTTTTTTGGGATGACGATTGTCAGAAAATCTTTGAACTACTCAAGAAAAATATGGTTTCTGTGCCTATCCTAATTTTTTGGGATTGGAAAAAGGTCTTCCATGTTCATGTTGATGCATTCAGAATCACCCTCGGAGCAGTCCTTACGCAGCCTGGAGATGGGGACATTGATCACCCGATTTCATTCACCAGCCGAAAAATCTCTAGCGCAGAGTGAAATTATGCCACTACAGAACGGGAAGGATTGGCCATGGTTTATGCACTACAGAAGTATTGACACCATCTATTAGGGGGTAACTTCAAAATATTTACAGATCACTCAGAATTGAAGTACCTGGTGAATAAGACTCTGTTGGGGGGGGAATATGCTGATGGCTTCTACTATTCCAAAAGTATGATTTCGAGATCATTTTCAAGCCAAGAAGGCTAAATGATGGGCTATATCACTTGTCTTGAATCGAGAATGGTGAGGACCCGAATAACCTAGAGGAGGGATTGCCGGATGCACAACTATTTGCTATTAAGGTAGTAGATGCGCACTTCCCCGACATCATCCAATTTTTGTCTACAAGCATGGTACCTGTAGGGTATTCTGTGCAACAGAATAAAGAGTTGGTAGCTAATGCTACGGATTTTACCATCATTGTAGGAAATTTATATAAATGGGTGCAGATGAAGTGCTACACAGGAATGTCTTAGAACATGAATGACATGACATCCTGGTAGAAGCCCATGACGGGGTTGCAGGGGGTCATTATGCAGAAGATCTTAAGGGCTAGGTTGGGGTGGCCCACCTTGCATACTGACTTGCATGACTACTGTAAGTCCTACGATATATGCCAACGAACCAGACGTCCATCTCGGAGAGATGAAATTCCGTTCATGTTCTAAGACATACCTACGCAACACTTCATCCGTGCCCATTTTATACAAATGTCCTGTAATGATGGTAAAATCCGCAGCACGAGCTACCAAATCTTTATTTTTCTGCACATAATACCCTACAAGTGTCATGCCTGTAGACAAAAACTGGATGATGTCGGCGAAGTGCGCGTCTACTACTTTAATAGCAAATAGATGTGCATCTGGAAGTCCCTCCTCTAGGTTAGTCGGGTCCTCACCATTCTCAATTCGAGACAGGTGATCTGGCCTAGCATTCAGCCTTCCTGGCCTGACAATGATCTCGAAATCATACTCCTAGAGTAATAGAAGCCATTGGCATATTTTTCCCCCAACACAGGCTTATTCACCAGGTACTTCAATGTCGAGTGATCTGTAAACATTTTGAAGTGACCCCCTAATAGATAGTGCTGATACTTCTGTAGTGCTCGAGGGGTCCTGACCCAGATTTGGAGGTGAAGTTTTTCCAACAAACCCCTATACTATTGGCCCTTTCGAAATTTACCCGCTTGCGTAGGTCAAAGTCTCACCCAAAGCAGTATGGGAGGGTTTCGAAACCAGGTTTCCACGCATTGAGAGAGATTAGGTAATAATGCAGGCCCGCAATTATCAGATCTACACAGAAGGGTGATTCCCAGGGTTCCAGAACATAACTATACTATAGCGCTTTTCAGATCTGCTCTAGCAGGTTCACACCAATGTGTGTATCATCAATTACAACCATAAAACAATGTAATCGCAGCCAATATTGTCAACACAGATAGTTCGCATTTATTAACAAAGATGCAATCGGTAAGTGCAACAACAGTCACATCAGAGTATTATACTAAATGCAGATACTTTCATACCACAGAGATAAAATAGACAAGTTCACAGCTTAATCAGACAATCTTAGTTCACATTAATCATAACAGAAAAGATCCAAACAACATCATATGTTTCAACAATACTTCACATATATTACTTATCAAAATATGTCATGGAACGAATGTCTCCTATGAAGCTACGATCCATATGTTTCAGGATTTTTCTGTTGGAATAGGGTTTCCTATGAAGCTGAGAATCTGGTCCATTTTGTATATTTTTTATTATATTAATCTAATGCAGGGGTTTTGGGGTGGGTCAAAGCCCCTAATGCATTGTAAGCGGGTCAAGGGTGGACCAAGAGTCTGAAAACCACGGTTTGCAGACCATTGGATGCATAGGCTAAAGTAATATAAATAGTTGAACCTTTTTGAGTAGATAGGGGGAGGATGAATAGAGATTGAGGTGAAGTACGAATTGCTAGATCTTGGGTTGGGTTGTTTGGGTTAGGACTCCTACTAGCTGTGTGCGTAGGTGGTATTCTGGGAATGTAATAGGATTTTGATAAGGAATATATGTGAAGTATTGCTGAAACATATGATGTTATCTGGATCTATTCTTGATGTGAACTAAGATTGTCTGATTAGGATGTGAACTCGTATGTTTTATCTTTATGGTATGAAAGTATCTGCATTTAGTATATTACTGTGATGTGACTGTTGTTGCACTTACCGATTGCATCTCTGTTAATAAATGTGAACTATTTGCGTTGACAATATTGGCTGTGATTATGTTGTTTTATGGTTGTAATTGATGATATGCACATGGGTGCGAACCTGCTAGAGTAGACCTACTAAGAACTATAGTCTGGTTACATTTTGGAACCCTATGAATCCCCCTTCTGTGTAGATCTGATAATTGCAAGCCTGTGTTATTACCTACTCTCTGTCAGGGTGCTGGAATGTATTGGGGGACTGTTGGAACAAGGTCTCCTACGAAGCTGCGAATCTGGTCCATTTTGTATATTTTTTATGATATTAGTCTAACGCAGGGGTTTTGGGGTGGGTCAAAGACCCTAATGCATTGTAAGTGGGTCAAGGGTAGACCAAGAGTCCGCAAACCATGGTTTGCCGACCATTGGATGTGAAGGCTAAAGGAGTATATATAGTTGAACCTTTTTTAGTAGATAGGGGGAGGATGAATAGAGATTGATGCGAAGTAAAAATTGCTAGATCTTGGGTTGGGTTGTTTGGGTTAGGACTCCTGCTGGCTATGTGCGTGGAGATCCCCTGTCCTGCTATGTGCGGACCCTGCTGGCTGTGTGCACAGGTGGTATTTGGGGAATGTAAGAGCATTTTGATAATTAATATATGTGAAGTATTGCTAAAACATATGATGTTGTCTGGATCTGTTCTGTTATGATTGATGTGAACTAAGATTGTTTGATTAGGCTGCGAACTTGTCTATTTTATCTTTGTGGTATGAAAGTATCTGCATTTAGTATATTACTGTGATGTGACCATTGTTGCACTTACTAATTTCATCTCCGTCAATAAATGCAAACTATATGTGTTGACAATATTGGTTTCAATCATGTTGTTTTATGGTTCTAATTGATGATACACACGTGGGTACGAACCTGATAGAGTAGATCTGATAAGAAATATAGTCTGGTTACGTTCTGGAACCCTGCAAATCATCCTTCTGTGTAGATCTAATAATTTCTGGTATGCGTTATTACCTACTCTCCCTCAGGGTGCGAAACCTAGTTCCAGCACCTTCCCATACTGCTTCAGGTGAGACTTTGACCTGCATAAGCAGGTCACTACCGAAAGGGCCAGTAGTATAGGGGTTTTTTGGAAAACCTTCACCCCTCCTTTTGTAGGTCCGGGCCCTCTGATTTGATGATTGCTTTCCTAATTAGACGCTCAGTCGCAGCTTTTTCTTCCACCCCCCTAGTGGCCAGGATGCTACGGGTTATGATATTAATACCTAGTCCATTGTCCCAGGGCTCCGTAGTGACCCTTTGCACATTCTGCATAGGTGTCTGTTGTTTCCCCTGTACCTTAGCTATCAAAATTGGGCAGTCATCGATCACATGGTCCAATTGCCTGCAATACCTGCATGATTGCCTTGTAGGGTTCAGGCAGTCCCTTACAAAGTGACCTATCTCCCCATAGTTATAAAAAATTACTTGGCCTCTTCCCCTACTTGTTCTTCTACCTCATCCCCCTCCCCTACCCCTAACGAGGGAGCCCCCAATACCGGAGGGGTTCCTTGGTGACAAAGGATCTGTCTGTATATTATTCACTTTCTAACTACTGGTAGTGCGCCTTTTGAATATTCGATGCAACAAAAGAAGGAGTTGGTTTCGTGTGCAGCTGATTTTTCACTGATTGCTGGTCAACTATACAAATTGGGTGTATATGAAGTCTTAATAAGGTATTTCTTAGAACATGAAAGACAACACATCTTCGTTGAAGCTCATGGGGGAGTGGAAAGTGGCTGAAGGGAAAACCATTGGGAAAAAGGTTATGTGTGCTAGATTATGGTGGCCCACACTACACAACAATGCATATGCATATTATCGATCTTGTGATGCATGCCAAAGAACAGGGAAGCCATCATGTAGAGATGAGATGCCATTACAACTGCATATGGACTTGCAAGCTTTTGATAAATGGGCAATAGACTTTGTTGGACCTATTAATCCTCCTGGAAAAAAGACTGGCGCGTGCTACATCATCACTGCAACAGACTATGTAACCAGATGGGCAGAAGGTAAGCCTGTAAAATATTTTACTGTAGACAATGCTACACAATGTATTTTTGAAAATATCTTGAATAGATTTTGGTGCCCAAATATATTGATAAGTGATCGGGGTATGAACTTTGTCAATGAGACTATTGAAGCTCTGATAGAAGAATTCAAGATGCATCACTAGAAGCGTAATCCCTATCACCCTGAGGAAAATGGTGCAGTAGAAACCTTTAACAAGATCTTGGAGAATCTTCTTACAAAGATCTGCAATGCAAACCAAAACATTTGGGACATGCACAAACTTGTTGTCTTATGGGCTTATTGGAACACATGCAAGAATTTTACTGGTAAAACATCATTCAAGATGGTTTATGGTTAGGAAGCTATCATGCCAATGGAATACATGGTTGCAAGCCTGCGTATCACAACACTAACTAATATGATTGAACCAGACATCATGGAGGAACGTCTGTCACAATTGGTTGCATTATAGGAGGATCAGTTTATCGCCATCTTTCATCAGCAAGTCTAGAAGGAGCGTGAGAAGGCCTGACATGATAGGAACATCCAGAAGAAGGCATTCAAGGAAGAAGATATGGTTTTATTATACGATAGTCAGTTTTCGAACCACCTAGGTAAGTTTAGATTGCATTGGCTGGGGCCATATATTGTCAAGGAGATCACTAATGGAGTTGCGGTGTGCCTCGCCACATTGCGCGGTGAGAGTCTCCCAGGGTACATCAAAGGAAGCTAACTAAAGCCTTATAGGGACCCTCTACTTACCAAATGACTATATATCTAGAGAGAAGGAATCCACTTTTCTGCATGCTGCATGGAGGGCATACACAGGAAGGTGCGACATGAGCGTAAAGGTTGTGCATGGTGTGAAAAAACTAGTCATTGGAACAGTGACTCTGGGTGAAATTTTGATTTTACCATTGGATGGAGCAGCTTTTCTGTAATTAATGATAATATATTATGGTAATTTTGACCATTTTTATAGGAATAAGGTGCCATTAATGAATTTACAAACGTTTTTACCATGGATTGCCTATAAAAATGAGGAAGCGGATCACATTATGTTCTTTATTGTGCGAGTGAATTGTGCCCTGAGATTATTAGTGTGTGTTGTATGTTTTCCTGTGACACTCCCATGTCTGAAGTAAGAAATCCTAAGTTTATATTCAAGCCAAGGATGACGGCCACCAACCCCACTTCAGAGAGTGTGCAGTTTGAAAAGCTATTTGTGCCAATTACGACGTCTACTCACCCAGGATCTGAAGAAGTTCATGAAGTTGTCCTTGAGGTCCATGAAGTAATATCAATACCTACCAAGGGGAAGGCTAAGGTGACTAACAGATCATTATCGAAGTCATGAGCATCCCCCACGCATATCACATCCCCACGCTAGGTGTCTAAGGACATATATCCTAAGGGTGATCCAACAAAGATACCTATGACTCCAACCGAGGAAGATGTGCTCTTTGTCGAGCCAATATCATGGCTCCCAGATTATCCGAAGCCGCACAGACCCTCTATAAAATCCCCAAAAGACTTGGATATGATGTGTTCCTACCTACAGATGCCATTGATCCCTGAGGCAGTCCCGTTGGAGGGGGAGATGTTTGGGAAGCTCCCATATGTGAAATTTGATGACTATGATCTGACCAATGAGAATAACTTCCCAGAATTGGCGCCAGAGTACTACCTCGAACGTGTTCTATATGCTGAAGTGGTAAAAGTAGAGACCATGTCTTGGGCATGTAGGTTGAGCAATGCTGGAATTCTCAACTTGTTGAGGATTCCTCACTTTGGCATATATCCCATCACAGATGCATGTGTGTGCCAGCTGCTGGTGTTGGTGCGTGATGGGTGTCTCTAGATTAAGAATTGAATTCCCGTTGATGCCACACTGATCCACCAGATCGTCAGCCTGCCAAATGTTATCTTTCTATAATTTCTAATATTTGGAGAATAATTCACAAAAGACAACATCAAAACCACTTCGGAAGTTGGTATCTAGCCCTGCCAGCTTCAGAGAGGGATCTCTCTTTAAGATTTAACCTTTTTTTGAATAAATATTATGATAGTTATGAATTTACTTGGTGATTTTTTGATTTTGATTGATTTGGTTGATTAAATATTTATTTTCCCATTGGGAAATGGAGTCAAAACATAGAACTGGATTTTGCATCAATTTTTAAAATAGTTGTAACAGTGAAAGCTAGGTTGTATTTACTAGATTCTTTTAAGATTTTTAAATGAATATTGGATATGGTAGAAGAGTGAATATTAGTTGAGACTAAAAAGTATTTAAGTATTTTTCGATATGACTTCAAGTAGAAAACATTTAAATTGTAAAAGAAACCAGAATAATGTGTTTGAAATAACGTCCTATTCATCACACTTTCTATTTTACAATTAAGAATTCTGATAAATAGAGAAAGGAAATAACAATGGAAAACACAGAAATAATAGAAACACATCACCAGTAATTACACCACATGAATCCTAAAATAATTCTTTGTATTATTGATGCTCCAACAAAAACTTGGAATTTACAATTGTGTAGTAGGCAAAATATGTTCAGAAATCAACCTCTAAAACTTCAAACAACGAAGTATTTATACTGAAATTTACAAAATTGTTTACAGTAAATGTTGTCTCAACGAAGAGTGTATTATTAGTGTTAGTACGAATCTTAATTGCAAGTGTATGAAAAAATACCACTTTAGTTGTGCATAAAAAACAGCCCTAACAGTAAATATGGCTGCCAATATCTTCAGATCTGCAATTATTTGATCAATATAAATGCTGCAAAAATGTAGTTCTATGCATCAAAAGACATCAAGTACTAAATAAAAACGAGATTTACTCCATGCATCCAATAGACAAGACAAGAATATGTTGAATGAATTTTATATTAAGGGCACCTGGGAGGAAAACATAGAAGGATGTTACCAGTTCTCCTCAATGGGATGGGTTCTTGTAAGCCCTCAGCACTTCATATCTAAAATTCCTCTCTCTTGATGGTGTAGAAAACCCAGACAAAAATGGAACTCAAAGGGAGCTCACAAGCAAAAAGATAGAAAAATATGACAATGATGGTGGATCAAATTCAGACCAAAAGTATAGATCCAAAGTGATCTTTAGGCAACGAAAGGTGATGAATGAATGGAAAAACCCTTCTATTTATAAAAAAATATTGAGTTAGTCTAGATATTGGTGCATAATTAAAATATTATTAACCAAATCAAGATCCAACTTTTATGGAATATTTTATTATTTTCGTTGGAGGGAAAAGGAATTTGACTTGGGTCAAATCCCTTTATTTGTAAATAATAAATAAATAAATGATTTATTTATCATTTTATGGATGTGGTTGAGTAATAATTAAATAAATAATGATTTATTTAACTATTTATGAGTGATTTAGTCAAATTTAAAAAGGAATATTATTTAAATAAGGTTTAAATAATTATTCCTAGAAAATAATAAGATAAACAATAATTTATCTAATTAATTTTCCTGTTTTGGGTTAAATATGACCAGGAATAATTAGTTAAACAACAGGAATATTAATTAAATTGTTGTTTAAATAATTATTCCTTGAGGAAAATCAAACAAATTTGGATTCATTTAATATTTCCTCATGGGGTTTCCTATTCAGACCATAAAGAACTCAATAAAGGTGTTTTACTAAGTTATTTTTCACAGTGAAAGCAATTTTACTTAGGGTAAAATTGGTCTTACATGGTGTACTTAGGTCCATAAAATAGTAACAGGTTAGATTACCAAAAAGTGGTGTAACAATTAGCCTAAATCTAACAACAAACTCTAAGTGTTACAAAAAATAGGCTCGACGTGGATGATCTAGCTTTCTGGCATTGTTTTCAAGGAATCAGTTGATGAGTAAGCCTATTGGTAAGCTGTGCTGGCTGTAATGTTGTCTAATGTGTTGTCTTGTGAGCTGGTTGTAGATGGCTGCTCATTTTTACCTTTTACTCGTGGAACTCAGTTAACCTATCCCATAGCTCTTCATCCGGGATAGTTAATTTGATGACTCTCCTATAGATTTCAACCACCTTGGTATACTTAGAAAAAGTTGGTTTTACAAAAGAACATGGTTTATCTCATGATGGATGAAAAGGTCATGATCCAATGCCTCCAAAAAAAAATTCCCTGTCATAGTGCCCTTGATATTTGAAAATTTAGTTGTATCCTTGGAAATTTCATTTAATTTCTTTATATAATCTTCTCTAATAATTAGTTTGTAATTTATTACAAACAGAGAAGGAAGAACTTTCCAATTTAAAGGTTCTATCCTACTAAAAAATATGTTTACAACTATCTCCAAAATGTGAAATTTTTCCTCCAACTGTACAATAAGGTTTCTCTGTGTAAGAACCTTCTTTAACTCCAGAATTATCTTTGTTCTGTCCTCAACTCCTAACTCTTCTAGCTGATACCTGTTCTTGGAATTTAGGAACTTGATAATGTGGTTAGCAATAGTTGGCATGTCTCCAAGCTCCTCTTTGATGTTTGTAATGGCATCATTGGCTTTCTCTATCAGCTCCTTATGTTCAAATATGATCTGTATGCAAGGCCATATTTCATTGATGGAATCAATGATATTTTTCCAAATTATCTATTTGACTTGCTCCAGGGTATTTCCAATAGATGACTCCCTCTTTGAATTCTTCAACCTTTCTATTAAATTTTGCACTCTCTAAGTTTCAACTACATGTGAGCTATCACTCCTAGACTTCTGTTCCTTCAACATTTTCACTTGATCCTGAAGCTTCTTTATCTCTTCTGTTTGAATTGACAAATTTTTCACTGCTTTAGTGAGACACTCAGCTCCATCAGCTGTACTTGTTGTAGAAGGTGTGGTCGTGGGAGTAACTATAATGGGTAAAACCTCTAAAGGGACTAATTATAGTTTGGCAGCCTGTTGTTTTTCTTTTATCATATTTTCCATTTCTTCTTCCATCTTCCTCAGCTGAGAATTATGCTCCATGATAAGCTTCATCATGTTTGATTTTTGTGACTCTATATCTTCAATATCTTTTGCCAAAGGGTCCTTTGTAGCTTGCAGCTTTAGCTTCTTTATCAATGCTACTATGTCATCATTTTTCTTTTTAATCACCTCTTGTGCAGCTTTGATATTAGAGGGATCGTATCTAATCCTGATTCCTTAGTCTTCAAAAGACTTAATCCTTGAATCCTTGACTAGAGAGGATATTTTTTTCATCTTGAGATGTGATTGGATATTAGCTAAAGAAACCTACAATTTAGACAAGATCATAACAATGTTAGTGAGTGGATGAAATAATTTCACCTATATGCTTATGCCTCTCCATTTTATCAATGGGATTTATATCTATAATATCAAACTCAAATGCAGTACTTTTATAACTAGCTGATGTCTTGGGCTGAGGAATCTGTGCTTGAAGAAAGGACATATCCATTTTTCCTTTCTCTGAATCAAAGGCTGACAGTAACCTACTATGTGAGCTGGAATTCTGCTTCCAGAACTGGTTATATGTACTGGTCTTCAAAACTTCATTTTTCAATTTAATCTCCCTGAATTTATCAAAAATGGTCTTCTCTTTCTCCCCTGTAATAATTGTGCTGGTCTGAACAAATTGCTGCTGAAAAGCAATAGAGGTGGTAGGAGAGAGTGTGGTTTTACCTCTTAGCTATGAGGAAGTATGTGTTTCCATGGTGATGATAATAACTTCCTGCTCTTAATCCTTGCTTGGGTTCACCTTGGGATTGAGTTTAGTCCTCTTCCTGTACATGATTGTGAATTCTTTGTTGGAAGTGTTAGTCACTGAAGGTGAGTCCTCTTCTGCGATATTTTTTCCTAATTTCTCTTGTGGGACTCTGTGATGTTGAAGTTGAAACTAATTTTTTCTTTAGCCTCTTGTAAATTATTATGAGTCCATTCTACCTTATTCATGTACCTCTCAATCTCTAGTCTATGGGTATGAATGTAAGGTGTAGATTCGTTCTCTACCCTTAGTTTGGAGATGGTACCTAATGGATCATAAGACCAGGTAAAACTGAGGCTAAATTGCATTTCTTTTAGTAATCTGTCTTCTTCCTCCTCTGCTGCTTTACTGTTCCAAATGAAGGGTCTTATTTGTGTTTTGATTCTGAATTGAGATATCTTCTTGGCATATAAAAATGGACCTTGTCGGCTTTGAGCATTTTCCTGATGTATTCTAGGGAAAAAATCCTCATTGGGAGGAATTTTTGGAGCTTATGTGGGTCAAGCTCACATCGATAAATCCTTAGCTCTATGTAATTCTGGTAAAGGTACAAGTGTCCTATTTTCATTTGGTCTGAAAACTACAAGACTTTCCTGATTTCTTCATTGATTCTTAGCTCTAAATTGCTATTGAGAAGATTGAGTGTTGGATGTACAAACAACTCTATGAACTGTTTGTATGCTTTTTTCTCCTTCTTCACCATTTTAGTCCAAAATATGACAAATTTTTTATTTCCATCATCATCCAACTTCTACAATGCAAATTTGAACATGTCTCCCTAAAAATATAAAAACAAATATACTAAAAAAAAGGCATCTTTAAATACCTCCTCAGTGTGAAACATGAAATATTTTTCATGAATGGAATCTACAAGGAACTGGATGAAGTTGAATAAGATACAAGGCTTGGAATCAATGGAGAAAATGGAAAATAAATCTATAATAGCCTCATCTAGCCACTGATCTGAGTAATAACCGAGGAGATAGGAGATGACTGTAATGATCTTCTTAGTTGTCTCAGGGAACATGGAATATGGATAGGGAGGGTTCTTCTTAGGTAGCTGGGCATCTTCAACTAGAAAAATATCAAGGGTTTTAGCCCTTTTTTCAAAGTCTAGCTTCTGATATAATTCAATGAGTGTTTCTTGTGAAAAAGGAGTGGGATTCTCTGTAATAGGGGCCTGCATCATTTGGTCTATGGTTTGGGTAGTTATGGTGATTAGAATTTCTCCTGAAGGGGAAATAATAGCTCTTTGATAGGGTACATAACAAGCTTGACACTTTTTGATGATTTCAAGGGCACTGGGGGTATGGGGAAAGATATACAAGGCAAATTGGATTCCCACAATCCAATGTCATCAGTATTTTCAATGAATTTTTCTTCAATCCAACAATACATTTCAAATAATTGTAACTCACATAGGGCTTCATGAATTTTATAATCCCTATCTTCTAGAGGTATATAATCAAGGTCAATCAAGGGATGGAGTAGTGGATTCATAGACTCCCCCTGGCTTTGTTTCTGATAAGGCATGATGAACTCTGGTTTGATGGTGAATGAGGGTTTCTGTTAAGAAAAATGGAGGCTGGGACTAAGTAAAAGCTCTACAATGAGGAAAGAATGGCGATAGTTTCAGAGAGTAGATTGAAAATGCTCATATTGGTTTAATGGCACTCTGTCAACCTGAAACAAACCTATACATAATAACAAAAATGGAAAGGTAAAAGGTTAAACGTTGATTAGGCATGAATTTATACAGAGATAGGCCGTTTTCCCGTTGATGGTGGCGTGGATCTGTTTGATTAATGGTTAGGGATGAATTAAATTCATAGACATATGTATTACCATAGGAATATTTTTAATTGGAAACGATATATTCTAGGTGGTCTGATGTGACTGGCATTGAACAATAGATTAATGGTTTTTACATAGCAGGGAAAACTGGTTTTCAGAGGGGCTCCGAAGAAGTAAGTGGTTTCGGAAGTGGGGGCGCAAAATCAAGAGATGGCGTCACGTTAGCATGGGCCTGAAACACAAAACCACCCATTTCGTAACCCCCCCCCCCCCCCCAATGGTAAATTTTGGATGGAGAGGTGGGGCCGCAAAATGATATTTTCCATCAGATGGATGTGCGGGGAAACAAATAATGGGACAGATGAAGGGGAGTTAGTCAGGAAGCGGTGGAGTTTGATGAGACATTTTGTTGGGTAGTGGGGGGGTTATATAAAAGGTAAAAACTTAGGATAGGGGGATAATGTGCTGAGTCTTCATTTTCATATGCCAAACCTTTTAGACTGAGGATACAAATTTTATTCCTTTGCCTTCCTGCACATGAAATAATTTTGTAAGTTTAAATAATTAGGATAAATATTTATCATGCTTTTCAAAGCCATAATGCAATTTCTACCTACCCTTTCATTTTAAATTCTTCTTTCTAAGCTAACATTTTTTCATCTCATCTCTTAAGGGTGCATTTGTGTAATATTCCCATATGGGAAAAGTAGGTTTAGAGTGCAAAATGCTAGAATAGAAATGTTATTCATCATATAAAGAAAGAGGCCAATATGGAGACCTCTCATTCATTATAATAGCAGCAAAATATGAATAATAAATGGTCCATAAGATGTATAAAAAGATAGAATAATCCTCCAATGGACAAAACCCTCAAGAGAGGTGTTGCTACTATATATCAAAATGTTGGAACATTGCTATAGCGCAATTTTAAAGGCACTGCTACAAAAAATGAGTATACAAAATATCATGGGCTGATATATGCCACAAAAGATTAATCGAATACAGATCTAGGCACTATACAACCTCCAATGAAGAACCCCACAAGGGTTTTTAGAAATACACCATGTCCAAGATGGGAATCTAAGCCCTAGGGCTGAAGATACACTGCAACATATAGATCTAGAAAGTGTGGCTGATCTGATATAAGAAATAATGCAACCTCCTCCAATAGATCTCCTAGATGAAAGTCTGATGCCTTCTATAGCAAACCTCCTCTCCAAATGGTGTACTGAAACCACCCAGTAGCTCCTCCCTCAAAATAACGAAGATCTGGAAAGAAACTACGTTGTAGGGGAAAATAAATGTATGGCATGATGCCAAGATTTTAAAATAAGCACAAGGGCCTTCCTTACTTTCCTCCTGATGGAAAGGAACCCTTCTCCACTGAAAATAAGCACTGAAGTGACCCAAAGATGGTCTCCACTGCTGCAACTTGCAAAACAACTCAACCCTCAATAGGATCTACATTGTAGATGTAAGATGAAGCTTTGGCCAAATGCTTGATAGTGAAAGTGAAGTACAAGACTCCTCCAATAGCTTCTCAATGGAAGAGGTGGGTTTCTCGATCAGGAACACCCAGTGCTAAATAACACTTGCAATCTTAGCTAAACAACCAAAGAAAGTTATATGTCTAAACAGACCATATATCTAGAAATATCGGATACCAATACATAATCAATATGGTTTCCATCCTCTTCCTTTTATAAGATATGAGCTTCCAAACCCTAAGCCCCATTAATTAATGACCCTACTTCCATGCAAAGTGTCTCCATTAAAAACTGTGCTATCCCTCATTGATTTTCACTCCTCTATGACAACATTGTTGATCTGGTCCATGTTGACCCAGTCAAGATGTTCCAACCCCTTTTCACACCTAAGGGTGCTTAATTAAGCTGCCAAGATGTTTTCCTTTTACATTGCATTGATTTATTCATTATTAAGGAGAATTATGGACCTCCATTGTCCTCTTATTCATAAAACAATACAAAAAATCAAAAATTAATATTCCAACTAGCTCATGGCTAATTGGGAATATTACAATTTGAGCTAGAAAACCCACATATCCATTTTTTTTATAAAAATCTAACCTATTCTATCACTTATTTCTCCTATTGATTCAGATTAAACTGTTGAATCAATTTCATTTTCTACGTAACTACTGATTTTTCAAGATTAAATTGTTTGACAAATCTTTATTCACTAACCTATTTGACATGAAATTTACAAGTGTTCCATCATGATTAAATTGTATGATTGGAACAAAATCTAGTCATTGTGGCATTTTAAACAAGATACACAGAATCTTATTGAATTTTTAACATAAAGGGAACTAATTTAACATTAGTGGCATTTAAATTTGTAGCACTTTCAGTATTATTTCTCTTTTATCTTTTGTGGGGTTTCATTCTCTTTTTATTCTTTTTCAATTTTCTTCTTTTTGACTTTTTTCTTCATATCTATTTTCTTTTTGACATACCCTCTTTTGATTTTATATGTATACATATATATATATATATTTGGAAATAATTTGCAATTTGAAAATAATTTATAATATAAAATTACAAATAATGACATACTAAATCACCTTGAGATCCTATAAAATATAGGACCCTAACAGTGGCTCCAACTAGGGATGGCACTTCTTCCTGTGAAATGTCAAGAACATATGATCAGTAGCCTTGAGTATCTAAAATTTGTAATGTCTACATCTGATTTCTTTTGTTGTTAAGGTAAATATGGCATCTTTTCAATCAAGGCTTAGGGCCTTCTCTATGGGCTTCAAATCCAATCAACAAGTTATCCAATAAAATAAATATAGACTGTGATATTTACAAAGATGTAATAAAAAATTCTTTATGCTAAGAAAATTAGTTCTTCAACATCTTGCCATTGACAGGACCACCAGGTAACTCTGTTCCATCCAAGTCTTTGAGGAAGAACGCATTATTTCCCTTGAAAGAATAAATAGTGTATGGCCCTTTCCAAAGGTTATCAAATTTACCATGTTTATATTTGTCTTCTCTCCTGGAAACCCGCCTTAGAACTTTCTCTCCAATGTTGAAGCCATCTTCTTTAGTCCTCCTATCAAAAATATTTTTGAAATTTTATTGAATTACTTGAGTTTTATTGTAGACCTCCTCCCTTGACTGCTGCAACTGAATTGTTTGATTGATTCTTCTCTGTACATCATTTGGCTCAACTTGTAATTCTTGTATTATATTCATGATTGGTAATCCTAAATATGATGGAAACAGAGCATCCATGTCATAGACCAATTGGTATGGTGACATAGCAATTGACTTCTTTGTAGTAAGTTTCTTAGCCCAAAGTGCATTAACCAACTTGTTGTGCTAAGATTTCTTACTGTCTTCCAACAAATTTTTAATGATATTTACTAGAATTTTATGTGAATATTTAGCCAACCCATTTCCCTGAGGGTAATATTCTGTTGAATTTCCCAAGGTAATGTGGTATTTGTTACAGAATTCAATCATTTTCTTAGATTTGAAATCTACTACATTGTTATTAATCATTTTTCTAGGACAACGAAATATAGAAAGTATATTGGTCTAAAAAAAAATTAATAATAACAACATCAGTAGTGGATCTGGAAGGGGTGGCTTATATCCATTTAGTAAAGTAATCAGTGGTTGTTATAATCCACTTATGTTGGCCAGAGGAAGGATGATGAGTTTCACCAATGAAATCTAGTCCCCACTGCTGAAAAGGGCTCTCAACTGATATAGGTTTTAATGGCAGGGGTAAGAGTTTTGTTTTTCCTTCAAATTTATGGCATTTATTGCATGAATTTATCATCTTATGAATGTCAGGGAATAGAGTGGGCTAGTAAAAACAAAGCCTGAGGATTTTGTTGGCAGTAGTTTTCCAATAAAGGTGGCCACCACAATCACCGTCAAGGAGCTCCTACATGACTTTCTCTACATTGTCCTTCAACAAGCACTTAAGTAAAATTCCACCAGCATCTTTCCAATATAAAGTATTTTCAATGATGCAAAACTTAGCTGCCTTTAATTTTAGAAATATTTCCTTTGTTTTTTTTAGACCAAGAGGAGTATCTAAATTGAATAAAACATACAACAAGTCTGCATACTAGGGTGAGTTCAAAAATGATTCATCAATCTGTGGAGTCACCCGTTCCTCTTGATCATCCAGTGCAACAAAAAAGTTGATTTCTAATGCATTGAATTTAGACTCTTCAACCAGTTTGGCTAGTACTTCCTTTGATCAAGTTGGTTGGTTTGATTTCTAAGTCATACTCAAGGATGACATCAATCCATTTTCCTTGTTTTCCATCAGGTCCATTCTCTATCAAAATTCCCTTTACAACCAAATTAGGTACATATGTAATAATATGTGAATGAAAAATATATACTCTAAACTATTATATTGCTTTAACCAATGAAAAGGCATGTTTTTCTGTGATATTGAATTTGAAAGATGCATCTCTTAAAGCCTTACTGAAAAATTCAATAGACTGTTAAAATTCTTCTTCATTTTTCTGCAATAAAACAACTGCAATAGTGTGTTCAGAAGAAAAATAAAAGATAATAAAATATTTTGTAAAATCTAGACTAATCAACACTGGTTCTTTTGTTAATGTCTGTTTAACTAAATCGAAGGACTCTCTAGCCTCAATACTCCATCTAATTTCTAAATCTTTTTTAAGCATGTTTGTTATATTTCTAAGAAGCACTGCAAGATTAGGAATGAATATCCTTAGGAAATTAATTTTTCCAATAAAAGACTAAAGATATTTGATGTTTCTAGGGTGGATGATTTTTAATTTCTAGGGTGGATTATTTTTAATATTGCTTCAATCTTATTGGGATCAATTCTAATTTCATCCTTTGAAATAATATGACCAAGAAGCTTACCTTCCTCAAGGCCAAACAATTT
Source organism: Pinus albicaulis (assembly GCA_034641835.2). Lineage (NCBI taxonomy): Eukaryota > Viridiplantae > Streptophyta > Pinopsida > Pinales > Pinaceae > Pinus > Pinus albicaulis. The sequence goes on from CM076578.1 coordinate 886,941,675, forward strand.
TTTATTGGGATTTAATGAGATACCAAACCTCTACACTTTTCAAACACTTTTCTTAAATGTCTCAAATGTTCCTCCTTAGACTTTGAATATACAATAATGTCATTAATATAAATCACAATAAAATGGCCATTCTCATAAGAAAATGCAATATCCATTGCTCTTTGAAATGTGGCCCCAACATTCATTAACCCAAAGGGAATCTTTACATACATGAAGGTCCTCCATAGAATAGTGAAAGATGTTTTATATTGATCATCAAGATGTACTAGGACCTGGTTATAACTTGAGAAATGATCTAATAGGGCTATCCTACTAAACCCTACTACCTTCTATAATACATGGTCCATCTTGGGCAAAGGGTAGTTGTCTTTCAGGGAGACCTTATTAAGATTTCTAAAATCAATACATAACCATATTTCTCCAGTTTTCTTCCTAGTAAGTACTATATTAGATACCAATTTAGAGTATCTGAGAGAGACAATAATTTTAGCATCGTACATCTTTTTGACCTCTTTCTCAATCAAAGGTATTAGAACAAGATTTATTCTACAGAGCTTTTTTTTCGAATGTTTCTAATCATCCTTGACTGAGATTTTGTATTGTATGATACTAGTATCATATGCTTTAAGATCCTCATAAATCTAAGCAATGACATCAACAAACTCTTTGAATAAAGTTATGTCTTCTTGTTTTCTGACAAGTAGGAAATTATTTTGAAATTTTTATCATTTTAGTATTTTGTTCACTACCTATATTACATTCTTCTACATCTACCCCCATGGGCTCTATTTTTGATTTTTTTGTGACATCATTAAAATAAAAAGGTCCTCTAATGGAACTAGACCTCTGGAAAAAATATTATCTTTAAGTTGAAGTACTGAAAATTCTTCTTTTTCTGGATCAATTTCATGCAATTCTAATTTATGTACAACTTCATCTACAAAAATATTTACATATAATTCATCAAACTGATCAACTACATTATTATGCATAACAATTTGATTTTCTACTTGACCATCTATATTTTCCTCATACTCATCTTTGGACTGAAGAAATATTTCTAACTGTTTATCATTTCCAAATATCTACTAATACCTCATGTTGTTTGGTACATCTCGACAGTGTTTGAACCCTACTGTATATTGTCTATTGGGATGAGGCATTTTTCATGTGTCGGTTGAAAAAGCCAGACCATTAGCAAGAAAATTATGATTTCGAGGTATCACAACAAGATCATATTATACAAAAGTGTGTAAGAAATCAAGCACAACATTTATGTATTCTCTCAATCTAGGATGTTTTTCAACATACTCTCCTTTACTCTGTTTAATAATCAATTCAGTCTCCATGAATAGAAATTATTTTAGCACCTAATTTATTCAATAATTGCAAGCCTAAAAGAAGTGTTTCATATTATTCTATGTTGTTGGTACATTGAAAATTCAATTTATATGAATGAACTTTTGCGTGATTATTTCCAAAATTTGAGACCCACACACCTGCTCCTGACCCTACTCTACTACAAGAACCATCAAAACTCATATTCCAAAAAGGTTCAATTTCAGTGTTTTGTTGTACAATCTGTGTTTAATTTTCATGTCTTTCACAGATGTCATTTTTAGCACCGGTGACTTCAGCATCAATATCCCCATCATTATACAAAATGAAGGAGTCTAAATAAGAGTGAACAGAGAAAAGGGGGTATTTATGTGGCTTCTCCTGACTACTCACCATATATTTCATTCAGGTTTCCCTATACAATATTCTGTTTTGAAAAAACACTGGGATGGTTGCATAAGTCATATCCATTTGCAGGGTACCTTGTAGTTTTTCTCCCCAAGAGTGTGACAATAACATGCCATACTTTGGGGGAATATCAGCCACTACTATGTAAATTACTAGACTCTTAGATGGGATTTGGGCTTAAGTGACACATATATCCTTAATGAGACCTAAACATATTACATTGCTTGAATCAAATGAATACAAGTCTTTGTAAGGCCTAGTAATGTCAAGACCAAGTTTCTCCATAACAATTTTTTGCATCAAATCGTGTGAGGCACCTGAATCTAGCATATCATTATGGAGAACTTTATCATGAAAATTAATACTGACATAAAATGAAGAAATTCCTCCTTCTTGTGGTTTACCATCTACTTCTGGACCAAATAATAATTCAGGCTAATCATCATTCAAATCAATAGTATCATTTTTTTCTCGTATGTTGAAAGCCTTCATAACTTGAGTTTTGTATAGATTTGTATTCATTAACTCAAAGGGATAGGAATTTTCAGCTTTGCTAGTTCATTTTCAATATTGAATGATGCTTGAAATTTATTTAAATTTAGAAAGTTAGATTTATCAACAATTTCTTTTGACACATGTTCTTTTTGGTGACTGGTGGTAGGAATATATTTTTGAGTAGTTTTGGAAGAACTCTCAATAACATTTTTAGCAGGAATTTCAACTGTCTTTTTGCTAGAACTATCAGAAGTTTTCTTAGCAACAGTTTCTGGAGTTTTCTTCAAAGTGGTGTTAGAAGTTTTCTTGATAGGGGCTTCATTGGTATTTTTATTTGGAGTATCTAATGTTTTCTTACTCCTAAGATTGTACTGTCTATGGACTTCCATGATAACGTTTTCAAATCCCTGCTTATAGTCATCTGATTCCTCAGAACCAAGTTCAGTTTGGGATTATTGAAACAAATCTTGTTCTTCCTGCATAAGAAACACAGTTTCATCACCATTAATACCCATTAGATTTATCTGATTGTCTTCTACTTCTTCCACTACCTCACCATATTCATCAACATATTTTTCCTGAAAAGGAGGTCTTATTTGCTGATCAATACCCCTCTGCTTTCTTTCTTTTATTTGGGGAGGATTTCTCCTATGATTTTGATTTTGATTTTGAGGTGCAGGTTGATTTTCCCTAGGTTCAACTCTCTCATTCAAATTAATCCTCTCCATCATTATTTCTACTATTCTAACTAACGAATCAATTTTAGAATCAAGAGAAGAAGTAGAGGGTTCCTATTTTATGGTTACTCTTCTCTCACTTCTAAGTCTAGCTCTCTTGGCTAAAATATTTGCTTCTACACTTACCGCATCCCTTTGCATTTCTTCTAAAGTGGATGAATGTATTTCCCTAAGCTGGTAAGCCATGTGTTGATCATATGAGCCCCCTGTCAAAATTTTGTTAAGCAGCCCCCTTTAAACCACTCAAGTCCCCTCGTTTTGTCCCAAAAGATCCCTGTTTCACCTATCGTTGCCATTCGTTAATCCAAAAACTGCATAAAAAAGGCCCAAAACCCCACATTTGATAATATATACGGCCTGGCACCTTTTGGCCCTAACCCCTCAACCTTTCTCTGCATATGATCTGAGCGCTAAACCAAGCACTAGCCTAGAGGTCGCCTATCACAGAGATATATCGGGGTCGTTCATAACCGTCGATCTATACAGATCTGCCAGTGTTCGCAAGGCTTCTTCGTGCCTGTTTACCGCTCCAATCATCTGTCAACCGTCCAATCAGATCAAAAATCAATGGTTTGTGATGCATCTACTCCAGTGGTCCCCACACCGTGCTCTATGCAGAAACCACCCGGTTTCTATCACACAGCCTTTGGGTAGCAGGCGGTATTTTCATTTCACAGCGATTCCATACGACGCACGACACGTGGCAGCGGCACTGTTTGAAAAACGCTAGCTCATCGCGCGTTATTGTTTGGAACAGGACGCCCAGCGATATCGCCGTCAGCCGTCCAATCTGAAGCTCTTCATCCAACAGCTATCGCGATCTGAAGTTGCATGGGATTTAACGCAATGAAATCGTACCCCTGGCCCACTGTCAATCACTCCCAATGCCTTTTCAACCGTTGATCTCCCCTGAGATCAGACGACCTAGATTTAGTCACACGCTCGCCATTGACCTCGTACCACCACGTCATCCTTTCCACATGGTCTTTCGTACGTCCACCCGTCACTTGTTCCACGTGTGTTCCATGTTGCCTCCTCTCGTATATGTTCCAGTCTTAAGTCAAATCTTCATTCGTTTTACGTTAAAAACCTTCGCCCAGTCTATCTGCCATAGTTCCACTGCATTTTCGTCATCACCTCTTATTTTTCCACCATCTCATCATGCCGTGTTGTTACACAGTCACCCCCACTGCATCTCCATTTCTGTGCATGGTTTTTCTTAACAAGTTTGTAGATTTTGCAGGGTTTTAACGATGGAAAACTATTGTAATTTGCAGTCTTGATTGCAGTAGCAGAGCTCAACAAAGGACAAGTTTTTCAGAGGCGAAATTTATGAAGAAAGTCCTAGGTAGCTGCTGTGACATGACATCCATTAAATAAACAGGGTTATACTTTGGAAAGCTTCCAAGTGTCATTCAAGGCGCCGATTTCACAGATGAAAACATTAATGGAGCAGCAGAGGAAGATCAGTGGATGATTGAGGAATTCAGCGTTCGGTGTTGAAGATTTTAAAGCTTAATTCAGGATCGGGAAGGCAGAGGGTACAATGCACAGAAAAAAATGCCCTCAAGGTTTTATGTTAGCGGAATTTTCTCTCCAGGAAGGACAGACCGCCCATAAGTTTTCTATTTCTCTACCGTGTTCCTGAAGATATTTTCACCCAGAACATTTATTTCAGGAAGAAGATCACAGAGTACATACAACATTACAAAGTCATCGAGCAGTATGGGCATGCACGTCTCTGCCAATTTGTTTTAATGATGCAATTAAATGTTCACCACCCACTTTCTTTATGAGTCTTCTTTGTTTCCTATAAAAACCACAACAAACAGATTATGAAGGGTTCCAGATTTTATCCGAAAAATATGCAGTGAAAGGATTTGTGTATACATTTTGTAAATATTTTGTATGAAGGCTCAGAGCCCATAGGGTCTCAGTGAGGAGGAGTTCTATCTGTTAAAGAGGATTCTGGTCTTTGGTATTTCACAGTCTGTAACTTTCTCTTATGTGTTATTTTAATATATCATTTCATTTCATCCATGTTTCCTGTATCATGTTTTGGAATGCGAGTGGCTCACTGATTTTTGGTATGGATTCATCCTAGTTGATGCCCATGCTCGAATCAGTCAAGCACTTTAAATATGGCTCATGCATGATATTCTGTTCCATTATTCAGCTAACCATACTTCTGCTATATTAGTTTCTTTGGGAGGGTGATTTTAAAATTCTATTATCATGTATGTATTCTTAGATTGGTATGCCCATGCATGGTGGTATTGTATATCTGGGTATCAGCTCAAGGTTAACTAATATCTTCTCAATATCTCTTTCACTACATACACCTTCTGATAATTTATGTCTGTGAAGTATTTCTGAATCAGCCCGCTTTGTAGTAAACTATCTCTGAATTGTCTAATGCTTTGTATTAGAGTTTTACACCTTGCCTCTACAGTATCTCTTTTCCTGTGTCAGTTTCTGAGAGTTTGGTCCCATTCTAGTTTATTTCCCCATTTACAGGAGATAGCATGTGAGCTGAAGTTGACAACTTCATACATTATATTATACGCTCCTTGCTATGCTAAGATGTCCTAGGCACTGGTCTATCACAACTCTAGGCTGTCTCTAGGAGCAACAACATATTTCTGGCGCCGTTGCCGGGGATGAATTTAAGAAAATCAGAATCCTTGGGCCTCGAAAAAAATTTATTCACTCTTCAAGTAGGTGAGCATGGAGAGTTGAGAGTTGTACATCCCTCACCTTGGCGACTCCACATTTTCTTATCAAATAAATTTATTTGTAGTCCTGACTCTATTGGGGAAGAGACAAATGGCTTTGATTTGGTAAATCACTGTGGTGGATAGTAAGATCTTAAATCATCCACCTGGCGACTCCACAGTTCCCAAATGATTAAAGGACTCCACTGGTGATCTGTAGGTCACTGATTATCTTGGTTTCACGAAACTCTACTTGGAAACCATGTTGTAGTACAACATCAACCATGCTAAAGATGAAGCCACTTCATCAATGGAAGACTTTGAACAGTTTGCAGAAATGCATCCAAGTTTCATAGCAGAGTGTCGTTGTAGCTTGGCAAGAATGAAAGTGGAGGACCTTCCACAGGTTATTCTTCTCAGCTCAAGTTTTCCACCAGTACTTGAGAAGATATCACTAAAATTAGTGGTCGAAAGATATGAAGCTGAGATCGAATTTTTGAACTCACAAGAAAAATCATATCATTTCATAGACTCGAGAACCTTTTTGGAAAGTCCCCCTCCCCCTAAAACAGAGGAGATTCCACTGTCTGTCGAAGTACAAGAGGAAGATGATCCGGTTCTCAAGAGCCAGATTGAAGACACAGTGGAAGATGCAGAAATCAAAGTTTCCCAGGATGAAAACAACCTACCAGTCATGGCAGGCCAGAAACAAGAAAGTGTAAACCATGTGTTCATTGATCCTGTGGCAGAATATATGGAGGCTCTGATTAGCCCAAATTCTCTAGCAGCGCAAAACATGTCAGAGCTCCAAGAGGACTCAGCAGCAATGTACGATGAGTCCTCTAGTTCAGAAGATGAAGGAGACACTCTACCCCAAGAGAGTCTTCTTCTCAATCCAATGAAAGAAGAAGAGATCCTGGTTGAAGCCTACCTGCCAAATTTTGATAACCAGGTATCTTTTCATGATCCTTATGCTCATTTCCTGCAAAAATTTAAGGAAGGATCAAAGGTATTTGTGAGCAGCATGTTGCGAATAGAAAGAAATTTTTTTGAAGCTGCTGACGAAGAACAGAAAGGGTGGGAGCTGCCCTGCCTATCCAGCATGCTCAAGGAGTTGAGCAAGAAGGACCAATCATGGGATCATTTGATGGACTGGTTACATTGGAAGACAATGTTTGTAAGCTAGACTTGTAAATATTCTAGTTAGAGTAGGGTAGGTAGGAAAAATTCAATAAAGCTCAGCCTGTGAGCATGTAGTTAGTTTTTTTTAATTTCTGCAAAGTCTAGTAAGCCAGACAGTCTAATCCTGGCTTGGCTATTTTCCAATTTCTGTTTTATAATGTAGAGAGGAAATTTTCTAGATAGCTTAATCCTAGTAGATGTAGTTTAGGTAGAGAAAATGTGAGACCAACAGTTTAATCTGGCCTCATGGAGTAATAAGGGTAGTAGTAGAATAGGTTTATTTCTCCTGTTTGTAAAAATTGATGAATCCTGAGGTGAGAAGTTGAAATGCTGAAGAATAGGGCCTGTGCATCAAATTATCAGGTGGTCTATGGAGTTCTCGACACGTCCAGGGATGAACATGCCATCCCCAGGTGGAGCCAATGTTGATCATATCAGCCCCCTGTCAAAATTTTGTTAAGCAGCCCCCTTTAAACCACTCAAGTCCCCTTGTTTTGTCCCAAAAGATCCCTGTTTCACCTATCGTTGCCATTTTTTAATCCCAAAACTGCATAAAAAAGGCCCAAGAACCCGCATTTGATAATATATACGGCCTGGCACCTTTTGGCCCTAACCCCTCAGCCTTTCTCTGCATATAATCTGAGCGCTAAACCAAGTGCTAGCCCGGAGGTCGCCTATCACAGAGATATATCAGGCTCGTTCATAACCGTCGATCTGTATAGATCTGACAGTGTTCGCAAGGCTTCTTCACGCCTGTTTACTTCTCCAATCATCTGTCAGCCGTCCGATCAGATCGCAAATCAACGGTTCGCGATGCATCTGCTTCGGTGGTCCCCACGTCGTGCTCTGTGCAGAAACCACCCGGTTTCTATCCCACAGCCTTTGGGTAGCAGGAGGTATTTTCATTTTCGCAGCGATTCCATACGATGCGGGATGCGTGGCAACGGTACTGTTTGAAAACCGCTAGCTCATCGCGCGTTATTGTTCGGAACAAGACGCCCAACGATATCACCGTCAGCCGTCCGATCTAAAGCTCTTCATCCAACAGCTATCGAGCTCTGAAGCTGCACGGGATTTAACACAAGGAAATCGTACCCCTAGCCCACTGTCAATCGCTTCCAGTGCCTTTTCAACCGTCGATCTCTCCTGAGATCGAACGACCCAGATTTAGTCACACGCCCGCCATTGACCTCGTACCACCACGTCATCCTTTCCACATGGTCTTTCGTACGTCCACTCATCACTTGTTCCACGTGTGTTCCATGTTTCCTCCTCTCGTATATGTTCCAGTCTTAAGTCAAATCTTCATTCGTTTTACGTTAAAAACCTCCGCCTAGTCTATCCTCCATAGTTCCACTGCATTTTTGTTGTCACCTCTTATTTTTCCACCATCTCATCATGCCGCGTTGTTACACAGTCACCCCCACTGCATCTCCATCTCCGTGCATGGTTTTTCTTAACAAGTTTGCGGATTTTGCAGGGTTTTAGCGATGGAAAAATATTGTAATTTGCAGTCTTGATTGCAGCAACAGAGCATAATAAAGGAACAGTTTTTCAGAGGCGAAATTTATGAAGAAAGTCTTGGGTAGCTGCTGTGACATGAAATCCATTAAAGAAACAGGGTTATACTTTGGCAAGCTTCCAAGTGTCATTCAAGGCGCCGATTTCACAGATGAAAACATTAATGGAGCAGCAGAGGAAGATCAGTGGATGATTGAGGAATTCAGCGTTCGACGTTGAATATTTTAAAGCTTAATTTAGGATCGGGAAGGCAGAGGGTACAATGCATAGAAAACAATGCCCTCAAGGTTTTATGTTAGCGGAATTTTCTCTCCAGGAGGGATAGATCGCCCATAAGGTTTCTATTTCTCTACCGTGTTCCTGAAGAGATTTTCACCCAGAACATTTATTTTAGGAAGAAGATCACAGAGTAAATACAACATTACAATGTCATCGAGCAGTATGGGCATGCACGTATCCGCTAGTTTGTTTTAATGATGTAATTAAATGTTCACCACCCACTTTCTTTATGAGTCTTCTTTGTTTCCTATAAAAACCCCAACAAACAGATTATGAAGGGTTCCAGATTTTATTAGAAAACTATGCAGTGAAAGGCTTTTTGTATACATTTTGTAAAGCTTTTGTATGAAGGCTCATAGCCCATAGGGTCTCAGTGAGGAGGAGTTCTATCTGTTAAAGAGGATTCTAGTCTTTGGTATTTCACAGTTTGTAACTTTCTCTTATGTTTTATTTTAATATATCATTTCATTTCATCCATGTTTCCTGTATCATGTTTTGGAATGCGAGTGGCTCATTGATTTTTGGTATGGATTCATCCTAGTTGATTCCCATGCTCGGATCAGTCAAGCGCTTTAAATATGGCTCATGCATGATATTTTATTCCATTATTCAGCTAACCATACTTCTGCTATATTAGTTTCTTTGGGAGGGTTCTTTTAAAATGCTATTATCATGTATGGATTCTTAGATTGGTAAGCCCATGCATGGTGGTATTGTATATCTGGGTATCAGCTCAAGGTTAACTAATATATTCTCAATATCTCTTGCACTACATACATCTTCTGATAATTTATGTCTGTGAATTATTTCTGAACCGGCTCGCTTTGCAGTAAACTGTCTCTGAATTGTCTGATGCTTTGTATTAGAGTTTTACACCTTGCCTCTGTAGTATCTCTTTTCCTGTGTCAGTTTCTGAGAGTTTGGTCCCATTATAGTTTATTTCCATGTTTACAGGAGATAGCATGTGAGCTGAAGTTGAAAAATTCATACATTATATTATACGCTCCTTGCTATGCTAAGATGTCCTAGGCACTGGTCTATCACAACTCTAGGTTGTCTCTAGGAGCGACAACACCATGTCTGCCTCAAAACCATCTAGGAATTTGATTAGGGCTAAGACTTGTGGTGGTTTTGTATTATAAGGGATTGCGTTATATACATTGTTTAATCTTATGCAATAGTCTTGAACACTTTCCGTTGGTCCTATCCTAATGCTTTCATATTCAGATAAAATTTGAAGAGGGTTTTTATTAATCTCCCACCTAGTAATGAATGTTTGATGAAATTATGGTAAATCATGAATACTAGTGGCAGGTAATTATTTAAACCATTTCTTCACCTCTCCTATAAGATTTTGTGCAAACAACCTTAGATTTACACTCTCCTCATCTACCTCCTAAAGATCAAAAATATCATTCATCCTTTCTACATGTTGCTGGGCAGTGATAGGTCCAATTCCATCAAATTGAGGGATTGTTATTTGACAATCCAGTGGCATGTTTTCCAATGGAGCTTGAAGGGTAAGGGGGACATATCTAACTGCCATTATGGGTGTATTAGGATGAAAAATATGATGTGGTTGTTGGATGAAAGGTAAATGCTGAGTTGAAACTTGGGGTTCTGGTGGGGATGAAGGTTGGACTATAGTTGAAGATTGGGGAGAAGAAGGAGTTTGAGTTGTTTGGTGGGAGAGTACTGGAGTGCTTTTGGAAACTGTAGAGGGAGTAGAGCTTACTAATCTATAAGAAAGTACTAGAGTAGTCATGGAGACTATAGAAGGGGCAGGACTTGCTAATCTAGGATGCACAGATTGTGATGAGGTGAGTGATTCAGCATACAAATTCAAAGAAGAAAGTTCAACATATTACTGAACATAAGCTTCATGAACAGAAAGGTCTAATCCTTATACTAAACCCTGCATTTTTTCAAAGTCTTGAAGGATTTGAAGGTCTATATTTGCAGAAGCAGATTGGACTTAAGATGAGTTTCTTCTTAATGTAGCTTGATATACTACTATTTGGTCTACCTAATTGGTTGATTTAGTTCTAAATAGGCTTTGTTAAAAGGGTAAATAAAACTCATTGTCTTGTAGGGTTACAAAGTCTTTTGGGAGTCAATCTACTCTATGAGGAGGAATAGAACTTCCTTGGATTTCATCTAATCTCTTTCTTTTTAGTATTTTCTTAGTGTCATCTACAATTTCTGCAGTCTTTGGATTAGGGTAAGCTCTAGTATAGGCTCTTTTAAGAGCCATAGTTATAATATAAATGCACACACACTTATTATTTACACTATTGAAAAGAAAACCAATCTTAAAGTATTCCTATCATACAATTCTTTAACCAGGGTTATGAATTCAAAAGAAATTACAATTATTTCAATTTTTCCCCAGTATGGTTGCCACTATCTTATTGTTCTGTAATTTCTAAGATTGGGATAATAAACCAGAGAAGACAACATCAAAACCACTTTGGAAGTTGGGATCTAACCCTGCCAGCTTTAGAGAGGGATCTCTCTTTAATATTTAACTTTGTTTTGAATAAATATTAGGATAGTTATGACTGTACTTGGCGATTGTTTGATTTTATTGATTTGGTTGATTAACTATTTATTTTACCATTGGGCAATGGAGTCAAAACATAAAATTGGATTTTGCATCAATTTTTAAAACAGTTGTAACAGGGAAAGCTAGGTTGTATTTACTAGATTATTTTAAGATTTTTAAATGAATAATGGATATGGTAGAAGAGTTAATATCAGTTGAGACTAAAAATAATTTAAGTATTTTTCAATTTTAATTCAAGTAGAAAACATTTAAATTGTAAAATCAGCTATAATAAGGTGTTTTAAATAACATGTCCTATTCATCACACTTTTTGTTTTACAATTAAGAATTCTGATAAAAAGAGAAAGGAAATAATAGTGGAAAACACAGAAACAGTAGAAACACTTCACTAGTAATTACACCACATGAATCCTGAAAGAATTCTTTGTATTATTGATGCTGCAACAAAAAATTAGAATTTACAATTGCGCAGTAGGAAAAATATGTTCAAAAATCAACATCTAATACTTCAAACAACGAAGTATTTATATTGTAATTTACAAATTTTTTTACAATAAATTTTGTCTCAACAGGCACTATATTATTAGCCTAAATCTAACAACAAACTCTAACTATTACAAAAAATAGGCTCGATGTGGATGATCTGGCCTTCTGGCACTGTTTTCAACAAATCAATTGATGAGTAAGTCTATTGGTAAGTTGTGTTGGCTGTAATGTTGCCTGATGTGTTTTCCTCTGAGTTGGTTGTAGATGACTGCTCTTTGTTACCTTTTACTCTTAGAACTTAGTTAACTTATCACATCGCTCTTCATTCGGGATCGTTAATTTGATGACTTTCCTGTAGATTTCATCCACCACAGTATACTTAGAAAAATTCAGGTTTACCACAAAACATGGTTTATCTCATTTTGATCTGAATGGAAAATGGCATCCACTCATGGTATTCATTTACCCATGTTATCCATACACCCATAGGATTTACCCATGGTATTGTAAATGACATCGAACCATGGTATTCATCCACCCATTGTATTTATTCTCTCATGGTATTGTAAGTGACATCTATCCATGATATTCATTCACCCATGGTATGTATCCACCCATGGTATTCATCTGCACATGGAATTTACCCATGAATGTGTAACCTAAATCTGATACCACTAATCTAGATCTTTGGGGGAAGCCCCCAAGATCTAAAAAATTGAAATGGATCTGACAAGATCTGCAAAATTAGAATGCCATGGAGGCGTAACCTAAATTTGATACCACTCGTCCGAATCTTGGGGGGAATCCCCCAAGATCCAAAAAATTGAAATGGATCTGACATCTACAAAATTAGAATGCCAGAAAAAAAGAGAGAACACAAAGAAAATAAAACCACAAAGAAACTTGTTTTATTAAAATAGAGAATAATTGTAGAAGCTACATTGTGGTGGAAAATCTGTCCTTTTACAAAGTGAGGCTTCTTATTTATAGCCTTTTTTTTTAGTTACAATACTATGCTTAGATACCATGGGTGGATACCATGGGTCAAAACCATGGGTCAATACCATGGGTAGATAATGTTAGCCCCCCTATGAAATTCTTGACAAGCAAGCTGGGGGCTAGTTTGCTCAGGAGCCTCCAAGGAATGCCTTTCCCCTGAAAATTCATCCTCCTTGGAGTCTCTGTATGCTGCTCCTAACATATAGCCCCTCTGCTGATTCATTTCTTAAAAGGCCCATTTTTACCCCTATATCCTGCAAATTTCCCCATCCCAACCTCTGTTTTCCCTTCATCAAAATTCTCCTTTAATCACCCCATTGTCTCCTTAAAATTCCCCTAAAATCCTACCTCAACCCCACCACCACCTCTTTATTTCTCCAAACTTCCATTTCACCCCTTTATTGTTACTTCCCTTGGGCCTGAAATTGCATTCAAAATGAGTTAAAATGATGAAATTTATGATTTTGGGCCTTATCCCCCTTCCCCAATAGCCCGCGCCCCCTCTCTTCCATAAAACCTGGCGCCGGAACCCAAGGATAAACCCTCCAGGCACTTATCCCCTCCAAACCTTTCTCCGCGCGAAAAATCATCAAAAACCCTTTGAAAGCACGCAGTTGTAGGTTTTAATATATCTTGCTGGATCGATGAACCTCGACCGTCCATTAAAAATCCGATCCAACGGCACGGAGCCCGCTCGAAATGGTGGTCCTCACACCTGCATGCGTCATACGCCCTGAAACCACTTGTTTTCTCCGCACCACCGTTGCGCACAGGGCGGTTTTTCCCCGAAACCCCAGCGATTCCACACAGCTGCTGCCACGTGTCCTTGTGTATGTTTTCAAAACCATCGTTCTCCACCGTTAAACCTACCCCCTGCTCGTTAACGTCTGGACGAGGACGGCGCGCGAAATCGCCGTGGACCGTCCGATCTCGAGTGCTCCATCCAACGGCTATTCCACGTCGTAGATGCCCATTCGTTAACGAACCTGCACATTTGTTAGCCCGTTTCCACCGTGTATGTGGCCCACTATCCGTCATCTCCCACCGTTGATCTCTCGGCGATCAACGGTCCCGAGTTATCTATCTGTCGTTGACCATTCCATGACCTCCCGATCCGCCACGTCAGCGCCACTTGTTCCATCCGTACCTTCTCCCATTCCATTGCGCATATTTGGTTATTTTCGTGATTTTTAATGCTTTCTACATAATCTTCTGCTTCGCCGCATGCAGCATCTTCTGGTCCACTATTCATGGATTTTCCACCATTTTCCGTGTTTTTGCCCCCATTTCGTTCACTGCACGATCCTCCCATCCATTCACACCACCTCCGTCTTCCCATCTATGTTTTCTTGATGATGTTTGTTGTTCTTGCAGGGTTTTCAAGGAGAAAAGGCCACCTTAACACACAGTCTCTGTCGCAACAAGGAATCGCAGAGAACCATTTTGCTGCGGATTGTAATTATGGAAAAGGACCAGGGAAGGTGGAGACAGGGGTTCCTATTAAATGAGCAAACTTCGAGCCCTGTGAGAAACTTTCCGGCATCATTTAAAGCGCAGTATGGCAAGGTCAGAAAAGAGGGAATGGTTCAGAATGAGGACAGAGCAAAGAAATATTACGGCACGATAATGAAGATCTTGAGCCTCAATCGGTGTTTAAGAGGCAAAGCATCAGTTCACAGACCCCGAGGATCGATCAAAGGATCCTGAGCGCAGGCAAAAGGTAATATCAGGGTTTTTGTCAGAAGAATTTTTTTCTATATCAGGTACCGGGCACCCATACTGTCTTATTTATGCACCATGTCCCTGAAGAGTTTTCCACCAGACTACAGCTAAAAAAACAGTCATACATTTATGAGACAGACCTTCCTAGCAGTTTATTTCATTTTGTTCAAATCATCCAGGAGTACTTCAGCCAAAAGATGTCAAGATCAAATCTGGAGAAGATCATTCTCTCACAAAGAAGGTGACAGAGATTAAATATACAGTATGTCAAGAAGAATGGGTTTCGGCCCTGCATTCATTGTTATGTTTAATGATACGTTTAATTTTCACCTACTCCTTCAGTCGATCTTAGGTTCATCCTTTGCTATAAAGCACATAAGGAAACATTGTAATGGTTGTTGATGAGAAATCAGTGGAATGCAAGCATTGTTCCTATTTGAGACAAGTTCTCTGTGTATATTGTAAGATAGACTGAGATTAGATGTATTCAGACTAAATGTTCAAGCTATGGGCTATGATGTACCTGATTGGTGTTGTTTTTAATATGACAAGCATGTTTCTTTGGATCCTGATCTAAAGCAGATGGTGATGTTTCCTCTTTCTCTGTATTTGTGATTGACTTGATCTTACGTTATGTTCCATCTCATTTCATTTCTGCTGGTAGGCAACAGAAGTATAATATAGGATTCACCCTTGTTAGGTGCCCTATGTTTCCTGCTCTCCCTACCTCAATGTTTTCTGCTTATATGTGTATCTGAATGTCGATTTCAATTGATTTAACCAGTGTAGTGGATGATATTGCCTACTCTCTGATGTATGGATTAATGAAATCTGTATTTAGATGTTCTTGGTAGGATTTAGCTGAATGTGTTGGGAACCTGGGAGGTCTAGAATCCTGCATCTGCCTCACTAGGAGCTTTCCATCTCAATTAAACCTTCCCAAGATCCCTTGTTTTAGCTCTAATTCTGTCCAAGCAGGCCTGGAGTTAAATGACCTCTGGTCTGATCTATAGACAGAGTTGGTTGGTTCTCCTCCTTCATTTTCAATCCTTTGTGCCCCATTCCAAATATCTCCATCAAGATCCAAATGCTCTAGATGACTAGCCCAACTAAAAGCTTGCACAATGATTACAAATAAACCCTTTCTTGAATCCATAGCCCAATGGCTTTGATATTCTTTGAGTTGTTTGTCTCTGCCTAAGCTTCCTCTTTGCTCATCCTTGTCACATATTGGTCCTTCTTTTCCTGATTCCCTCCAACCAAACACAAACAATCAAACCAACAACCCTGAGCCTACAACTCGCCTAAAATCATAACACCCGAGCTCCAAAGACCTATCCTTTGACTTGTATAGAGAGATCCCTCTCTGGACCTAGGAGGGCTAGATCCTAAGGTCTGAAAGTGGTTCTATGTTGTCTCATCTTTTGGTCTCTGTCAACTTGGCCAAAACATGGGAACCCCAACATAATGGCGACTCCGCTGGGGAATTCTGAGTACATTTCACCTTAAATATTCATAAAAACCTCAGAAGATTAGAACTCTGGTTAGGTTGACAGTAAGTCACCCCTTTCTTGAATCAACCTCCATTATTGAATATCCACCATACTCTTAGACAGAGCCTGGAAAGGGCCAGGTAGCCTCCAGATCTCATCCTCTTTTCAGAGGTGGCATATCTGATAAATGCCCTCCCATTCAATCTCTGGTTAGAGCTTGTTGTTTAGAGGAGATTCCTGAAAGGTGATAGTGCCTGAGCACTGTGGTGGATAGTGTATCCTTTAGAAACATCCTAAACCCTCCACCTGGTGACTCCATTTTTCCTAAACGTTAAAGGACTCCACTGGTGATCAGTAGGCCTGCTGATTATCTTGGTTTCACAATCATACTCCACTGGGAGACCAGACCCGAAACATAATGAAGACTCCACTAGGAGACCAGTCCCTGAGACAACATTAACCACAGTAGAAGCAATAGATAGGGTTAAGCTTCTTGGATTAGAAACAACATTCTGGCTTTCAGAACCATCCACACAAGAGCTTATCCCAACCCTAACCCACCAGAAATAGTTGAAAATCCAGAGAGAATCCTCAAAGGAGCTCGTACACCTAAAAGACCAACTATTTCCAGCCACATTTATAGAGCTAATTCTACACCTGAAGACCTGACAGCTCTATCACATTACCTCCCTGACCTAGACTTACCCAACAGATTACCTAGAACTAGGTCGTCCAATCACTTAGACCAGCAAGACCTTGGAGTTTACAATACACCGTCTAACAGTGTTCAAAACACTAGGGACAGTGAAACCCCTCCTTCCACACCACCTGATTTTCACTTCCTTCAAAACTTGGGGCTCTCTCACCCTAGATCCGCTCAACAGACTTCTGCTGGTCCAAACATCCCGGTCATCCAAATACCAGCTGCTCAAGCTAACCCTATACCCCATCAGAACATCATTATGGCAGCCTGGGATGCACCTTTGCTTTTACCTCAACCCTTGTTACCCTTGCCCAATGATTATCAGTCAAAAATCCCACACTTCACTACTAAAGAGTCCATAACAGCTCAGCAACATGTAGATAAGATGGAGGAATCTTTTGACTATATGGAAATTGATGATGAAACAATCAAAATGAGGATCTTTGCCCAAAGCTTAGGAGGTGAGGTCAAGAAATGGTTTAAAGGATTGCCTCCTGGCAGTATTCAAGATCTCCCTGCATTCGTGATTGACTTGCTCTTACGTTATGTTCCATCTCATTTCATTTCTGCTGGTAGGCAACATAAGTATAATATAGGATTCACCCTTGTTAGGTGCCCTATGTTTCTTGCTCCCCCTACCTCAATGTTTTCTGCTTATATGTGTATCTGAATGTCGATTTCAATTGATTTAACCAGTGTAGTGGATGATATTGCCTACTCTCTGATGTATGGATTAATGAAATCTGTATTTAGATGTTCTTGGTAGGATTTAGCTGAATGTGTTGGGAACCTGGGAGGTCTATAATCCTGCATCTGCCTCACTAGGAGCTTTCCATCTCAATTAAACCTTCCCAAGATCCCTTGTTTTACCTCTAATTCTGTCCAAGCAGGCCTGGAGTTAAATGACCTCTGGTCTGATCTATAGACAGAGTTGGTTGGTTCTCCTCCTTTCATTTTCTATCCTTAATGTCCCATTCCAAGTATCTCCTTTAAGATCCAAATGCTCTAGATGACTAGCCCAACTGAAAGCTTGCACATTGAACACAAATAAACCCTTTCTTGACTCCATAGCCCAATGGCTTTGATGTTCTCTGAGTTATCTGTCTCTGCCTAAGCTTCCTCTTTTCCCATCCTTGTCTTATAGTGGTCTTTATTTTCCTGATTCCATCCAACCAAACACAAACAATCAAACCAACAACCCTGAGCCTACAACTAGCCTAAAATCATGAGTTAGAGCTTCAAAGACATATCCTTTGACTTGTATAGAGAGATCCCTCTCTGGACCTAGGAGGGCTAGATCCTAAGGTCTGAAAGTGGTTCTATGTTGTCTCATCTTTTGGTCTCTGTCAACTTGGCCAATACATGGGAACCCCAACATAATGGCGACTCCGCTGGGGAATTCTGAGTACATTTCACCTTAAACATTCATAAAAACCTCAGAAGATTAGAACTCTGGTTAGGTCGACAGTAAGTCACCCCTTTCTTGAATCAACCTACATTATTGAATATCCACCATACTCTTAGACAGAGCCTGGAAAGGGCCAGGTAGCCTCCAGATCTCATCCTCTTTTCAGAGGTGGCATATCTGGTAAATGCCCTCCCATTCAATCTCTGGTTAGAGCTTGTTGTTTAGAGGAGATTCCTGAAAGGTGATAGTGCCTGAGCACTATGGTGGATAGTGTATCCTTTAGAAACATCCTAAACCCTCCACCTGGCGACTCCATTTTTCCTAAACGTTAAAGGACTCCACTGGTGATCAGTAGGCCTGCTGATTATCTTGGTTTCACAATCAGACTCCACTGGGAGACCAGACCCGAAACATAATGAAGACTCCACTAGGAGACCAGTCCCTGAGACAACATTAACCACAGTAGAATCAATAGATAGGGTTAAGCTTCTTGGCTTAGAAAAATCATTCTGGCTTTCAGAACCATCCACACAAGAGCTTATCCCAACCCTGACCCACCAGAAATAGTTGAAAATCCAGAGAGAATCCTCAAAGGAGCTCCTACACCTAAAAGATCAACTATTTCCAGCCACATTTATAGAGCTAATTCTACACCTGAAGACTTGACAGCTCTATCACATTACCTCCCTGACCTAGACTTACCCAACAGATTACCTAGAACTAGGTCGTCCAATCACTTAGACAAGCAAGACCTTGGAGTTTACAATACACCGTCTAACAGTGTTCAAAACACTAGGGACAGTGAAACCCCTCCTTCCACACCACCTGATTTTCACTTCCTTCAAAACTTGGGGCTCTCTCACCCTAGATCCGCTCAACAGACTTCTGCTGGTCCAAACATCCCAGTCATCCAAATACCAGCTACTCAAGCTAACCCTATACCCCATCAGAACATCATTATGGCAGCCTGGTATGCACCTTTGCTTTTACCTCAACCCTTGTTACCCTTGCCCAATGATTATCAGTAAAAAATCCCACACTTCACTGCTAAAGAGTCCATAACAGCTCAGCAACATGTAGATAAGATGGAGGACTCTTTTGACTATATGGAAATTGATGATGAAACAATCAAAATGAGGATATTTTCCCAAAGCTTAGGAGGTGAGGTCAAGAAATGGTTTAAAGGATTGCCTCCTGGCAGTATTCAAGATCTCCCTGCATTATACCAGACATTCATAAACAAGTGGGAGGTTAGAGCAAACCCTCGCCAGCTCCTAGCAAAATACATGTCACTCAAAAGGAATGTAGGAGAGAGTGTTCATGATTACACCACTAGATTCAACAGCATTTATAATGCTCTCCTTCCACACATGAAACCTCCACAAGGTATGGCCCTAGCAAAATATCCTGATGGATTTGATGCTGACATGGCCTATGAGCATAGAGATAAAGAGTATACCACCCTGGAAGACATGCAGAAAGGAGCCATAACCATAGAAGCAAACTTAATGGAAAAAAGGGCAAGATTAAAGGCTGAAAAAGGGTAACATATAGGGATGACAATGTAGCTTCCACATCTGATCCCAAATATGACAGACTGTCTAAAAATGTGGAAGAACTGCAACAAATGATAAAGAGGATGGTTGTACAAAACAACAACCAAAACAGAAACCATAACCAAAACATTAGAAGAAACAATGCTGCTCCCAACAGACAAAGAGAGTCAGATCAACAAATTATTCCCCCATTTCAAGAAAAAATTTTAGATGAAGACGAGGGAATCATTGAAGATTCTGAAGGGAATACAATTAACATGTTTGAAGCAGAGGACTCAGTCCTTAACTGTGATTCAGAAGAAGATCAGCCCTCACCATCATTTTGGGATAAGGAATGGTTGGAAACTGAGAATTACAGATTAGGATTTGAGGATGCCATGCTACAGGTCCGGGAACAATATGAACTTAGGAGCAAGAAAAGCCAAGATACTTCCAAAACAAAGATTCCTGAAGTAACCATCAAGAAAAGACCTGATAAAATTTCCAAAGCAACCTCTGCAAACAACAAAACAGCAGCTGAAAGTTCTGGTAAACATAAGGAGAAGGACAACCAGGACACGGGAAAACCAAGTCAACCAACCAGAAGTACTAGCACTTCGGTTAGTACTCCTGATACAACTGTTCCAAATCTTGTACATAGTGAGAAAACACCAAATGACTCAGCTACCAAGGCAGCAAATAAAACAGAGTCAATTGTTTCCAAGATACAATCCACTTTCAATTTAGAGAGTGAGATTGTAAAAATCAAAATCTCTGTACCATTATCTGAGCTGGCCACTCAGGATGTATATAAAGGCCAAATTTTGAAAGCATTAAATCTGGGAGAAATGAATGATTCTATAAATTTGAATGATGATCAACCAGCCCTACTCTTTGGTCTCAAAATTGAAGGAAAGTTTCAGGAAGGGGTAGTTCCGCCTTTTTATATCAGTCTCAATATTCATGACAAGATCCTCCATAATGCCATGCATGACTCTGGTGCATCATACAATATAATTCCTAAGGTAGTGATGGAAAGGCTAGGCCTAGAAATTACCAGACCTTACAAAGACTTATACTCGTTTGACTCTAGCAGAGTAAAATGTCTAGGACTGATCAAGGATTTATGTGTGAGTTTAACCCAGATTCCTGCTAAATGTATGGTCATGGATGTTGTAGTGTTAGATGTGCCACCAAATTATGGCATGCTATTGTCAAGATCATGGCGAGCCAAACTGCAAGGAACAATGCAAATGGATGGCTCATATGCCACTATCCCTATATTTGGCCAACTTAGAAGACTGTATAGAGAGTCTCAGATGAAATTTTTATTCAGTAGCCCCGAGAAACCTGAAAACTCACCATTATACTCTGTACATATAGATCTAGACTCTTTTATCCTCTACAATGACCAATCCTCAGAAGAGCCGAGATCAGATAATGGAAATACAAGCATATAGCCCATGGATTTCAACATAATGGCTACTCTGGAAGAATACGAAGAAGGAGACCATGGGAAATCTGCTGAAAAAATAACTCTGAATGAAACAAAAATAGAACAAAAACAACAACCTAGCCACCCCCCTGATCTCCATGCCCATAATGAACCACAAAATGACCCCCCTCCTAGCACAAACCTCACGACTCAACATAATGATGAATCCAGCTGTAGGGGAGGGGATGAAAACGAATTAAACAAAGAACCCCTGTGGGAAATGAACTTTGATGGGTCCTGTACTAGGCAGAGTGTTGGAGCAGGAGTGTGGCTACGTAACACAGGAAGTGATCATGCAGAGAGCCACGCTGTGAATCTGCATTTCAAATGCACAAACAATATTGCAGAATATGAAGCTCTCATCCCGGGGCTGAATCTGTTGAAAAGGTTAGGAGCCCGTAAGATAGCTGTGAGAGGAGACTCAGAGTTAGTGATCAAACAGGTGAATGGTGAGTATTCAGCAAAACACCCCAGGCTTAGGGCATACAGGAATGACACTCTAGATTTGCTGAAAACGTTTGTTGAATATGAGTTAGTATTCATTCCTAGGGGGAAAAATACAATTACAAATGGATTAGCTTGCCTAGCTAGCTCATATCATAAGACCCCAGTTGACCAACAGATTATCATTCAGACCAAATTCAGGCCTGCAGTGCCAGACAATGAAAAATATTGGCAGGTCTTTGAAGGAGACAAACAGATCGAAGATTTCCTGGTGGGCAGGAATGAGTTTGAATTTTCTGATTTAGACTCAATTTCTGATGATAGCTGCTCAAGTGAGGATCCCCCAGAGGAACAAGAAACACCCTGTAACATAGAAATAAATTCTTTTTCTGAGAAAACTGGAAATCCAACCGAAAGTTGTGAAAACGCAGATACAGAAGAAGTAGAGGTGATGCAGGCTAAAGATAAGAACATACCCAGAGGCCTGGCACCCTTAGAGGACCTCTTTGATTTTGATGACATAGCAAAAAAGCCCACAATTGAACATGTTGATTCTGATGTAGAAGAATGCAACATAGGCACTGAAGATAAGCCCAAAATGATAAAACTGGCTAACTCTATACCTGCAAACATGAAGAAGAAATACAGTGACCTGTTTAAGGAATTCATTGATGTGTTTGCATGGAGTTATGAAGACTTAAAGGCCTATGACACCAACATAATACAACATAAGATACCACTAAAGGAAAATCAGAAGCCTTTCAGACAAAAACTTCGAAGAATCAACCCAAAACAATTGCCTGCGGTAGAAAAGGAAATTAAAAAGATGTATAATGCAGGCATTATAGTCCCTGTAAGGTTTTATGATTCGGTGTCAAACTTAGTGGTTGTAAGGAAGAAGACAGGAGAGATCAGACTATGCATAGACTTCATAAACCTCAATAGAGCCTCCCTGAAAGACAACTACCCTTTACCTAGAATGGAACATATCCTACAGAAGGTAGTAGGCTCTAAAAGGATCTCCCTGCTTGATGGTTTTTCAGGATACAACCAAGTTCTGGTACTCCCAGAAGATCAACTCAAAACAGCTTTTACCACTCCATGGGGCACCTTCATGTACTTGAAAATTCCTTTTGTGTTGATGAATGCTGGAGCTACCTTCCAGAGAGCAATGGATATTTCTTTCTCAGATGAGATTTGACACTTTATAGTTATCTACTTGGATGACTTGACTATCTTTCATAAAACTGAAGAAGAACACCTGAAACATCTGAGAAAAGTTTTTGAAAAATGTAGAAGGTACGGTCTGTCCCTAAATCCTAAGAAGACTGTTTTTGGGCTGCAAGAAGGTAAAATTCTGGGCCACATTATATCTGAGAAAGGAATTAGGATAGACCCACAGAGAGTTGAGGGAATACTTCAAATTACACATCCAAGAAACATCAAGGAGCTACAGTCCTTCATTGGGAAGATCAATTTCCTTAGAAGATTTATCCCCAATCTTGCTGAGGACCTTAGAAAAATGACTGAAATGCTAAAGAAAGGTGCAGGAATTAAGTGGACTGTTGAAGCCAAGAAATATTTTGAGTCAGTAAAACTCGCGCTCACTTAGGCCCCAGTACTTATCAGCCCTGACTTCTCAAAAGATTTTTTGATCTTTTCATTTTCTTCCCAACACACAATAGTTGCAGTTTTGCTGCAGAAAAATTCATAAGGTAATGAACAGCCTATAGCCTTCTTCAGTAAAGCCTTGAGAGATGCACCCTTAAAGCACAACATCATGGAAAAGCAGGCCTATGCCCTGATTAAGGCCTTAAAATACTTTAGGGTGTACATTCTGCATTCTCACACCATTGCTTTTGTTCCAAATATAGTGGTTAAGGATATCTTGTCCCAAGACCCTGATGG
The DNA here is from genome assembly GCA_034641835.2 of Pinus albicaulis. Taxonomy (NCBI): domain Eukaryota; kingdom Viridiplantae; phylum Streptophyta; class Pinopsida; order Pinales; family Pinaceae; genus Pinus; species Pinus albicaulis. Next base: position 886,965,108 of record CM076578.1, read on the forward strand.
GAAAAGGGGCAAATGGATTGCTACAATATTGGAATATGACATCGAAATAAAACCCACCAAACTGATCAAAGGTCAAGGCCTGGCCCAATTAATGGCTGAATCTAATCTACAGGCCCTTGACATTAACATGATGAATGCCTTGGATGAGAAGGAAGGATTGCACCATCCAACTGTTGAGGAGCAGTTTCAGAACTCTCCTTGGTATACTGATATCCTTTATGTGCTCACTAGCCTCAATGCCCCTCCAGAACGGTCCAAAACAAAGGCCAGATTCATAAAACTCAAAGCTCGAAATTACTGCATTATGAATGAGAGTATATATTGCAAAAATCCAAATGGCCTTTTGCTGAAATGTTTGTCCGAAACTGAGGCTGAAAGGATCAAACGGGAATTCCATGATGGGGAGTGTGGAGGCCACCTGAGTTGGAAAACCACTGCAAATAAGATACTCAGGGCTGGTTACTACTGGCCTAACCTCTTCAGTGATGTCCATAAAATGATACTTGCCTGTCATAAATGTCAGATCTTTGAGGGAAAAATAAAGCTCCTTCCCCTCCCTCTGCAACCGATCACCATAGAAGTCCCTTTCATGCAATGGGGCCTAGAATTTATAGGAGAAATTCATCCTGCCTCCTCTGGACAACATAAATGGATTTTAACTGCTACATATTACTTCACTAAATGGATAGAAGCTATACCCACTAGGAATGCCACCGATTCTGTCATTGTTAGGTTCCTAGAAGACTTCATCTTATCTTGTTTTGGTTGTCCAAGGAAAATAATCACTGACAATGCTGCTGCTTTCGGATCCAAAAGAATGGTTGATTTCTATCACAGGTACGGAATAGCACTTGGACATTCAACAGCCTATTACCCTCAGGGTAATGGCCTAGCTGAATCATCAAATAAAAGCCTGGTTACAATCATAAAGAAGCTGCTGGAAGAGAACAAAATATCATGGCATAAAAAGTTGATACATGCCTTGTGGGCAGACAGGCTCACTACAAAGAAATCCATTGGCATGTCACCCTTTCAGCTGGTTTATGGGACAGAAGTAGTTTTTCGTACTAGTCTTGGAGGTCCAGTGATCAAACTTATCCAAGAAATGCAGTCAGAGGAGGACAACATGATAAGGAGAATTAATGAAACAATCCATCTGCAGCAAACAAGAGAGCAGGTTTATGACAGAGCTATCAGAGTACAGGAAGGCATAAAGAGACAGTTTGACAAAAGAACCAAAGCTTCAGATTTCAAGGTTGGAGATAGGGTTTTGAGATGGGATTCGAGAAGAGAGGACAAAGGCAAACATGGCAAGTTTGACAGTTTGTGGCAAGGTCCATATATCATACAAGCCACTGTGGGTCCTAATGCGTTTTTTCTACAAGAACTTGATGGCACATAGTTGTTTGGGGGTCCTGTCAATGGCAGGATGCTCAAACACTACTTCTGTTGATTTTCTATTTCCAGTTTCATCTCCATTGTACATACCATTGCAAGTTTTCATTTTCAAAAAAAAAAAAAAAAAAAAAATGTTCCAAAAAACAGAATGAAAAGAGAGGTTCAGACATGCTCAAAACATGAACCTCTGAAGTAAAAAGCATGGCTCAAACCTGATCAAAATCTGAGCCAAAAGGAAGCAGAATAGCTGGTCCTAACAAGCTCAAAATCTAGACCAGCAGTAAAAAGAAGAATCAGCTCTAATCTACCCAAAGCTAGAGCTGAAATCAAAGAAAGAAGTGACTCAAATATGCTCAAAACCTGAGTCATAAGAAAGGAAGAAGGATGTTTCACAGTTGCAGAATTCCATGCCTTCACAGTTTTGTTTTCTACAAGTTTCTACCCAGCAAGTCAGACATTCTAATCCTGACTTGGCTGTGTTTAAATTTCCTGTCTTAGAATGTAGGTGAAGAAACCTGTTGGACAGTTTAATCCCAACAGGTAGTAGATTAGGTAGAGAAATATATGAGGCCAACAGTCTAATCTGGCCTCATGGAGCAATAAGGGTAGATTTAGAATAGGTTTGATTTTGTTTTGCAAAATAAATGTAAAGGGTCTGCTAGTTCAAATGCACCCAAGGGAAAACTGTTAGAGCTGTAGTTTGGGTAGGTAGATTGGTTGGGAAATGTTTTCGCTGATGTTTATACCACACTGTGGCAGCTAAAATTGAAGAAGAAAGATGGCTTATGATAGCAGGCATCTGGCCTACTCCAAAGATCATATCTAGTTTCTTGACTCCTCCAAGGAGAAGCCATCCCCATGTGGAGCCACTGTTAGCCCCCCTATGAAATTCTTGACAAGCAAGCTGGGGGCTAGTTTGCTCAGGAGCCTCCAAGGAATGCCTTTCCCCTGAAAATTCATCCTCCTTGGAGTCTTTGTATGCTGCTCCTAACATATAGCCCCTCTGCTGATTCATTTCTTAAAAGGCCCATTTTTACCCCTATATCCTGCAAATTTCCCCATCCCAACCTCTGTTTTCCCTTCGTCAAAATTCTCCTTTAATCCCCCCATTGTCTCCTTAAAATTCCCCTAAAATCCTACCTCAACCCCACCACCACCTCTTTATTTCTCCAAACTTCCATTTCACCCCTTTATCGTTACTTCCCTTGGGCCTGAAATTACATTCAAAATGAGTTAAAATGATGAAATTTATGAGTTTGGGCCTTAGCCCCCTTCCCCAATAGCCCGCGACCCCTCTCTTCCATAAAACCTAGCGCCGGAACCCAAGGCTAAACCCTCCAGGCACTTATCCCCTCCAAACCTTTCTCCGCGTGAAAAATCATCAAAAAACCTTTGAAAGCGCACATTTGTAGGTTTTAATATATCTTGTTGGATCGACGAACCTCGACCGTCCATTAAAAATCCGATCCAAGGGCGCAGAGCCCGCCCGAAATGGTGATCCTCACACCTGCATGTGTCATACGCCCTGAAACCACATGTTTTCTCAGCACCACCATTGCGCACAAGGCGGTTTTTCCCCGAAACCCCAGCGAATCCACACAGCTGCTGCCGCGTGTCCTTGTGTACATTTTCAAAACCAACCTTCTCCGCCGTTAAACCTACCCCCCGCTCGTTAACGTCCGGACGAGGATGGCGCGCGAAATCACCGTGGACCATCCGATCTCGGGTGCTCCATCCAACGGCTATCCCACGTCGTAGATGCACATTCGTTAACGAACCTGCACGTTTGTTAGCCCGTGTCCGCCGTGTATGTGGCCCATTGTCCCTCATCTCCCACCGTTGATCTCTCGGTGATCAACGGTCCTGAGTTATCTCTCTGTCGTTGACCATTCCACGGCCTCCCGATCTGCCACGTCAGCGCCACGTGTTCCATCCGTACCTTCTCCCATTCCATCGCGCATATTTGGTTCTTTTCGTGATTTTTAATGCTTTCTACATAATCTTCCACTTCGCCACATGCAGCGTCTTCTGGTCCACTGTTCATGGATTTTCCACCATTTTCCGTGTTTTTGCCCCCATTTTGTTCGCTGCACGATCCTCCCATCCATTCACACCACCTCCGTCTTCCCATCTGTGTTTTCTTGACAATGTTTGCTGTTCTTGCAGGGTTTTCGAGGAGAAAAGACCACCTTAAAACACAGTCTCTGTCGCAAAATGGAATCGCAGAGAACCATTTTGTTGCGGATTGTATTTATGGAAAAGGACCAGGGAAGGTGGAGACAGGGGTTCCTATTAAATGAGAAAACTTCGTGCCCTGTGAGAAACATTCCGACGTCATTTAAAGCGCAGTATGGCAAGGTCAGAAAAGAGGGAATGGTTAAGAACGAGGACAAAGCAAAGAAATATTACGGCACGATAATGAAGATCTTGAGCCTTAATTGGTGTTTAAGAGGCAAAGCATCAGTTCACAGACCCCGAGGATTGATCAAAGGATCCTGAGCACAGGCAAAAGGTAATATCAGGGTTTTTGTCAGCAGAATGTTTTTCTATATCAGGTACCCGACACCCATACTGTCTTATTTATGCACCATGTCCCTGAAGAGTTTTCCACCAGACTACAGCTCAAAAAATAGTCAGACATTTATGAGACAGACCTTCCTAGCAGTTTATTTCATTTTGTTCAAATCATCTAGGAGTACTTCAGCCAAAAGATGTCAAGATCAAATCTGGAGCAGATCATTCTCTCACAAAGAAGGTGACAGAGATTAAATATACAGTATGTCAAGCAGAATGGGTTTCGGCCCTGCATTCATTGTTATGTTTAATGATACATTTAATTTTCACCTACTCCTTCAGTCGATCTTAGGTTCATCCTTTGCTATAAAGTACAGAAGGAAACATTGTAATGGTTGTTGATGAGAAATCAGTGGAATGCAAGCATTGTTCCTATTTGAGACAAGTTCTCTGTGTATATTGTAAGATAGACTGAGATTAGATGTATTCAGACTGAATGTTCAAGCTATGGGCTATGATGTACCTGATTGGTGTTGTTTTTAATATGACAAGCATGTTTCTTTGGATCCTGATCTAAAGCAGCTAGTGATGTTTCCTATTTCTCTGTATTTGTGATTGACTTGCTCTTACGTTTGTTCCATCTCATTTCATTTCTGCTGGTAGGCAACAGAAGTATAATATAGGATTCACCCTTGTTAGGTGCCCTCTGTTTCCTTCTCTCCCTACCTCAATGTTTTCTGCTTATATGTGTATCTGAATGTCGATTTCAATTGATTTAACTAGTGTAGTGGATGATATTTCCTACTCTCTGATGTATGGATTAATGAAATCTGTATTTAGATGTTCTTGGTAGGATTTAGCTGAATGTGTTGGGAACCTGGGAGGTCTAGAATCCTGCATCTGCCTCACTAGGAGCTTTCCATCTCAATTAAACCTTCCCAAGATCCCTTGTTTTACCTCTAATTCTGTCCAAGCAGGCCTGGAGTTAAATGACCTCTGGTCTGATCTATAGACAGATTTGGTTGGTTCTCCTCCTTCATTTTCAATCCTTTGTGCCCCATTCCAAATATCTTCGTCAAGATCCAAATGCTCTAGATGACTAGCCCAACTGAAAGCTTGCACATTGATTACAAATAAACCCTTTCTTGACTCCATAGCCCAATGGCTTTGATGTTCTATGAGTTTTCTGTCTCTGCCTAAGCTTCCTCTTTGCTCATCCTAGTCACATATTGGTCCTTCTTTTCCTGATTCCCTCCAACCAAACAAAAACAATCAAACCAACAACCCTGAGCCTACAACTAGCCTAAAATCATAACACCCGAGCTCCAAAGACCTATCCTTTGACTTGTATAGAGAGATCCCTCTCTGGACCTAGGAGGGCTAGATCCTAAGGTCTGAAAGTGGTTCTATGTTGTCTCATCTTTTGGTCTCTGTCAACCTGGCCAAAACATGGGAACCCCAACAGATACCACTTACAATACCATGGGTAAATTCCATGTGTAGATGAATACCATGGGTGGATACATACCATGGGTGAATGAATATCATGGATAGATGTCACTTAAAATACCATGAGAGAATAAATACAATGGGTGGATGAATACCATGGGTCGATGCCATTTACAATACCATGGGTAAATTCCATGGGTGGATGGATAACATGGGTAGATGAATACCATGAGTGGATGCCATTTTCCATTCGGATCACATGTTGGATGAAAAGGTCATGAGCCAATGCCTCCAAAAATGTTTTCACTGTCATAGTGCCCCTAATATTTGAACATTTACTTGTATCCTTGGAAATTTTGTTTAATTTTTTTATCTAATCTTCTCTTGTAATTAGTTTTTCATTTATAACAAACAAAGAATGAAGACCTTTTTGAGTTAAAGGTTCTCTCCTACTGAAAAATATCTTTACATCTATCTCCAAACTGCGACATTTTTCCTCCAGCTATACAATAAGGTTTCTCTTTATAGGAGCCTTATTTACCTCCAAAATTGTCTATGTTATGTCCTCAACTCCTAACTCATCAAGCTCATACATGTTATTGGAACTTAGGAACTTGATAATGTGGTTAGAAATACTGGGATTATCTCCAAGCTCCTCTTTGATGTTTGTAATAGCATCATTGTCTTTCTCTATCAGCTCCTTCTATTCAAATATGATTTGTATGCAAGGCCAGATTTCATTGATGGACTCAATGATATCTATCCAAATTAGGTGTTTCCTTAGTGATGATAATAAATTCCTGCTATGAATCCTTTCTTGGGTTCACCTTGGGATTGAGTTTAGTCCTCTTCCTGTACATGATTCTGAATTCTTTGTTGGAAGTGTCAGTCACTGAAGGTGACTCCTCTTCTCTGATCCTTTTTCTTGATTTCTCCTCCAGGACAAGATTTTGTGATGTTTAATTTGAAACTAATTGTTCTTCAGCCTCTTGTAAAGTATGATCAGTCCATTCTAGCTGATTGATGTACCTCTCAATATCTAGTCTATGGGTATGAATGTAAAGTGTATATTTTTTCTCTACCCTTAGTTTGGAGAAGGTACCTAATGGATCATAGACCATGTAAAACTGAGGCTGAATTGAATTTCTTTCAGTATTTTTTCTACTTCCTCCCCTGACGCTTTGTTGTTACAAGCGAAGGGTCCTATTTGTGTTTTGATTCTGAATTGATATTTATTCTTGGAAGATACAAAATGGACCTCATCAGCATTGAGAATTTTCCTAATGTATTCTTGGGAAAAAATCCTCATTGGGAGGAATTTTGGGAGCTTATATGGGGAAATATCACATCCATAAATCCTTAGCTCTGTGTAGTCCTAGTAAAGTTACCAGTCTTATGTTTTAGTTTGGTTTTCCAACTGCAAGACTTTCCTAATTTCTTCACTAATTCTTGGCTCTAAATTGCTGTTGAGAAGACTGAGTGCTGGATGTACAAACAATTCTATGAATTGTTTGTATACAGATTGTTGATTTCCATCATCATCCAACTTCTTCAATGCAAATTTGAACTTTTATCCCTGAAAATATAAAAACAAATATATTAAAACAAAGGCATATTTAAATATCTTAGTGTAGAACTTGACAAATTTTTCATGAATGGAATCTGCAAGGAATTGGCTGAAGTTGAATAAGATAGAAGGCTTGGAATCTATGGATAAAATGGAAAGGAAACCTATAATAGCCTCATCTACCTACTGGTAGGAGTAATAACCACAAAGATAGGAGATGACTGTAATGATCTTCTTAGTTCTCTCAGGGAACATGGAAGATGGATAGGGAGGGTTCTTCTTAGGTAGTTGAGCATCTTTAGCCAGAAAAAGCTGAAGGGTTTTAGCACTTTTTGCAAATTCTAGCTTATGATATAATTCAATGAGTGTTTCTTGAGAAAAAGGAGTGGCATTCTCTGTAATAGGGGCCTGCATAATTTGGCCTATGGTTTGGGTAGTTATGGTGATTATAATCTCTCATGAAGGGATAATAATATCTCTTGGACTGGGTACATAACAAGCTTGACACTTCCTAATGAATTCTGGGGCATTGTGGATGTGGGGAAAGATATAATGGGGAAAATTGGATTCCCACAGTCCAATGTTATAAGTCTGGTCAACAGTAAATTTCAAATAATTCTAACTCACATAGGGTTTCATGAATTTTATAATCCCTATCTGCCAGAGGTATATTATCAAGGTCAATCAAGGGATGGAGTAGTTGATTCACAGAATATCCCTGGATTTGCTTCTTGGGAGGCATGATGAACTCTGGTTTGATGGTGAATGAGGGTTTTTTTTAGGAAAAATGGAGGTCGGGATTGAGTAAAAGCTCTGTCATGAGGAAAGAATGAAGATAGTTGCAGAAAATAGCTTGACAGTGATCGGATTGGCTTACTAGCGCTTTTTCAACCTGCATAAACATGTATATAATAAAGAAAATGTCAAGGTAAAAGGTTAAACGCTGATTAGGTATGAATTTATATAGAGATAGGTCATTTTTCCATTGATGGTGGCACAGATCTGTTGGATTAGTGTTTAGGGATGAATCAAATTCATCAACATATCTATTACTGCGGGAAGAGTTTTAATTGGCAAATATACAATCGAGGTGGTGTGACGTGACTAGAATTCAAGGGGTAGTTTTAGGTCCCTGTAATTTATTATATTGGCCAGAACAAATAAACAAGGGTAAGATCAAACCAACTTTGGAGTCCTAGGACCTAGAATTCTTGGACATATAGAGGGATATCTCTATATTTGTATAAAATATATAACATGATTGATTTAGGATGTTGATTTTAGGCTAGTTAAAATGATAGGGTTGTTTGTTTTGTTTGGTTGGGTTGCTTGTTAAGAAGAAAAGATAGAGTAAGAGAAATTCAAACCATTGGGCTATGGGGTCTGTGAAAAGGTTTGAAGAGTACAACAACAAATCAAGGGTGTTTCAAAGGGCAAGTTAACAAATCCAAACAGATCTTAATAGCTTATGTGGGTGTGAAATGAACATTAAGTTGTGAGTTAGTAGGTTTAAAGAGAAATTTATAATCCTTTAACATATACTAGAACAAGAAGAGTCTTTAAGATCACTATGTGTAGAAATTTGAATAATAGCTGAATTATTCACCGAGATTATCCTGATCACACACTATTTAAGCTTCATGCATAATACATAACCTCTTCTACAATTGATCATCAATTTGCGGAAATAGAAGCAATCGCATGCGCACATTAAAACATAATCAAGCACACATATAACACAGTATGTAATGGGGAAAGCTTACAGCTGAAAACCCCCAACTATCTGTATATTATAATGATAGAGAACATGTAACAATACATAGCACAAAGCTCCTCACAGCTGTCAGTACTATCTCACATGCTACACACAAACTAGCTCAAATATGAACAAGTCACAAGTTCAAATCTCTTCCACCTGTCTGCCTGCCTCTACTGCGCAATCCAAGATGAATAATGATTAGATCCAAGTTCGAATCCCCTTGGCTTGTACTGTGCAATCCTCATTGGCAATCTCAATCAATTTGTGTGCAAATCTTATGCACAACTGTTTGGTTCCAATTGATGATGTCAATTAGAGTTTAATTTAATGTCAACCCGGGAAGGTAAACTTAGAAGTGCTTATCTAAAATATATAGATCTAGAAAGATTCCTAATTTGTCCAAGATCTTAAAGTCCCCTTACAAGAACATATTCATTAAGATCTCTTTCAATAACTAATCACACCTAGATCTAACAATTGTTTGAGATCTATAGTTCTCTTACAAGAACATATTCTACAAGATCTCTTCCAACATTAGAACATCTAATAAGAACTTAAAAGCTGAAATAAAATAAACCTAGATCTAATAATTGTATGAGGTCTTACAGTTCTCTTACAAGAACACTTTCAAATAAGACTCTTCCAATATTAGAACATTTAACAAAGCTTAAAAACTGAAATGAAATAAACCTAAATCTAATAATTGTATGAGATCTTGTGGTTCTCTTACAAAAACACTTTCAAATAAGATCCTTCCAATATTAGATTATTTAACAAAAAATTGAAAGCTAAAATGAAACAAAAACATAAATTAAATTATACCTAAAGTAAGCAAATAAGCATGCAAGTGAGGCCATGGGGGCCCTCCATAACTCCACAAGCACACCACTTCAATGGAGACTCAGAAGTAGAAGAAAAATTGAAGTATGGATCCTTTATTTGAAAATCTCCATTACAAACCAACTCTAAGCTTCTAAGATTACATACTCCAAAATTCTAAGATTACAAAACTTCAAGATTACAATATTACAAAAACTTCAACATTACAAAACTTCAAGATTACAAATGGAGGAGATTGTACTCCTATTTATAGAATGGGATGAGTAACAAACTCATAATGATCATCCACTAATCTCTCTTTAGTTCCATACATCTCTCAACCATCTAGACACATAACCCCTTTTGTCCTTGATCTTCTCCATGAGGTTTATCTTCTCAAATTCGAATTTGATCCTTCAAGGCCACATAAAGGTGTCTTGGAAGCTTCCTTGGCACCTACACATATCACAAAAACAACCCACTTTCCATATATAAAGTAAAATATATTATTTTCTAATATTTAATCAAGAATTTCTCTTAAAAATGCTTAAAAATAAATAATATTTGGAAAATATAAATGAGACCCATTAATGGTGAACAATAGGGAAAATGAAGTGACATGGTGGTGAATAATGAGTGTATAATGGAATCATAGGTGAAAAATGTATGGTAATGAGTGATATTTGTATAACATTTTGAAACCCAAACATACTCCCCAACTGAAGCTCTTGCATGTCCTCATGCAAGCTACTACAATGACTTGTTTAATTTGATTCTTGGATGAGCTTCCTTTTACAAGATGTTTGGTTCTTGTGTAACAAGCATCTTTCAATCATGGAATTCCTTTTAACTTTTCACATCTTTGGATAAATTTTTATTTTTGCAAAGCATTTTCATCTTTTAATGATTGGTTCTTGTGTTACAATCATTATTTACTTTGTTGAGATCTCTTTTTAATGATTGGTTCTTGTGTTTACAATCATTATTTACTTTGTTGAGATCAATCATTTTAAGAAGTCATTTAATATGCTCATCATATTTAAGAATTCATTTAATATGCTCATCATTTTGTAGTATTTTTATTGTGGGAAAACTATGTGGGTTAAGATGTAAGATGAATAGGGAAAAAAATGAAGTGTGAAGTGTGAAATTCCCGCCTCCCCAACTGATGGTTTTTGGAAATTTTTTAATGAGAAAGGGAATAGTGAAATAGTGTAATATTTTCCAAATATCATCATTTTAGCATCTAAAAATAATTTCAAGATTAAAGGTTAGAAAAAATCATACCTTACTTACCTACAGTAGTGGATGAATCATGCATGTTTAGTTGTTGCAATTCTGATCTGAAGCTTCTTCTGCAAGTTTTGGATGAAAGATGGATCTGTATTGTCGTATCTGCTACTAGATAGTCTGATGAATCTGAAGAGTCTGCTGAATATGGCTGAAAATGTATAAGGCTTGGAAGGTATACAAAATATATAAGTTACATTTTCCTCCCCCCAACCTTATTTATTGACTTGTCCTCAAGTCATGACAAGCTGAAAAAGAAATGAACGGAAATCCGCTTCATCTGCTACAAAATATGGGTCTTCAAGTCTTCAACGGTCGATGGCACAAATCTTACTATGTGATTAAATGTGTTGGTGTCGAACATAGTAAGAATTTTTTGACTTAGTGGCCATTAATGAATGCCACTAGCCAACATGAGAGCTCCCACCATTGATTCCAATGGGAGTCAAGATGCCTAACACATCTTTGTAGGTACGAATATGTTTGTTGTGGTCGAGTCACCTACAAGATCCAACGAACAAGGGATATTAATGTACTCCCATTTTTCATTGGCAAGAGTACTTGCCATTAGGGCATGCAAGCCTCTAGGTGTTTTTACAAAGATAATTAGACTCTAGGACTTTGACTCAATGATATACATAGAAGCAGGGTTTTATTGGCAGAAATAAAAAATGGTAGGAAATGGAAATGGAAATGGAAAATGGAAAGAAGTTTGTAAGTAAACTTCTTGGCTTTTATTGATGTGTTAGGAATAGATGAATGGAAATGCATGGTGAATGAACAAGAACTCTTGCTGTCAAAAATGGACATGGAAATGGTATCCTTTATGGATTGACAATTGGTGGAATTCAAAATCTTTTGCAAAAAGGGAGGTGTAAGGTTGTGGTTGTGAACATGGATTTATCTTTATGGTTTTTCATGAATTTAGTCATTTGAAGACCAATTGTGCGCACAATGTAATCTCCTTAATGAATACTTGATTATCTTGTAACCTGTAAAAAAAAAATTGGTACAAAGAAAACATAAGTGTGCTCTAGAAGAAATGGCCAGTTCCTTCATGATTCTTACGCAAAAATTTCGTACCAAATAAAACATGTTAAGGACAATCAAAGGTGTTGAAATTGACTTAATCATGATATTAAAATCAATCCATTCTTTAAAAATAACCATGAAAAGTAATTCTCACTGTTATGCTCAGCAAAAAGATTGGCATTTGAAAGATCTGTTGTGTTCTACATATTAATATGTCACGTAAAACCATTCAACAGAAAGATGTTATGAGTTTAATGCAAACTTGAAGCTTATCGAAACAAGATAATCATCATCTATAGAATCCTCCAAATGTTTGAAATTTGTTTCCAAATGTTCCATTATTTATTTTCAAACCTGTGTGAATTTTGTGAGAATTTTTTTATTTTTTTTATTTTTATTTTTTATTTTTTTATTTTTTATCTTTTTTATTTTTTATTTTTTTTTAAATTTATTTTTTAAAAACAAAAGAATGAAATTCATTTTTTTTTTTTTATAACAAAAATAAAAAAAACAAAATTTTTTAATTTGTTATTTATTTTGAGTTGTTTTTTTTTTCAATAAAGAAATCAACAAAAACAAATTCTATTAAAAACTAATAAAGAAAATTTCTAAAAATAAACTAACACTAAAATGGATTTTTTTCCAATATCCTAAAAAAAACACACAAAATCCTCTAGAATCAATGAAAAATCTGGCTTTTTGTCCAGAAAAATTAGGAGAAGATAATGCAAATGCCAAATCTCTCCAAGATAAGTTAAATCAGATTTTTTTTTTTTTTATAACTAAATTGAATATAGAGGAGGCATTTTCTTGGTAGTTGCTCGGAGAATGTGCTGATGATAAGCTGCTGCAGCAAGACTAAGTTTGGGAAATTGCATAAGGTCTGTATACAGCAAGGAGAATACAACAGGATTTCCCAATCTAACCCGGTAATCACAACAAATTATTAACAGATTATTTTCGAAATACTGAGGTTTGAGTCCGGATTTAGTTTCCAACAAGGATATTGAAGCCATCATTAAAAATGATGGAAGGATCCAAACAAGCCAAAAGGCTTCCCAGTGATTTCTTTGTATTTAGTTTCGGCGATTGGGAAAGCCGGAGGAGAAAAATGGAGGACAATGAGCAATGGGGATAAGGCTCCATTTGTGGATAAAGCTGAGAAGAAGAAGGCTGAATATGAAAATTCACTGTCTTCATATAATAAACAACAGGATGCGAGCCTTGAAGAAGTAGCTGAAGAGTCTGACAAATCAAAGTCAGAAATCAATGACGAAGAAGATAATGAAAGTGGAGAGGAGGAGGATGATGAGTGATACAACGGGGTGTCCAAATCTGCTATATCGCCAGACAGGAACTGAGGCGGTGGATCGATGGAAGGATGTTAGGATTGGAGGAAGAAAGCTGCACAGATCTATTGGAAACATGTGAGGCGCAAATTAGGGACATGCATTTGTATAGCCAGATCTACAAGAGATCATAATCTCATGGGGAGTTCTCGTGTGACCATGAACGTAGCATCGGCAACGTGAACGCGAAAGCACAGCACCGTGTCTTTGTCGTTAGATCCAGCGCTGGGATGAAATATTTCTTTAAAAGCCAAAGCGTAAGTCACAGATCGTATGGACGAGTCATCAAAGGTATAATTGAAGTGATGCTAGAACACACTAAAACAGCCATTGATAAGGTTTTCCGTTCACTTAACTCTCTCTACTCAGTCCTCATGCTCAGTGTTCACTTTCCTTCTCTTTCAAGGTGAACATTCATGATACTACCTCAGATGGGAAGTCAACAAAGCTAGATGGATTTATATTCCCTTCAACAAAGCTTGGTTTCTTTATTTTCCTTGTAGCTTTCAAACGATCACGTACTTCTACCAATCTTATTCTTCCAAGTAATCATGTAGTAATCGTGTATTTTAACCAATCCACAGTCACTAATCTTCATTTGAGTGAAGTGAGTGACGTACATTTTCGCTAACATCCTCTAAGTGTCGAGGGAAGGAGATGGTGTTCAATATTTTTTATGGTTTGTATTTATTAATGTGTTGTTTATCATGAAATTTTTTTTGTTTGTTTGTTTGTGTTTTTTTTTTTTTTTTTTTAATCTAAAAAAAAATGATATTGAATCTATCTTAAAAAAAACTACTTTTCAAAAAGAATTTTTTAATAATAATATATATATGATATATATTATTATGTGGGAATTTTTTTTTTTTTAAACTAAAATTCAAAAAATTAAGTTTTATGTAAAAAATTTTAAGATGATTTTTCTCTCATTCACAAATTTTTTTTATTGTCATATCGCAGATCAATTTTCCAGCAAGAGTATTTTTATTTGAAATAAATCAATAGATTTTCTGATCTTCCTGATCGCACGAAGCGCAGGAAGAGAGCATACTAATCTCTTGATTTTTTATTTATGCAAGTTAGCGTGGATGGATAAAACACAATTAAGATCTACGCCAAAACCTTGCATTATCTACACTCTTTCTGCAATGTCACGGGGGCGTTTAGACTCTCGGAAGACAAGGCTTTTCGATAATCAAGCTCCTGGCTCATCCGTGATACAGAAACAAGACACAGAGATGCAAATATCTGCCACTGAATTTATTCATGATGATTTATTTTTTTGAAAACAAGACTAAAAAATTCTAATGATAACAACTTCTAATGACTTCTAATGAGATCTCATTTTTATTTTTCTAATCTATTCTACATTAACTTGAAAGATGTTTTATTTTCTAAGTAAAAGAATGCTTCCAATGAAGCCATCTAAGGACTAAAAATTCGAATATGCTCACATCAAGATTTAAAAATTTTACATTATGTTTTACAAGTATGTGATAATCTTGTCTTAGAGTTGGCTCAAGGTTATTGTCCTTGCTCTCCAAGAAGTACCTGTTCAACATTGTCAAATTCATCATCCGTAGATGGATTAGTGAGAAATGGGGGGTTTAAAATAAAAACTTAATTTAAATCAACTATGTGCAAAAATAAAAATGCTCCAAACTTTGAACTCCTTTATGAACCTTCTGTCACCAAGTTCCACAAATTAGCCCATTAAAAACAAATGCATAAAATAAATACTAAATCCTTCTAGTTGCACTTCCTTGGCAATGGCGCCAAAATGTTTGGTTCCAATTGATGATGTCAATTAGAGTTTAATTTAATGTCAACCCGGGAAGGTAAACTTAGAAGTGCTTATCTAAAATATATAGATCTAGAAAGATTCCTAATTTGTCCAAGATCTTAAAGTCCCCTTACAAGAACATATTCATTAAGATCTCTTTCAATAACTAATCAAACCTAGATCTAACAATTGTTTGAGATCTATAGTTCTCTTACAAGAACATATTCTACAAGATCTCTTCCAACATTAGAAAATCTAATAAGAACTTAAAAGCTGAAATAAAATAAACCTAGATCTAATAATTGTATGAGGTCTTACAGTTCTCTTACAAGAACACTTTCAAATAAGACTCTTCCAATATTAGAACATTTAACAAAGCTTAAAAACTCAAATGAAATAAGCCTAAATCTAACAATTGTATGAGATCTTATGGTTCTCTTACAAAAACACTTTCAAATAAGATCCTTCCAATATTAGATTATTTAACAAAAACTTGAAAGCTAAAATGAAACAAAAACATAAATTAAATTATACCTAAAGTAAGCAAATAAGCATGCAAGTGAGGCCATGGGGGGCCTCCATAACTCCACAAGCACACCACTTCAATGGAGACTCAGATGTAGAAGCAAAATTGAAGTATGGATCCTTTATTTGAAAATCTCCATTACAAACCAACTCTAAGCTTCTAAGATTACATACTCCAAAATTCTAAGATTACAAAACTTCAAGATTACAATATTACAAAAACTTCAACATTACAAATGGAGGAGATTGTACTCCTATTTATATAATGGGATGAGTAACAAACTCATAATGATCATCCACTAATCTCTCTTTTAGTTCCATACATCTCTCAACCATCTAGACACATAACCCCTTTTGTCCTTGATCTTCTCCATGAGGTTTATCTTCTCAAATTCGAATTTGATCATCCAAGGCCACATAAAGGTGTCTTGGAAGCTTCCTTGGCACCTACACATGTCACAAAAACAACCCACTTTCCATATATAATGTAAAATATATTATTTTCTAATATTTAATCAAGAGTTTCTCTCAAAAATGCTTAAAAATAAATAATATTTGGAAAATATAAATTAGACCCATTAATGGTGAATAATATGGAAAATGAAGTGACATGGTGGTGAATAATGGGTGATAAAATGGAAGCATAGGTGAAAAATGTATGGTAATGAGTGACATTTTGAAACCCAAACAACAGCTATAGTCACAACTGATAGTAGACTCACCCTTTCACCCACCTCCAACACTGGTCTCCACTGAACTGTCCATGCATTGCAGTTAACTGATGTATTCTTTAGTTGATTTATGAGTTAATAATTAGTTAATTAATTAATAATTAATTCACACCACTCATCACTAGTGTATTTGTCAGTTAGACTAAATACAACTAGTTCAACTAAGTTAAACCGAACACAACTCCACCAACTGTCTCATCAACTCCACCAAACTCTGCTACATGAGTTCTAACTGAAGTCAACCATGCAATAGCTCAACTAACCCTTAGGAAAAGCGTATTTCCTTCTGTCAGCTGCATGTGCCACATCCAAGCATCAAATTGAAGTGCTCCAAGAGGATAAGATAATGTTTATAGTCTAAATATTATTAAGGGTTAATAATATTTGACTGTTCTATTTTTAGCTCGGCAGTCTAAAAATAGAAACCGCCCAATGTCTAAAAATAGAGGTCCATATATTTTTACCAACTTGACCAATCATCCATAAATAGCATCCTGCAACTCATAGATCATGATCCATATGTCTAAAAATAGACATAGTCTAAAAATAGACTTTGCGCCAAAAATAGCCTGCGGGCCCACTTAGTGAAGGCGACTTCTTTTCACTAAGCTCCATCATCTTGTTGCATTTTCAACACTCCCTCTCAACAAGATATGGATTATCTGCAACCCCTATCCTGCCTTTGTGGTATTCGTATTTGCTCCTGGTGAGCACCTTCGTCAAGATATTAGCATCCTGATCCTCCGTGGGAATGTATGAGAGTAACATGATTCTCCGTTGCACACAATCTCTGATATGATGGTACCTGATGTCGATGTGTTTGGATCTATCATGAAATACTGGATTAGCTGAGAGTTTAATGCAACTCTGTTTATCACAATAAATCACAGTAGGCTCCAAGTGTGACCCGAACAACCCGACCAGGATCTTCCTCATCCATATAGCCTCGCATGCAGCCAAAATCGCTTCCATATACTCGGCCTCTGCTGAACTGAGTGCCACGGATATCTACTTCCTACTGTACCAAGAAACTGCTATCGACCCGATACTGAAGATCCCTCCAGATGTGCTCTTTCTGTCCGTTGGGCTCACTGCCCAATCTGCATCCGTGAAGCCACACAGCTTCACCTCATCCTCCTGTCTGTACCACAATCCATATCCCGATGTGCCTCTAAGATAACAAAATACATGCTTGCCTGCCTTCCAGAAGAGCTTGGTAGGCTTAACCATAGCTTGAGAAAGATGGTTAACAACATAACATATATCGGGTTATGTATTGACCAGATACATATGCGAACCCACCAACTGTCGATAAACAGTGGCATCCACTACCTCCGCCGAAGTAGCATCCTCCTTCCTCCATCCTCCAGGAAGAGGAGTATCAACAGGCTTGCAGCCATGCATGTTGAACTTCTCCAATATCTCCCAGGCATACTTACCCTGAGAAAAAAATAGTCCATCACTGCGCTGCCAAATTTCCAATCCCAGGAAATAATGAAGGAGGCCCAAGTCCTTCATCTCAAACTCTTTTGCAAGATCCTCCTTGCATGAGAGTATCAACAGCTCATCACCTGTCAAAATCAAATCATCTACATAAAGTACAATGATCAGCAACTTACCCTCCACCACAATCCGGTATAGGTTAGGATCAGCCTCACTCTTGGAGAATCCAAGTCCGGTGAAATAACTGTCTATCCGTGTGTACCAAGCAAAAGGTGCTTGTTTCAACCCATACAACGCTCTCTTGTGCCTGCACACATGCGACTCGCTGCTGAAGATCTCGAAACCTTCAGGCTGCTCTATGTACACCTCCTCCTTAATGACTTCATTGAGGAACGCAGTCTTAACATCCATCTGATGAATGTGCCACCCCATCTGCGCTGAGAGAGCAAGAATCGTCCGTATGGAAGAATACCTTGCGAAAGGTGCAAAGGTCTCCTCATAATCGATCCCCTCTATCTGTGAAAAGCCTCAGGCAACAAATCTTGCCTTGTACTTCTCCACACTCCCGTCAGCTGCTTGATTCACTTTGTAGATCCATCTCGAACCCACCATTGATTTCCCTTTCGGTCTCGGGACAATCTCCCATGCACTGTTTCTGACAATCAAATCATACTCTTCCACCATGGCATCTACCCATGCGGGATCCTCCACAACTTCCTCAAAAGAGGATGGCTCTGTCACGATACACTTGCTCACAAGATCCATGTATCCAAAGGTAGTCAGAATCCCATGGACTCGTCTCTGTCGCGCTCGTGTCGTAGGTGGTCCTACAACCTTTCCTCGCATCTTGAGCCACCACTCAGCCTTCACAGTGTGCTTCCGCCTTCGCATGGTTGGCGCTGCATGAGTGGTCTCTTCCACTCCATGAACCTCCTCTTATGGCTGATCCACATCCAGAGACTCATCCTTAAAAACTAATAGCTCCTCATCTGCATGCAAGTGTGGCTCCCTTTCAAGCGAACACTTCATGGCTTTCTTCTCATGAAATTTGATATCCCGTCGCACAACAGTCTTGCGACTGTCTGGAAAATACACACGATAGTTGTGGGGTGTATCAGTGTACCCCACAAAAATCACAACATTTGCAGTCATCTCCAGCTTCTTCCTGGCATCCTTCGTCACATGAATTTAAATAGGTGAACCAAAGATCCTCAAATGGGAAATATCAGACTTCTTACCAGAAAACGCCTCCTCGGGTGTACTCATGCCAAGTATCCTGTGAGGACAACGATTTTGCACATATACTACAGTATTGCATGCCTCAACCCACAAGTGTATGGGAAGGCCCTGATCATGCAGAATCGCCCATGCAACACCCACGTACTGCTTCTGCTCGCTCAAAGAACCCCCATTCTCGATGTGGGTTATGAGGTGCTACAGCCTTCTTCGGTCCCTTCGCTCACAAAATTCCTTGAATTCGCCAGAGATTAATCACCACCATCGTCGCTCCAAAAGCCTTCACATGCTTCCCCGATTCCTCTTCAACCGCCGCCTTGTCCCGTTTAACTTTTGAGTATGTCTCGCTCTTCTTCTGCATGAAGAAGATCCATCACTTCCGAGAATAATCATCAACAAAGATCACATAGCACCTATGATTTGCTGTCAAAGTTACTGAGAAAGGTCCAGACACGTTTGTGTCAATTCTCTCAAGGATCATCATGGTGCGACTTTCGTTCTCGTGAAATGTGGCTTTCACAAATTTTCCCAAGGTACATCCCTTGCACTGATCTGACTGCACAAGAGTACCCTTAGGAAGCCCAGTAGAAATCTACTGTAGTATCTTCAAAGCTCCATGGTGAAGGTGGCCCAATCTTCGGTGCCACAGCTCGCCATCATCCCGGCTCACCACTCCTTCTGCCTTGCATGCCATTGCTGCGTAGCCATCTACTTGCAATTGATAAAGGTTCTTGATTCGAACCCCTATCTTCCCATTTAAGACCCATCGCGAGAAATCCTTCTCGCTAAATACAACATCATATCCCTTGTCTTCTAACATTGCCACAGAGATAAGATTATTCTTCAATCCTGGAACATGCATCAATTACTTCAATACAAAGGGTTTACCAGACTCCCTCTCAAAGGAAATGGTACCGATACTGGTCGCATTGTATCTACCATCATCACCCATCTCGATGTGCACTCCAAGATCTTTCTCATCCAGATCAGTAAACAAATCTTGATCTCCTATCATGTGAAAGATCGCACCACTGCCCGCAAACTAAACTAAACCCATCACACCAATACCAAACATGCGATCAACAAAATCCAGCCTTCAAATCGCGAGGCTAAGGCCCTCCCCACTGCTGCATCCAAAGTACCGCTTATTTTTCTCTTTCTCTCTTTTCCGCACAATTTGGGGTATACGTCCGTGCCGGGTGATGCTGAAAGCACTTCACCTTGGACATGTCCCCGCTTCTTGCCTTTCACACCGAATGAGAAGCTTTATTTCTCTTCCCCTTCTTTGCTTTGCCATCCAAAGCACACTTGTTCATCGTATGCCTTTGATGAAGATCCGTCCCTGGTACTCCGCCTTATCTCCTCTTGCACAATATCCGACCAAAGTCGCTCCCATCCTGGCAATTTCTCCCGACCATTGACAGAGTCCTGATAGAAATTCCAACTCTTCGGAAGCCCAAGGAGAGCCAAGCTCACCAAGTCCTCATCATCTACAGTCACCCCCACACTTCCCAGCTCATCCCTGCATTGGGTGAACTTCGTGAGGTACTTGGGCATACTGTCGCCTTTCTCCATCTTTATGTTTCTGAGTTTATCCTTGAGTGCCAACTTCCTCTAGTCACTCTTGCTTTGGAATAAATCTATCGACGCTTTCCACATCAAGTATGGAGAATCTTTACCATGCAGGCTGGATACTATGTGATCCTTCACGCCCTCCAACAGAATCCTTTGACACTTTTTTGTCTTCTTTTGCCAAGCCTCAACTTAAGCAGCATTAGTAGGCTTTGGGACTTCAACATCTATGAACTCCTTCAACTCGTTGTCATCTAACACCGCCTCCATCATGTCCTTCCATGCAATATAATTCAAGCTGCCTTCAAGGGCATACTCCAAACGCAATCTGTTGAAAGACATCTCGACTTTCGACACCAAGAAAACACTCGTTGCAAATTCGAATTCCACGAGCTCAAAATTCAACCACTTCTCGATCCGTGAGAACAAATTATTTCAGCATGTAGACCAATGTAGGGGAATTCTATCGGATATCACCTTTCAAAGAAATGATGGATCCGCAGGCGATTCGGCCCGCTTACAGACTCGTCTACCGAAATAAATTGTAATCACCCGTAATAGATCCAATGATCAATATCGCTCTGATACCATGTAGAAATTTGAATAAATGTTAAATTATTCACCGAGATTATCCCGATCACACACTATTTGAGCTTCATGCATAATACATAACCTCTTCTACTATTGATCATCAATTTGCGGAAATATAAACAATCGCATGCGCACATTAAAACCATAAACAATCACACATATAAACACAGTATTTATGGGAAAGCTTAAAGCTGAAAACCCCCAACTATCCGTATATTATAATGATAGAGATCATGTAGCGAGATACATAGCACAAAGCTCCCCCACAAATTTCTCCGCACTATCTCACATGCTACACACAAACTAGCTCGTATATGAACAAGTCACAAGTTCAAATCTCTTCCACCTAATCGCCCGCCTACCGCGCAATCCAAGATGAATAATGATTAGATCCAAGTTTGACCACCTGGATTGTACCGCACAATCCTATTCACAATCTCAATCAATGTGTGTGCAAATCTCATGCATGTGCCTATAGTCACCAATCGATAGTAGACTCACCCTTTCACCCACCTCCAACACCGGTCTCCACTGACCACTAAAACTATCCATGTACGTGCTTAATCGATGTATTCTTAGTTGATTTATGAGTTAATAATTAATTCACACCACTCTCACTAATTGTATCTATTAGTTAACTTGGATACAAAAAGCTCAACTATGTTTAGATTAGTTAAACTGAATACAACTCCACTAACTTCCTCAATCAACTCCACCAAACTCTGTCACATGAGTTCTAACCGAAGTCTTCATGCAATAGCTCAACTAACCCCTAGGAAAAGCGTGTTTTCCACAACCTGCATGTGCCACATCCAAGCATCAAACTCAAGTGCTCCAAGAGAGTAAACTGAAGTTTAGAGTCCAAATATTATTAAGGGTAAATAATATTTGACTTCCCTATTTTTAGGATAGGCAGTCTAAAAATAGACTTCGACCTATAGGTTCAAAAATAGAGGTCCATCTATTTTTACCAACTTAACCAATCATCCATAAATAGCATCCTGCAACTCATAGACCATGATCCATATGTCTAAAAATAGACATAGTCTAAAAATAGACTTTGCGCCAAAAATAGCCTGCGGGCCCACTTAGTGAAGGTGACTTCTTTTCACTAAGCTCCATCATCTTGTTGCATTTTCAACACTATGCTTAAGAAATAACCAAAGGACAGGGTGCACCATAAACTTCTTTGGCCCAAATTTATCAATCAAACTTTGAGACAACAATCCAACAAACCCTAGAGAGTAGGGAACTCCTAAATTCTCTAGCTATTAACTTTCAGAGAAAGAAAACATTTAAGATGAAATATAAGTGATGATTAAATAGCAGGGAACTCCTAAATTCTTCAATTAGACTTTAAAATACCTTTAAATTTACTATTCAAGATGGACCAAAGGACAGGGAAAACCATAAACTTCTTTAGCCAAACCTTAATAAGTAAACTTCAAAGAAAGGCCTTAAAAACAATGTTTCAAACTACACCAAAGGACAAGGCATACCATAAAATTCTTCATTTTGAATCTTAGTAAATCATTTTCAAGACAACAAGCTAAGTGGAATCAGAAAGCAATTAAGAATTTTCCAATCAGACCCAAAAAAGTAAAACATTAAGATAAAGAAAATAGACAGACTTAGGGTGCCAAGACATCATATCCTAAACTAAACTTTATGTTCTTTTATCAGAGAAAGGATGAACAATATGGAAAACATAAGGAAACAAAGGTAATATCAGAACAAATTCACTATTTAAACAATTTCATGAATCCTGTGAATATGCCTGCTCCATTGATATTCAGTCCAAAACTGTTACAAAGCTCCAAAGCTAAACTTCTTTCACAACTCAAAGTCTATGATGCATTCAACTCAACAATCAACCAACAAAAACTATGAAGCATTCATGTGGTATTTATCTGCAAAATGAGGAGGTAAACCCTAGCAAGGATTTGAAATGTCATTCATTACATAGTTAATGCATTTTGACCTTTGAGACCATGCAAGGCCCAAGGCAAAATATCTAAAACTCATTTATTGCAAAATAACTTCTAACATAAATATTTGAGCTAATTTTGGAAAAAGTTTGAATTTAAGGGTTTAAAATATCTTTTTCAATAACTCCTGGTAATGGCGCAACTCCAAGGTATAGGGGCACAGCGCTAGTGCAAACGCACAACGCCAAGACTAGGAAAATGACCTGTTTTGCAGCTAACATTTCGAGGTGTTCCTAGTGTCCAAATGAGCTCCATGATAGCTCATTGGAAAGCCTGTACTATCTAGTTTCCAAATATTCTTTCACTTTCTAGAATGGTTCCCACTTTCCTTGTCAAAAACTACTTCTCCCAAGACTGCTAAACATGCAGCACCAGTGCCAAAAAGAGGGCAGAAAGGTGATTTTTTAGTAGTTTTTGGCCTTTTTAAGGGACCAATTTTGCTCCAATTTTTTTGAAATGTTTTGAGGTTGACGTAGTTGGCATGAGGGAGATTAAAATGCTAAAAAAATTTCATTTGAGTTCCCCAAAAAAGAGCAAAGTGTCAGTGGCATTGCGCGTTTGGACCAATTTTCTGCAAGCCAGCATGTCAAAAATTCAAAATTTGCACCAAAGTAACAAAAAATGGATTTTTCTTTGCTGATCATGGTTGGGAGGCTTATAGGGACACCTTATCAATAATATTCAGTTTTTCCTTCTCTTTTTCCTCATTTAGAGCCTGAATCTTTGCATGGGCTTGTTTGGGCTTGGCCCTTGCAATCTTGTTTCTCACGGCATAATGTTTTGCCACCTTCCTCTGCATGTCAATTTCTCTCTTGGCCTTCTCTAGATGACTCTCTAAATGCAAGTTTTCCCTCTCAAGCCAAGATTATCTATCTTTTATAATTTCTACGACAAGTAGCTCAGTTGGAGTGACCTGCTCTGCCAATTCTGCCTCTTTCTCTCTTTCCCGGGCTAAAGCCTTCTTCAACCCAATTGTCCTTGATCTCTACCTAGGAAGTTGTTCTTCCTCATCCTCACTGTCATCAAAACTGCCCAAGGTCTCATCTAGCAAATCTTGGGCTCTTCCAGCCTCTATATGAGCTCTGATTGCCTTGACCTCACTGATGGTCTGCTTTGTCTTCAACTATTGGTTTTCTAGCTCATAAAATTTGATCACATTCTTTTCCCTACCAAGATTAGCTTGAAGCTCACTAATCTTGGCATCCTTGCTTTTTATCAACATATTGGTAATTCTCTCCTCATCTGCATCCTCAAGGTTAATTAACTGAAACTGCTACTCAGTTTCATGTTTATCCTCCTCTTGAACCATGACATGCTCTGCAACATTTTCCTTGCCCTTATCAACCTATTTTTCTGATGAAGAAGGCAGGGCCCCTTTCAACTCAAGTGAAGAAAACACATGCCTGTGGCCTCTCTGCTATGTAAACCGAAATTGCTCAATATCATGCATTTTAGTGCCAACTGTGCCAATATCTCTTTCACTACTTGAAGCTCTAGTATGAAGAGATGATGGTGAAGGATTGTGAAAAGGTGATGAAGGAGGATCAACATGAGGTGAATGGATGTGAGTGGATGATGATGCATGAGCAGTGGGATGAGATGGAGAAGTAGGAATGGGAGGATGAGATGAGGAAGGGATATCTTGCTGATGATGGCTAGGTGGATTAGTGAAAACCTCATTGGCAATGAAGGTGTCCCATGGAATGTTTATCTACTGTAGATGATGCATGACCACCATCTTGGTAAGTGAATGATGAAATAGGCTCTTCGTTTTCTGATTGTAATCTCTCTTTCTCACAATGTAGGCCATTTTGTTAATGCTTCGGAAAAAGATAATATGGTATATGCAACATCCTAACTCTAGTGAAATGCATAAGAAGGCATATATGGTATGAGTAAAGACGGGGAAACCTTCCCTCACAAGTGAAATACTTCATCATTATTCTCATCATGGGTGCATATCTATCAAGAAGATGAGAAAAAGGGAAGATGGACTTCTGATGATCTTTATACCTAGGTTTAAGGTATGGTTCAAAATAACTCATGTCTAGGTTTGCTTGTTTGAACCACTTTTCTTCCACACTAGGTATCCATGTAGAAGTTCCGAAGGCATCAGTGGACATCTCAAATGTAACCCCAGTAAGATTGACCTTCTTGTCATGTAGGTTAATGATGAATATTCTTGTTAGATCTGGGTGATTTTTGACTTGCTGCACCCTCTCACAAAACTCAAAGCAACCCACATGTTTAAAGCAAGAAACAGTAAGAGGAGATGCCATGAGTTCCCTTGTATTGAGGGGTTCAAATATGTTTATCTTCCCTCCCTTGTGATCATCTTTACTTGGAATTTGTGCCTCACCACCACTTTCTTCACCCTCATACATTTTAAACTTTGTTTTGGAAACCCTAGGGCTGATGTGAAATGAGATGAAGGGAGGGTAATGAAATGGCAGCTTGAATCAAATGAAGGGGATGAGTGAATGGGTATAGGTGTAGGAAATGAGTGAGGGGAAAAATAACTCAATGACAAATCTCAACCATTGTAATTACCCAATCAATAACTGATACTCTGTTTAGGAGGATGAAATAACTATATAGACAGTGATCTTTGATTTGTAGCTAGGGTTTGATTAGGGTTTGATTAAGGTTTCATTTCCATTGATTAAATGATGACTAAAATAGCTTGAAAATGGGTTATGGTATGCATTTACCACTTAATAATTCTTTGTAAAACCTTGTGTGCTTCCTCCATGTCATTTTCTACAAGTGATCACTACTCTGGCACTCAAATGGACTACCCAGTTCATAATCATAGTCATCTACAAGACAAAGTGTTTCCTCTTTCCCTTGTTGTAAGTTTTTTTCATTCAGGAGTAGACAGTCTACATCATCAGTACCTTCTGTTGATAAATCTTTGAACAATTTTGCAGAAGTGCCAAACTTTGTCCATTTTTCTCACTTGCAGACTCTGAACTGAGAAGATAATCCTGTTTGGAAATTTTAGGTCCTTCTTGAATAACCATGTCCTAACATTCTATTACATCTGAGCCAGATTCTAGCAAAGGAAAAACAGTGCCTAAAACATCCAAGGATAACCTTAAGAAATGTAAAACCCTAATGATCTCATGGGGGTGTCCTTTGACCTAATTTTGACTGAAATTTGACCTGGAGATTTTCAAGTGAAAATAGAGTATCGTTATAGGTTATTATGCCCAAAGGGACATGGGAATGAGTTAGCAACAAGAAAACCTAGAGGGAAGGTGGAGTTTATTGACAAGTGAAAATATGGCAATGAGGTTATAGGCAGGAAAGAAGGATGAAAATGGGAGGCATAAGCCCATAATGAGTCTTTTAAGAGCAACAGGGTGACCTTGGGAAGACCAACTGAGGAATAGTGAAAATAGGTTTATAAGGATAATGAAGGTAGCGAGAATTCTGAAACTCAAGATATTCAAGGAATATTGTTTTCAAAAAACTAGAACCATCCTATAGTCATCTAAAGATAGTGAAAAATATTGATGACTAACAGTGGCTCCACTTGGGGAGGGCAGCTCCTTTAAGAGGTGTCAAGAACCTCGGATCTCTAATTTTGTAGATGAGATGCCTCACATTCTTGTTGATTTCATTCATTTTGTGATGCTGATCTTGCTGCTATTATTTGAAGATTTGATCTTACAATATGAAAAACATGATTGCTTCAATATCAACTCTACCTACCCATCATAATTTTCCTATCATTTTTTTTTATTTGGGTTCATTTGGATTGGGAAACCCTGAACATCATCTTTTCTTTGGAAAGCACAAACTATCTAATTCTACCCTTATATCATCCAAAATCTCAGATTAGACTGATAAGCTCTTCTTATTCTTTACCTAATCTACTTATCTGTCAAGGTTAAATAGTTTGACATATTTTCATTCTCTAATCTACTAACATAAAATTTAAAACATGACCAAATCAAGGTTGAGCAGTTGGTTTGTCATTAGCTGTGGCATTTTGGACAAGCTGCACACAGATTTTATTTTTCCACAAGTAAAACTAGAAACTTGACGGCTATAATTCAAAACTTGTCACTCATCCCTCTCTTTTCTCTTTGGTTCAGATTTGAGCTTTGGGAACCAATATATTTTCCTAACCTAATCTACTGATAAGCCAAGTTTAAACTATTTGGAAAATATTCATTTTCTAACTTATCAACAGAAATTTAAAACATATTCAATCATGGTTAGATTGTATGACTGAACAAGACTTTCCTTCATCAAAAGTAGTGGCATTTGGACTTGCACACTTTCAGACATATTCTTTTTTGGTATGGGGCTTTACCTCTTCTTTTTATCTTCCCTCTTTTCTTCTTTTCTTTGTTTTTATGTTTCATTTTTATGATCTTTTATTCAAGCAGTGTTATGTACAATTAATAAAAATTTTAAACTAAGAACTTCAACAAAAATAGTTCTTGAGCATCCTGCTATTGATAGGACCTCCAAATAACTCTGTTACATCCATTTTTTGTAGAAAGAATGCATTTTTACCTCTTGTTGAATGGATGATGTATGGAACTTTCCACAGATTTTTAAATTTTCCATTCTTGCATTTTTCCTCTCTTCTTGAATCCCACTTCAGCACTTTGTCTCCAATCTGGAAATAATTGACTTTAGTCCTCTTGTCAAAAAGTTTCTTGATGCTCTCTTGCACTGCTTGTGTTCTGTTGTATACTTCTTCCCTTGATTGATACAATTGAATGGTCTGGTTCAACCTCCTTTGTATATCATTCTCCTCTGAATGAACCTCTTGAATAAGTTTCATCACTGGGACTCCCAAGGATGTTGGAAAAATTTCATCCATGCCATACACTTGTTGATAGGAAGACATGTTAATTGATTTTTTGTTTGTTAATCGGTCTGACCATAGTGCATGCACTAATTTGCTATGCCATGACTTTTTGTTTTCTTCCAGCAACTTCTTGATGATATTTACCAAAAAAATTTTAGAGGACTCATCCAACCCATTACCTTGAGGGTAATAAGCTATAGAATGCCCTAATGTAATGTGATACTTGTGGCAAAATTCCATCATTCTCTTGGATTTAAAAGAAGCAACATTGTCAGTAATAATCTTTCTAGGATAGCCAAATCTAGACAAGATGTGATTTTCAAGGAATTTGATGATCACTGAATCAGTGGTAGTCCTTGAAGGGACGGCTTGTATCCATTTGGTAAAATAGTCATTTTTAGTGAGGATCCATTTGTGTTGGGAAGAGGAGGCAAGGTGGATTTATCAACTGAAATCTAAACCCCATTGTTGAAAAGGAGTTTTAACACTGATAGGTTGTAAAGGAAAAGGCAGTAGTTTTCTCTTTCCCTCAAATATTTGGCATTTATGGCAAGTCACTACTATCTTGTGGATATCAGAGAAAAGAGTGGGCCAATAGAAACCATCTCGAAGGATTTTGTTAGCAGTGGTTTTCTAATATATATGACCTCCACACACTCCTTCATGAAACTCATGCATGATTATATCTACATCTTCTTCAAGTAAACATTTAAGTAGGATACCAACATAATTTTTCCAATATAAAATTTTATCTAGAATGCAAAAGTTTAAAGCTTTTAGTTTCAATAATATGGCCTTTTTTTTGGACAAACTAGGAGGAGCATTTAGATTAAAAATCACATATAATATATCAGCATACCAAAGTGATTTCAGAAATGCTTCTTCAATAGGTGGAGTCACCAGTTCCTCTTGTTTATCCAAGGAATGTATCATGTCTATGTCTAATGCTTGAAATTTTTCTTCAACCATCAGTTTGGACAGTCCTTGCACTTTGATTAGCTTGGTGGGTTTGATTTCCAAATCATACTCTAATATGACAGCAATCCACTTACCTCTTTTACCATTAGGATCCTGAGTTAGTATGTCCTTAACAACTGCATGAGGAACAAAAGCAATGACATGTGAATGCAAGATGTAAACTATGAAATCTTTTAAGGCTTTGATTAAGGCAAAAGCTTGTTTTTCCATAATGTTATATTTTAGAGGTGCATCTCTTAGTGCCTTGCTGAAGAAAGTTATGGGTTTTTCTTGTCCCATTATGTTATTTTGTAGCAATACTGCAACAATTGTGTGTTCTGATGTAAATGAGAAGATGAATAAGTCCTTAGTAAAGTTAGGGCTGATTAGATCTGGTGTTTGGGTAAGTGCTCGTTTTACTAGTTCAAAGTATTCTTTTGCTTCTAAGGTCCATTTGACTCCTATTTCTCTTTCTAGCATGTTTGTAATGTTTCTTAGGAGTTCTGCAAATTTTGGTATGAACCTTCTTAAGAAGTTGATCTTTCCAATGAAATATTGTAGCTCTTTGATGTTCCTAGGGTGACTGATCTGCAGTATCCCTTCAATCCTTTT
The DNA here is from genome assembly GCA_034641835.2 of Pinus albicaulis. Lineage (NCBI taxonomy): Eukaryota > Viridiplantae > Streptophyta > Pinopsida > Pinales > Pinaceae > Pinus > Pinus albicaulis. The sequence continues at coordinate 886,994,554 of CM076578.1, forward strand.
TGGGTCTATCTTAATCCCTTATTTAGTTATGATATGGCCTAGAATTTTTCCTTCTTGAAGACCAAATAGATTTTTCTTGGGATTCAGAGATAAACCATACTTTCTACACTTTTCAAAGACTTTCCTTAAGTGAGCTAGGTGTTATTCATCAATTTCTGAGTAAACAGTGATGTCATCAAGATATATCACTATGAAGTAACCTATTTCTTCGGAAAAAGAAATGTCTATGGCTCTTTGAAAAGTGGCCCCAGCATTCATTAACCCAAAAGGCATTTTAACATACATGAAGGTGCCCCAAGGTGTAGTGAAGGCGGTTTTGTGCTGATTATCTGGATGTAATAGCACATGATTATACCCTGAAAACCCATCAAGCAAAGATATTCTTTTGGAACCTACTACCCTTTGCAATATATGATCCATCTTAGGTAAAGGGTAATTGTATTTCAGGGAGGCTTTGTTTAAATTTCTGAAGTCTTTGCATAGCCTAGTTTCCCCTAGTTTCTTCCTCACTGATACAATATTTGAGACCCATTCCAAGTACCTAAGTGGGATTATTATTCCAGCATCATACATCTTTTTAATTTCTTTCTCAACTAGAGGCATTAGGATAGGGTTTATCCTACGCAATTTCTGCTTAAATGGTTTTTTGTTTTCCACCAGAGGAATCTTATGCTGAATGATGTTTGTACCATAGGACTTCAAGTCCTCATAGCCCCATGAAAACACATCCTTAAATTCCTTGAAAAGCTCAATATATTTCTATTTTATAAGAGCCGGTAGTGTTTTGGATAGTTTTATCATCTTAGGTTCTTCCTCACTGCCTATGTTGCATTCTTCTACATCTGTTTTGGTGGATTCCATTTTTGGCTTCCTAGCAACATCATTGAAATCAAACAATTCTTCTAAGGCATCAATTCCTCTTGGAAATGATTTGTCTTTTCATTTCAATACCTCAAGGTCCCTTTTTTCTGAATCTTCACACAATTCTGCCTCATGAGGGTGTTCTAGCAGATTTACATCAACAACATAAGGTGGCTCTATTTTTTGTGTTTGTTCCTCAGCAGAGTTGTCCTCTTCATGATATGAATATGATTTTGGTATTTAAAATTCATTTTTGGATTGCAGGAAGTGTTCAATATGTTTTTCACCTTAAAACACTTACCAATAATCTATGTTATCCAGTACTATTGGTCTGCTTTTTACCTTTACTCTGTATTTTTCATTGGCATGAAGCAGTTGGCAAGTGCTGGCAGCAAAGGGTAGCTCATTTGCAAGGATGTTTTGAGTCCTTGGGACAGAGGTAAGTTCATATTTTTCAAATTGTTTTCGGAGGTCTAAGGCAACATTTATATATTCTCTTAGCCTAGGATTTTTGGCTGAATATTATCCTTTAATTTTCCTAATAGTCATCTGAAAATCTTTCTGAACATAATCTTCTTAGCTCCTATACTTTTCAGCAATTGTAAACCTGGGAGAAGGGCTTCATATTCTGCAATATTTTTTGTACATTGAAAATCTAGCTTGTAAGAGTGAACTTCACTAGTGTTGTGTATCCAAACACCTTCTCCTGAACAAGCTTTGCCACAAGAGCCATCAAAGCTCATGTTCCAAAGAGTTTCAAGTTCAGATTCACCATTATGTTGTTGTGCATGGATGCTATGGTTTTGGTTGTTATGTTCTTCATTTTGTGTTTGGTTTGACTATTCTGAAAGGTCTTGCTCTTCCAATTTTCAACTACTTGTTCATTAATGTCATCTTCATTGTACAAAATAAACCAATCAAGGTCTGAATGGATAGAATAGAGAGGGGTGTTTTTTGGCTTATTTTGGCTAATCACCTTGTATGTCATGTGGGATTCTCTGTATAGTCTTATTGATTGGTTAAAGACTGGAATGGTGGCATATGTCATGTCGATTTGGAGGGTTCCTTGGAGTTTGGCTCCCCATGATCTTGATAAAATCATGCCATATTTTGGGGGAATGTCAGCCACTGCAATATCCATGACTAGGCTCTTGGCTGGTATTTGTGCCAGATTGACACATAGATCTTTGATTAGGCCCAGACATTTAACTCTACTTGAATCAAAATAGTACAAGTCTTTGTATGGTATAGTTATTTCAAGGCCTAATCTTTCCATCACTACCTTTGGCATGAGGTTATGTGAAGCGCCAGAGTATAGCATGGCATTGTGTAGGATTTTGTCATGGATGTTCAAACTAACATAGAATGGAGGCATAACTCCCTCTACCTCTGGTCCAAACAACAATTCTGGCTTGTCATCAGTCAGATTTAGAGTATCAATGTCATTTCCTATGTTCAAAGCCTTCAAAACTTGAGATATATATACATCTTGAGTCATTAATTCAATAAGGGGTATGGCTATTTTTATCTTGGAAATTTCACCCTCAATATTGAATGGTGTCTGTGTTCTTGGTAGAGTTAGATCATTTTTATCATACATGGTCTTTTCAGCAACTTTAGCTTGCTGAGTTTTATTTGGGATCTTAGTTAAAGCAGTTTTTCCAGGGCCACTAGTTGATGTACTAGGGCATCCTTGGTCACCATCATGTTTGTTAATTTTGTTTTTTCTTTGATCAGAATTCCTAGCCATGGTGTTAGTAATTTCTACTGTCTTTTTAGGAGTGTTTTCAAGGGTCTTCCTAGCAGAAATTTCTAGTTTTTTCCTCTTAGGGATGTCTTGGGTTTTCCTACTTCTGAGGTCATACTACCTATGAACCTCCATGATAGCATTTTTAAACCCTAGTTTGTATTATTCAGAATCCTCATATGTTCTTTCAGTTTGATTTGAGGAATACAGACCTATTTCTTCTTCTGTGAGGAAAAAAACGTCCTCACTATCAGAGCTTATTAGATTCACATGGTTATATTCTGGCTCCTCAGTCTTTCTTTCCTCTTCATCTACATAGTTTTCTTGGAAAGGAGGTCTTATTTGCTGGTAATTTTCTCTTTATCATATTTGAGGAGGATCTCTTCTGAAGTTTTGGTTTTTTGTTTTTTTTTTTGTTTTGAGGTTTTGTTTGGTTTTCCCTAGGGGGTGCTCTTTCATTTAAGTTAATTATTTCCATCATCCTTTCCATTTTCCTAACTAGGCTATCAATTTTAGCATCAGATGTGGAGGGCATAGGCTCCTCTTTGTATGTAACCCTCTTCTCTATTCTCATTCTAGCCCTTTTAGAAATCAGATTGGCTTCTACACTTACTGCTCCCCTTTGCATGTCTTCTAGGGTAAGGGGATCTCTTTCTCTTAATTGGTAAGCCATTTCCAGATCAAAGCCATTTGGAAACTTTAATAGGGCTAGGTCTTGTGGGGTTTCATGTGGTAAGGAAGTGCATTATATATACTATTGAACCTAAGGCAGTAGTATTGAACACTCTCCCCAACATTTCTTTTAAGGTTATCATACTCTGATAAGATTTGAAGATGATTTTTCTTAGTTTCCCACTTGTTTATGAATTTTTGATAAAGGTAAGGGAGATCATGAATGCTATTAGGAGTTAATTTCTTGAACCATTTCTTTGCTTCTACCCCTAAACTTTGGGCAAAAATTCTCATTTGTATAGTCTCCTCTTCTATTTATTGGTAGTAAAAAGCATCATTCATCTTGTCTACATGCTATTGGGAAGTTGTAGAATTAGTCCCATTAAAGTGAGGGATTTTAGATTGATAGTCTTGTGGCATAGGCAGTAAAGGTTGTGGTAGTACCAAAGGGGCATACATGCTGCCATGATAGGAGGTAATGGAACCCAAGGAGGATTTATAAGAGGAGGGTTTATGAGTGGAGGTGGAGGATGAAATGGAGTGGTTTTCACAGTGGATGTATGAGTGGGGTGTAGCAGATGTACTTGGATCAGTTAGCTGATATTGAGCAGATTTGGAATGAAAGGATTCAAAGTGTTGGAGAAGCTGAAAATCAGGAGGAGTGGAAGGAGAGGTTTCTCTACTAGGACTCTGTTGTAAGCTAGTAGGCTCAAGGTTTGTCTAGTCTATCCAACTTTGAGACTTAGTTCTAAACAGGTTTCTTCTATGGTGTAAGTAAACTTGGATATCTTGCAAGGATCTAAGGTTTTCAGGAAAGTAACTCACTTTGTGAATTGGTCTGAAAATAGTTGAATCTTCAGTCCTAGAATTTTTTCTTAAGATTCTTTCGGGGTCATCAACTATAGTAGGAGGGTTTGGGTCTGGGTGAGATATGGTTTTGATTCTTTGTGAAGCCATATTTCAGACCCACAACACAGAGAGGCTGAAAGTTTGTAAGGTTTTTGAAAACAAACCAATCTATAAAAATACTAAATTCACACAGTATGTGACTGGGATTTATAGTATTAGGACTGGTCAATACATTCCCAAGGAAGTATTTGAGAACCAGTGGAGTCAGCAGGCCTACTGAAGACTAGTGGTGTCACCAGGTGGATGATACTAACTGTTTTTAGGATTTATTTTTTGTCCACCATCAAAAAATGGATGCCAATATTGAGATATGTTTTGGTTTTTTGAGTTCTTTATATGACACTAAGATTTTTAATGACTATTCCCCAGCAGAGTCGCCATTATGTTAGGTCCTTGTAATTTGTCAGATTGGCAAGACCAAATAAGCAAGGGTAACATCAAACCAACTTTGGAGTCCTAGGACCTAACCTTCCTGGACTCAGAGAGGGCTCTCTCTATATTTATATAAAATATATAACTTGATTGATTTAGGATGCTGATTTTAGGCTAGTTAAAATGATAGGGTTGTTTGCTTCTTTTGGTTGGGTTGCTTGTTAAGCAGAAAAGATAGAGTAAGAGAAATTCTAACCATTGGGCTATGGGGTCTGTGAAAAGGTTTGAGGAGTACAACAAAAAATTAAGGGTGTTTCATAGGGCAAGTTAACAAAGCCAAATGGATCTTAATAGCTTATATGGGTGTGAAGTGAACATTAAGTTCTGATTTTAGTAGGTTTAAAGGGAAATTAAGAATCATTTAACATATACTAGAACAAGAAGAGTCTTTAAGATCACTATGCTTAAGAAATAACCAAAGGACAGGGTGCACCATAAACTTATTTGGCCTAGCTTTATCAAGTAAACTTTGAGACAACAATCCAACAAACCCTAGAGAGCAGGGAACTCCTAAGTTCTCTAGCTATTCACTTTCAGAGAAAGAAATCATTTAAGATGACATATAAGTGATGATTAAAGAGTAGGGAACTCCTAAATTCTTCAGTCAAAATTTAAAAGACCTTCAAAGTGACTATTCAAGATGGACCAAAGGATAGGGAAAACCATAAACTTCTTTAGCCAAACCTTAATAAGTAAACATCAAAGAAAGGCTTTAAAAACAATGTTTCAAGCTACACCAGAGGACAGGGCATACCATAAAATTATTCGGTTTGACTCTTATTAAATAATTTTCAAGACAACAAGCTAGGTGGAATCAGAAAGAAATTAAGAGTTCTCCAATCAGACCTAGCAGAGGAAAACATTAAGATAAAGAAATCAGATAGAATTAGGGTGCCAAGACAACATATCCTAATCTAAAATTTATGTTCTTTTATCAAAGAAAGGATGAACAATATGGAAAAAATAAGGAAACAAATGTAATATCAGAACAACATCCCAATTTAAACAAGTTCATGAATCCTGTGAATATTCTTGCTCAATTGATATTCAGTCCAAAAAAGTTACAAAGCTCCAAAGCCAAACTTCTTTCACAACTCAAAGTCTATGAGGCATTCAGCTCAACAATCAAACAACAAAAAATATCAAGAATACATGCAGTATTTATCTGAAAAATGAGGAAGTAAAGCCTAGCTAGGGTTTCAAATTTCATTCATTACATATTTAATGCATTTTGACCTTTGAGACCATGCAAGGCCCAAGGAAAAATATCTAAAACTCATTTATTGAAAAAATAGCATCTAACATAACTATTTGAGCTAATTTTGGAATTTTTTTTACTTTAAGGCTTCAAAATATATTTCGCAATAACTACTGGTAAGGGTGCAGCTCCAAGGTATAGGAGTACAGCGCCAGTGAAAACGTGCAACGTCGAGACTAGGAAAATGACCTACTTTGCAGCTAACGTTTGGAGGCATTCCTGGTGTCCAAATGAGCTCCATGATATCTCATTGGGAAACTTGTCCTGTCTAGTTTCCAAATCAGATTTAAATTTCCAGAATGGTGCCCATCTTTCTTATTAAAAACCACTTCTCCCAAGACTACTAAACACGCAGTGCCAGTGCCAAAAAGAGGGCAGAAAGGTGGTTTTTTGGTAGTTTTTGGGCTTTTTGAGGGACCAGTTTTGCTCCAAATGTTCTGAAATTTTCTGAGTCTCATGTACTTGGCATGAGGAACATGAAAATGTTGAAATTTTTTCATTTCAATGCCCCAAAAAAGAGCACAACGCCAGTGGCACTGCGTGTTTGGCCCAATTTTCCACAAGCCAAACTCTCAAAAATTCAAAATTTGCACCAAAGTGCCAAAAATGGATTTTTCTTTGCTGATCATGGTTGGGAGGCTTGGAGGGACACCTCAGCAAGAATATTCAGTTTTTCCTTCTCTTTTTCCTCATTTAGAGCCTAAATATTTGCATGGGCTCATTTGAGCTTGGCCCTTGCAATCCTGTTTCTCATGGCATAATGTTTTGCCATCTTCCTCTGCATGTCAGTGTCTCTCTTGGCCTTCCCTAGCTGACTCTCTAAATGCAATTTTTCCATCTCAAGCCAAGATTCTCTATCTTTACTAATTTATATGGCAAGCAGATCACTTGGAGTGAGTTGCTCTACCAATTCTGCCTCTTTCTCTCTTTCCCGGGCTAAAGCATTCTTCAACCCAATTTTCATTGGTCTCTGCCTAGGAAGCTGTTATTCCTCATCCTCACTGTCATTAAAGCTGCCCAAGGTCTCATCTAGCAAATCCTTGGCTCTTCCAGCCTCTTTATAAGCTCTGATTGCCCTGACCTCACTGATGTCCTGCTTTGTCTTCAACTGCTATTTTTCTAGCTCATAAAAGTTGATCACATTCTTTGCCCTACCAAGATTAGCTTGAAGTTCACTAATCTTGGAATCCTTTCTTTTTATCAACATATTGGTAATTCTCTACTCATCCTCATCCTCAAGGTCAATTAACTGAAACTCCTACTCAGTTTCATGTTTATCCTCCTCTTCAACCATGACATGCTCTGCAACCTTTTCCTTGCTCTTATCAACCTTTTTTGTTGATGAAGAAGGCGGTGCCCCTTTCACCTCAAGTGAAGCAAAAACCTTCCTGTGGCTTCTCTGATATGTCAAATGAAATGGCTCAATATCATGCATTTTAGTGACAACTATCCCAAAATATCTTTCACTACTTGAAGCTCTGGTATGAAGAGATGACGGTGAAGGATTGTGAAAAGGTGATGAAGGAGGATCAACATGAGGTGAATGGATGTGAGTGGATGATGATGCATGAGAAGTGGGATGTGATGGAGAATTAGGAATAGAAGGATGAGATTAGGAAGGGATATATTGCTAATGATGGCTAGGTGGATTAGTGAAAACCTCATTGGCAATGAAGGTGTCCCATGGAATGTTTTTCTGTTGTAGTTGATGCATGACCACCATCTTGATATGTGAATGATGAAATAGGCTCTACATTTTCTGATTGTAATCTCTCTTTTGCACATTGTAGGACATTTTTTCAATGCTTCAGAAAATATAATATGGTATATACAACATCCTAACTCTAGTGAAATGCATAAGGAGGCTGATATGGTATGAGTAGGGACGAGAAAACCTTCCCTCACAAGAGAAATAATTCATTATTATTCTCATCATGGGTGCATATCTATCAAGAAGATGAGAAAAAGGGAAGATGGACTTTTGATCATATTTATACGTAGGTTTGAGGTATGGTTCAAAATAACTCATGTCTCGGTTTGCTTGTTTGAACCACTTTTCTCCAACACTAGGTATCCATGTAGCAGCTACAATGGCATCAACAGACATCTCAAATGTAAACCCAGCAATATTGACCTGATTTTCATGTAGGTTAATGATGAATAGTCTTGTTAGCTCTGGGTGATTTTGGACTTGCTGCAACCTCTCACAAAACTCAAAGCAACCCGCACGTTTAAATCAAGAAACAATAAGAGGAGATGCCACGCATTCCCTTGTGTTGAGGGGTTAAAATGTGTTTATCTTCCCACACTTGTGATCATGTCTCCCTGGAATTTGTGCCTCACCACCACTGTCTTCACCCTCAGACATTTTAAACTTTGTTTTGGAAACCCTAGGGCTGATGTGAAAGGAGATGAAGGGAGAGTAATGAAATGGCAGCTTGAATCAAATGAAGGAGATGAGAGAAGGGGTATAGGTGCAGGAAATGAGTGAGGGGAAAAATAACTCAATCACAACCCTTAAGCAATGTAATTACCCAATCTATAACTGATACTCTATTTAGGAGGATTAAATAATTATATAGATGGTGATATTTTATTTGTAGCTAGGGTCTGATTATTGTTTCATTAGGTTTTCATTTCCATTGATTAAATGAAGACCATAATAGCTTGAAAATGGGTTATGGTATGCAATTACCACTTAAAAATGCTTTGGAGAACCTTATCAAATATTTGAGGGCGATTTGAAGTGATTTGGATGGATGGATCACTTATAAACCCTTTCTGTCCAAGCACACAGCACCAATGGCTGAGGGCCCAGTGCCATGCCAAGCATGCAATGCCAGTCTCTGAGGGTGTAGTGCCAATGAAAATGAGAACAGGGTCCTTCTAGCAAGAGCGCAACACTCTATAAAGGGCACAACGCCAGCTCCCATGCATGCATCGCCTTCAAAAACTGTGTGGAGGAAAATTAGCAAGGGTACAACGCCAACTTCTAGGCGTGCAGCGCCAAGCCAAAATTCGCACCACCAAGAAAATTTTCCCGAATTCTACTTGCAAACTCACAAATTTTTCCTTGCTGAGCTCTCTTGATGTTTTGAGAAGCAACAATGATTCATTTGAAATGTAAAATGGGATTTTATAGACTTGTAGATTTAATTTAACTAAAAAAACCCACTTTCTAATGTTTTTCAAGTCTTTTTACTTTTGTCACTAACACTCTTTGACACTTCTACCTTGCAGGTTGCTGAAGTCATTGAATTAGCTTTTATTTTTCTCCTTGAGGCATGACAAGTTCATTTTGACAACTTTGGGATTTAAACACAAAGTAGCATCATCAAAATATTCTGTAGTTTCCACCATAAAGTTCAACTCATCTTTTCCACCTTCTCTGGCCACATTTTCAAAACCCTAGGTGTCTGCAGTTCTTTTATAGCAATCATCAGTGTTGTCTTCTAAGTTCTCTATATCCCTTTCAAGTTTATTAATTTCTGTCTAGTTCACCTCACCTTTTTCCATATTCCATCAATATTTTCTGATAGACTTTCTTCATGTTTTGCCTTGTGTTCTTCCTCCATGTCATTTTCTACAAGTGATCACTACTTTGGCACTCAAATGGAATAACCAGTTCATAACCCTAGTCATCCACAAGAACAAGTGTTTCCTCTTCCCTTTTTGTATGTTTTTTTATTCATGAGTAGAAAATCTACATCATCAGTACCTTTTGCTGATAAATCTTTCAACACTTTTGTAGAAGTGCCAAACTTTGTCCATTTTTCTCACTTGCAGACTCTGAAATGAGAAGATAATCCTCTTTGGAAATTTTAGGTCCTTATTGAATAACCATGTCTTGAAGTTCTATTACATCTGAGCCACATTCTAGTAAAGGAAAAACAATGCCTGAAACATCCAAGGATAACCTTAAGAAATGTAAAACCCTAATGACCTAATGGGGGTGTCCTTTGACCTGATTTTGACTGAAATGTGATCTGGAGATTTTCAAGTGAAAACAAAGTATTGTTATAGGTTATTATGACCAGAGGGACATGGGAATGATTTAGAAACAAGAAATCCTAGAGGGAAGGTGGAGTTTATTGACAAGGGAAAATAGGGAAATGAGGTTATAGGCAACAAAGAAGGATGAAAATGGGAGGCATAAGCCCATAATGAGTCTTTTAAGAGCAACAGGGTAACCTTGGGAAGACCAACTGAGGAATAGTGAAAATAGGTTTATAAGGATAATGAAGGTAGTGAAATTTCTGAAACTCAAGATATTCAAGGAATATTTTTTTCAAAAAACTAGAACCATCCTATAGTCATCTAAAGATAGTGAAAAATACTTATGACTAACGGGTAGATTAATGGTTTTTACATAATGGGAAAAACTTATTTTCGGAGAGGGTCCAAAGAAGTAAGCGGTTTCGGCAAGGGGGGTGCGAAATCAGGAGAGGTCGCCACATTAGAGTGGGCCCGAAACAAAAATGCACCCATTTCAGACCCCTCCTAGTAAAGTTCCGATGGAGAGGGGGGGTGAAAAATGATATGGGTCATTAACTGGATGTGTGGGGAAATAGATGATGGGACAGATGGAGGGGAGTTAGTCAAGAAGCAGTGGAGTTTTATAAGACTATTTGTCAGGTAGCGAGGGGGCTAGATAAAAGGTAAAAACTTAGGATAGGGGGACAATGTGCCAAGTCTTCATTTTCATATGCTGAACCTTTTAGACTTAGGATAAAACTTTTATTCCTTTGACTTCCTGGGCATGAAAGAATTTTTTAATTTTAAACATTTAGGATAAACATTTTTCATGTTTTTCAAAGCCATGATTTAATTTCTACCTATCCTTTCATTTTCAATTCTTCTTTCTAAGCTAACATTTTTTCATCTCATCTCTTAAGGGTGAATTTGAGCTAGCAAACCCACATATCCCTTTTTTTATAACAATCTAACCTATTCTATCACTTATTTCTCATATTGATTCATATTAAACTATGGAATCAATTTCATTTTCTACCTAACTAATCATTTGTCAAGATTAATTTTTTTGACAAATCTTTATTCACTAACCTATTTGACATGAAACTCATAATTGTTCCATCATCATTAAACTATATGATTGGAACAAAATCTAGTCATTGTGGCATTTTAAACAAGATGCACACAATATTATTGAATTTTTAACATAAATGAAACTAATTTAACAGTAGTGGCATTTAAATTTGTAGCACTTCCATTATTATTTCTCTTTTTTCTTTTGTGGGGTTTCATTCTCTTTTTATTATTTTTCAATTTTATTCCTTTTGAATATTTTCTTCATATTTATTTTTATTTTGACATACCCTCTTTTGATTTTATTTTTATATATGCTTTTTTTTTAAATCATTTGAAAATTGAAAATAATTTATAATATAAAATTACAAATAATGACATACTCAATCACCTTGAGATTCTATAAAATATAGGACCCTAACAGTGGTTCCAGCTGGGGATGGCACTTCTTCCTCTGAAGTGTCAAGAAAATATGATCAATAGCCTTGAGTATCTAAAATTTGTAATGTCTGCATCTGATTTCTTTTGTTGTTAAGGTACTTATGAAAACTTGTCAATCAGGGCTTAGGGCCTTCTCTGTGAGCTTCAACTCCAATCAAAAAGTTATCCAATCAAATCAATATAGAATGTGATATTTACAATGATGTAATAAAAAATTATTTATGCTAATAAAATTAGTGCTTTAGCATCCTGTCATTGACAGGACCACCAGGTAACTCTGCTCCATCCAGGTCTTTGAGGAAGAACACATTATTTCCTTTGAAATCATAAATAATGTATTGCCCTTTTCAAATGTTATCAAATTTAACATGTTTACCTTTGACTTCTCTCATGGAATCCCACCTTAGATCTTTGTCTCCAATGTTGAAATCATTTGCTTTAGTCCTCCTGTTAATTTTTTTTTTTTGACAATTTCTTGAATTACTTGAGTTTTTTTCTAGACCTCCTCCCTTGATTGCTACAACTGAATTGTTTGATTGATTCTTATTTGTACATCATTTGGCTGAATGTGTAATTCTTGTATTATATTCATGACTGGTACTCCTAAATATGACGGAAAAAGAGCATTCATTCCATAGACCAATTGGTATGGTGACATACCAATTGAATTCTTTGTAGTAAGTCTGTCAACCCAAAGGGCATTAACCAACTTGTTGTGCAAGCATTTCTTATTGTCTTCCAACAAAATTTTAATGATATTTACCATACTCTTATTTAAAGATTCAACCAACCCATTTCCTTGAGATTAATAGGTTGTTGAATGTCCCAAAGTATTGTGGTATTTTTTTAAAAATTCAATCATGTTCTTATATTTGAAAGCTGATGCATTGTCATTAATAAGTTTTCTAGGACAACCAGATCTAGAAATGATATTGGTCTCAAGAAGCTTAATAATAACAACATCAGTAGTAGATCTGGAAGGGGTGGCCTCTATCCATTTAGTAAAGTAATCTGTGGCTGTGAGAATCCACTTATGTTGGCCAAAGGAAGGAGGATGAATTTCACCAATGAAATATAGTCCCCACTTGTAATATTATAAAATGGAAAATACAGGAATATATAACATCTACAATAATCCAAATAAAGCAAAACATGAATATATCTAAAATCTGGAAAATACCATAAATATGCTGCAACTGAAAATTACATCAAGAAAGTATAACTATGAGTAGAAAAAGCTGAGTCATATCATTATAAACAAAAAAAATATAAAGTACACAGTGCTCTAAAGAAGATGCACTCAAGCCACCAAGAAGTGGCTGAAATACACTAATGAAAACTAGCATTGGAAATGTTGTGTTGCTACTACTGCTGCTACTGGAAACTACTGCTACCGTGAATAAGAACCATGTGTGGGACATGGCTAGAGTGTCTAGAAAGATCTTGGATTTTAACCACAGATTCTACTAAAAAAACCCAAAAATGGTTTGGCCAGATTTTAACTTTAGATTTTCGACCCTTTGTGGTTACCAACTGCACCCCTACTGCCTGACTTACGCACTCCTCCTAGGTAACTATTGAGATGGGGCTGAACTGATTATATAATTGTTGCAATAGCACCTAATCATCTCAACACATGAAGGACTGGTCCCTTTTCTTGATCTCTAAGCTAGAAGCTTGAGATCTATCTCCTCCTTCCTCTGTTCAAGTTGTAGCTGCACACTACACAACTACTGGAATGAACTATGTTTTCAAGAGGGATGAAGTTGTAGCCTATTTCTAGGTGATGGAATATAGCTTATATTTGATGGAAATGATCTCTCCAAAGTGAGGGAAATACCCCTCACAGGATTCCAAGCTGAAATACTTGGAACTTCCTTCCTCCCTTAGATCTTCCTGACTGAACTGCAGAATTCCTGAAAGAACTGTTGCTGCATGGAGGTGTAATATGATGGCCTGATGTTAGATATCAAAATGCTGGTCCTGGTAGATTGAAATGGAAGCACAAGGTGAAAGGATGAATCCTCCACCGGTTTCCTAGCTGAAATACTAGAAACTACCTTCCTCCTCTCAAACCGTAAGACAGGAATGTGTAATTCGTGAAGCTATATATGTAGAAGAGAGGGGCTGAATGTGGCACCAATGCCACATGATGAATAGATACTCAAAATAACCTTCCTATAATAGGCACTCGAAGTACCCCATGGGTAAGGATGGGATTCCCACTTGGGAACACCCATGTGCTAAAAAACACATCAGACTTAGCTAAATAGCCGAAGCGTGCAAAGAGTTGTCAAATGACAATGCAATATCAAATTCCAGACTGATTTTCTTTGCTTCCCTCATCTTTGTGAGCCTTCCCTATCCTTGGCCCACCTCATAAATACGCTGCACATGTGGCCACTAGTATCCATGAAGACTGTGATGTCTCTTCGTGATCTCCATGATCTTTGCATATACTTTCCACTCCTCCATCATGTGTGCATTTAATGCACCACTTCATCCATCATTGCATCATTAATGCTCTATTATCTTACTTTTATTCCTCCACTATCTCCATCATCTTCCTCATTATTCTCCATAATCTCCACTCTTCCTTCATTAATGAGCTGCTCCACGACTCCATGATGCTGATATACTATCTACTAACCCACATTCACACAACAAAAGTTTATTTTATTCATCTATGGGGTTTATGGGTCCCTCCACCCTATTATTTACTTAGCTAAGTAAAAAAATTAAGAACTCTAATATTCCAATTAACTGATGGAAAATTGGGAATATTACAGTGCTCCCTGCCAAAATTTTGCTTCTCTTCAAGCAACTACAAAACTGAATGCTACAAAAATCCCTCTCCCTCCAAATGGCATCCTCATATGGAAGGTATCACCATCTACTCCAATGTGTAATGAATGCCCAACTCCATAGATGCCTCTCTAGAATGTCTATAATGGCTTCCCACTGTATATCTATATGCCTCTCCTCATCAATGAACCTCCAAGTGGAAACGATCTGTTGTTCCAGGGCCTCTCCTCTACATGAGTCATATGAAGTGAAGTGGTTCATCCCCTCAAAGGAAAGTCCCAACTCATGAACTAGCTCTCCAACCCATGCTACATGGATTAGGATGTACCTCTCCATGGTCCCATCATTGGCCCTGTTTGCCTTGATTTCTACAAGAATCATCTCAACACTGTGAAAAATAGGAAATAGAGACATATGGGTTGACATGTGAGATGTCAAACCATACTCCCTCAATAATAGCCACCGCAACAATTCCTCTTACTGCCATACCACTCCATGATCATACCAAGTATGGAAGCCATACTCTCCTAACAGAAGCCAATGCAGTAAGGCCTCCTATTGCCATCCCCCCTCCTCATCATGTAAGGTATGGGAGAAAGACTGCCCGTACTCTCCCAAGAGTAACCAAAGTAGCAATAACTCTTGTTGCCACCTCACATCATCATCATGCAAGCCATGGGACAACAACATACTGATTGACATGTAGAATGTCACATCAACCCAGCATAACCAAGCTCCATGTTTCCACATCATGTGAGTGCCATGAAATTTTCCAAAGCATAACATACCCATTGACATAGGATATTTCATGTGATGGAAAAACTTTCTCAAAAGTAGCAAGCACATGCATGGTTCCTGCTGCTGCATCACCTCAGTATTGTGCAAGGCATGGAATATACCAATCTGAAATGTCGGGTGGTAACCATACTCACCCAAGAGAAGCTAGCGTATCCATGCTTATTGCTACCATGTGTCATATATCTCCAAGTAGCTCACCAAACACTTGCAAATCATCCTCACCCATCCATCCAACTGTGGGTGATGAATCCTATCATGCTCCAGCTTGGTATCCACCCAATGGAGAATACCATCCTCCTCAATCTGATAATCTTTGCACTCCATGATATTTTGACGTGCATCCTACTTGAGGTTTCTCAATGAGAACCTCTCATTGATGACCCGCTAGAACCCATAAGACTCTGAATATGTCGTAGGAAAAAACTTCTCTTTGAGCTGTGAGGTGCTCATCAAGAAATATCTATAATAATAATGGGAGATGTTATCCATCACAAGACATATACCATATACCATCTACCCATCCAATGCTTCATGAGTGAAGTGGTCATCAGAATGCTCCAAGAATAGTTGGGCCCCCAACTCATCACTGCTCCTCAGTGACAGCGCTACTAATCTCCATGTTGGTGCATCTGATGTCTCATGACCACACACAATGTTGACCTCAAAGCCCAACATTGTACTGATTAGGAATATACTTACCCCATCCTCTAAAACTCCACACTTCAGCACAAAGTCTTGTGTGTAGCTGTTACACAAAAATTTGTCATTGTCCTTGTACTCCCTGTTCCTTGATCCTGGAGGACCCATACAGTGACCCTTGTGTACTTTCCAAGCATGGAATACATACCCATGAACCACACTTTGTCTACAAATTCATCTCCCTTTACAAATTTTCCGAAACATCCCTATATAAACATGGTTTTAAGGTCGACACTTTGTCTCAATGTTTGACCCGCGCCGATAGCATATATTTTCACTGAGACCCCACGTCGATCAATGCTCTGCCCTAATGCCAGACCCATGACAATCGATGCTCTGTCTTAATTTTGGACCCACGCTGATCCTCTTTTGGAAAGTTTTTTAAATAGAAAGGAAGCTTCACAAGCCAACGAGCTAGAAGTTTGTTTTCAGGATATGGTTGAGGAATTCCCCTTTGGGATTCTTGTTCCCAAGAAATAATAACTACTCCATAGGATGGGATATTTTCCCATTATTTGAGGTCCCATAACCTCCTCCTCCATTGTTATATAAGGAGACCTCTTTCACATCTGATACCTTAGCAATCATAGAGAAGAGAAGAAATTATAGCTTTGGGAGAATAATGCAGAGTGTGATTGTTTTGTATGTTAAGAACATAGTGAGATCTTAGACCTTTGTGTATGAGGGTGTTGAAAACGTGCTTGGATACATACCTGCTTAAGGAGAGCCTCAACAACAAGGATTGGTTGTAAACTCCCCTTGTATTTATCATAATAAAATGAAACCGATGTTTATCTTATACTCTTGTTTACATTTATAATGAGATTTCTAGCAATACTTGATTAGTTAGATAGGTTGTAATTGTTTTATGTTTGTCATAATTTTACGCTTGTTGTGGTGTCTTGACTATCTGTACAGGTAATCGACCATTGGTAGAAGCATGCATCGAGCTTGAGAAGAGCGACAGATGAAGAATCTTCAATGGAAGACAAAAAAATAGCATCTGAGCAAGGTAGGTCATCTTCCTTGCTTTGAATTTCATTTACAATATAGGAAGGTAGATGTTAGTATGTTCCCGTAGTTGCTAGACCCACCCTAGGGCTAGAGGGATCACCTCTATTTGCATAAGGGATTTACCTAGACAACAGATTGGTGACTCCACTGGGGAGTTTCCTTTGAGTTTGTTACTCTTTTAGGCCTTAGTCATTCGATGAGTTTATTCAAAAAACCATTTCCCTATTTATTCTTATGATTTTTATCAATTACAATATTTTATTTGTTGGTTGAAGTGGTGAGTTTGGTCTTGGTTAGGAGAAATTATTTGTTTTTTTATTTTTCAGGAATTGGTGCTTTTATTTTTCTGACAGTCGCATCGATTGGCACTATTTGTGAGTTATAAAGTTGTGCCAATGGGCTATTGGCTCTAGTTTCAGCCCCAAAAGTTGTGCTAATTCCAACATGTGTGAAAAATTAGGGTTTTTTCCCTAAGTCCTTCACCAATGTGCCTTGTCCTTCCGGTCCTTTTCTTTGTATGGCTTACATGTTCTCCCCTTCACTCAAGTTGGTTTGATTTTCTCACTGGCTTGGTTTTTGTTTTTTTTTTTGTCCTTTCTGTTGGGATGTGCATCCTACATCCTAAGTTTTTCTAGGACTGTGCATCAATTTCCTGGTTGCATGCTTCACAGGACATCGCCCTGCTGATTGAGTCACTCTCATTTCTTGGTGAGCTATCTCTAGTTGATTGCCTTTTTATTTTGGTTGATTGAGTGATCAAGTCTCAAGTGTCTTTCCAAGTTCATTTGGTCATCTTGTTTGCTTGTGAGCTTAGATTACATTGCTCATTGTTCAACTGAAAGGTCTTCTTTTTATGATTGCTTGGTGTAAAAGGGAATGAATGCCTTGTTTTGAGCTCACACTTTGGAAATCCTCTTTGTGCTTGAAATCATATGTCTTTTAGCCTTTTGAGGAATTTTGTTACAAATTATTCAAAAAAGGATTATATTCTTAATGTTTGTTGCATCCTTTTCGAATTAAGGAAATTTGCATCCATTTAGTTTTCATCTCAAAGTTTTCTTTTTGTTAAAATGCATTAGATCAAGTTTCATTGAAAGTCATGTTTGAAATCTATCATTGAACTTAAATTACATTGTTTAATGATTGAAAACTAAAATTCGCCTTGAGTGCATTCTCTTTCTTTAAAAGCTTGCATTAAGTATATTCGCATTTCATCGAAAAATGCATTAAGTGCATTCTTATTCATTCAAAAGAAAAAGAAAATTATGCATACATTACAATTTCATAGTTTTCAAAAGAGAATTTTTCATAGATTACATTGCATAATTCACATCTTTGAATGTTTTATATTACTTTTGGATAGTGAAAGTCATCTAGTTAGGAAAAAGTTTCATTTGCAGTATTATTGTTTGTTGCATCATTGTTTGAGACTCTTCCCTTAACTAGATAGCATTCATTGAATCGAAAGATTTATTTCCTCATATAGCTGCATATAGAAGTTTTTAGATGACCACAGTAGGGCCTTGAAATTGAAACCTAATTCAAGATAAACCATTAAAATTTATTCAATCAATCTAAGGAAACATTGAAACTTAACGCTCACATTCAGAGGTCTAGGCTAGTGACATGTTTCGGCATCGTTAAACGTAGTAGCTATCATTCGCCATCTGGCATTAGACAGTGCTAGCACAGAATTGTGCTCCGTGTACCATCATGTATATAAAGGGAGACCCTCATAGGTTTCAATCCTTTATCCATAGGAAGCCGAGTCTACCACCATGTAACTGTGATACACTGAACACAACATTCGGAGAGACTGCATGCACGTACATCAAGTCCTTGGTCATTTCTCTTTCATTTGATCACCAAGGTGTATATTTCAGTTCATGGAAGCTTGGTACACCCTCTTTCTTAGATTACCTGAGTAGTCATTTTGGTCTTTTCGTGACTCTCTAAAATTGAAAATATCATTGAGCACTTTTCCTTTCACGCTCGTTCAAAATGAAAGTGACTAGAGTCACCTTTTTACATTTTCTTGACCCTTAAAATATGAAAAGGTAGAGTTTTGTTCCAGTGTCTTAAAAAATTAACTGTCCACGAAATATTCCTGGTTAAAGTTATCTTCCTTAGTGATTTTTGAGGGTTGTTTCTAATGGCAATGTTTCCAGAGTTTACCAACCAAGGAATCCCCTCAGACAGGAATCCTAGTCCTTTTCCTTCGTTCGAGAATGTTGGTGCCCCATATATGGCAACGTTGTCCCTCCTGAGATTAACCATTGGTCTGCTGGTTTGGTTATTTTCGACCCTTGTGGTTTCAAATATCCAAATAGTTTCTCGACCAAGTTCTCCTCCACCTGAATCATGTCAACCCCATGTTGATCGTGAGGTTGACCCCTCACATTCTTTGCCTATTTATTCACCTCATTCTTCCTCTTCGCCTGGTGAAATTTTGGATTCTAGTAATCGGGTGGCTAATAAGAAGAAAAATAAGTCGAATAAGAAGAAGGAAAATAAGCTAGGGGGGAATCAACAACTATTTCTACCCATGCAACTAATATCGAGAAACTTCCCACTCTGTCTCGTAGAGTCAAATTCCCTTTCAAGCTATGTGAGGGTTACCACCTTCTTCATGATTGCCCTTGTATTCCCAAGGTGCTATAAGTGTGGTCTGTTAGCCCGATTCATCCTTCATCATCAACCTCTAGCTAAAGATAAAGAGACTCATAAGAAACAGGGTAAGATCAAATTTCCCTGTAGGTTGTGTGAAGGGAACCATCCCATTCACCTTTGTCCTTATATGGATGAAGCTTTTTAAGTTTTGTATACCCTTTCGGCTTCTGAGTCCTATCTTCTCATCGGTTACTGAAATATTTCTTCGAGTCCTCCCATAGTTTATCAACCCATTGATCGAGATTCATCTCCAGTCGATTCCACTCTCTCTGAAAGTCAGTCTCCTAAGTACATTCCTGACCAATCATTGGTTGCGAAAAAGGATGAATTGGTTCCACCTATGGTCCATCAGTTCTTTTCTGTCAAGAGTGGGTCTCATCCCCGTTAGGTTCTTTTTGTTTCCTCCGATTCCCTGGGATCGGAGGGTGATCCTCCAACTCCTATCGTCACAGTTCCAGAAAGTGATCCTCCTACTCTTGTTCCATGAGTTCAGGAGGATGGTATGTTTGCTCTCGTAACATGGGAGGATCATCCTCTCATTCCTATGGCACCCCTCCATGTATTTTGGTCACTTCCTTTGATTGGAGTTGATTCACGGGATACCCTCTTCCTTCTTAGGTGCCCTTCTAGATCACAGTATAGGCCTAAAATATGGTTGTACCAGCCATAGTTATAGATGAAGGCGCCTCGATTAGTATTTTTTCCTCAACTACATGGAAAGCTTTGGGTTATCCGCAGCTTGTGCCAGTTACTCAGAATCTGTTGGATTTTAACAGAGGAGCCAATCAACTGTCAGGGATCCTTCCAAAGTTTCCTATTAAATTGGGAGGGAAAATTGTCCATCGTGATGATTTTCCAAGTCCCTTTGGATTTTTACTTACTCCTAGAGCGCGACTATACTTATGTCATGGGAGCGCTTGTCTCTTCCCTCTTTCATGTGATGTTTTTTCCACATGAAGGTCAGATCATGACCATTGATCAGATTTCATTCTTTGGTCGTAATGTGACATCTGATCTACGGTCATCCCTTCCTGGTCCTTACCTGTCGGTGATATCTGCCCTACCACAGGTCAATTATGTGGCCACCTGTTCCATACTGCATCCGCTGATGATTCAATTAGTGAGGTAGTACACAATGTACTTGGGGAATTGGGTCCTAATTTCGAGAGTGTTATTCTCCCATTGAATGAGAACCTCTTGGAGGCCATGAATCTTTGTATGTCTTGATAAGCTCTGTGGAGCATAGTTCGTTTTCTTGTGTCAAGCTCCTTAAAAGATGAAGCAAGCTTTGGGGAGCATAGTTCATTTTCTTGTGTCAAGCTCCTTAAAAAATGAAACAAGCTCTTCGGAGCATAGTTCATTTTCTTGTGTCAAGCTCCTTAAAAAATGAAACAAGCTCTTTGCAGTAGAGTTCGTTTTCTTGTGTCAAGCTCCTTAAAAAATGAAACAAGCTCTTATGAGGACAATTAAACTATGTCAACCTCATTAAAAAATGAATAGGTCATGAGGATAGTTATTTTACTGTCTCAACCTTGTTAAAAAATGAACCAGGTTCCCTTTTCAATTCGATTCTTTTGTTAGATCTCGTAAAATCCAAGTCGAGTCTTTCGCCTGATCTCGTAATTGAACCTTCATTCCATCCACCTCTTAGTAACTAGCAGTATACTCCAGTGAATGCCATGAAGCTGGGGGCATGTACCTCGAATTGATTCATCATGCTGGGGGCATGCGAACTTATTTCAAACATAGTTTGTTTCTATTTCAAGCTTGTGTAAAAATGAAACCAACTTCAAGCAGACTTTCCTAATTTCAAGCTTGTGTAAAAATGAAACCATCCTTATTTTACCTCTCGTGATGTCATTTTATCAGCTTGTTTTGCCAGATGAACCTTGGTTTTCTCATTTCATTGTCCCCATCTGCTTGGCTGATCATACGCTTTCACTTGGTTGTTTCACCCATTCTTGAGGAACCGTTGTGATGAGTGGTCTTGTTAGCCAGCCTCTTGAACTTTACTTGTTCTGAGAAGTTCCACCATCACTGGAACCAGTTGCTACCCTTAATACCACTCGTTTCTCTAGGAGGAGTCAACTTCCAGCTCTTTTTTTACTCTTTAAACATGAAAATATTGCTAAGATTTTGTCGTTTTGAACTCATTAAAAGTTGTGAAATGTCATCTGCCCAGTATATGTTTACCGCTTTTTCGGGCTAGGACATATTATTTACCAAAAGGAATACCTTAGCCAATCGTGATTAAGAGGTTCTCTCAGACATAGTTTTCTACCTTTTCGGATCTGTGAGACTACCTATGAAAAGAGACTGCTAGAGTTTTATTTTCCACTTCTTTTCAAACTCTCTAAATATGAAAATATGCCAAGTTATTCCTTTGTCAGACTCATTAAAATCTAAATGACATCAGAAATCGTCGCCATGACGTAACTGAGTTCCTCCTTCCTAGGGCTCATAAAATGTACTAGGATGGATTTGTCTGAAGGAAAAACTTATACGACAAGCATATGCTATCCTCTTCAAGATTGTGTAAAAATAGAGAGGTACTTGCCAGAAATGGTGGGGGGAAATGGAATTTATTCATCAGTTGTGTCAGTAGTATGTCACTCTTAAACATGAGACTTATATATAGTTCCTGTTGGGTTGGGATATCTTCACTCTGTCACTTTACCTCCATGGGTTTGGGAAATTCTTTTGTCTCTCATTCAATTACCAATCTTGTCAACATGACCTCTGATCCTATTTGAGTCAAATGTTGCCAAATTCTAGAGTCGTGTCCCCAATAAGTTCAAGAGAAAATCCTTCTGCAGTTTGTACATTCCTAATCCTCTGTTTTGTTCTTGATTAACACTCATATTACATCCTTGTTTCATGTCGATGATGTGGGATTCATTATGACCCTCCTTCGACGGATCGCTTCCTAATGACTTGAGATCATTATCTGGGAAGTTGATCTAGAGACTCCTTTCTGGTACCTTAGAGGTTGCATGCCCTAATGGCAAGTTCTTCACATTCGGCGACAGGTCCTCATCATTGGCCTTCGATCGAGTGACTTCGTGGGTGTTTGACGCAAGATCACTATTGACATTATGTGGATTGTACTAGTTGTACCTTGAGATCCATTGTCATTATTTGTGGTTTCTCTCATGCCTATTAAGAGCTTTCATCAATGGCTGGTAATTAGGTGACTTTCTTGCATGTTCAACTTCATCTCACACGTTCGCATGCTTGAATTTGTACTTTTTTGGGTCGATATGGAGCTCAAGACCCTAAGTTTTGTCTGATAAAATCTAGGCTGCGAGAACATTTTGGTTTATCATTACTATATGTGTTATCACAAAATCAGACCCTGATAGGCTGCTCATCAAGTAGACTTTGTGTAACTCTTTCAGACCAATATTCTGGCTGAGGCTTAGCCTTGTCAACCTGAGAGGGCTCTCTCAAAGGTTTATGATTTTTTATTAATGGATAGATGGCTAGCTCTAAGATAAAAAGATAAAACTGGTATAACTGGTTTTATCACATATTAGCAAACTTTCATTGGGCCATTAAGTCAATATAATCTTCAACAAAACACCACTATCTGTTAAGCATGGAAGTCAAGGCATTTGGAGTCTAAGTAAATGAATAAAACAGTCACACAGTGAAAAACATAGTCTATTTGCATGTAAAGGAAGTTAGAGCATTTTCAAATGAATTCTAAGTATCACATACAAATACTACTGCAAATAGATAATTAAGGAAGGCCATAGAACAATGATAAACATAAAATCCTTATGAATCTTTAGTTGTCAAAAAAGATCTCTGTATTAAGTTGAAAAAGACACATTGACATACAATAACCCAGTCTATTGCTAATGAAAATGCCCCAACCCTTTAGAATTCAACCTCATGCTATGTATAGAACATTTACAATATAGGATTCTTTGATCCTTCACTAGCGAATTCGAATTCCCATGCTTTGACACCTTTCCTAATCTTAAACATGACATTAATTACAAAATGACAACTATACTTCCTTTGAAAAGTCCTAATTGTAATAGGAATAAAACTCCCAAAAATGATTCTAACAACCTTATCTAGTCTTTAATTCATCCTTTTCCAGCTACAATCCCATAAGTTTTAACTTTGATGTTGTCTCCAACCTTGATGTGATCCTGCTAATGATGACAAAACTGACTTAAAAATTAGGAAACATGTTTCCTAATTTTCGGCCTTTAACTTTCATTGTCATTTTTGAGCACTTTGGTCATTGATGGATCAATTTCACATGTGTCACATTTGCCAAGCATTACCCTAAAACCTTTAATCTTCCAGATGTGTAGAAATGTATCTCCGAAATGATGTAAAAGAATATAAAATAGGTTTATGCTACAAAAGTAGCCTATTTTCGTAGCGCAATTTGTAGGGTAGTGTAAAACCTTTCCTTTTAATCATTTTTTCTCCTGTTTTATTCATTTGAAACTTCACCTGTTATATCCATGCTTCCACCAGCAAATTTAAATCCAAAACTCATCAACCTTCCCTCCATAACTTATATGAAAATATGCAAAAATACAACTTCAGCAGTTTCGTAGCGCGCTACGAAACTGCTGTGCAAGATGATTTTCAACACAGTATTCTAAACAGTCTTAAAAAAATTTGAGTTGGGGTTGCTTATACCTCATAAGTGCTGATATTATTTCAAAACATATTAAATTATCCTCAAAAAGATGATTTTCATAAAACTTTATCTTCACCTTAATGAAAGACTGATTTAAAATTTATCATTTTTCTGCACTGTTCCATTACTCTCTCTCATTGTTCCTTTAGCTTTTCTTGATATCTTGTTAGTTGCATCTCCAAGTCTTCCACTTGTCTTCTTAACCTCCTATTGTTGGCCCTCAAATGAGTATTCATAATTCTCACAAATCTTGCTTCTTTTATGGCTGGTACAGTCCAAGTGAAATATTGTTTCTCACTGCTAATTATTTTTGGTTTAGAAATATTTTCACCTCCCCAAAGGGCCTTCATCCTCTTGAAACTTGATTTTTAAATAGCATGCTTTCTAGCTCTCTTCTTTAACCTGAAAATTTCATGATTGGCTGATTTTAATTTTTCCTCCATCTCTTCATAACTGATTTTTTCTGTTTGTGTTGAGAATACTTTGTTTTTGGCATTTTCTGATATAGGTGAAGAAATATCTATTATTTCTTCATAAGAAATGGGTGCTTCATTCTCTACCTCAGCATTAAGCTCTTGTATTCTCTTTGAATATCTAGTTGAAGGCTTCCTAGCCTTGAAGACGAATGATGCATCTTCATCTTTGAACTCCAGCTTCTTGGGTGACTTCATCTTTTTCTGTTTACCTTGATCAATTTTTATGAATTCAGCTTGTACTAAAGGAGACTCTTCTATGTCTATTGCTTACAAAATATCATCTAAGTTCCCTTTCAAACCTGGACTGTCACTTGTTTCTGAAAGAATTGTTTTTCCTTTTTCTTTTGTAGCTTGACTTCTAGTCAGTCTCTGTGGAGTTTGTTTACCAGCTGTCTTTTTCTATGAAGTTTCTTCTTGCAACCTCTATTTTGGAGGTGGAGGAGTTTCTGTAATGAAGACTGGTGTCTTTTCTACCTGTTCTTTTACTTGTTTCCTAGGCTTCAATTTCAAAAACCTTTTTGTTCTTACAACTACAAGTTTGCTGGATTCTGCTGGTAAAGATTCTTTTGCCTTAGGAATTTTTATTAGAGTTTGAGCTTCTACTCCAAATCCACATAAAAATAGAAAAGATGACCAATCTCTTTTAATATTTTGGAGTTCACTCAAGACCATCAGTTTGATTAAACCATGGTGAAAAAGAGATGTTTCACACCCTTCAGATTTCACTTGAACCGTATCTGCCATCTTAGCAATGCTTCTATACAGGAAAAATGGCAAGTCTAAAGATATCATACCTGTAAAGTGTAATAGAAGTTTGAAATGATAGGAATAAAATTTATGGTATTTTCCCTTGCATGTGAAATAACTTTGTATATTGAAGAGTAAATTAGAATAACCATATTTAATGCAGTTTCTGGGAATTGCATTATTTAAATCCATCTCTGTAAATTTTGGCTTTAAAAACATCTTGCATGGCTCCATGTCAAATCTGAAACCCTTAAACCATGTTTCTTGTCCTCTATGTATCTCAGTTACTAAGGCTATAGTCTCAGGAGTCAATGAAAAATTCAAGATTCCAGTATTTGTATTTGAACCACTGAAATGTAAAGCAAATTCCTTTGTTACCTAACTGTGTCCTCCCTACATCTTTTCACAAAAATTCAAACATCCTGCCTTTCTGAAAGCCTCTAACACAGTTTTTTCTTTAACTAGAGCTCCTATGCTTTCAGGTTCTGACCTCAAGAAATGCCCTAACCTGTGATTCTTTTTCTCCTCTGTCATTCTTGCCTTCAAAAATTTCTGTCTATTTCCTTCAAAATTTTATGATCAGCCTTGCTTGATAGGAATATCAGCCTCGCTTGATGAAAAGTAATCAGCCTTCCTTGATGGTAGATAAGAAAAGATTTGGTGTAAGATAACCATAAGCTAAAAACTTAAAACGGGTATGTTTCAATGTTTGTTATGAAAATTGGATTAAGTAACGCATATCAGCCCTTCAAATTTGAAATTTTGTTTCATGAATGACAGCTATATGACTTCAATGATGAGTATGAATGGTTACACATTTTGGAAATGACCCTTAACTGACTCATGATGATGTCTTTGTATGAAAACTTAACAGATTCTGACAGATTTTATCCTTTGACATGACCCTCCTATGAATCTGTGCTTTTGTAGTGCGCTTAGTGAAAATTTGGCGATATGCGCTATGAAAGTAGAAGCGATTTCGTAGCACAAGATTGGGTTTTTGAACTGGCCACGCTACGAAACTGCGGTTTTGTGGCTAATTGCAGAGAATTTTTTCGAAGGTTAAAAACATGTCTTCTAAATGAATGATGGAACTTTATAACCATGAAATGAGACTTAAAGACCTTATTTGGATATGAAAGCTAAGATTTTAAGACCTTTAAACCTATCACCTACCCTTTTTTAGAAAATGAAATGACTCAAGACCTATTTGACACCATGACTAAAACAAAGGTAAACTTTCATAGTTTAGAAATTTTTTATGGTGATAACAATATGCATGACTCTTTTGATTAGATGGCTACGACTATACCATGAGTCTATATGTGATCCTTCTCAGATGGATGGCTGTGACCATACCATGGTATTTTTTATGGATGGCCGCGACCATACCATGGTATTTTTTATGGATGGATATGCCCATACCTTGATTGATGCATTTTCATCAGAGATTTGAGTTATGTATATGTATCTATGCTTTATTTGCAAGTCTCCTGACAACAGCATCTGGTTCCTTGCACGTACTTGTATAGTGTTTCACCCCTCACTCATGTTCATACTTCATACTTTAGGGGGCATCTGTTACACAAAAATTTGTCACTGTCCTTGTAATCCCCATTCCTTGATCCTGGAGGACCCATATAGTGACCCTTGTGTACTTTCCAAGCATGGAATACATACCCATAAACCTCACTTTGTCTACAAATTCATCTCCCATTACAAATTTTCTGGAAGATCCCTATATAAACCTGGTTTTCAAGGTCGGTGCTTTATCTCAGTGTCTGACCCATGCCGATAGCAGATATTTTCACTCAGACTCACGCCGATCCACTTTTGGAAAGTTTTTTAAATAGAAAGGAAGCTTCTGCGACTAGAAGCTTCATGAGGCGGCGAGCTGGAAGTTTTTTTTTAGGATATGGCCGAGGAATTCCCCTTTGGGCTTCTTGTTCCCAAGAAATAGGAACTAATCCAAAGGATGAGATATTTCCCATTATTTGAGGGCCCATAACCTCCTCCTCCATTGTTATCTAAGGAGACCTCTTTCACCTCTACTACATTATCAATCCTAAAGAAGAGAAGCAATTATAGTTTCAAGAGAATAGTGTCGAGTGTGATTGTTTTTGTGTGTTAAGAACATAGTGATATATTAGATATTTTTGTATGAGGGTGTTGCAAATTTGCTTGGATACAAACCTGCTGAAGGAGAGCCTCAACATCAAGGATTGGTTGTAAACTCCGCTTGTATTTATCATAATAAAATGAAACTGATGTTTATCTTCTACTCTTGTTTACATTTATAATGATATTTATAGCATTCCTTGATAATTTAGATAGGTCGTAATTGTTTTATGTTTGTCGTAATTTTAGGCTTGTCATGGTGTCTTCACTATCTGTACAAGTAATCAAATGTTCGTAGCAGCGTCCATCGAGCTTGAGTAGAGCGACAGATCAAGAATCTTTGACGGATGACGACAACATAGAATCAGAACAAGGTAGGTCATCTTCCTTGCTTTGAATTTCATTTACAATCTAGGAAGGTAGATGTTAGTATGTTTTTGTAGTTTCTAAACCCACCCTAGGGCTAGAGGAATCACCTCTGTTTGCAGAGGGTATTTACCTGGACAATAGTAGCTAAAAAATTAAAAACTGGGATGGTTATACATCTCCTCCTTGAAAAAGTCAAGGGTCCTCTCTGCAGTGATAGTTTGTTGCTCCAAATCATCAAGGTGCTCTAATCCTTGGTTATGAAATTTACTTGATGGCATGATCTCACAAATTTCAAGCTGAGGTGTTGAAATAAGATGGGATGGAATTTTTTTCAAACCTTTGATTAGCTGAAACTTGGGAACATTGTTCATAGATACAAGAGTTCCTCCAACTGGTGCAATGGCTTCTCCAACTACTGGTAATGGTGGTGGATTCTCCTCTTCTACTATACCAACGCTAGTATCTACCTCCTCTTCCTTATTCATATCTTAAATCATGCATGGGACTCCCAATGTCAAGTGCTCAAGACCATCTTGAAAACATGCAAGTGCTCCTTCACCTGTTGCAAGTACTTCTGCATCTAGTGGTAGTGGTAGTTGCTCCTCTTCCGGAGTGATAGTGTTGACATATTCCTTTGTCTACTCATGTGATTTTTCCTCAATGTGGGAAAATGTATCTATGGAAAGTGTCTCCATATTTCTTCTAACAAACTTCTTTGTCACCCTTTGAGTGAAATCTGCATAAGTTGTCACTCTTGCATGTTTTATATGGCTGAACCACCAATCCTTTGCCTCACCCTCAAGGTGCAACATTGAAATCTCAATAGCCTCTCTTTCCACTACTGAGTGTAGCTGGAAGAAATCATCTAGCTCCTTTATCAAAGTATTTTTTGTGCTTGTGGATGATCCATCAAATGTAGGCAAGAAGAATATATTATGTAAGTTCCCTTTTCTTCTATTACTGTTGTGGGGTCTTCGGTTTTCTTTGATTTTGTTAAAATACTGAAGATTTATATTCTCCTTGAATCATCTTGATTTAGATTTGTACTCTACAAGATAATTATTTAGAGTCTCATGCTCTAAGTATCATCCATCTCAATGCCATTCATCTCCTTCTGCAAGGAACGTGTACATAGAAAAGTGTTGTGGAGCTCTTTGCATTGTCGGTTATTTATGCTGCTGATAGGAAGTGCTTTGACCTTCCTCATTCTGAAACCCTCTTTAGGTTTCTCGTTACCTTCCCCTTCTCATTTATTTAGTATCAGTGGAGAGATCCTACATAGATCTAAAGAGAAGAGTGGAAAAACTTAAGCCTTCTGCCATTGAGGACTTCTTCTTTTTCTGCTTCTTCTTCTTATACTTATGATGTCATGATGTGCCCAAAATTTCAGCCAAATATCATGCTTGGATACCAATATAATATTCTGAAATGGAAGATATAGGAATATAGAACATCTACAACATTCGAAATAAAGCAAAACAGGAATATAGCTAAAATATGGAAAAATCCAGAAATATGCTACAACTAAAAATTACATTAATAAATTATAACTATGCGTATAAAAAACTGAGTCATATCATTATAAACAACATAAAATATAAATTACACAGTGCTCCAAAGAAGATGCATTCAAGCCACCAAGAAGTGGCTGAAATACACTAGTAAAAACTAGCACTAGAAATGTTGTGCTGCTACTACTGCTGTTGCTAGAAACTATTGTTATTGTGAAGAAGAAACATGTAAGGGAGGTTTTTGGAGTGCTTAGAAAGATCTGGGATTTTAACCACATATTCTACTCAAGAAACCCATAAATAGTTTGGCCAGATTTTAACTTTGGATTTTTGGCCCTTTTTGGGTTGCCAACTGCACCCCTGTTGGCTATCTTACACACTCCTCGTAGGTAACTACTGAGATGGGGCTGAAATGATGATCTAATGGTTGCAATAGCACTCAATCAGCTTATTACATGAAGGGATGGTCCCTTCTCTTGATCTCCAATCTAGAATCTTGGTATCTAGCTCCTCCTTCCTCTGCTCAAGTTGCAACCGCACACTACATAACTACTGGAATAAGTTGCGATGTCAAGAGGGCTGAAGCTATAGCATACTTCTAGGTGATGGAATATAGCTCACAGTTGATGGAAATTATCTCTCCAAAGTGAGGGAAATACCCCTCATAGGATTCCAAGCTGAAATACTTGGAACTTGGTTTCTCCCTTAGATATGCTTGACTGAACTGCGCAGTTCCTAAAATAACTACTGCTCCATGGAGGTGTAATATGATTTCCTGATGTCGAATATAAAAATTATTATCCTGGTAGAAAGAAATGGAAGCACAAGGTGAAAGGATGAATCCTCCACTGGTTTCCAAGCTAAAATACTAGAAACTACCTTCCTCCTCTCAAACCCTAATATAGGAATGTGTAACTCCTGAAGTTGTATATGTAGAAGAGAGGGGCTTAATGTGGAAACAATGTCGGATGATGAATAACTGCTCAAAATAACCTTCCCAAAGTAGGCACTTGAATTCCACCATGGGTAAGGGTGGGATTCCCCCTCGAGAACACCCATGTGCTAAACAACACAACAAACATAGCTAAACAACTGAAGCGTGCAAATAATTGTCAAATGAAAATACAATATCAAATTCTAGAATAATTTGTTTTATTGCCCTCATCTTCCTTATATGGTTGTGAGCCTTCCCTAACCTTGGCCCACCTCATAACTGCACTGCACATGTGGCCACTAGTCACCATGAAGACTGTGTTGTCTCTCCATGATCTCCATGATATCTGCATTTACTTTCCACTTCTCCATCATGTGTGCATTTAATGCACCACTTCCTCCTTCACTGCATCATTAATTTTGTATGATCTTAATTTTATTCCTCCACTATCTCCATCATATTCCTCATTATTATCCATAATCTCCACTCTTCCTTCATTAATGAGCTGCTCCACTACTCCATGATGCTGATCTATTATCTACTAACCCACATTCACACAACAAAATTGGATTTTATTCATTTATGGGTTTATGGGTCCTTCCACCCTTTTCTTAACTAAGTAATAAAAGTAAGAACTCCAATATTCCAATTAACTGATGGAAAATTGGGAATATTACACCACTGCTGATTAGAGATCTCAACTAATATAGGTTTTAATGGAAAGGGTAAGAGATTTCTTTTTCCTTCAATGATCTAGCATTTATGGCATGAAGTTATCCTATTATGAATTTCAGGGAATAGAATCGGTTAATAAAAACTAGCCCTGAGGATTTTGGTGTCAGTAGTTTTCTAGTAAAGATGGCCACCACAGTCACCTTCATGGAACTCCTGCATGACTTTCTCTGCGTCTTCCTTCAACAAGCACTTAAGTAAAATTCCACCAACATCTTTCCAATATAAAATATTTTCAATGATTCAAAACTTAGCTGCCTTTAATTTTAGAAATCTTTTGTTTGTCTTTGTTGGACCAAGAGGACCATTTAAATTTAATAAAACATGCAACAAGTCTGCATACTAGGGTGATTTCAACAATGCTTCATCAATCTCCAGAGTCGCCTGTTCCTCTTGATCATCCAGTGCAACAACAAATTTGATGTCTAATGCATGGAAATTAGACTTTGCCATCAGTTTGGAGAGTCCTTGTCCTTTTATCAACTTGGTTGTTTTGATTTATAAGTCATAATCAAGGAGGAAAACAATCCATTTTTCTCGTTTTCCATTAGGTCCATTCTATGTCAAAATTTCCTTTACAACTCAATTAGGTACATATGCAATAATATGTGAATGAAAAATATATACTATAAAATATTTTATTGATTTAACCAATGCAAAGGCCTATTTTTCCATGATATTGTATTTTAAAGATGCATCTCTTAAAGCCTTACTGAAAAATGAAATAGGCTATTCAAATCCTTCTTCATTTTTCTGCAATAAAACTGTTGCAATAGTGTGTTCAAAAGCAAAAGAAAAGATAATAAAATATTTTATAAAATCTGGACTAATCAACACTGGTGACCTTCCCAAGGTTTCCATCCCTACCTCTACTGCACCTTAGGACAAAGTCGAAGGATTGGTGGCCGCTTTGAAGGCCTCCCACTCATAAGTCCAAGCGGTCAAGGTATATTTTGAACAACAGTTTGCAGAGTTACAATCCAAGCTCCAACTAGAGACTTCGCCCGAAGTATGAGCCCCCCCCCCCCCCCCTACCCCCTCTGTCATGGGATTGTGAAATTAAATATAGACAGACCCCCTCGTCTGAAATATATCACAGGATCTGCGAGAAAAAGGAACAAAATTTTGATGAGCTCCTGGAGGTGCTACCAACACTTCTTCCTGCTCAAAGAATGGATCACTTATAGACAAGCCAAGTGTTGTGCGATGAAATTTAAGATCTACACCACAAGAAGCGTATCCTCACCACCCATATGAAGTAGTGGGCTTACAAGGCCATGAAGTTATCTCAGGACCTAGATGTTGTCATGAAGACCCTGGTCCAGATGCAACAGAGCATCAATCTCATAACAGAAAGACCTACATCACAGAAGTTGGTGGATGAGGCTCAGAGCGATGTTGTTCACTGCACGAAAATCCTTGTGCCCTTCACTGCATCCATTGAATATTTGAAGACTAAGATTAAGACCCCACCTCCTTTGTGACTCGGGACAAGTCACAATATTGTGTTGGGGGGTTGTTGGAGCAGGGTCCCTTAGGACCACAATTTTGGTACAAATGTTAGTATTTTTTTTTGTTTCGAGTCATGCATGCTACGCAAGGAAGATTCAAGGGGATTTGGGGCGAGTAAAATTCCCTTCATCAGTTGTAACGGGTTAATGGGTAAACTAGGTGTCTCAAACCATGGTTTTAGGAAAATAGTAAGAACGCAAGAGATGGTGTAAATAAAAGTATAGATCAAGTCAGATAAGTCAATTAAGAATAGATTAATTATGAGAGATTTTGATATGATAGATCTGAGAAGTTGAACTTGTAGTAGGCGTTTTTATCTAAAAGGATCATGTTGGTTGTGTGCATGGAGACATTAGTCTGGCTGTGTGAAGACCACGCTGGCTATGTGCGTAGGTAGATTTGGTGAATTGTAAGGGTTTCTTTGAATTGTAAGGATTTATGTGAAGATTGATTAATAAATATTTTTTTTGGAAATTATGTGTACTTAATGCATCCGTGATTCGCTTCTATGTATGAATTCAGCTTTCTGTGTATGATTTATGATACCATTGATCAAGATATATTTGCATGCATGATTATACTAGTGATGTGTAAGATATTTCCATAGATATGTTACTTTAAAGGCTGAATTTTACATTGCATATATCAGTTAGGGTGGTTAAAGTGATTTCAAATTTATTGTTTGTGCCTGCGTGTAGGGTTAACCTATGCTAGTCGACCTAGGGTTTCTGGTACGAAATACAGTCAATTTAATAAGATATATATTTGGACACCCACTTCATTTAATTCTCTCTCAGGGTGTGAAAACTTGGTTCCAACACCCCCCCCATACTGCTTCGGGTGATACTTTGTTCTATGAAATTAGATCATTTCTGGAAGGCAGGGAGAATTTTAGGGGCTAATATTCATACGTGGGCTAATTTTCCATGTTTTTTCCAAAAAAAAGATTCACCAATTTCCATATTTTTGAAAATTGATTCACCCAAATTTTATGGAATAAAATTATTTTAGCTTAAAAATCACCAAAATTTTATATATAATAATATAAAATATTTATAAACCTAAATATTTCTACAAAAATATCATAAAATTTTTTACAATCTACATATTGGGGACTGGTAACTTTTGCCAAGGTTTCTAAACTTCAAGATAAACTTTCATCCTTAAAATTTTCCCTGCCGAAAGGGCCAGTAGTAAGAGGGTTTTGTTGGTTGCGCGCTAACTCTAAACATGGTTCAGGACCCCATTCACAACAATCTTCAAAAAACAAGAATAAATGATGAGATTTTCCATAAAACTCAAAGAAGGTTGTGTGGAAATCTTTAAGAGAGAATAAGATACCTGGCTTAACACTTCATACCATGATCTTGATTTCCCTTCAAGGGTAGCCATAAAAATTTTCATCAAACAATCCTCATGAAACCTAATCTGAAGCTTATGTAAATGAAAATGAAATTTTATTAGATGAAAAATAGCCTCATCCTCATTTCCATCTATGAATTTGGGCAAATAAGTTTGCCAATCTAAGAAAGGAATTCGATTTGGAAAAATAGGAATGTGAGCATGATTCATAGGAGCATGCCTTCTAGTAATTGAATCGATATTGAGAAAAATAGATGAAATATGGCATCATTTAGGCTACTGATTCTTCTGCCAGTGGAATCACCATTAAAACCTTGATTTTTGGATCTTACTTCCAGTATAGTATTTGAATCAGGTTGGAGTCACCAGGTGAATGATTTCAACCTTGCTGTGTCTAATTTCTTCTCACCATCAACAATCAAAACTAAATATTTGAATATAATTAGGGGAATTTTGAGGTCTAAAATGGGCCTCCTATGAAAAATTTACAACCAAAATAAACTTTCTAAGAAATAATATAATTCAAGACGATGTTGTCAACCATGGGGGATGATTCACCATTTTTGGAGAAAAGAAGTTAAAACAATAAAAAAATAAAACAATAAAACAACTTTTTCAACTCGTATTTTAAACTTATCTCCCTAATTTTCTACCCAAATTTCGAGCAGGAGTACTCGTTGGATGCAAAATTTAATTTCTCATCCAAGGAGCACCAATGTTGCATAGTTTCGATGGACCCTCCTACATGAAAAAGTAGAAATACATGAAAAAATGTGATTGCAATCACGTTTTTTAATGTATTTCTCATTTTTCGTGTAGCAGGGTCCATTGAAAGTATGAAACATGGGTAATCCTTGGATGAGGAATTAAATTATGCATCCAACGAGTGTCCCCAATTGAAATTTGAGTTAAATCTTAGGGAGATAAGTTGAAAATACAAGTTGAAAAAATAGTTTTATTATTTTTTTATTTTTTCCCTCTAAAATTTGATGATGTAATCCAATATTGTTTCATTATTTCCACTATTATTTTATAATTTCCTTAAGAGGCCCATTTTATACCTCAAAATTCCCCTAATTCTTACCCAGAGAAGATGAAATCTTTTGTTCCCCAGAAACAACGCAAAATTTTTAGGGCTCCTTAGTTTCCCAAGGCTGAGAAAGGAAACAAAAGAGGTAACTATAGACCAAATTTTAATTTGGCAGCTAGCCCTACCAAATTAGAGAGGGCTCTCTCTATATCAAACTCACAATTGATGGAAATGATCAGAGAATAAGGATTTTAGGGTAGTTATAAGCTCATTAGTGTTTTTTATTTAGGTTTGATTAGGGTTTGCTGGACAAAGGAGCACGAGGCTTGGAAACTAGGAAAGATATCCCAAAAAGATCAGCTACAAGCATAGTATGAGGCAAGGTATCTATGATTCAATGACACAATTGGTTTGCCATTGTAGTGTGGTAAGGAGGTGTTGTAGCCGCTACAACACTCTCCAAAATTTAGTCCCCTTTTAAAATTTCAGAGCCCCTGGTCTCTTTGATGAAGGTAAGTCCGATGCGCCCTCAACCATGAATCTTGAGAAAGTCCCTTTCAAGCATTTTCCTTCAAATCTAAATTCATGACTTTTTTTCTTTGAGACTAGCTGCATGGTCGCAAAGTTGCAATCTTGATCAAAATTACAAGTTTGCGACTAAGTGACCTAGCGACCTTGCGACCTCCAGGTCACGAGGTCACAAGCTCGCAAGTTCTATAAAAAATGCACATATTGCACTATGCGACCCAGTGACCTTGCGACCTCTAGGTCGCAAGGTCACAAGGTCGCATCCTTGCCTAAAATATTCACATTTGTGACTGTGCAACCTAGCGACCTTGCGACCTCCAAGTCCCGAGGTCGCAAGGTCATAAGGTCGCATCCTTATTCGACCGGCCTCGATTTATGACTTAGCGACTTCCATTGAATGACCACACATGCAACCCCTTTATAAATAAAAGGGTCACGTAGGTCGCATTCAAGTTGCACAACGGAGCAAACAAAGACTCTGACAAGCCAACTGGAGTGCATTTTTTCCGAGTCAGTTGCCTCATCCTCCTACTATTTCCTATTTTTCTTAGATGTTGCCTTACTTTCCCCATACCCTATCCTATTAATTCCCCTTGTCCCCATTCCTTTGCAACCCAAATCCTCACCAACTCTCCAAATAGGGTTTTCATCTCACTTATGTTAACTCCTCTTTTCCTCCTCTTCTGAGTCTTGCCTTACCTCATTTTGCTATAGGCACCCTTTCCTGGTTTTCAGAGAGGGCCCTCAACTCTAATTTTCCCATATCCCTTGGATTCTTTGCCCACCTTTCACCTTATTCCCCGTGGGTCGTGATTTGTTAGATTTATCTCAGAAAGCCCTACTGCAACCCTACGAATCCACGACCTTGCAACCTACCGACATCGCGACCTGGTTGCTAAGTCGCAAAGTCACTATGTCACAGATCATCGATTAACCACCCAAATCGTGACTTTGTGACATAGCAACCTTCCGACCTAGTCATAGGTTGCCAAGTTGTAGAGTCTAGTTTTCATATTTTTCACGCAGGTGTGACCTCGCAACTTGGTTTCTAGGTCACCAAGTCGAAAATCTCCATAATACTATAGATAGCACCCGACAGGGGTTACAACGACCTAACCTAAGCAGTCAAATAATTTAGAGTACTGGTCAATCTCGTCATATTTTGTTATCATGTCATCAGTCTTATCGTGGGATTATTTTTTGAACATGTCAGGGGATATTGAAGACGAGCTCAACTGTGTTTCCATCTCTTCGGCCTCAAGTGATATGGACCTCTAGCAGTTCAAAAGAGAAACCAAAGCCCTAAGATAGAGATATCAGGAGAGGGCATGCCTCCTCCTCCACCCCTTATCTATGGAGACACTGCCTATGTCTTTGGAAAATGGGATAAGATGACCTGGTACCAAGTATACCAGGAATTCGCGAAGCCAGAATTCCAGGAAGATATCACGGACTAGCAAGTATATATTCAGGTTAAAAGTTCCAAGCTTCACTACATAGGCACTCATCCACCAATATTCCCATGCACATAATTTGTCAAATGGATCCTCCAGAAAGTTGACTCCAAGGTCTAGGTCATCCATGACCACTCAAGGAAAAAAATTTCCAACTTGACTCGGAAAGAGGCATAAGTCTACTATGCACTCCATGCTAAGGAAGAATCCTTCAACACTGATTGGGTTGGCACACATGAAGTACCAGTGCCAGAAAAATTGAAGGGCTAGTGGGAAGACCCTGAGAAGTTTAAGGGGAAAAAGGATCAAGAGTATAAAACATATGGCCTTAGGAAGGTCTATAAGCTCGTGGTATCAATGATGTGCAGAATCTATGGCCAGAAGGAAGCCACTACCCTCAATGGGGATTGGGCCCCACTCATGTTTGCAATCACCTCCTACAACACCCATTTCAACTCGGCCTACCTGGTAGTATTTGTCCTCATAGAAAACATATCAGTAGCACAGGCACCAGAAGAGGGATGCACATCAGAATTCTACATAGCCTCTTATCTATTATACGCAGTGTCTGCGAGATGTCATTTCAAGGGATGGTCGCATAACTGGGATGTGAAGCACAGTGGGCCCATTCAGAAAGATTTGAACGTATTTTGGGCTTCTAGGTACAAGAAATATATGGAATCTATCTCACACAATTTCATCCCCGCGCTCTACGGGAATTTTTTCGGTAAATATGCCCCTTGCATGTCCAGTTGGGCTATGGAAATAGTAACCCATGTGGCCAACTAGTTTCCCATTACAAAGACCTTTATCGAGGTCCTAAGGTCATTCAACGCGCCTCACGCACTACCCAAGTATGTCACTGATAAACTATTGTTACGAGAGGTGTGCGACCAAATGTCAAGCGGTTTCTCCAAGGTCCTCAGCAAAGTAAAAAAGGAGCCATGGCCTACCCTCCCACTTACTATTGGTGACTACACTATTAAGGATTTCAAAGAAGTAGAAGACAAGGTGGAGGAAATCAAAGTTTTTCATTTCGTAACCTTCTCCCATAGATCATATGATCCTTAAAGGATAGTCCCTGCACACTGCAAACGAGCCAAGTTCAATTGGAAGTACCAACACATGGAATGCCCTGTTGAGGAACAAGTTAGAAACTAGTACAATAAATATAGGGATGCCACGCTGGAAGAATCAGCTGACCTAAGTGGAGATCAAGAAGGTCAGGGTGACCAAACTTTAGAAGAGAGGGTTGACATGCTGAAAAGAAAGGACCTGGTAGGAGGAGCTTCATCTTCCAAAGCTAAAAAGCCAAAGAACAATACAAGTATTAGTATTTATAAAGAGCAACAAGAAAGGAGAGATAAAGAGGCCAAGGCACAACAAGAGGCTGAGAATAATATTAGAGAGGAAGAAATCAAAAGGACCCAAGATTCCTTGGCACGACAACAGGAAGAAGATAAGCAAAATAAGCAGGTTGAAGAACAGCAGAAAAAGCAGCAAAAAGAGGAACGGAAGAAGAAGCAGGCAGAAGAGGCCCGCAAGAAGAAGGAGGAAGAGGAAAAAAAGAAGAAGGAAGAAGAAGAACAACAAAATAAGGAGGTCGAGTGCAGGTTGAAGGAGGAACAGGATAAAGAAGAGGCTGAAAGGAGGACAAATGAAGAATAAAATCAGAAGTTACAGGAAGGCTCATCCAAGGAAGCAGAGGGAAACAATACACCACTCTCAAGGACTGGGGAACAAGAATATCTTCCCCATATTTAGGTACCCCCAGCAACCCCATGACGGGTGTACACCTCCCGCTCTTAGAACGTGGCATCCTGTAAGAATAGGAAGATGATGTATTAGAATTGACAAGACTATCATACGACTAGTTCACACATAAGATCTGTTAAGAGAAGAGAAGGTGCCTCACATGGAATCTATCCGAGCTGCTCACAGTGACCACGGAAAAGGGAATAGCCCTGGATAATAGGCCTAATACCATCATGATAGCATTGCCAGAAACCGCTTTCGTAGCAACTACGGAGGAAAATGTAAGCAGGATGAGCAGGGAGATCTTGTCCTTGAAAAATAGACTCCAGGCCTCTGGACAAAAGGAAACTTAGGTTGAAAAGGAAAATAGGTGTTAGTGGCAGAAAATCAAAGGCTCCAATTCACAACCACTCAATACAACAGGGTACCAACCGCTATTCAAGGGGATTT
Source organism: Pinus albicaulis (assembly GCA_034641835.2). NCBI lineage: Eukaryota > Viridiplantae > Streptophyta > Pinopsida > Pinales > Pinaceae > Pinus > Pinus albicaulis. Next base: position 887,033,553 of record CM076578.1, read on the forward strand.
GGTTACTTTGGAGACTGCCATAAAGTAAGTATATGAGAATATGTTCGCTATAAAACAAACGGTGTACTCGCTACTAAAGGCTCAGGCAGAGACTAAGAAGAAGACTGCACAAATAAAGGAAGCCTCTGTGACACTAGACAATATGCTTGAATGGTCTGAAAGGTATCCACAGGCTCCCGACACCTTGCCAAAGAAATATTGGATCTGCATGCAGAATGAAATAGTACAGATATGGATGAAAATACAATCCAAGGATAAGCATGTAAAGGATGTGGAAAAGGTGATGTCTAGCTATGAACACCTGATCAGTGGCATCGATTCGATGGCAGAGGTACATCAAATTCCTTCCTTGGGGGCATTGGACAGGCAGAAGACAAAGGAGGAAGTTACCCAAGACATCCAAACATTCCTGGAACCCATCAAGCAAGCAACAGTGGAAAAATAACTTCCAGCCTCAAAGGAGAACATTGATCAGTTCATCATTTCACCAGTCTGGATCTATACCAAGCTAGCTTCCCTATCCAATCAAATCTTCGTGAAAAGGGGCAGTTTGATTCTAGACACTCTCGAGTGTTTTCACAGGTTAGGAGAAGACACACCTTAGGTAACTCCAGTGGCCATATAATATCAGGCCTGGCAGAGTTATCTTAGGGAACAACAACAGATAGAAGTCTCGGGCCCTTGCATCACCCAACTACTCCCTTGAAAATTAATTGTATTATAGGTCATAGGTCGTGAACACAATCTAGTCACAGGTCGCGAACACGACCTAGTCGCAGGTCACAAATAGGACCAAGTCCTAGGTCACAACATCACCTAGGTCACAAACCATGCTAACAATAAGGAAGCTGAAAGGACAGGGCTACCCAAAGGTCGCTTTTGTTCTATAAGTACTCCCTCTGAGGACAATGTAAAGGACCTTTTTTGGACTCCACGGGAAGAAGAGATAAGTGTATTGCATTGAATGCATGATTCTGAGAATGAATAAAAATGAATGTTTTGACTCCACCACTAGATCTGATGAAATATCATGTGTGTTAGCATTATGAATACTATGTCTTTATGTATTTTCTATCTTTTGTAACTGACTAGTCTGTGTTTTCTATTCATATATCATCTTTACATTTAAGCTCTTTGGATGTGTCAATGATATGTGGATGTTTCTGCTCAAGGATGTTTCAATAAATTAGTTGTTAATATCATTTTAATCTTTCAAAAAACGCTTAAGGAATTGAAGGGTGTTTCGATGATAGAGAACTATTTCTTGTATGGTCAAGCAAGCTTCTGTATGAGCATGACCCTAATGATGTGTTGCTAACAAAATTTCCTTTGGCCGCATGCTTCGAATCTCGCTTTGTTATTTATAATGCTTCATATTTAGTAGGACTCATCGACCATTGGTCTCCTGTCATTCAAGTAGCCATGCATCCTCTTACCCGCGAGGCACACCTCCATCTGAGAAAGGCATATTCAATGGTAGATGGACCTACGCCCTGGACAGGATCCCTATCACAAACGGTCTAGAGTCTAGTTGGGACTTTATACTGAGGAGATCCCCTTACTGTTGAACGTGTATTTTTTCCCATCAAAAAATTTTGTGCTAAAAGGAGGGCCTGAATGCTAGGCTCCCACCATGTAAGTAATATCCCTTTACAAACCCCGCAGAGGAAACCATATATGAAAATATTGGTCCTCCACCTCCTGAAAATTCCCCAGAGGAGGACCCACCCTATTATGAGGTCACCTCAAATCAGTTGGGAGCCTTGCATCCACTCGCCCGCGATCTCATTAGAGGTCTGCAAAACCTCCCTGCAACTGGTTCCCTGGATAATCCACGAACTCCCAGGTTGCATCATACTCGCCAGGGTGTCCTAGTCAACTCCATGCCTCAGCTTATAGGTCTTATGCTAGAAGATTACGTAGATTTGGTTGAGAAGAATTCAGTCGAACCTTCTGACAGCTCGAGAGATTGACGGAGGTGGCCCTCAAGTTACCGAACCCCAACCAAACACCAGCCCCCAACCCAACAAGCCTTTGAATGACAATAGCCAAGAAAATGACCCACTTGGGGGAGGGACCAGGAGAGGTCAGGGAGAGAGAGGGTGGAGAGATAGAGGTTGGGGACATGGTAGAAATACAGACCGCACTCACCACCACCACTGTTGTAACTCCTAGAGACAACCTTGAGTTGTTAAGGACCAGTGCTAGGACATCTTAAATACAAGAAAAATTAAAAGGTATTTTGCATGCTGATAGGAAGGAACATGTTGTTATGGAATGATGGTTAAAGTTTTGATATTGATCCAAGATATCAGAGACAAAATATTGAGAAGAACTACATCTAGCTGTATAGATAAAGAGTCTCTAAGAATGAATCCAAAGAAGTCATGAAAGTGAATTGTTGTGAGCTGGGCTGAATGTGAAATCAGTGAACAGTTACAAGGATAAATGGGTATGAGACACAATGTAAGAAAATGAGGAAAGTATCAGAGTAAGGTAGGCTTATATGAACATAAGAATCCACCCTCCAGTAACATTAGAAGAACACCGACTTGTGAGTAGAATTTCAAACAGAAATCACACCTCAAGCCATATTTAAAATGTTACAGAACAAAAGACATGAGTATCATTTAGGATAAATTCACATCAACCAGTTTGAACATTCGCATTCTGAAAGCTATGATAACAAGGGCATGATGAGAACACAATGAACATTAAATTTAAACACTGCTAAGAAAATACATATTGTTCAATTATCTTAGTTGGAATCCATCACAACAACATATTAGCTTCATTTCCTTTCCCGAAAGGGATCTTCAGATACACACTATGAGAGGATTTCAAAATTAACAATTTCTTCTCTTGAAAATCTGGAACCTTTTCTTGATCTCTGATTTCATCTTTTATAGTTTTTCAGATGAGCTTCAAGAGAATATATTTTCAAAACAAAATATTCTCTGAAGATATTTTCTGTTCATGGTCTCAATCAAAAACCAAAAATTATGATGAGGAAAACAGCCTCTCATTGCATACAACCTGGCTTGACAAAGGCCTTAACTAAAACATAACAGTAAATGAAAAATAAAGAGTGCATAGGGTGAAATCATGGTTTCACCCAGTTTTACAATTCATAAAAATAAAAGTAAATAGGCAGCATGGGCTGAATCATGAGTTTCAATTGTTAACAGCGATGACAGGTGCTTGATGGTTGTGGATGTTTCTTGGTGCTAGCATGATGGGAGGCCTGCTTCCATTAACTTATTCCACTCTCGGTCAAACTGTTTGACTCCACTTGAGAGCAGTTTCAAAAAACTCAACGCGTTTGCGTGAGCAGTCTCCTTCTCGATTACTCTTCTAACCTCCATTACCCTTCTGAAATGATCAATGATTCCTTACGCGTGAAATTCCTCTAGGCCTAGTTCATTCAAGTACTGAATATACCTCTTAGCCAATGCATCCTTTGCTTCTCCTTCCGTGCGCCCTTCCCTTCTACAGCTGAAGACTCAGCCTCCATTTTCTCCAGATGTCCTTCTTGATGAGCCCACTTAGAATTATGGCAGGGTTCATAAGGACCTTGTGCTCCATTCTACCACCCCACGGAACGCTTGCAATTTTTCTGCCATTGAGTGACGTCACCTTCTCCGGGGGTAAGCCTTCCTGTCCTTCTACCTTCTTTTAATGTCGACGGAATGCCTCGCCAATGCTTGATTTCTTTGTCTTTCCTCTATGCTAAATGCGGCCTTCATGCTAGGATATGATGCACATCATGTCCCCCATTGGCACTTATGTCTTAAGAAAATTTCCTTTCAAAGACTCTTTTGACTTACTCACCCTGCCATATTTGTAAATCTCCTTGGTTTTTTTATCTTGGCTGATATTTTCCTTGATGTATGAGGTGGATAAACAAAATTGACTCCACCTAGGGATGGCACGCTCATCCTCGAGGATGTCGAGAACTTCATATACCCTCCACGTGATATTCCTCAAAATCTGGGGCCCCTCCAAAAATTTTAGGCACTCCTATGGTGAAAAAAACAACAACAGTAATGTAAAATGGAAAGTATATAAAATATGTACAACAAGCCTCTAAGGCTTCTTGTTAGCATTGAAAGTATGGTTTCAATAACTGCCCGTTTACGGGCAGTTCGAGCAAGTCCCCTTCCAAATTTTCCAATACAAAAGTATTGTTTCCCTTCACTTCAACAATCTTGAATGGTCTGAACCACAAGGGGTCGAAATTCCCATGTTTACCTTTATCTACTCTCCTGATATCCCATCTCAGTACCAGGTCCCCTGCTTGCATTTATTTATCTTTCGCGTGCTGGTCAAACAAGCCTTTCATATTCTCTTGATATTCTGATAACCTACCATTCACTTGGTTTCGAATTTCCTCCAACTCGAATAGCTGGTTCATTCTCTGGATGAGGTCGTTCGACTCTTCATGGATGTCTTGGAGAAACCTGGAAATAGCTAAGGAAAGCTGAATTGGAAAAACTACTACTTGGCCATAGACTAGTTCATAGGGAGACTTACCTGTGGATCTTTTACTGGTAATACAGTTCGCCCAGAGTGCGAATTTTAGATGGGAATCCTAGTTCTTCTGGTTTTCTGTTATAGCCTTCTTCAATGCCCTTAGCAAGGTTTTATTAGAAGATTCGGCCATCCCATTCCCCTGGGGAAATAGGCTGTAGAATTCCCCAAAGTGATATTATACTACTGGAAAAAGTTAATAAACTTGATGTATTTGAAAGATTGAGCTTTGTCTGTGACAATCTTAGCTGGGTAGCCAAACCTTTATATGATATTCTCCTCCACAAACTTGATCATGGACACATCAGTAGCATTTCTTGCGGGTATCACCTCTACCCATTTTGTGAAGTAGTTAGTGGTAGTGAGGATCCACTTGTGTTGACCACTTGATGCAGGGTGAATCTCTCCAATAAAGTCAATGCCCCACTGCTGAAAAGGTTCTTCGATATGTACTGATATCATTGGCAGGGGAGAAAATTTCTATTTTTATGCAAACCTTTGGCATTTTTTACATGCCCAAACCTGAGTATGTACATCTCCGAACAGTTGAGGCCAGAAGAAACCAACCTTCAGTATCTTATGCGTCGTGGAAAACTAGCTGTAATGTCCCCCGCAAATGCCTTCGTGAAATTCGGCCATGAATTCCTCCACCTCTGACTCTGTAAGACATAAGAGAAGGACTCCTGAAGGGTACTTCCAATATAGTCGGTCGTTTTCTATAATGTATTTCTGAAATTTTAGCCTTAGAGTTCAATACTTTGTCTTATCAAAGTTTAAGGGACACCTGAGAGTTAAAATATATTGTACAATATGTAATATTTCAAAAAGGGGAATGTAGCAATATATGAACACAAAATAGGAAATAACAACGTAAATCAAATCATTAAAATTGGAGACAAATATGGAGACATATCATCATGTATTATATCAGCAAAAAAATACATAATATTGAGGCGTGAATCATATACAATGAGGTAACAAGCCTCCCATAAGCAATCACTCCTAAATCTGAATAGCTGCTACAATAAAAAATACCGGAAGATTGCTATAGTGTATTTATAAACACATTCCTATAGAAAAAGAATGTAAAAAATATGTAGGGTTTTATATGCCTCAAAAGATATGCCCAATACATATCTAGGCTTAATATAAACTCCTACAAAGAACCCGAAAATGGTTTTCAGAAATACACCCAATACAAGATGGGAGATAAAGCCCTAGGGCTGAAGATTCACTGCAAAATGAAGCACATGAGTGTAGAAGGTTTAAATATAGTAGATCTGATGTAGAACCCCTCAAAGGCCTCCTCCAATGAAAAGCTGAACCCTTCAATCACAGGAAAACACTCCAAAGGAGCCACAAGATCCCTCATAGAAGTTGCCATAAAAAATAACGCAATTCTCAGCTGGAACAGTGATATAAATGATGGGAAATAATTGGACTAGTGCCAAAGATATGAAATATGTACAAGAGCCCTCCAAAATGTTCTCCCAAGAGAAGGAATCCTTCCTCCTATGAGAAACTAGCTCAACAAGTGGGTTTCTAAACCCTCCATTGCAACACCCTGCAACACAGCACAATAACCTGTAGAAACTGTGATGATGAAGAAATTTGTAGCTTGGCTTGAAAAATAGAATGTGGAAATGAATGCAATGCTCTCCCAAGAGACCTCTCAAGGAAAGATATGGGATTGCTGCTCAAGAACACCCAGTGCTAAACAACACAGTAACCCTGCTAAACAGCAAAGGAATGAAAAGTCTAAACAGACCATATACAAAATAATATTCCAAAAAATAAAATCATATGGCTTTCATCCTCTTCCTTATATATATTATGAGCTTTCTTTCCCTTGGCCCCACTCGATTAGGTCATTTCCTTCATGAAATCAATCTCCATCCAAAAATGCGTTATTCCTCAATTAATCTCCACTCCTCCATAACAGCACTGTTGACTTGGTCAAAGTTGATTGAATCAACACGATCCAACCTCTGTTCACACTTGCAGGAGATTTAATTAGCTATTGAAAAGGTATCCTTTAACACTTTAAGTGTTTTTATTGCTGCTTAGGAGACTTATGGGCCTCCCCCCACCCACTTATTCACCTACCTAGTGATAAAACAAGCTATAATATTTAATTTAGCTGAAGGCTAAATTTTTGGAATATTACAGTCCTCCCCTCCAAAATTTTGCTTGTCCTCAAGAAACTATATAGGGAGAGAAAAAATTCATCCCCTACTCCTCTTTTTTCCTCCTCATCAATAAACCCCACCACTTCTCAAGATAATCTGCAATAAATCTACTCTCCAATGGTTCCTCCCAAGTATGCAAAATCTAATGGTTCACATCATGAAAAGGTGGAAGGTGTAAGTGGAAACCTTCTTGTTGTCCAATGGCTTCCTCAAGCTAGGAGTGATGAAAAACATGGGGAACCTCATTCCCAATGAGAGAATCCCATACCCATGCAATCATCCAAATGTAATGAGCCATCCTAGGTAGCTCATGAAAGAAATCCTCAACCCCTAGTTTATGCAATGTATTGGGGCTCCATGGAGAGATAATATTTTCCCATCCAAGTTGTTTCTCTCTCCATTTATGGTAAGTATGGCGTTGTTGCTGATCTTGTTTTGAAATTTCATGGCCTCCAAGAAAGGCCCAAGTTACCCCACCAAACAAATCAAACATGAAGTGCCTCCTCCAGGAACTCAAGTTCTCCAAATGGCTCCTCACACATGAACAAAAGAGATGAAGTGTGGAAATCATGGTTTTTCAATTGTTTCTCCTGAAACATGAAACTTGTAAATTGGGAAGAATCATACTCCCAATGGGCACCTCCAACTCTTCTGCCACTCTCCCAAAAAATATTCCCATAAATATAAGAACATTACCAACACATGGAAGCAAAAACCAATGAAAACAAGTTGCCATATGAAGATCGAGAGGTGGGTAATAGTTACACATATGGAACCAACATAGTGCATCCCCTACCTGCATCAAATCAAAGAATAACAAGTGCCCTTCCAGCCACTTGTTTGCTGCCACAACCATCCTACAAGATAGGATCATGAAAGTAAAATGTGGTGTCAATGGTGCACACCAAGAATCATGTGGCTTCCCCCACAAACCACCAATACAGTAGCCAACCTCAATGTGAAAATTGGCCTAAAGTACATCATAATATAATATATAACAAGGAATAATCCTCCTTGGTACAACATGCTGCTCAGATAAAGTAAATAAGTACAAATCATAATGCAAAAATGTACCTTCTCTACTATGTACTTTGGTCATTGAGCTAAAATGGCTCAACTGAAAATCCTCCCTTACTCTCAATGAGTAGGGAAGTGGTTGTGACAATATCTCCATCACCATTTGGGATATTAATCTCTCCTCATGCTGATATACATCCTGCTAAATTCCCTCCCAAGTGAACTCTTCCATCAGAGAATGAAATGCATCAAAGTGCATGGAAAGAAAGTCCACATGTGCTGCATGTAGTAGCTTCCTCTTGAGCTCAGAAACTCTAGTCAAGAAGACTCTACCATAAGAATATATGAACTCATCAACCACCATGTGTCTATCATCTCCCTCTGGGTCATCAAGAATCATGAAAGCACCAAGATCCTTGGAGTACTCTACCAAAAGTTGAGACCTCCAATATGGACCAATCCTCCTAAGAGACAGTGTTGAAGATATGAAATGTGAAGCTCCCCATATGCTGATGTCTTTTCCTTTGACATCCCTCATGCCAAATTCATCCTCCAAAGTGTTGACATGACCATCATGCTACTGCTCATGCTCAAGTATAAGTGGTGACTTTTGGAAGTTGGCCTCCCATAAAAAGCTACCATCCAAAAAGAACCTCTTGATCTTGGCCAATGTAAGAATGAGTGGCCTCCATCTGCTCCAATATTAAGAGGATTAATTCCTCAAGGAAAGTACCCTCTATTTCTCCAAATCCATGGAGTGGTCTCCTTGCACCATGGTGGTGCCATTCTCCAACACTGCAGAAAATTCTGTCAGCGTTAGAATATGTAGTGAGAGTGGGTAATGCTGAAAATGGGAGAATGTCTCCCTCTTCCTTGAGTCTACCCTAGACTCTCTATGTTGTATCAATTCCTCCCAAGGTCCTTACCCCTATAGAACCAATGAGTGGTGCAACCCAATTTGAAGCATCTCTCATCATCTCCTAAACTGGTGGTCTCCCCGGTGGAATGCCTCCATGCAGTGAGACATCAATGTTAAGAGTAGAATGCACATATGGATGGACTACTTTTTCCCTACCTTTACTACGCAAATCAGTCTACCTCTTCTATGCATCAAACTTCTAAAATATATAGGGGTGTGTGCTCCTCATCATGTGATGTTGGTCATCCTACCTACCTTCTCCTTCCATCTGCATGGTCTCACAATCATGTTGTTCATTGATTTTGCCTTGACCTACACATATGAAATCCTCAGGAACTTCTTGCAATGATAGAATAATTCCTCTTGTTGGAGAAAGTGCTCCATATACCTATGCATGAGGTGCTAAATATGCTCTAGATATGACATCATTGTTGACCCCAACCTTATTTTCTTCAACATGAATGGGAATCACCTTCTCAACAAGAGGATCCTCTTTTGAAAAAGGGATCTCCATGCCCTCTTTTTCAGGAATATGAGAGAGAGATCTTGCCCCTAGCAAGGTATTATGAAAGATGTTAGCCTCTTCAATAGTTTTCTGAAGTGGAGTTGAGTTTGTAGGTCCTTTCAACCCTTGTAAAAGTTTTGTTTGTTTTGATTTTTTTAGCTCCATCAAGGATGTTTCAGAATGTTTTCCATCAAACCTTTCCACTAGTCTCCTGGTGAACTTTGCATAAGTAGAGGTATGTGCATTTTTTAAAGAAAAGGACTGAAATATCCACCAAGCATAGGCCTTACCTCCAAAATTCAGCACTGCAACTTTGATAGCTTCCTTCTCTGAAACTTGGTGCTGCTACAAATAGGTGTCTAGCTCCTCCACCCAAGCTCTTGCTGAACATTATGGAGAACCATAAAAAGTAGATAGAAAAAGTGTACCTATATCATGATGCTTTCTCCTCTCCACCTTGATCTTGAAAAACCCTTGGAAGATTATATGAGCTCTGAACCTCTTAGTTTGAGATTCATATTCTTGCAGATAATCCCTAAGAGTCTCCTTCTTAGGCATTTATTTTTCTTTCATCTCCCTCATAGTAGATCTGGGCATATGATTGCGCTGTGAATCATAGTGTGTGGCTGCATGCTCACACTCATCATGTGAAAATATAGATTTTTCTTAGATCCAAACTCCTTTGGAGATTATCTCTCCCTCCTTATCTTCTTGAGATCTCCTTTAATGCTCTGCATAGTTTGGAAAAGAAGCTTTGAGAGCTCGTCTTCCTCTCTTCCTCCAAATAATGGAGTCTTATTTTTGTTTTTTTCTGTACATCTCTTCTTCTTCTTATTCTCCCGATAGCATAATGGTTGAGATCTACAGGTTGAGCCAAGATTATGCTCCGATACCACTGTAATATTACAAAATGGAAATAGCAGCAATACAAGACATAATAATGTAAAACCAAAAAAATATGATGTAGATCCCCTCAAAGGCCTCCTCCAATGAAAGGTTGAACCCTTCAATCATAGGAAAACACTCCAAAGGAGCCACAAGATCCCTCATTGAAGATACCCTAAAAAATAACGCAATTCCCAGCAAGAACAGTGCTGGAAATGATGGGAAATAGTTGTTCTAGTGCCAAATATATGAAATATGTCCAAGATCCCTCCAAAATGATCTCTCAAGGAAATGAATCCTTCCTCCTATGAGAAACTACCTCAAAAAGTGCGTTTCTAAACCCTCCACTGAAACACCCTGCAAAACAGCACAATAACTTGAAGAAACTGCGCTGAATCTGAAGAAAGCTGTAACTTGGCCTAAAAACCAGAATGTGGAAATGAATTCAATTCTCTCCCAAGAGGCCTCTCAAGGAAAGAGATGGGATTCCCGCTCTAGAACACTTGGTGCTAAATAGAACAACACCCCTGCTAAAGATTAAAGGAATGCAAATTCTAAACAAACCATATACAAAATAATATTCCAAAACATAACATCATATGGCTGCCATACTCTTCCTTATATATATTATGAGCTTCCTTTCCCTTGGACCCACTCAATTAGGTCATTTCCTTCATGAAATAAATCTCCCTCCAAAACGGTGTTATTCCTCAATTAATCTCCACTCTTCCATAACAGCGTTGTTGACTTAGTCAAAGTTGACTGAATCAACATGATCCAACCCTTGCTCACACTTGGAGGAGATTTATTTAGTTGCTGAAAAGGTCTCCTTTCACAATTTAAGTGTTTTTATTGCTTCTTAGGAGACTTATGGGCCTCCCCACCCACTTATTCACCTACCTAGTGATAAAACAAACTATATTCCATTTAGATGAAGGCTAAATTTTTGGAATATTACAGTCCTCCCCTCCAAAATGTTGCTTGTCCTCAAGCAACTATATAGGGAGAGAAAAAATTCCTCTCCTCCTCCTCTTATGGCCTCCTCATCATTAGTCCCCACCACTTCTTAATATCATCTGCAATGAATCTGCCCTCCAGTGGTTCCTCCCAAGTATGCAAAACCCAATGGTTCACATCATGAAAAGTTGGAAGGTGTAAGTGGAAACCTTCTTGTTGTCCAATGGCCTCCTCAAGCTAGGAGTGATGATAAACATGAGGAACCTCATTCCTAATGAGAGAATCCCATACCCATGCTATCATCCAAATGTAATAAGCCATCCTAGGTAGCTCATCAAAGAAATCCTCAACCCCTGGTTTATGCAATGTATTGGGGTTGCATGGAGAGATAAAATTTTCCCATCCAAGTTGTTTCTCTCTCCATTTATGGTAAGTATGGGGCTATTGCTAATCTTGGGCTGAAATTTCATGGCCTTCAATAATGGCCCAAGTTAGCCCACCAGACAAATTAGCCATGAAGCTCCTCCTCCAAGAACTCAAGTTCTCCAAATGGCTCCTCCCACAAGAAGAAAAGAGATGTAGTATGGCAATCCTAGTTTTCCCATTGTTTCTCCTGAAACATTAAACATGTAAATTAGGGAGAGTCATACTCCCAATGGGAACCTCCAACTCTTGTGCCACTCTCCCAAAAAATATTCCCATAAACATAAGAACATTACCAACACATGGAAAGAAAAAACCAATGAAAACAAGTTGCGATATGACAACTGAGAGGTGGATCATAGTTCCACATATGGAGCCAACACAGTGAATCCCTTGCCTACCTCAAATCAAATAATAACAAGTGCCCTTCCAGCCACTTTTTTTCTACCACAATCATCCTACAAGATAGGATCATGAAGGTAAAATGTGGTGTCAATGGTGCACACCAAGAATCATGTGGTTTCCCCCAAAAACCACCAATAGAGTAGCCAATTTTGATGCTGCAATTGGCCTCAATTAAATCATAATATAATATATAAGAAGGAATAATCCTCCTTGGTATAGCATGCCACTCAGATAAAGTAAAGTACAAATCATAATGCAAAAATGTACCTTCTCTACTATGTACTTTGGTCAGTGAGCTGAAATGGCTCAACTGAAAATTATCCCTCACTCTCAATGAGTAGGGAAGTGGTTGTGACAATTTCTCCATCACCATTCTGGCTATGGATATATCCTCATGCTGATATACATCCTGTTGAATTCCCTCCCAAGTGAACTCTTCCATCAGAGAATGAAATGTGTCAAAGTGCCTGGAAATAATGTCCACATGTGCTGCATGTAGTAGCTTCCTCTTGAGCTCAGAAACTCTAGTCAAGAAGAATCTTCCATAAGAATAGATGACCTCATCAACCACCATGTGTCTATCATCTCCCTCTGGGTCATCAAGAATCATGCAAGCACCAAGATCCTTGGAGTACTCTACCAAAATTTGAGACCTCCAATATGGATCAATCCTCCTAAGAGACAACGCTGAAGATTTGAAATGTGAAGCTCCCCACATGTTGCTGTCTTTTCCTTTGACATCCCTCATCAAACTTCATCCTCAAAAGTGCTGCCATGCCCATCATCTAGCTACTCATGCTCAAGTAGAAGTGGTCACCTTTGGAAGTTGGCCTCCAATAAGAAGCTACCATCCAAAAAGAACCTCCTAATATTGGCCAAAGTAAGCATGAGTAGCCTCCATTTGCTCCAATATGAATAGGATTCATTCCTCAAGGAAATTACCCTCTGTTTCTCAAAATCCATGGAGTGGTCTCCTTGCACCATGGTGGTGCCATCCTCCAACACTGCAGCAACTTCTATCAGCGCAAAATATGTATTGAGAGTGGGTAATGCTAAAAATGGGAGAATGTCTCCCTCTTCCTTGAGTCTACCCTAGACTCTCTGCGTTGTATCAAGTCCTCCCAAGGTCCTTACCCCTCTAGAACCAATGAGTGGTGCAACCTAATGTGAAGCATCTCTCATCATCTCCTAATCTGGTGGTTTCCCCAGTGGAATGACTCCCTATAGTGAGACATCAATGTCAAGACTAGACTACACATATGGATGGACTACTTTGTCCCTTCCCTTATTGCACAAATTAGTATGCCTCTTATTGTCCCTACCTTCTCCTTCCATCTGCAAGGTCTCACAATCATTCTATTCATTGATTGTGCCTTGAACTCCACATACGAAATCCTCGGGAACTTCTTGCAATGATACAAGAATTCCTCTTGTTGGAGCAAGTGCTCTGTATACCTCTGCATGAGGTGCTAGATATGCTCTAGATATGATAGTGCTCTTGTCCCCAAACTTATCTTCTTCAACATGAATGGGAATCACCTTCTCAACGAGAGGGTCCTCTTTTGGAAAAGGGATCTCCATGCCCTCTTTTTTATGAATATAAGACAGATATATTGCCTCTAGCAAGGTATTATGCAACATGTTAGCCTCTTCCACAATTTTCTGAAGTGGAGTTGAGTTTGTAGGTCCTTTCAACCCTTGTGAAATTTTGGTTTGTTTTGATTTGGTTAGCTCCATCAAGGATGTTTTAGAATATTTTCCATCAAACCTTTCCACTAGTCTCCTAGTGAACTTTGCATAAGTAGAGGTATGTGCATTTTTTAAAGAAAAGGACTCAAATATCCACCAAGCATAGGCCTTGCCTCCAAAATGTAGCATTGCAACTTTGATAGGTTCCTTCTCTGAAACTTGGTGTTGCTGCAAGCTGTCTTGCACCTCCACCCAAGCTCTTGCTGAAAATTTTGGTGAACCATCAAAAGTAGATAGAAAAAATATACCCATATCATGCTACTTTCTCCTCTCCACCTTGATCTTGAAAAAATCTTGGAAGGTCATATGATCTATGAACCTCTTAGTTTGAGATTCATATTCTTGCAGATAATCCCTAAGAGTCTCCTTCTTAGGCATTTCCTCTTCTTTCATCTCCCTCATAGTAGATATGGGAATATGACTGCGATGTGAATCATAGTGTGTGGCTGCATGCTCACACTCATCAAGTGAAAATCTATAGTTTGCTTTAGATCCAAACTCCTTTGGAGATTCTCTCTCCCTTCTTATCTTCTTGAGATCTCCTTTAACGCTCTGCATAGTTTGGAAAAGAAGATTTGAGAGCTCCTCTTCCTCTCTTCCTCTAAATAATGGAGTCTTATTTTTATTTTTTTTGTACATCTCTTCTTCTTCTTATTCTCCCGATAACATAATGGTTGAGATCCACAGGCTGAGCCAAGATTATGCTCCGATACCACTGTAATATTCCAAAATGGAAATAGCAGCAATACAAGACATGATAATGTAAAACCCAGCAAATATGATGTAGATCCCCTCAAAGGCCTCCTCTAATGAAAGGTTGAACCCTTCAATCATAGGAAAACACTCCAAAGGAGACACAAGATCCATCACTAAGGCTGCCCTAAAAAATAACGCAATTCCCAGCTAGAACAACGTTGGAAATGATGGGAAATAGTTGGCCTGGTGAAAAAGATCTAAAATATGTCCAAGAGCCCTCAAACTGATCTCCTAAGAGAAGGAATCATTCCTCCTATGAGAAACTAGCCCAGAAATTGGGTTTCTAAACCTTCCACTGCAACACCCTCTAACACAACACAATAATCTATAGAAACTATGTTGATGAAGAAAGTTGTAGCTTGGCCTAAAAACCAGAATGTGGAAATGAATGCAATGCTCTCCCAAGAGGCCTCTCAAGGAAAGATATGGGATTCCCACTTGGTAACACCCGGTGCTAAACAACACAACAACCCTGCTAAACAACAAAGGAATGCAAAGTCTAAACAGACCATATACAAAATAATATTCCAAAACATAACATCATATGGCTGCCATCCTCTTCCTTACATAGATTATGAGCTTCCTTTCCCTTGGCCCCACTCAATTAGGTCATTTCCTTCATGAAATCAATCTCCCTCTAAAACTACGTTATTCCTCAATTAATCTCCACTCCTCCATAATAACGTTGTTGACTTGGTCGAAGTTCACTAAATCAACATGATCCAACCCCTGTTCACACTTGGAGGAGCTTTATTTAGCTACTGAAAAGGTATCCTTTCACACTTTAAGTGTTTTTATTACTGCTTAGGAGACTTATGGGCCTCCCCACCCACTTATTCAACTACCTAGTGATAAAAAAAACTATAATATTCCATTTAGTTGGAGGCTAAATTTTTGGA
This sequence comes from Pinus albicaulis, assembly GCA_034641835.2. Classification (NCBI taxonomy): domain Eukaryota; kingdom Viridiplantae; phylum Streptophyta; class Pinopsida; order Pinales; family Pinaceae; genus Pinus; species Pinus albicaulis. The sequence continues at coordinate 887,048,787 of CM076578.1, forward strand.
ATATTACACAATATCTTTGTACCAAGTACTGAGCAGGTAATTCATGTGCATTTTTTGTACTGTAGTTTCTATTCCCGACTATTCCTTCGCACCTTCGGGCACCTCTCCTCCTTCCATGGTTAAATTTATGACCAATGCTTGACAATTTGACTCGTACAAGATTTTTGATAGCCCTTGTCCTTTAATGAGATTTGTGGGGCAGATGTCCAGTTCATATTATTGAATCTTGGCAATCAATTTTGCCTCTTTTTCCTTCACTATCTCCTTGAATCAGGATGTCTTTCACCATGGCTATGGGAACAAAAACGGTTATGGTAGACTACAGCACATACATTCGAAAAGCTTTGAGGGACTTAACTAGGGCATATGCCTGCTACTCCAGGATATTATATTTCAACTCTATGTCTCACAGTACTTGACTAAAGAAAGCAATGGGTTGTTCATACGCGTCTACATTTTTCTACAGTAACACTGCAGCTATTGTGTGTCGAGACAGAAATGAGAATATCATGAACGACTTATCGTAGTCGGGACCTGCCAATACCGGGGCTTCTGCGAAGGCACTTTTGATTATATTGAAGGCCTCTCCTGACTTTGTCATCCATTTTACTTCACTGTTTTTTCTAAGCATCTCTGTGATGTGTCGAACTATTTTAGCATAGTTAAGAATAAATCTCCTTAAAAAATTTATGTGTTCCAGGAACACCTGGACTTCCTTCTTATTTCAAGGTAGTCACATGCCATTGATTACCTCTACTCTTTTGGGGTCAATCTTCACCCCTTCCTTCACTACAATATGTCCCAGTAATTTTCCTTCCTCTAAAGAAAACATGGAATTTTGAGGATTAAGTGATAAACCATACCTATGGCACTTGTCAAAGGTTCGGCATAGGTGCTCAATATGTTCATCATTGTTCTTTGAAAACACGGTGATATCGTCCAAGTATATCCCCAAGAATTTGTCTTTCTCTCCAACAAAATAAATATCCATTGCCCACTGGAAATTTTCTCCCGCATTTATTAGGTCGAATGGAATTCAGGCATACATGAACGTTCCCCATGGTGTAGTGAATGTTGTCTTCTTTTGATATTCAGGGAGAACCACCACCTGATTATAATTAGAGAAGCCATTCATCATAGACATCTGTGAGGACCCCACCACCTTCTGTAGTATGTGATCCATCTTGGGGAGCGGGTAGTTGTCCTTGAGAGATGCCCTGTTCAAATTCCAGAAATCGACACATAGCCTAATTTCCTCGTTCTTCTTTCTGATCGAGACCAGGCTGGCCACCCACTCCGAGTATCTCAAGGGGACTATGATCTTTGCCTTCAACAACTTTTTTATTTATTTTTAAATGGAGGGGAGTAAAAATGGGTTAATTTGTCTCATCTTTTTCTTATGGGGCTTAGCATCCCCTTTGAGCGGGATCTTATGCTGTATGATTTCCACATCAAAATTTTTCAAGTCTTGTTATGACCAAGTGAAAACATCTCTGTAATATTGAAATAATTGGAAGTATTGATCTTTATATTCCTTGGGGATTCCTTTAGACAAATTTACTATTTTCAGATCTCCTTCTATCCCAATATTTATGTCATCCACCTAGTCTTCTTGGGTCAATTTGTTGGGGCTAATTGGGACATCATTCGTGTTGAATAATCTTTCCAAGGGCATAAGGCCTCTGGGTATGAAATTCCCCTTTAATTGCAGTAACTGATGTCCTGCCACTATCACTTCCCACTTATTCTGAGGTTGCTCTTCAATTTCCTCTTCTACAACATGAATGACTAGGTTAGAGAATTCTTTGACAGTCTCTATAAATCATTTCACTTGCTCCTCGTCCTCAAACACATGCCAATTTTTGACGTTATCTGGGATAGAAGGACGATAACGTACTTCAACCTCATATCTGAGGAGCAGGTTCTATTGTGGATGAAAATTGCTTGCTGCAACAACAAGGGAATCAATCATCCTATTCTGATCTCTTGGCATGATTTGTATGTTAAAAGCTAGGAAGAAATTCTCCACTAGATCCCATACTTTGTTCCTGTAAGCTCTTAGTTGAGGGTGCTTAGCCTAGCATTGATTCTTGATTTTCCTCACCACCATATCTAAATCTCTGAAGACTTTGAGGCTCTGAATATTCATGTTCTTAGTTGTCGGTAGCGCCAAGAGCAGTGATTCATATTCTGCCACATTATTTGTAGCTTTATACTCTAGCTTGAAAGAAAAGGTGACCAACTATCCCGTAGGTGATATTAGAAGGACTCCAGCTTTGTTTCCTTCCCTCAAATTTTCCCCATCAAAATGGAGAGTCCATGTGCCCTTCTCTTCATTACTTGCAGAATGTTCTAGCCTTAAAGGATTGAATGCTAGTTCCTGTAAAAAATCTTCATCCTCCTCAAGCATCAGACAGGAAAACTATCCTTCCTTATTGTATACTGGGGAATTGACTGAGCGATCAGCTCTAGTCACAATCTTCACAAATCTGGATTCTTGATATAACCTCCTTTCTTGTCCACCGAATACTAGGATGGCAGCATAAGTGATGTCAAGCTTAATCGACCCACCTATCTTAGTTCCCCATGAATTGTACAACAACATCCCAAATCGGGCTGGAATATCAGCAACCACGATGTCCATAATGACACTCTTGGAGGGGATCTGAGCCAAGTTCACCACCAAGTCCTTAATAATTCCCAAACATTTTACTCTTTTGGAATCAAAGGAATAAATATCTTTATATGGGCGACTTATTTGTAATCCTAATTTCTCCATGACTAACAAAGGCAATAGGTTGTGTGAGGCCCCTGAGTCCAACATGCAATTGTGCAATAGTAGATCATGAATGACCAGGGATACATAAAACGATGGGGTTTCTAAGTCTAACTCTTCCACATGTGGGCCAAAGACTACCATCGATCTTTATTCCTAAAGGTTAAGACTATCTAGAGGAGGGTCTACTCCATGAGGAAGCATAAATTGAGACACCTGAGCTTTGTAAGAAGGCTTCTTCAAAATCTCGATTAAGGGGACATGGATTTTCACTTTCTCTAATTCTTTTTGGAGGTTAAAAACAACAAGATTCTTTTTTGGGATGAATTCTTGGGTTTCTCTTTAGGGAGGACAGGTGGCTTTATGAAGGCTGAAGTATATTTAGTATTTGTAAAAGGTTCGCGGACTAACTTAGATGAAGAGGGAGTGGTAGCTTTCTGATGCAAGCGCACTTCTACAGGATTATTACCTTTGCTATCAAATTTCTGGCGGATTGGATCTTTTGAAGGTGGCTCTTCATATTTATCCTACATTTGGGTCCTCTTTCTAGAAGATAAGATATCGTACTTCTTGTGGAACTGAGCTTTCATGAATTCCAAAAACTGTCTGCAATAGTCATCGATGTATCGATCTTCTGTGTAGTTTACTTTATCTTCTTCATCTTCCCGTAGAGTAAGATCTACCTCTTCACCTTCTGAATAAGCAAGATACTTATCATCTTTCCCGTCAGGAACATCTTCAGTAGGGCCTTCCATTTGTCCTTCCAAATAGAGAGGAGGTTGTATATGATCTTGTTGTTCTTTCCTATCTCTTTGTAGTAACTGCAGGGGTGACTTTCGATACTGTGGATTATATTCCCTGTTAGGGGCGGCCTGAGTCAACCGAGAAGTGGAATTATTAGCTTCCAACTCTATTTTCACCAACTTATTTGAGAGATTCTTTATCATCTTATTCATTTCTTCAACCTTATAATTTTCCACTTCCATTTCTTGATTTGAAGAAGAAACCTCTTCTTTACCCTTTCGTCTGAAATCATGGTCTATCCTCCCTTTTGATTTCCATGTAGAAGCGAAGTTGGCTTCTAATTCTAATGCATCAGTCTGGGCTTGGTCTAGTGATGCAGATTTTCTTTCCCTTAAGGTGAAACCAAATTCTGATTAAAAAGCTCTGACAAAGACTACCTTTTCCATTGTCTAAGGAGGCTTCATATCAGCAGGTACGTTATTATACAACTTGTTGAATCTCTTGATAAATTCAATTACGTCTTCATTGTGTTTCTTCTTCAAGGCATTGAACTCTATAAGAATATAGCCATGATCTATATTTTACCCCAACTTTCGTGTGAAGGCATTCTCCATCTCTTCCCAGGTGGTGATGGTGTGGTCATCCAGAGTTTTGAACCACTTTCGAGCCTCTCCATCCAAAGAATGGATGAATAGCCTTAAAACTACATCTAGGTGTTCCACATTGAAATTCTCGGTGAAAGCATAGAAATATTCAATATGCTTTTGAGAAGCACTATTGTCTTCCCCAGTGAACCGAGGCAAGAGCTTCACATAGTATTGAGGCATGTAATTTAGAACTTGGGGTAGTGCTAGAGGAGAATATTTGTTCAGTAAAAATCCAGGAATAGCCATGGGAGGTGGTGGATTTTGGGGAGGGTTTTGATCAATGATGACAGGTATGTGCTGAGCGATGGCTTGAAAATTTATCTGAGTAAGCAAGATCTGAGGGATGGTAACTTGTTTTATCTCTTTAGCTTTGGGGGTAGGATGCAAGGGGAGCTCAGGCATATTTACTGACTCTGCTTCATCTTTTATCTCAGAATGATCCAAAACAAGGTTTTCTGGAAGGTATTCAAGTACTCAGGTGGTGGAACCAGGGCGTTGGACTTGAGCTTGCTGAGAAGAGGACGAGGAGTCTTCTAGTGAGAATCTAGGTATATCAGTATGAGCTAGTTGTTTCATTTTCCAAATTCTTTTGAATATGATTTTTTCAAGGTCGGAAACTGAGGGTGTTCTCAACTGGGAGGTATCTGACCTTAGATGTGGCTTGTGATAAGCCAGGATTGCGAATGACTTTGAATTTAAAGAGCAGTTGAGTCACCAAGGTGAGGGATCTACAACTCTCAACCCTTCGTGGTCACCTGATTTGAAGGGTGAACTTAATTTTCGTATCCGAGGGAAAATATTTTCAACTTCGAATCCCCGGAAAAGGTGCCAAAAATATGTTGTAACTCCTAGATACAACCTTGAGTTTTTAAATACCAGTGCCTAGAACATCTTAAAGACAAGAGGATTCAAAAGGTATTTTTCATGCTGATAGGAAGGAACCTCTTATTATGGAATGATGGTTAAATTTTTGATATTGTTCCAAGATATCAGAGATAGAATATTGACAAGAACAACATCTAGTTGTATAGATAAAGAGTCTCTAAGAATGAATCCAAAGCAGTCATGAAAATGAATTGTTGTGAGCTGGGTCAAATGTGAAATCAGTGAATAGTTACAAGGATAAATGGGTATGAGACAAAATGTAAGAAAATGAGGAAAGTATCAAATTAAGGTAGGCTTATACGAACATAAGAATCCACCCTCCACTAACATTAGAAGAACGACAACCTATGAGTAGAATTTGAAACCGAAATCACGCCTCAAGCCATATTTAAAATGTTACAAAACAGAAGACATGAGTATCATTTAGGATAAATTCACATCTACCAGTTTGAACATTCACATTCCGAAAGCTACGATAACAAGGGAATGATGAGAACAAAATGAACATTAAATTTAAACACTGCTAATAAAATACATATTGTTCAATTATCTCAGTTGGAATCCATCACAACAACATATTATCTTCATTTCCTTTCCCGAAAGGGATCTTCAGATACACATTATGAGAGGATCTCAAAATTTACAAAAAGAGAGAATTCGCAGTTAAAAATTTCTTCTCTTGAAAATCCAGAACCTTTTCTCAATATCTGATTTCATCTTTTATAGTTTTTTTAGATGAGCTTCGAGAGAAGATATTTTCAAAACAAAATATTTTCTGAAGATATTTTCTATTCATGGTCTCAATCAAAAAATAAAAATGATGATGAGGAAAAATGACCTCTCATCACATACAACTTGGCCTGACAAAGGCCTTAACTAAAATATAACAGTAAATGAAAAATAAAGAGTGTATAGGGTGAAATCAAGATTTTACCCAGTTTTACAATTCATAAAAATAAAATTAAATAGGTTGCATGGGCCGAATCATGAGTTTCATTTGTTAACGACAATGAGGGGTTCTTGATGGTTGTGGATGATTCTTGGTGCCAACATGATGGGAGGCCTGACTCCATTAACTTATTCCACTCTAGGTCGAATGTAATATTCCCAATTAGCCCAAGCTAATGGGAATATACAATTTTGTTTCAAAGTTTTGTTTCATGAATAAAAGTGTAAAGGAGGATCAATAAAGTTCCTAGTCAACAAAATAAATCAATGCCACATGTGAACATGGAAAATTTTTGGCTAATTACATAAGCACACTTTGGTGTGAAGGAGACTAGAGCACTTGAACAAGTCAACCAGGACCAAATCAACATCGTTGTCTAGATACAGTGAATCTCCTAGAGGCACAATGCAGTTTTAGTTGGAGGCTTCTCATGTGAATGCAGCTAAATCATTAAGATGGTTTAGGGTTTGACAAGACTTTCATCCTATAAAATGAAGAGGAGGGAAACAAAAGAAGTTTTTTGATTGTTTATATTTCTGAATATATTGTCTGTTTAGACATATATCATTCTCTTCTATTTAGATGAGAATAGTGTTTTTTAGCACTAGGGTGTTCCTGTTCAGGAATGCCACCTCTTCCATTGAGGAGATCTTGGAAGAGTATTGTTGATCTCATCCACTATCAAGCATTTTTCCAAGCTCATATTCCAACTACAATGCAGATCATGTTGAGGGTTTGGTTTTCCTTGTAAGTTGCAACAAGTGGAGGCTATATCTACTCAGATCTAGGCCATTCTAGGGCCTCTTTTCACTGGGAAAGTCTTCTATCCCATTGGCAAGAGAGTTTTGAGCCTTTGGAGCTGAATTTTCAGATATTGGCATTAGGAAAATATAGTGCATCAACATATAGCATATTTTTCCTTCCAGGACTGCGTTATTTGCAAGAAGGAAGGTGGAGGGTGTTTTGAAACACTTTTTGAGGAGAGATCTTAGGTGCTGGGGTTCTGCCCTTCACTATGGTGATTCATGGATTAGATTTTTGATCCATGTTATCTACAGATCTTATCTTCTTATATTTTAGTCATCTTTAGAAATATCTAAAGAATACTGCAGATCTGCTACTTTATATCTCAGATCTACTCACTGTGTTGCATGTTTTGATCAAAACCCCAAGGGGATCTTATAAAGGAGATTTTCTAGTGTATATATCTGAAATACATATGATATTTTATGCATAGATCTTCTATAGATATGGATTGTAATATAAAACTGCTACAAATAATAAAAATAACGTTGTCAAGCCATTTTTCAGTCAATACATGTGTTGCAGCCCTCTTTCTTGAGGAATTTCTTCTATTCTTGTCTTCTACACTCTGTTATACATTGTAATGGCCTCATTATGGATCTGATTTATTTTTGTATATATGAAATTTGACCCTTATTATTGGTCTCTTGATATTTCTCTCTAAAAATATGTTATTTTCCTATAGTATTGTTGCATATTGCTGCAACCCCATTCTTGGGTGTTTTTCAGCTATACTAGGTGTGCGAGGTCTGTTTACCTCAGCTAGTTTGATTTGTTTTTTCTCCCCTTTTGGATTTAGATGCTAGATCTCTAGATCTAAGGGATTCAAGGGCTAAAAACTCATTTTAGTGCACATACTTCTGAAAAGTGCGTTATTCCAGCAGGTATTGTTGAGTGTTCCTATTTGGGGATATTACAGTGGTATTAGAGAAATCATCTTGGCACAGCCTGTGATTTGATTCCTTGAAGAGCCAATATGTCTTCAGAAGAAGAGGGGCACCTCAATAAAAGAGAGAAGAGGTACCTAAGAATAAGAAAAAATAAGCTTGATTACACCAATGATGATAAAGACAAGGGAAAAGCCCCTCAATCTAGAAGTGATGAAGATGGGAAGGAGTTTTCAAAAACCCTTCTGAAAGCCATGCAAGATCTTGCTAGAGAGATAAAAGAGATGAGATTGGAAAGGATCAAGGAATATCCTAGGAGGTTTCATCCTGGAGAAAGCTCTGGCATGTCTCACCACTGGAATGATTAACTAGTGAGCCAGCCACAAGCTCCACAACGCTCTACTATGCCTACTTTCTTGGTTGTGGATAATGAAGGGCCTCATGATCAAGCATCACTTGAAGACTAATTTGAAGAGTATGAGTCTCAGAATTAGAGATTCAAGGACCACTTGAGTTTTCAAGAGTTTTTTCACCTCAAGGACAAGAGAAGACCAAGCCATTAGTATAGAGATGGTGGATTCACACAGAATCATGATCCACATCACTCTATGGGAAGATTATTTTTATCCAGGTTTGATGGGTCATCCACTAGTTCTGCCAAAGAATGGGTAGAAAAACTGGATATCTACTTTTAGTTGAAAAAAGTCCCTGAGATGGAAGCTATCAAGATTGCAGTGCTTCACTTTGAAGGTGAAGCACACAACTGGTGGTTCCATGGGTTGTCTACATTGGGCCATGCCAATGTGACTTCCTATTCTGATTTTACTAGAATACTGGTGGAGAGGTTTGAAAAAAATGATCTAGAAGCACCTTTCATGAGCCTTGCAAAGTTGAAGCAGTAAGGTAATACAAAGTCTTATATCTCTGAATTTCTGAGATTATCTGTCATGGTTCCTTATTTGTTTGCAACAAGGAGGGTGTACATCTTCATCGATGGCTTGGATGAACCTCTGCATGGGTTGGTTAAATCTACCAAGCCCATTACCTTGCATGAAATTGAGAGGGCAAGAGACCTTTAAGATGCCTTGCCGAAAGCAAAGGCAAAATTCCAGAATAATCCCTCTTTTCCTTCTAAAGGAAAGGAAGAGAAAGTTTCTCCTTCAAAGGAGAGCTCATACAAGAAGCCTCTTGATGATGAAGTCTTGAAAGATCTAGGAAGGAGGAAGCTATGCTTCAATTTCCAAGAACCATGGGTACCTAGACATAGATGTGCTACTGGTAAAGCACATTATATAGAGGTCTTATTAGATCTTGAAGAAGATGAAGATGATGAGCCAAGGAGGGCTCACAGTGCTGACAATGTTGGAGGAGATCCAACACCTTCAGGAGATGAGAATGGAGCATTTTCTCCTATTGGAGGAACTCTTGCGTCCTTGAGGGGAGTACCCAAGGTAATTAATCCTAAGAGTTCAAGGGTCAATCATGAATTAGAGGGTTTCTGTATTGATTGACAGTGGGGCTACCCACAATTTCATTGATGCCCATCTTGTTCAAGGGAGGGCAATACCCACTGATACTTTTGAGGGATTCTCTGTTTTGGTCCCAGGAGATAGAAAAATGAAATGCATGCATTATGTTCCATCACTTTCAGTCACCATGGGATCCTACACTTTGGTGGATCACTTCTTTGTAGTTGACATACCAGACACCAATGCTATTTTGGGTGTTGAATGGTTGATTACATTGGGGAAAGTCACCACTAATTGGGAGGATTTACAAATGGAATGGGTGGAAAAGAAGAGTGGTGCACTTCAAATAATCAAAGGCATGCATAATTACCCCTCACACAATAATTCCACACAAAAAAAAGAGATGGATTTGTGCAGTGGAAGCAAGGACCTCACTATCCCTTCTCTCATGTTCATGAGATTTCTGCAATGGATACACTTATCTAGTGGAAACCCCTTGGGAGGTCACCTGATTCGGTTTTGGTGAGAGATCCCTCACTAATTGATGCTCCAAAATCATATCCAAGAGGGATGGGAGAATTAGAAGACATAGCTACAACACTGGAAGGCTTGGGCCAAGGATAAGAAGGAGGGAGCTTTTCCTCTCTCATCATCCTCACCCTCCTTCATTTCTGATTTTGCGTTGTTGGAGGAGAAGAAGGGAAGGTATGTCCTTCCTAATTGTACCTTTAGCATAAGAAATTTCAAAGAAGAGATCAGAAACATGGCAGGAATTCCTATTGATGCATCATCAACGCTGTATTTGTTGGGGAGTGTAGATCTATATTGGAAATCCCAGCTATTGGTGGATTATTCCAAAGATCTCCACACTTGTATGATGCTTGATGACCAGCTGCATGAGGAGGCCTATCTATTCCATGAGGGAGTCATCTATCATCATGACAGGATCTTATTACCTAAAGCCTCCAAGCTCAAGGAGAGGATGCTACAAAGGGCCTTCAAAGAGTTATGTTTCAGCCCTACCTATTCTATGAAGATCTACAACAATATCATGAGATGCTTTAAATGGGAAGGTTTTGGAGGAGAGATACATCAGCATTTTCTAGAATGCAAGAGCTATGTGGAGTTGGGGCAGCCAAAGGACTCTATGCAAGAGTCATTTAGTCATTTCTTCCTTCACTTGAAAAGGGAGAAAAATTTGTGAACAATTCCATGTATAGAAGAAACATTGATGGTGAAAAATCTGATCATGTAATGCAAGCTTCATTTTCTGATTTGACACATTCTTTCACCATTTTTTTGTAGGCCATGACTCCCAAGAGGAGTGTTGCATCATGTAAATCTCATGGCAAACATTGGGCCACTACAATTTCTGAATTTTGCCACTCCCTTGTTGTGAAAAGGGAGATTCTCTTTCATGATGGGTGCTTCCCAAAGGCACCAAACATATCTCACATTTTCAGCCATGGTGAGATAACTTGTGCAACAAGTAAGTGGTGGGGAAACCACTTACCATATCTTGATTTGATGCAGGAAGGAGATGCACTGCGTTGGTACCATATGTGGGACTATGACCCACCTCCTCATGCTCAAATTTCTGTTTGTGTATATGTAGTTATGCTTCCATACTTTTATGCTATAGTTGTACTTTTCATGGGATTGTATGGAGGGATGATGGCAGTTTGTATGTAACAAATTGGATGGAAAATCTCTATGTACCTTTTGCTACATGATTTATAGAGAGTATTGGACCAACCATGTTTGTTTTTGTTGAGTTCCTGACTCCTTGTGGGGTGGTTCTTGTACATCTCATGATAAATTTGGAGGAACAATTGATGGAGGCTTGGATTGGTGAACATCTAGCTTGTGAGGAGAGCTTGATCTTTGATGGTGTCACCAATGAAGAAGGAGAAGTGTTGCAGCACTCACCATATCAGTTGCTTGAGGAAAAGCAACATTTTGGAGGGGAGGATTGTAATATTCCCAATTAGCCCAAGCTAATGTGAATATAAAATTTTGTTTCAAATTTCCATTTCATGAATAAAAGTGTAAAGGAGGATCAATAAAACTCCTAGTCAGCAAAATAAATCAATGCCACATGTGAACATGGAAAAATCTGGGCTATTTACATAAGCACACTTTGGTGTGAAAGAGACTGGAGCACTTCACCAAGTCAACCAGGACCAAATCAACAACGTTGTCTTGATATAGTGAATCTCCTAGAAGCACAACGCAGTTTTAGTTGGAGGCTTCTCATGTGAATGTAGCTAAATCATTGAGATGGTTTAGGGTTTGACAAGAATTTCATCCTATAAAAGGAAGAGGAGGACAACAGAAGAAGGTTGTTGATTGTGTATATTTTTGAATATATTGTCTGTTTAAACATATATCATTCTCTATTGTTTAGCTGAGGATAGTGTTGTTTAGCACTAGGGTGTTCTTGCTTGGGAATCCCACCTCTTCCATTGAGGAGCTCTTGGAAGAGTCTTGCTGATCTCATACACTATCAGGAATTTGGCCAAGCTCATCTTCCAACTACAATGCAGATATGTTTGAGGGTTTGGTTGCCCTTGTAAGTTGCAGCAAGTGGAGGCTAGATCTGCTCAGATCTAGGCCATTCTAGGGCCTCTTTTCAATGGGAAAGTCTCCTATCCCATTGGCAAGAGAGTTCTAAACCTTTGGAGCTAAATTTTTAGATCTTGGCATCAGTCCAATCTGGTGCTTCAATCTACAATGCAGTTTTCCTTCCAGGACTGTGTTATTTGCAAGAAGGAAGGTGCAAGGTGTTTTGACACACTTTTTGAGGAGAGATCTTTGGTGCTGGGTTTCTGCCCTTCACTATGGTGAACCATGATTAGATTTATAATCCATGTTCTGTACAGATCAGATCTACTTCTATTGTATTCATCTTCAAAAATATCTGAAGACTACTGCAGATCTGCTACTTTAGATCTCAGATCTACTCACTGTGTTGCATGTTTTGATCAAAACCCTAAGGGGATCTTGTAAAGAAGATTTTTTGGTGTACAGATATGAAATAGATCTAATATTTTGTGAAAATATATTCTCTAGATCTGGAGTGTAATATAAAACTATTGCATCTAATAAAAATAATGCTGTCAAGCCATTTTTCAGTCAATACATATGTTGCAGCCCTCTTTCTTGAGGAATTTATTCTATTATTGTCTTTTACATTCTGTTGTACATTGTAAGGGCTTCATTATGGATCTGATTTATTACTATATATATAAAATTTGACCCTTCTTATCAGTACCCTACTATTTCTCTCTAAAACTACGTTATTTTCCTGCAGTATTGTTGCATATTGCTGCAGCCCCATTCTTGGGTGTTTTTCAGCTATACTAGGTGTGGGAGGTCTGTTTACCTCACCTAGTTTGATTTTTTTTTCTCCCCTTTTAGATTTAGATGCTAGATCTCTAGATATAATGGATCCAAGGGCTGTAAACTCATTTCAATGCACATACTTATGAAAATTACGTTATTCCAGCATGTATTGCTGAGTGTTCCCATTTGGGGATATTACATCAAACTGTTCGACTCTTCTTGAGAGCAGTTTCAAACAACCCAATGCGTTCATGCGAGCAGTCTCCTTAACGATTACTATTCTAACCTCTATTACCCTTCTGAAATGATCATTGATTCCATTCGCATGTAATTCCTCTGGGCCCGGTTCATTCAGGTACTGAATATACCTCTCAGCCATTGCAGGCTTTGCTTCTCCTTCTGCGTGCCCTTCCCTTCTGCAGCTGAAGACTCGGCCTCCATTTGTGCCAGATTTCCTTCTTTATGGGCCCACTTAGAATTCCATAGGGGTTCATAAGGGCCTTGTGCTCCATTCTACCCACCCACGAAATGCTTGTAATTAGTTCTCCACCGAGTGACATCACCTTCTCCGGGGGTAAGCCTTGCTTTCCTTCTGCCTTCTTTTGATGCTGACGGAATTCCCCGCCAATGCTTGATTTATTTGTGTTTTCACTATGCTGAATGCGACCTTCATGATAGGCTATGCTGCACATCAAATCCCTCATCTGCGCTTATGTATTAAGAAAATTTCCTTTCAAAGAATCTTTCAACTTACTCACCCTGCCATCTTTGTAAATATCCTCAGTTTTTTTATCTTGGCTACTCTTTTTCTTGATCTATGAGGTGGCTAAACAATAAACACAACAAAAAATGAGACAAATTTCCCTTCCTTTACAACTAGATAAATTTTAAAAATATTGGAAATCTTGGAGGTAACCAAGACATGCACTCTCAACATGAGGGCGCAGCCTCTAGGTCTGGCATTGGAAGAAAATCCAAGAATTAGATTGGGAATATATTCATCCAGCCCAATCATAAGGCTAGATGGGTTCAACCCCTAGCCTGGATGGCACAATCTCCTGTAGGCCTTCGTGGTCCCCTTCATGACATGCCCCGACACCGAGGGAAACGTTTCCCTAATTTTGACCCCGAGAAGGGTACGTTGGTCGAAGATCACATGAGTAATTTCCAAATGGCCTTAAAAATGATGAGAGTGCAGTCTGACGATGTAGCATGCCGAATCCCTCCCCACACCTTAGAAAATAAAGCTGCTACTTGGTACTGTTTGTTTCCAGTCGCTTCCATTTCCTCCTAGGAGCAATTTTTCCGCACCTTCCTCCAGAAGTTTTCAAAAGACAAGACTCCTTCTATGATCCTCATAGATTTGATTACTTTAAAGTGCCAGAATAAGGAGAAATTTAAAGACTTCAACTAATGCTTTTCCACCATATTGAAAAAATTTACCTCGAACATGGCCCTGGACGATTCCATCACCATTGATTATTACACAAGGCCCCTCCCTCAGGATATTGCTGTATTTGTAAAACATGAAGCTATAGCCTCGGCAACAAAATACACCACTGCCCTTGCCTTCGAGAAAGACATGCTTTCCATAGGGACCATTGATCATGATAGCCAAGATGACCAAAAACTGGTCAGGAAAAGAATGAAACCCTCAGCTCATAAGTCCAAAGACAAGGATAAAGACCTTTTCAATTTTGAGAGCATCGTGAAATCCCTAAAAATTTTGACGGATGAAGTCTCTCATTTGAAGAGAAAGAAGAATGACTCCATCTCAGGTAGAAAAACGCATAAACCTTTCCTTAGGAAAAAAAAACCTCATGACTAGTCACACTCCGTCGAACCCCAATACAAGCCTCAATGTAGAATAGATTGACAAGGATAATTTTTTCTCTTTCCATCAAGCTTCCCACTTAGAAAAGACCTGCCCTCAATGGATTAATAGTATGAATGTTGTGGTAAATCAACTCCTAGAGGATCAGATGGTGGGAGAGTTAGAAGAGGAGGCCGACTAAGGTAGCGAGGAAGTATCTCCCCCAGACGAGGATCTGGGATCTACGGTTGTCGCCATTGAAGTAATCCACGGAGAAGAATCTCCCTCCATGACGAAGATAAACCTGGCCTATGATCCCCAATTCAACCCCCCCGAAATTATAGCCTGAGGAGAAAAGGCGTGGTTTCCAATCACTCTTTAAAGGAGAAAAGGGAGGCTTTCCTAAGGAAAATTTTGCCACCAAAAAATGACAACCAAACTATAGGACCTGAAAAATCTAGCCCCACTGCTACCCGAGGCACCCCCAAGGCTAGATTGTCATCAATTTCACCAAGTTCCTCCTCAGAAACACCCTCACACCCAGAATCTGTATATAACGTCATTGAAGGCATGAAGAAGATGCGAGCCAACATATCCCTTTATGAGCTCGTCGGGATAACTAACTAACGAGATCTGATTCTCAAAGCTTTTAGTAGCCCATCACCACCAAAAAAAACCACCTCGACAGCCAAAGCGGTAAGCTCTACATCCTCCCAAGCTTCGGTGAGCCTCCAGTCCATTGTAAATGCCGTCAATGAAAAATACAGAGGGTCCACACCCCCTTTCCTTTTTCCTTTTGAGATTTTCAATTTCAACGTCCACAATTTCCTTGTCGATTCTGGTGCATCCAAAAATTTCATGCCCCTATCCGTATGCAAGAAATTGAACATCCGTCCTGAGAAGATCGACGCCAAGATCATTCAGCTCGACTGATCCCAGGTCCCTATCGTGGGCGAATTGAATAATATCCTGATCCGCCTCTCCTCGAACTCCAGGGTGCATCTGTGCATTGAAATAGTGGTCGTAGATATCCCAGAAGCCTACGATCTGTTATTGAGCCAGGATTGCTCAAGAAAACTACAAGGATACTTTACCATCGACTAGTCCCACTTTTTGCCCCCATACAAGGGGAGGAATAATTAGATTCGGGTCAAAAGTGAATCTTACATGAAACACACAGTGACCAACCTCAAGGCAACCAACGAACTCATCAGATTTTTGCCAGAAGAGCTGGGCATGTGCTTCTTGGAGGTTGCGTTTGGTTTCTATCAAGCCTCTCAATCTTTTGTCTCTCAAGATACCCAGTCAGAGCTGCTCCTGGCTAATTCTTTCCACCTTGCCACGCCAGAGGGGCCACCGGATGTCCCTGACTCGAGTACCCCTCTTTCACACACTTATGATCTTAAAAATATGAAGACAAGATCTGGACACTGTACTACCACGGTTCCAAGACCCACGACGAGGCAAGTGCGGGTTATATCTTGTTAGATCCACAAAATAATAAGTTCCTAATATCTTGCGGGTTGGAATTCCAGTGCACCAATAATACATCCAAATACAAAACATTGATCCTCGATATCAAGAAAGAAATTGTCCTCAAAGTTAGTTTCTTGAAGGTAATCGACGACTCCAAAATCATTACCTGACTGGTATGCAACACTATTCACTACCTATCTCCCCACTTGAAAGGGTATCAGCAAGAGGTATGGAATTTTATTTCTGCCTTTGATGCTTTCAGTATTAAGTATATACTTAGGATTCATAATGTAGAAACCGATACGTTAGCAAATGTTGCTGCTAGGTTTACCCCTTTGAGAGATGGTTTTTATATTGAAATTGTTTATAAGTCTGAAGTGCTGGATAATGTAACTAATCTTCACATTTTTAATTATGATCAACAAGTACTGGATTTCATGCTAAACATAGATGTGTTCAAGGATGCTATGATTGAGGAAGAAGATCACGACTCAGCCTTAAAAAAGGAAAGGGAGGAACACACAGGGAATCCCATACCCAAAGGGGTTGTGTCCCTCGAAAAGTTATTTGACTTTCAGAACCAGTTTCGAGGGCCTCCCAACACAAAGGTGCAGTTCTCCACCCTACTACACCAACAAGTTAACCTCGGGACAGAGGTGGAGCCAAATATTGTCAATATCAGTACAAAATACAACCCCAAGGAGAGCTAGTCCTTTATTGAATTATTCAAGAAATACCGAGATGTTTTCGCTTAGACGTACGACGAGATACAGACTTATGACACACGAATCATACATCACGTAATACCAATGAAGGAAGGAGTGAAGCCTTTCCAGCAGAAGCTAAGGAAGGTGCATCCTACTCTAGAATCAATGATCTAGAAGGAGCTAAAAAAAATCTTGGACGCCCGCATCATCTTCAAAGTCAGACATTCAACGTGGGTGTAAAATATGGTCCTAGTTCACAAAATTTCTGGCGAAATATTTTTATGTGTGGATTTCCGGAATTTGAACCGACTGTCAAACAAGGATAACTACCCAGCGACCCCCATGGAGAAAATTATTCAAATGGTTTCTGGATCAGAAATGTTCTTGTTATTGGATGGTTTCTCCGAGTACAACCAAGTACTGGTGGCTAAACCCGATCGTCTGAAGACAACATTCAGGAACAAATGGGGAACATTCGCATTCAGACGCATGTCCTTTGGCCTGATTAATGCTGGGAAACCTTCCAAAGGGCCATGGAAATCACCTTCTAGGGGCTAATGGGGCAAAGTGTGGTGGTCTACCTGGATGATGTCATCGTTTTCTCCAAGCACAAAGGTGACCACTTGCACCACCTCAAATAGATTTTTGAAAGGTGTTGAAAATACAGGATCTCAATTGACCCCAAGAAGAGCCTCTTCATAGTCTCTGAAGGGAATCTTTTGGGCCACATCATAACTTGAGATGGAATAGTGGTAGACCCAGATCATGCAAAATCCATCTACTAAATTCCTCCACCGAGTAGCAAAAAAGCAACGCAATCATTTCTCGGGAAAATCAACTTCCTACGAAAGTTCATATCAGACTTCGCCCAAATCGTGAAACATATACAAGGTATGATCAAGAAGAATGTAAATTTGAAATGGAATCTGCCATAGAAAGAAGCGCTCAATAATATTAAACAAGCCATCACAGAAGCACCTTCCCTTCATAGCCCGGATTTCAGCAAAGGCTTTATCTTGTATACCTTCACCTTAGACTTGTCTCTCGCAGTTTTCCTCACTCAAAAATATGGAAGCAATGAAAAGTGTCCCATATCGTTGATGAGCACAGGGTTGCAAGGTGTCGAGCTGAATTATTTGGATATTGAAAAGCAAGCCTACACGATGTATAAGGCGGTTAAACATTTCAGGCCATATATTTTGAAGAACCATGTTACGGTGTTCGTACCCCACCCAGCATTATGCTCACTTTTCATGCAGCAGGATTTGGGTGAGAGACGAGGCAAGAGGATGGCATGTATTCAAGATTATGACTTGGAATTCAAACCTACACACACTATCAAAGGGAAAGGGATATGCCAGATGGCTGCTGAAGGCAAAGACTCGCAGGGAAATGAAGAGGAATGTTGGGATCATGACATAGATATGTATCAAGCCAAAAACACACCTCAGAAAAACACCTTGTCATGGTACATCTATCTCCTGCAATATCTTGGTCGTAGTGTCATGGACCCCACCCTAACAACCCAGCAGAAATGAGAAATAAGGTTGAAGGATGCATCATACCAGCTGGTGCAAGGTAAGATGTTCTACAAGCATCATAGCAGTGTTTTGCTATGTTGCTTAGAGCACAGTGAGGCCCAACAGGTCCTGAAGTAACTACACGATGACCTAGCCGATGGGCACTATGCGGGTGATGCCACAACTCACAAGATTATGTGAGCTAGATTTTATTGGGCCACTCTGTTTAAGGATGCACACGACTATGTTTGGAGATGCCTTTCATGTCAAAAGTTTGCTAGCAAAGAATCCTAATCTTCCACCCCATTATAGTCCGTCGCAGTGGAAGAACCATTCCAGCAATGGGGGCTGGACGTGATCAGGGAAATTTTTCTGCACTCCTCCAAGGAGCATCGATATATCCTTACATCCATGGGCTATTTCATGAGGTGGGTTGAAGCAATACTATTACGCCAAATCAATGACCAGGAGTTAATAGCTTTCATCATGCAATACATCATGACCAGGTTTGGCATTCCAACCTCCCTTGTTTTTGATAATGATACTTATTTTTCGTTGTTCAAGTTATATGAATTTTCTTTAGAAAAATGTATAGTGCTCAAACATTCCTCCAACTACTATCCCCAAGGAAATGGGTTAGTTGATTCAACCAATAATAACCTTATATGTATCATCAAAAATACCTTGCTATCCCAACACCAGAATTGGCACAACGCCCTCTAAAACGCCCTCTGGGCTGATTGGGTCACACCCAAACCATCCCTGGGAGCCTCCCCATTTTTCCTTGGCTATGGCAAAGAAGCAATCCTTCCTCCCAACCTATCTCTCTCGGCCCTTCAGTTGTCACAAGAAACATATGGTACCCCATTCCCTTACTTGAAAGCCCGCATAGACACCCTGTTGAAATTTGAGGAAAGGCTAAAATCATGGGAAAAATTTTCCATCCACCAGAGCTAGATAAAAAAATGGTTCGATAAAAATTCTTCCGGAAACAAGGTTTTCAAAGTTGGTGACCTCATCCTCAAATGGGACAAGGCTCATGAAGTAAAGGGAAACACACCAAATTTCAAGCTGTGTGGACATTCCCATTCTAGGTCAAAGAAAAGGTCGGTTCCCACATATATAAACTCCAAAACTTAGAAGGGAGGATCAAAGTCCTCCAGGTAAATGGGCACAACCTCAAGCACTAATTCACCTGACAGCCCTAGGGCTGTCACCATGCTTTGTACCATAGTTTCTTTCATTTTCTTTACTGCTCCTGTTTTGCATTTATTTTGTCTATTTCAATAAACAACTTGCTTCGAGCAGGCTCTCTATAATATTCCCAAATGGGAAAAGTAGGAATATAGTGCAAAAATCTAGAAAATCAGTGTAAAACATCATATAAAAACATGTGACCAATATGTAGCTTCTTCATTCATCACAAAAACAGCAAACATGTATTATATAATGGGCCACAAACCATATAGTAAGATAGAATAACCCTCCAATAAAGAAAACCCTCAAGATGAGGTGTTGCTACTATATCAAAATGCTGGAAGACTACTACAACGCAATCATAAGGTGCACTACTACAGAAAATGAACATAAAAAAATGAGGGGCTGATATATGCCTCAAAGATAATGTACAATGAAGATCAAGGCTCTAAACAACCTCCAAAAAAGAACATAAAAAGGGTTTTCAGAAATACACCACTATACAAGATGGGAATTAAAGCCCTAGGGCTGAAGATTCACTGCAACATATAAACTATAAAGGTGTGGCTGATCTGATATGCCAAAGAATGTAGCCTCCTCCAATAGACTCTCTAGATGAAAGGCTGATCCCTTCTCTAGAAAACCTCCTCGCCAAATGGTTTACTAAAACCACCCTACAACTCCTCCCTGAAAATAATGTAGTCCAAGATAGAAACTATGTTTTAGGGGAAAATAAATAAGTGGCCTGATACCAAATGATACAATAAGGCTCAAGGGCCTTCCTCACCAGCCTCCAATGGAAGGAAACCTTCCTTCACTGAAAAACATATTAGAAATCACCCAGATCTAGTCTCCACTGCTACAACTTGCAAGTCAACACATCTCTCAACAAAAAATACGTTGTACTACAGGACTAAAGATTGGCATGATGCCTAAATGTGGAAATGTAGTGACAAGCTCTTCCTAGAGGATTCTAGGGGAAATAGGTGGGATTCCCTCTCGAGAACACCGTGTGCTAAACAACACTGCAATATTAGCTAAACATCTGAATAAAGTTGTATGTCTAAACATACCATATATCAAAATATAATAGCAACAACATAAAACCACCAATAATATGGCTTCCATCCTCTTCCTTATATAAGCCATGAGCTTCCTAACCCTAGGCCCCACCCATTTAAGACACTACTTCCATACAAAGAGTCTCCAACTAAAACTACATTGTCCCATAATGAATGTCACTCCTCCATGACAACGTTGTTGATTTGGTCAAAGTTGAGCCATTCTATGTGTTCCATCCCCTTTTCACACATAAGGGTGCTCAATTAAGCAGCCAAGATGTCCTCCTTTCACATTGGCACTGATTTTATTCATATTAATGAGATTTATGGATCTCCATATCCTTTTATTCATCAAACAAGAAAGCAAAAAAAAAATTAATATTCCAACTAGCTCATGGCTAATTGGGAATATTACAGTCCTCCCCTACCAAATGTTGCTTGTCCTCAAGCAACAATAAACGTGAGTGTTGCAACTCTTCTCCTACACCATTGGTGACACCTCCATGTGATAAGATTCCCTCATAAGCCAAGTGTCTCCCAATCCATCCCTCCATGACATGCTCCTTCAAAGCTCTTATGAGATGCAAATAACTCATCCCACAAGGAAGCAATAGATCCAATGAAATAATCATGGTTTTCCCAATGTCCTCCCTAAAACATGTATCATAATGAACATGGAGAATCTCCCTCCCAAAGGGAAGATTCAATCCTTCCATCCTCCCTCCAATCATTCCCATAAAAATAATAATATCATCTATGTATGGGATCAAAACCAAGTACATGTAAACAACAATATGCAAAAATAGAGGTGGTTCATAGTCCCACTTGTGGAACCAGCGTAGTATAAATCCTAACTGCATCAGATAATGATATGGTAAGTGGTTTCCCCAACACTTGCTGCCATATTTTTCTCAAAATTTTTGAAAATATGAGAAATTTTTGGTGCCTTTGGAGTGCACCCTGAATGATACATCATCTCCCTATACCCTCCTAGGGAGTGGGCATTCTCAACAATGTTTATGGCCCAAATTTGGCCATGAAGTTTGTAAGGAAGAATGCTCCTACTTGGAGCAATGGCCTACACATATATGGTGAAGGAGTGAAAATAATTATCAAATAAAACATTATGCACATAAACATGTTCCTTACCATAATCTTTGCTCATACAAATGGAGTGGTCCATAGATAGATCCCCTCTCATTTCCAAAGAGCAAAGAGGTGGTTGTGATAACATCCCCAAAGATTTATGTATCTCCTCCATCTCCACATGATCCATGCATCTCCTCAAAAGCTGATATATCTCCTCTTCAAGGCCTTCCCAAGTAAACCCCTCCATGATAGTGAGGAAAGAACTCATGGAATAAGTGTGGCTGAAGAGAAAATTACTCATGTGATGTTTGTAGTAACTTCTCCCTGAGTTTCGAAGCTCTAGATAAGAAGATACTACCATGATAGTAGATGAAATCATCTCTCACTGAATATCACTCCTCTTGTAGTTGGTCATCAATTATCGTGCAAGTAAAAATATCCTTGGAATCATCCACCAACAGCTGGAATTTCCAATATGGATCTACTCTCCAAAGTGACAGCACTAATGATCTATCATAGGAAGAACATGTCATGTATTTTTCCTCCTCTTTGACATATCCCATGCTAAAGGTACATACTGGGATGCTACTATCCTTCCTCTGCTACTCTTCCTGTAGCTCCTCAGGCTCAAGTAAAGGTTGAAGTTGGTAATGTTCCAAACCAGGAACTGCTCATGAATCCGGAAAATGAGAATCCTTTTTTGAAAACATTATCAATCAACAACTGAATCTATTCTAGAGATTGAATGTAGGGGAATTTACTGGATATGTCACCTCTGAAAATAGGGTTAGATCCAAAGGCTAGCTAGCCCTGTACAGACTCTGTCTATAGAACTTTGACGAAGGGTAATATCCCCAAGAGGGATTTCTAAGCAATACATGCCTGGAAAATTCATTTTTCGGGAATGTATGCTGCAGCAGCTTAGAAAAGCCATTGGATTCCTTATATTAGAGTATCTAAGACCTAAATCCAAGAGGAGGATTCAAACAAATCACTCTAGGTGGGTTAAATAGATCTTCCACACCTAGTTGCCTTGATAACTGCCAAAATAAGGGACTGCAACAACCGGAAAATTGTATAACGGTCCTAAATTGAATAATAAGCTTTGAAGCCAATGTAACAGACATAAATACAGATCTGGAACTACATCAGCAAGAAAAATGTTCAATCCCTTCATCTAGTAGTGGGGAAAAATGAGTATTTATGCACTAAAATGGATGTAATAGGAAATCTGCGTAAGAATAAGGGAAAATGATATAGTATATGTTAACTAGGGTTATATGGAGCCTCCATGTAAAATTTAAAAAAAGCAAAATGCATTTTTCTATGTTAAACAGTTCCTCCTTCCCGACTAGTCAAGAAAAACCCTGATTCCCCATGACCTCAAGTATGTAGATTGGACTGAAGCTTCAACAACGTTATTTTCTGAAGGGTTTAGTGATTTTATGCAGGGATATTAGTACAGAAATATTATAATATGATTCAATGGTTTTACATGGGAAAATACAAGTCTATACATGAAGAAATGCCTCAAAACCCAGCATTATAGCATAAGAAACTGCAGGATGAACCAGAAAACAAAATATACAGGAATATGCAGCAGCATTAAATTATATTACAGATATATAACATATCAGAGTAAAAAACATCAGATCAGAATGAGATCGATATGCAAAAATAGATTTTAAGTACATTCCCCTTGGGGATCTCAGCTGAAAGTGAAGAACGTTGAATAGATATGAGATCTACACCATGGATTTGCAGTAAACTTCAGAAATTTCTACAGAAAATGTTACACAGTAGATCAGATCTGAAATAAACATATATT
This sequence comes from Pinus albicaulis, assembly GCA_034641835.2. Lineage (NCBI taxonomy): Eukaryota > Viridiplantae > Streptophyta > Pinopsida > Pinales > Pinaceae > Pinus > Pinus albicaulis. The sequence continues at coordinate 887,071,984 of CM076578.1, forward strand.
GGTTGGCCAATCTACGGATCACCACAGTGAAGGGAAAGGATCCCTTTTCACTGGAGATCTCTCCTCCAATATGAAGCCAAACCCCCACTGCAACTTCTCCTGCAAGAAGGATGCAGTTTCCTCAAGGAAATGGACAGATGATGGTAAGATAAACTTTGGCCTGATACCAAGATATGGATCTGGAGCTCTAATCAGCTATTACACTCCTTCAAGTGATTTAGATGAATCCTCCACTGAAAAGATGCAATAGAACTCCTCAGATCTAAGTAGATCTGATTCCACTTGCTACAAATATCTGAACAGTAAAACCCCTAAACAGGAATCATGTTGTCAAGAGAGATGGAGCTTGGCCGAAATGCTGGATAGTGGACCACTGCAGTAAAATCTCCCCCAAGAGCTGCTCAAGGAAGGAGGGAGGATTCCTAAATAGGAAATATTCTATTTCTCTTGCTAAACAGCGCAGAGAAATGAAGTTGCTTCAGAAACTTCTGAAATGAAAATTCCTCAACAACCCCTCCTTGAGTATTCTCCTTCTTCATGTAAGATTAGGTTTTGCAAAACCATAAACCACCTTCATTCATTTATCCCTTTTCACATGGAGGACCTCCTCATGGGACTGCGTTGATCATCTAGGAGGTTCATTGTACCTAGTCTGCATTATGACTTGACCCATTCAAACAACTTGAACCTGTTTCACATACAAGTGGATTTTATTGAGAAAGCCCTGATTTAATCTCTGTTCACATTGGGCATTGATTTATTTGCATGTTTAGGAGTTTGTATTTGTCCTCCTTTACATTTTATTCATAAAACATAAAAATAAAATGACATTGAATATTCCTACTAGCTTGGGCTAGTTAGGAATATTACAGTCCTCCCCCTTCGAAATGTTTCTTGTCTTCAAGCAACTGCAAGGTAGAACCAAACTTCTCCTTCCCTCTTCTTGTGGCCTCATCAATGGACCCCACCATGGCTGAAAACGATAAGCAATGAATATGTCCTCCAATGATTTCCTCCAAGTGTAAGATAGAAAGTGTACATCATGAGAAAATGGAAGGTGCAAGTGGTGATCTTCTTGTTTCTCAATGGCCTCATTAAGGTAGGAGTGATGAAGAGCATGGAAAAAATTTCTCCCAATGAGTGTCTCCCACACCCATGCTATCATCCATAAGAATATAGTTACCTTCAAGTAAGGCAACTTCTAGACATCCTCTTCCACCTCAAGGTCCAGCAAAGAAGGTGGGCTGAAAATTACAAGTGGTAAGCACCATAGCCTACCCCACGCTGTTCACCTCTCCACTTATGGCAAGTGTAGAGTGAAGGCTGATCTTGGGCTGCAACAAGGTGGCCCTCAAGTGGCAAGATGAGGTTTAGATCTCCAAGGATCTTCCCTCCTACATTGTGAATCAAGCTGGCCCAATGCTCCTCATATGTGATGGACAGGAGGTCATCATCATCATATGGCACCCTATCAATCACATGGTTCACCTCAAGAAAGAACAAATGGTGGCCATATCATCTCCCATGCTCCCATTAGAGCATGTCTTGCAAAAAATATGGGGATCTTCTCCCCCAAAGGACACATTCAACCCATGTGCCTCTCTCCCAATCATGCTCCTGACAATAATGTGATCAATAATAGCATAAAGAGCCATAATGAAAGTCATGATGGCTGCCATATGTAGTAAGTAAGTGGGGCAATGATCCCTCATATGTAACCAGTGCAGTTTGAGCATAAAATACAATAGAGAATGACAAAAGATGTGGTTTCTCAACCAACGGTTTGCTGCTACATTCTCCTCATGTATTTGGAGAAAATAAGTGATGTATGATGCATGGTGAGCATGTCCTCAAAAATACAAATATCCCCCAAGTCCACCAAGGGAGTGGTTATCAAAATTTCTCATGGCCTCAGGTAGACCATTCAGCCTCAAAGTAAGAATGCTCCTCCTTGGAGCAACATCCTGCACATATGTGGTTAAGGGATGCATGTATACATGAGATAAATCAAAATAATCAACACCCTTACCACAAGTTTTTCTCATGAAATGGGAGCAACTCATAGATGAGCCTCCTTCCATTCTCAAAGAGAAGAGAGAAGAATATAATAACTCTTCCCAAGAGTCATGTGCATGCATAGCTCCCATGCCAAATGTTGATGTGGGAAGGCTGCTATCCTTCCCCTACTTTTCCTGCCACAACGAAGAAACTGAAATGAGAGTGCGTGTGGATGATGTTGAGAGACTGCTTCTCTCCCCCTTGAGCCTACCCAAGACTCTCAGCATTGCATCAATACCATCCAAGGTCTCCACTCCTCTGAAATCAATGAGAAATGCCTCAACATGTGAAGCGTTCACCTTCTCTTGCTGATCAAGTGGCCTCCTTGGTGAAATGTCTCCAGGAAATGAGACATCATAAAGTGGTGACTGAACACATGAATGGAGAAAACCCTCAATGCTTCCATTACACAATCCAATCAACCTCTTAGGTGCATCAACCTTCTGCAATGGATAGAAATGAGATTGGCTCTCCTTCCTATCTCCTCCTTGTGTCTCCAAGGTTTCACACCCTCTCAACAATGGCACAGGTGGATCATGAGATGTGCCTTGATCTCCATAGATGAGATCTTGGGGATTTCCTTGCCATGCCACAAGAATCCCTCTAGTTGGAGAAATAGCTCCCTTCTCCTCTTCTTGAGGTGATAGATCAGATCTAGATCCAACAATGCTGTTACCCTTTATCTCTGCAACAAAATTAGGCAACCTCCCAATGGAATGACTCACCTTGGCCTTGCAATGCTCTGAAAAATAGAACTGGTTTCTGAGTTTCAGGGCTTGAGACTCATATTCTTTCAAGAAAATACTAAGAGTTTCCCTCTTAGTCACTTATTCTTGTTTTTCTATGTGTCTCGTAGTAGATCTGAGCTCATGACTGCGCTGTATATCACAGTGTGTGGCTGCATGCTCACACCAACTGTGTGAAGATCTAGATTTTGATTGAGATTCAAACCCTTTTGGAGATTCTTCGGACATCTCCCTTCTTGCTTGCTCAAGATATTCATGAATTCTCTGAATAGATTTATGAAGAAACTTTGTGAGCCTATCTTCCTTCTTCCTCTCGCCTCTTATTCTGTCTTCTTGATTAGAATAGGAAGTGCAGGGTACTTCCTCTTCTACTTTCTCATCCTCCTTGGGGAGTTTCTTCATGGATCTGAAAAATGATGAAAAAAAGCTCATATTCTCAAGCTTTTGTTCTCTTTTATTCCCTTCTCACTGGCTCTGAATATATGATCTCACAGACTGAGCCAAAGATCATGCTCTGATGCCACTATAATGTTCCAAATCAGGAACTGCTCATGAATCCGACAAATGAGAATCCTTTTTCGAAAACATTACCAATCAACAACTGGATCTATTCCAGAGATTGATTGTAGGGGAATTTACTGGATATTCCACCTCTTAGAATATTTTGAGATCCAAAGGATATCTGGCCCTGTACAGACTCTGTCTATAGAACTTTTTCGAAGGGTAATATCCCCAAGAGGGAATTCTCAGTAATACATGCCAGGAAAATGCATTTTTCAGGAATGTATGCTACAAAAGATCATACCAGACCTTTTATTCCTTATATCAGAGTATATAAGACCTAAATCCAAGAGGATACTTCAAACAAATCACTCTAGGTGGGTTAAACAGATCTCCCACACCTAGTTGCCTTGAAAACTGCTAAAACAAGGGACTGCAGCAACCGGAAAATTGTATAACGGTCCTAACTTGTAGAATAAGCTTTGAAAACAATGTAAAAGACAAAAATAAAGATATGGAATACAGCAGCAAGAAAAATGTTCAATCCCTTCATCCAGTAGTGGGGAAAAATGAGGATTTATGCACTAAAATGGATGTAATAGGAAATATTCTTAAGAATAAGGGAAAAGGCTTTGGGATATGTTAACTAGGGTTACATGGAACCTCCATGAAAAATTTCAGAAGAAAAAAAATGCGTTTTTTTATGTTAAACAGTTCCTCCTTCTCGACTAGTCAAGAAAAACCCTAATTCCCCATGACCTCAAGTATGCAGATTGGACTGAAGCTTCAGCAGCGTGATTTTCTGAAGGTTTTAGTGATTTTATGTAGGGATATTAGTACATAAATCTTATAATATTATTCAATGGTTTTACATGGGAAAATACAGATCTATACATGAAGAAATGCCTCAAAACCCAGCATTATAGCATAAGAAATTGCAGGATGAACCAGAAAACGAAATCGACAGGAATATGCAGAAGTATTACATTATATTACAGATCTATAACATATCAGAGTACAAAACATCATATTAGAATGAGATCAATATGAAAAAATAGCTTTTAAGTACATTCCCCTTGGGGATCTCAGTTGAAAGTGAAGAGCGTTGAATAGATCTGAGATCTACACCATGGATCTGTAGTAAAATTCAAAAATTTCTGAAGAACATGTTACATAGTAGATAAGATCTGAAATAAACATAGATTGGTTGGCCAATCTATGGATCACCATAGTGAAGGGAAAGGATCCCTTTTCATCGGTGATCTCTCCTCCAATCTGAAGCCAAACACCCACTGCAAGTTCTCCTGCAAGAAGGATGTAGTTTCATCAAGGAAATACGTAGATGATGGTAAGATACACTTTGGCCTAATGCCAAGATATGGATCTAGAGCTCTAATCAGCTATTATACTCCTTCCAGTGATTTAGATGACTCCTCCACTGAAAAGATGCAATAGAACTCTTCAGATCTAAGTAGATCTGATTCCACTTGCTGCAAAAATCTGAATAGTAAAACTCCTAAATAGGAATCAAGCTATCAAGAGAGATGGAGCTTGGCCAAAATGCCGGACAGTGGACCACTGCGGCACAATCTCCCCCAAGAGCTGCTCAAGCAAGGAGGGAGGATTCCTAAACAAGAAATCCTCACTTTCTCTGGATAAACAACGCAGAGAAATGGAGTTGCTTCAACAACTTCTGAAATGAAAACTCCTCAAAAACCCCTCCTTGAGTCTTCTCCTTCTTTATGTAAGATTAGGGTTTGCAAAACCTTAAACCACCTTCATTCATTTAGCCCTTTTCACATGGAGGAGCTCCTCATGGGATTGCGCTGATCATCTAGGAGGTTCATTGTACTTGGTCTGCATTATGATTTGACCCATTCAAACAGCTTGAACCTATTTCACATACAAGTGGATTTTATTGAGCAAGCCCTGATTTAATCTCTATTCACATTGGGCATTGATTTATTCGCAGGTTTAGGAGTTTTGATTTGTCCTCCTTTGCATTTTATTCATAAAACATAAAAATAAAATGACATTGAATATTCCTACTAGCTTGGGCTAGTTAGGAATATTACAGTCCTCCCCCTTCAATATTTTCCTTTTTCTCAAGCAACTGCAAGGTAGAAAAAAAATTCTCCTTCCCTCTTCTTGTGGCCTCATCAATGGACCCCCCCATGGCTGAAAATGATAAGCAATGAATCTATCCTCCAATGATTTCCTCCAAGTGTAAGATATCAAGTGTACATCATGAGAAAATGGAAGGTGCAAGTGGTGATCTTCTTGTTTCTCAATGGCCTCATTAAGGTAGGAGTGATGAAGAGCATGGGAAAAATTTCTCCCAATGAGTGTCTCCCACACCCATGCTATCATCCATAAGAATCTAGTTACCTTCCAGTAAGGCAACTTCTGAACATCCTCTTCCACCTCAAGCTTCAGCAAAGAAGGTGGGCTGAAAATCTACAAGTGGTAAGCACCATAGCCTACCCCACATTGTTCACCTCTCCACTTTTTGGCAAGTGTAGAGTGAAGGCTGATCTTGGGCTGCAACAAGGTGGCCCTCAAGTGGCAAGATGAGGTTTAGATCTCCAAGGATCTTCCGTCCTACATTGTGAATCAAGCTAGCCCAATGCTCCTTATATGTGATGGACAGGAGGTCATCATCATCATATGGCACCCTATAAATCACATGGCTCTCCTCAAGAAAGAACAAATGCTGAACTATGGTGGCCACATCATCTCCCATGCTCCCATTAGAGCATGTCTTGCAAAAAATATGGGGATCTTCTCCCCCAAAGGACACATTCAACCCATGTGCTTCTCTCCCAATCATGCTCCTGATAATAATGTGATCAATAACAGCATAAAGAGCCATAATGAAAGTCATGTTGGCTGCCACATGTAGTAAGTGAGTGGGGCAATGATCCCTCATATGCAACCAGTGCAGTTTGAGTATAAACTACAATAGAGAATGACAAAAGATGTGGTTTCTCAACCACCAGTTTGCTGCCACATTCTCCTCATGTATTTGGAGAAAATAAGTGATGTATGATGCATGGTGAGCATGTCCTCCAAAATAAAAATCTCCCCCAAGTCCACCAAGGGAGTGGTTGTCAACATTTCTCATGGCCTTAGTTAGACCATGCAGCCTCAAAGTAAGAATGCTCCTCCTTGGAGCAACATCCTGCACATATGTGGTTAAGGGATGCATGTATACATGAGATAAATCAAAATAATCAACACCCTTAACACAATTTTTTCTCATGCAATGGGAGCAGCTCATAGATGAGCCTCCTTCCATTCTCAAAGAGAAGAGAGAAGACTATAATAACTCTTCCCAAGAGTCATGTGCATGCATAGCTCCCATGCCAAATGTAGATGTGGGAACGATGCTATCCTTCCCCTGCTTTTCCTGCGACAGCGCAGCAACTGAAATGAGAGTGGGTGTGGATGATGTTGAGAGACTGCTTCTCTCCCCCTTGAGCCTACCCAAGACTCTCAATGCTGCATCAAGACCCTCCAAGGTCTCCACTCCTCTGAAATCAATGGACAAATCCTCAACATTTGAATCATTCACCTTCTCTTTTTGATCAAGTGGCCTCCTTGCTGCAATTTCTCCAGGAAATGAGACATCATAAAGTGGTGACTAAACACATGAATGGAGAAAACCCTCCATGCTTCCACTGCACAATCCAATCACCCTCTTAGGCGCATCAACCTTCTGCAATGGATAGAAATGATATTGGCTCTCCTTCCTATCTCCTCTTTGTGTCTCCAAGGTTTCACACCCTCTCAACAATCGCACAGGTGGATCATGAGATGTGCCTTGATCTCCATAGATGAGATCCTGGGGATTTCCTTGCTATGCCACAAGAATCCATCTATTTGGAGCAATAGTTTCCTTCTCCTCTGCTTGAGGTGCTAGGTCAGATCTAGATCCAACAGCACGGTTACCGTTTATCTCTACAATAAAATTAGGCAACCTCCCAATGGAATGACTCACCTTGGCCTTGCAATGCTTTGAAAAATAGAACTGGTTTTTGAGTTTCAGGGCTTGAGACTCATCTTCTTTCAAGAAACCACTAAGAGTTTCCCTCTTAGTCACTTATTCTTCTTGTTCTATGTGTCTTGTGGAAGATCTGAGCTCATGACTATGTTGTATATTACAGTGTGTGGCTGCATGCTCACACCCACTGTGTGAAGATCTAGAGTTTGATTGAGATTCAAACCCTTTTGGAGATTCTTCGGACATATCCCTTCTTGCTTGCTCAAGATATTCATGAATGCTATGAATAGATTTAGGAAGAAAATTTGTGAGCCTATCTTCCTTCTTCCTCCTGCCTCTTCTTCTGTCTTCTTGATTAGAATAGGAAGTGTAGGGTACTTCCTCTTCTACTTGCTCATCCTCCTTGGGGTGTTTCTTCATGGATCTGAAAAATGATGAAATAAATCTCATCTTCTCCAGCTTCTGTTCTTTCTTCTTCCATTATCACTAGCTCTAAAAATATGATCTCATAGGCTGAGCTAGATATCATGCTCTGATTCCATTGTAATGTTCCAAATCAGGAACTTCTCATGAATCTGGTAAATGAGAATCCTTTTTCGAAAACATTACCAATCGACAACTGGATCTATTCTAGAGATTGAATGTAGGGGCCTTTACTATATATGTCACCTCTTAAAAAATGGTGAGATCTAGAGGCTAGCTGGCCCTGTACAGACTCTGTCTATAGAACTTTGTCAAAGGGTAATATCCCCAAGAGGGATTTCTCAGCAATACATGCCTGGAAAATTTTTAAGGAATATATGCTACAACAGCTCATACCAGCCCTTGTATTCCTTATATCAAAGTATCTAAGACCGAAATCCAATAGGAGGCTTCAAACAAATCACTCTAGGTGGGTGAAACAGATCTCCCACACCTAGTTGCCTTGTAAACTGCCAAAATTAGGGACTGCGACAACCTGAAAACTATATAACGTTCCTAACTTGAAGAATAAGTTTTGAAACCAATGTAACAGACATAAATACAGATCTTTAACTACAGAAGCAAGAAAAATTTTCAATCCTTTCATCCATTAGTGGGGAAAAATGAGGATTTATGCACTAAAATGGATGTAATAGGAAATATGTGTAAGAATAAGTGAAATGGATTTGAGATATGTTAAATAGGGTTATATGGAACCTCCATGAAAAATTTTAGCAAAAACAAATGCGGTTTTCTATGTTAAACAGTTCCTCCTTCTCGACTAGTCAAGAAAAACCCTGATTCCCCGTGACCTCAAGTATGCAAATTGGACTGAAGCTTTAGCAGCATGATTTTCTAAAGGTTTTAGTGAGTTTATGTAGGGATATCAGTACAAAAAGCTTAGAATATGATTCAATGCTTTTACATGGGAAAATAAAGATCTATACATGAAGAAATGCCTCAAAACCCAGCATTATAGCATAAGAAACTGCAGGATGAATCAGAAAACAAAATCTATAGGAATATCCAATAGTATTACATTATATTACAGATATATAACATATCAGAGTACAAAAAATCATATCAGAATGAGATCAATATGAAAAAATAGCTTTTAAGTACATTCCCCTTGGGGATCTCAGCTGAAAATGAAGAATGCTAAATAGATCTAAGATCTACACGATGGATCTGCAGTAAAAATTAGAAATTTCTAAAGAAAATTTTACACAGTAGATCAGATCTGAAATAAACATAGATTGGTTGGCCAATATATGGATCACGACAGTGAAGGGAAAGGATCCCTTTTCACTGGAGATCTCTCCTCCAATCTGAAGCCAAACCCACATTGCAAATTATCCTACAAGAAGGATGTAGTTTCCTTAAGGAACTGCGTAGATGATGGTAAGATACACTTTGGCCCGATGCCAAGATATGGATCTGTAGCTCTAATCAGCTATTACACTCCTTCCAGTGATTTAGATGACCCCTCCACTGAAAATATGCAATAGAACTCTTCAGATCTAAGTAGATATGATTCCACTTGTTGAAAATCTCTGAACAGTAAAACCCCTAAATAGGAATCATGTTGTCAAGAGAGATGGAGCTTGGCCAAAATGCCGGATAGTGGACCACTACAACACAATCTCCCCCAAGAGCTACTCAAGGAAGGAGGGAGGATTCCTAAACAAGAAATCCTCTCTTTCTCTGGCTAAATAGCGCAGAGAAATGGATTTGCTTCAGCAACTTCTGAAATGAAAATTCCTCAGCAACCCCTCCTTGAGTCTTATCCTTCTTTATGTAAGATTAGGGTTTGTAAAACCCTAAACCACCTTCATTCATTTAGCCCTTTTCACATGGAAGACCTCCTCATGGGACTGTGCTGATCATCTAGGAGGTTCATTTTACCTGGTCTACATTATGATTTGACCTATTCAAATAGCTTGAACCTGTTTCACATACACGTGGATTTTATTGAGCAAGCCCTGATTTAATCTCTGTTCACAACGAGCATTGATTTATTTGCATGTTTAGGAGTTTTTATTTGTCCTCCTTTACATTTTATTCATAAAACATAAAAATAAAATGACATTGAATATTCCTACTAGCTTGGGCTAGTTAGGAATATTACAAATATTTTGGAGGTTATTCTTCCATGGGAAGCTATCACCTATCCAAAACTTCACGAGTTTGGCCAAAGCATGCATGAGTGGCCACCTTATGCTATATGTGGAAGACTGCTCCCGAAGTGAGAACATCTTCTGAGCCTCCAAAGTCAAGGAATAGTCTCCTTGCACCATGTTGGTGTCATCCTTCAATCCTGTAGCATCCTCTCTTAGCTCAAATTGCTGTATGAGAGTGGGTAATGATGATAGTGGGAGAATGTCTCCCTCCTCCATGAGTCTACCTAGGACTCTCTATGCTATATCATACCCTCCAAATGTTCCCACTCCTCTTCGCTCTATGAGTGGTGCAAAATATTGTGATACATCTCTCACCAACTCTAGATCAGGTGGTTTCCTAGGTGGTTTCCCACAAAATAGTAATGTCTCATGGGCCATTATCATATGCATAATAGATGGGACTACCATGTCCTTGCTTCCACTGCACAATTCCAACTCTGTTTTCTATGTGGAAGTTTCTTGATATTTGGGTACCACTCTCAATGATGCAAGAGTCCCTCTAAATGTAGCAATTGCTCCATCCTCACCTTCTAGTGGTGGTGGACCATCTCCTACTATGCCAGCACTGTGACCTCTTTCTGGTTTCTCTTCTTATTCCTCCACATCATCTGACAAGACCTCTATGTAGTGTGCCTTTCCTGCTACAAATCTATGTCCGAGTGCCCATGATTATTGGCATGTGAAAAAAAGTTTCCTTCTCCTCAAGTCTCTTCTAACATCATCACTAAGAGGTACTTTACATTGGCTCTCTTTTGAGAAAGGAACCTTTTCTTATTTTCCCTTTGATGGAAAAGAAGGCTTTTGCTGAAATGTTGTGTTTGGTTTTGGCAAGGCATCTTGTAGATCTCTAGCCCTTTCAATGGCATATTGAAGGGTAGTGGGCTTGGTAGACTTAGCCAACCCATGAAGAGGTTCTGCTAACCCATAAATGAACATATAGACCCTTATTGCTACATAAAAATCAGGAACCATAATAGAAAGTTTTAGAAATTCAGAAATGTAAGTTTACATTTATGAATTTCCTGATTGTTTGAGCTTTTCTAACCCCATGAATGGTGTCTCTGTGTCTCTTTGATCAAACCTCTCCACCAACCTCCTTGCGAACTCTGAATATGCAATCACATTGGCTTGAACCAATGTAGACAAGCCATGAAACCACCAATCATGTGCCTCACCCTCAAGGTGCAGTGCTGCTATCTTGATGGCCTCCATCTCTGGTACTTTGTTTAGCTGGAAGTAGATGTCAAGATTCTCTACCCATGATTTGGCAGTGCCTTTTGATGACCCATCAAAGTTGGGTAAGAAAATAATTTCCATAGTTCACTGTATATCATGATTCAGAATGAATCCTCCACCTCTATTGTGATGCCTGGGTCTTCTATTGTCCTTGATATGACAAAATTATTGAAAAATCAAGTGATATTTAAATCTCTAAGATTGAAACTCATACTCCATGAAATAGTCTTCAAGAGTCTCTTTCTCTTGAAACCCTTCATTTCCCACTGCTAAGAATGTAGGCATTGTAGAGCGTTGGGAAATTTGTTGCCACTTCACTGGTTGATCACTCCAGTGATGAGAAATGTTGGAGCCTTCACCATGTAGAAACCCTTTAGGGGATTCCTTCTATTTTTCCATCCTCATCTCCTTTATTTCTCTATAAATATCTTGCATAGTTTTAAGAAGTAGCTTGGGATACTCCTTCTCTTCATCTTCTCCTGATAAAGGGTTTTCACGCTTGACTTCTTTATCATATGTATAATCAAACTTCTTGTTTATTCTTCTGAGATACCTCTTCACTCTATCTATGAGAGGATATCCTTCTTCTGATGACATATTAGCTTAATATGCACAAGCTGAGCCAAGATTATGCTCTGATACCACTGTAATATTCCCAAATGGGAAAAGCAGGAATATAGTGAAAAATGATGGAAAAGTAGTGTAAAACATCATATAAAAACATGATACCAATATAGAGCTTCTTCATTCATCATAATAGCAGAAAAAATGTATTATATAATGGGCCAAAAACCATATAGCAAGATAGAACAAGCCTCCAATAAAGAAAACCCTCAAGATGAGGTGCTACTACTATATCAAAATGTCGGAAGATTGGTATAGTGTAGTCATAAGGTGCACTTCTATAGAAAATGAAAATACAAAAATGAGGGGCTAATTTATTCCTCAAATATAATGTACAATGAAGATCAAGGCTCTCAACAACCTCCAAAAAAGTACCCAAAAAGGTTTTCAGAAATACACCATTATACAAGATGGGAATCAAATCCCAAGGGCTGAAGATTCACTGCAACATATAAACTGGAAAGGTGTGGCTGATATGATATGCCAAAGAATTTAGCCTCCTCCAATATACTCTTTAGATGAAATTCTGATCCCTTCTCTAGAAAGCCTCCTCCCCAAATGGTGTACTGAAACCACCCTGCAACTCCTCCCTGGAAATAATGTAATCCAAGACAAAATTTGTGTTGTAGGGGAAAATAAATAAGTGGCATGATGAAAAATGCTGCAATAAGGCTCAATGGCCTTCCTCACCAGCCTCCCAATGGAACAAAACCTTCCTCCACTGGAAAAAAGATCAGAAATCACCCGGATCTAGTCTCCACTGCAACAACTTGCAATTCAACACATCTCTCAATAGAAACTGCGTTGTACCACAAGATTGAAGCTTGGCCTGATGCCTGAATGTGTAAATGTAGTGCAAAGCTATTCCTAGAGGCTTCTCAAGGAAAGAGGTGGGATTCCCACTCGGGAACACCCTGTGCTAAAAAACCCTACAATCGTAGCTGAACATTTGGAGAAAGCTATATGTCTAAACATACCATATATCAAAATATAATAACATCAACATAAAACCATCAATAATATGGTTTCCATACTCTTCCTTATATAAGTGATGAGCTTCCTAACCCTAGGCCCCATTCATTTAAGACACTACTTCCATGCAAAGAGTCTCCAACTAAAACTGTTTTGTCCCATAATGAATGCCACTCCTCCATGACAATGCTGTTGATTTAGTCAAAGTTGACCCAATCTATGTGTTGCAACCCCTTTTCACACACAATGATGCTTAATTAATCTACCAAGATGTCCTCCTTTCACATTGGCATTGATTTTATTCATCTTAAGGAGATTTATGGATCTCTATATCCTTTTATTCATTAAACAAGAAAGAAAAAACAAAAATTAATATTCCAACTAGCTCATGGCTAATTGGGAATATTACACTCTCAGAACTTCATTCCCCTAGTACCTCAAGTTTAAGGATATATGTGGTAGTTACTCAATTGGCAGGATGTACCAAAATCTCTACTTGTTAAGAATCGGCCCTGGAATGCAAATGTCCCAAGCTTGTATGTGATATACACCCTGTGGGGAAACACGACCGAGTCCAAGGACCCAAGCACAAGTAGTTCACCCAGTGTGCTAGCGTGAGGAACTGGTATACATGGGGAATTTTTGGTTAAATAGGTCACTCGACGGAAGGGGAAAAGGGCCAACCTCAAATGGAAAAAGGATATTCAGGAAAGACCTAAAGGTTCCCAAAGAAGACCAGGGGCAACCTCTCTTGCAAAGTAACATAAGCCAGGATCCCTCGTCCGCCTAGGAAGTACTTTCCACATTCAAATAAGTGCCTTAATCACATTCAAATAAGTCCCTTGAGCACATTCAAATAAGTGCTATTTCCACATGAAATAAATGGTAAACGATTGAGAAAGGCTTCCTGCGCAGAGAGGTGATGCGACGACTTCATTGGGGTACTAACCAGGCTCACTGGAAGTGGAGCAATGTTTGTGAATCCTAGACAGTGACTCTACCAGGGCCACCAGGATTACTGGCAGCATAGCAACACAAAGGTACCAAATAAATATGTCGAATCCTTGAAGCCCATGAGGTTACTCCGACCCGTTCTATCCGGTCTCTGGAAATTAAATCATGGTGAGCATCTCGTGTAGTGAAATACAAGTGAAGCAATCATGCAAGGGCCAAATATGAGAGTAGTGGGACCCGCATGGGTGTAAGGAAATGTATACTAAGCCCCCCCCCCCCCCTCAAAGATGAAGCACAGGCAGAGATTTTGGGTTCTACGAGTGAATCGGCATTTGTTGTAGCTACTACAACACCCTCCAAAATTTAGTCCCCTTTAAAAATTTCGGAGCCCCTGATCTCTTTGATGAAGGTAAATATGATGTGCCCTTAGCCATGAATATTGAGAAAGTCCCTTTCAAGAATTTTCCTTCAAAGCTAAATTAATGACTTGTTTTCTTTGAGACTAGTCGCATGGTCGCAAAGTCAGAATCCTAATCAAAATTACACATTTGCAACTAAGCGACCTTGCGACCTCAAGGTCACAAGGTCACATGGTTGTAATTTCTATAAAAAATGTGTGTATTGTGACTATGCAACCTAGCGACCTTGTGACCTCTAGGTCACGAGGTCACATCCTTGCCTAAAATATTTACATTTGCAAATACGCGACCTAGCGACCTTGTGACCTCCAGGTCACGAGGTCACAAGATTGCAAGGTCGCATCCTTGCTCAACCAGCCATGATTTGTGACTTAGAGACCTGCATTAAATATCCACATGTGTGACCCATTTATAAATAAAAGGGTTGCGTAGGTCGCATTCAACCTGCACGACGGAGCAAACAAAGCCTCTAAGAAGCCAACTGGAGTGCATTTTTTTTTCATGTAAGTTTCCTAATCCTCCTGCTGTTTCCTATTTTTCTTAGATGTTTCCTTACCTACCCTATAACCTAGCCTATTAATTTATCTTGACCCCATTCCCTTGCAACCCAAATCCTCACTAGCTATCCAGCTAAGGTTTTAAGCTCACTTATGCTAAATCCTCTTTTCCTCCTATTCTAAGCCTTGCCTTGCCTCAATTTGCTACAAACACCCTTTCTTGGCTTTCTAAGAGGGCCCTCAGCTCTGATTTTCCCATCTCCCTTGGATTTTTTTCCCTCCATTGACCTTATTCCCCGCTGGTTGCGATCGCTTAGATTTATCTCAGAAATCCCTAATGCGGCCCTGCGATCCTACGACCCCGCGACCTTGCGACCTAGAGACCTCGTGACCTGGTTGCTAAGTCATGAAGTCACTAGGTCACAGATCATCGACTAACCACCCAAAACATGACTTTGAGACCTAGTGACCTTGCGACCTAGTCGTAGGTCGCCAAGTCACAGAGTCGCAGTTTTCAGATATTTCACACAGGTGCGACCTCGCGAACATGCGACCCGGTCGTTAGGTCGCCAATTCACAAACCTCCCTAATCCTACAAATAGTGCCCAGCATGGGTCGCAACAACCTAACCTGAGTAGTAAAATCATTCAAAGGTCTGGTCAGTCCCATCATATTTTGTTATCATGTCATATATCTTATCGTGGGATTGTTTTTTGAACATGCCAGGGGATATTGAAGCCGAGCTCAAGTGTGTTTCCATCTCTTCGACCTTAAGTGATATGGGGCATCCAGCAGTTTGGAAGACAAAAAAAAGCCCCAAGATAGAGATATCAGGAAAGTACATGCCTCCTCCACCACCCCTTATCTATGGAGACACTGCCTGTGTCTTTGGAAAAGGGGATAAGGTGACTTGGTATCAAGTATATTAGGAATTCATGAAGCCAAAATTCCTGGAAGATCTCGCGGATCGGAAAGTATATATTTAGGTTAAAAGGTCCAAGCTTCACTATGTAGGCGCTCATCCAATAATATTCCCATGCGTTGAAGTGATCGAATGGATCCTCGAGAATGTTGACTCCAAGGTCTGGGTCATCCGCGACCACTCAGGGAAAATTTTTTCCAACTTGACTAGGAAAAATGCATAAGTCTACTATGCACTCCAAGCTAAGGAAGAAACCTTAAACACTGATTGGGTCACCACACATGAAGTACCAGTGCCAAAAAACTTGAAGGGCTGGTGGGAGGACCCCGAGAATTTTAAGGCAAAAAAGGATCAGGAGTATAAAACAGATGGCCTTGAGAAGGTCTATAATCTCATGGCAACAATGATGTGTAAAATGTATGGCCGACAGGATACCACTACCTTCAATGGGGCTTGGGTCCCACTCATGTATGAAATCACCTCCTACGGCACCCATTTCAGCTGGGCTTACCTAGTAGTATCAGCCCTCAGAGCAAAAATATCAGCAACATAGGCACCATAAGAGGGATGCACATCATAATTTTACATGGCCTCTTACCTCTTAGAAGCAGTGTGCACGAGATGTCATTTCGAGGGATGGTTGCATAACTGGGATGTGAAGCATGGTGGGCCCATTCAAAAAGATCTGAACATATTCTGGGCTTCTAGGTATAAGCAGGATATGGAATCTATCTCACACAATTTCATCCCCATGCTCTACGGGAAGCTTTTCGATAAAGATGCCCCTTGCATGTCCAAGTGGGCTACGGAAACAGTAACCCAGGTGGCCAACTGGTCTCCCATTATATAGAGTACCTTTATCAGGGCCTTTGGATCATTCAAGGCACCTCATGCACTACCCAAGTATGTCATTGATAAAATACTACTACAAGAGGTGTGGTACCAAATGTGGAGTGGATTCTCCAAGGTCCTCAGCAAAGGAAAAAGGAATCCATGGCATACCCTATCGCTTACTATTGGTGCCTACATTGTTAAGGATTTCAAAGAGGTAGAAGCTGAGCCAGAGGACATCAAAGGTTTTCATTTCGTAACCTTCACGCATAGATCATATGATCCTAAAAGGATCGTCCCTACACACTGCAAATGGGCCAAGTTAAATTGGAATTACCAACACATGGAATGCCTTGTTGAGGAACAAGTTAGAAACTGGTACAAAAAATATAGGGAAGTCGCACTGGAAGAATCAGCTGACCTGAGTGGAGATCAAGAAGGTCAGGATGACCAAAATTTAGAAGAGAGGTTTGACATGCTAAAAATAAAGGACTCGGTAGGAGAGCTTCATCTTCCAAAGCTAAAAATCCAAAGAATACTACAAGTAGTAGTATTTCTAAAGAGCAACAAGAAAGGTGAGACAAATAGGCCAAGGCACAGCAAGAGGCTAAGAAGAAGATGAGAAAGGAAGAACTCAAAAGCACCCAAGATACCTTGGCACCACAATAGGAAGAATATAAGTGAAAGAAGCAGGTTGAAGAACAACAAAAAAACTAGCAGAAAGAGGAATGGAAGAAGAAGTAGGGAGAAGAGGCCCACAAGAAGGAGGAAGAAGAACACAAGAAGAAGGAGGAAGAGGAACAAAAGAAGAAGGAAGAATAAGAACGACAGAAGAAGGAGGTCATGTGCAGGTTGAATGAGGAATAGGATAAAGAAGAGGTCGAAAGGAGGAGAAAGGAAGAAGAAACTCAGAAGTTTTAGGAAGGCTCATCCAAGGAAGCAGAGGGAAACAATACAACACTCTCAAGGTGTAATATTCCCAAATGGGAAAATCAGGAATATAGTGCAAATTGCTGGAAAAATAGTGTAAATCATCATAAAAAAGCAAGAGGCCAATATGGATACCTTTCATATGTTATAATATCAGCAAAATATGCACAAATAATGGGCCATAATATGTACAACAAGAAAGAACAAGCCTCCAATGGATAAAATCGCTCAAAAAGAGGTGTTGCTACTATATATAAGAGTTGGAAGGCTACTAAAATGTTGTTTCAAATGAAATACTATAGAAAATGATTACACAATAGATCTAAGGCTGATATGTGCCTCAAAATATAGATCTAATACTATACAACCTCCTTTGAAGAACCCCTTAAGGGTTTTCATCAAAACATCATGTACAAGATGGGGATCTAGGCCCTAGGGATGAAGATCCACTACAAAATACAGATATGGAAAGTGTGGCTGACATGTTATGATCAATATAATAGCTTCCTCCAATAGATCCTCTAAATGAAAGGCAGATCCCTTTCACTAGAAAACTGACTCTCCAAATGGTGTGCCAATCCACCATTCAACTCCTACAGAAATAACGCAGATCTGGAATTAAACTGCACTATAGGGATAAATAAATGGTGTGCCTAATGCCAAGATTTGAAAATAAGCACAAGGGCCTTCCTTACTGTCCTCCCAATGGAAATTAAGCCTTCTCCACTGAAAATGAGCAATGAAATGTCCCAGATCTAGTCTCCACTGCTGTAACCTGCAAAACAACTCAACTCTCAACAGGATTTCCATTGTAAATGAAATATGAAGCTTGGAATTAAGCCTGATAGTGGAAAATGTAGTACCAGACTCCTCCAAGAGATTCTCAATGGAAGAGGTGGGATTCCCGATCAGGAACACCCTATGCTAAACAACACTCAATCTCAGCTAAACAACAAGAGAAAGATATATGTCTAAACATGCCATATATTCAGAAAATTTATATACCAATACATATTGAATATGGATTCCATCCTCTTCCTTTTATAAGATATGATTTTGAAAAGCCTAAGCCCCATCTAATAATAGCACTACTTCCATGCAAAGCATCTCCATCTAAAAATGGGTTGTTTTTCATTGATGACCACTCCTCCATGACAACGGTGTTGATTGGGTCAAAGTTGACCCAGTCAAGGTGTTCCAACCCCTTTTCACACCTAAGGGTGATCAATTAAGCTTCAAATATCTATCCATTTCACATTGGCATTGATTTATTCATTATTAAGGAGAATTATGGACCTCCATTGTCCTCTTATTCATAAAAAAAAATCAGCAAAATTTTTTTTAATATTCCAACTAGATCATGGCTAATTGGGAATATTACAGTCCTCCCTTCCCAAATGTTGCATGTCCTCAAGAAAATGACAAGGTGAGTGCTGCAAATCTTCTCCTCCACCACTGGTGACACCAATATGTGATAAGCTTCCCTCATAAGCTAAGTTTCTACCAATTAATCCCTCCATGAAATGCTCCTCGAAAGTTCTTATGAGATGTAAATAATTCATCCTACAAGGAGACAATAGTTCCAATGAAAAAAACATGGTTTGCCCAATGTTCTACCTGAAACATGTAGCACAGTGAACATGCAGAATTTCTCTCCCATAGGTCACATACATTCCCCCCATCCTCCCTCCAAATTCCCATAAAAATAATTAGTACATCATCAATGTATGGGATCAAAACTAAATACATGCAAATAATTTTTTTTACAAATGGAGGTGGGTCATAGTCCCACATGTTGAACCAGCATAGTAAATCTCCTAACTACATCAGATATTGATATGGTAAGTGGTTTCCCCACCACTTACTTGCGTCCCAAGTATTCTCACAATGGCTAAAAGTGTGAGATATGTTTGGTTCTTTTGGAGTGCACCCACAATGATACAAAATCTCCCTATGTCCTTCAAGGGAGTGGCCATGTTAAGAAATGTTTATGGCCCAAAGTTGGCCATGAATTTTATATGGAATAATGCTCCTCCTTGAAGCTATGGCCTGCATATACATGGTAAAGGAATGCAAGTAATCATCAAATGAAACATTATGTACAGAAGCATGTTCTTTACCAAAATTTTTGTTCATACAGATGGAGTGGTTTATAGATATATCCCCTCTCATTCCAAAAGAGGAGAGATGTGGCTGAAATAACTCCTTCATTGAGTCATGTATCTCTTCTAACTCCACATGGTTCATGCATCTTTGAAAATGCTGATATAGTTCCTCTTCAAAGCCTTCCCAAGTGTAGATTTCCATGATAATGTTATAGGACCTCATGGAATAGGTATGGCTGAAAAGAACTCTTCATAAGCCCTTTGTAGCAACTTATCCTTGAGCTTGGAGGCTCTAGATAAGAATATCCTACCATGATAGTAGATGACTTCTTCTTGGACTAAATATCCCTCTTCATGTAGTTGGTCATCAAGTATCCTGCATGTGAAAAGATCCTTGGAATAATCCACCACCAGTTGGGATTTCCAGTATGGATCAATCTTCCATAGTGACAGCGCTGATTATCTATCAAAAGGAAAATTTGTCATATGGTTGTTTTCCTCCTTGACATCTCCCATTCCAAAGGTTCTCGTTGGGATTTTTCTATCCCCTCCTTGCTGCTCTTCTTGCACATGCACATGTTCAAATAAATATTGAAGCTTTGGGAGGTTAGTCTCCCATGGGAAGCTATCATCCATCCATAAATTCCTTCGTTTAGCCAAAGCATGCATGTGTGTACACCATCTTCTACTATGTATGGAACATTTTTCCTCAAATGAGAACATATTTTGAGTCTCCATAGCGAAGGAAGGTCTTCTTTCCCCATGATGGTGTCATCCTCCAATCGTGCAACATTTCCTCTCAGCACAATATGTGATGAAAGAGTGGGTAATGGTGATAATGGAGGAATATATTCCTCCTCCTTGAGCCTACCCAAGAGTCTTAGAGTTGTATCATGGTCTTCTAATGCTTCAATTCCTCTTGGATCTATGAATGGAGCATCAAGATGTGAGACATTTCTCACCAAATCTAGATCAGGTGGTCTCCCAAGTGGTTTACCAAAATATAGTGATGTCTCATGGACCATTCTCATGTGCATAACAGATGGGATCATCATATCCCTAATTCTATTGTGCAAATTCAACTCTGTTTCTTGTGTGGAATTTTTATGATAGTTGGGTACCACTCTTAATGATGCAAGAGTGCCTCTAATTGGAGAAATTTCTCCATCCTCATCTCCAGGTGGGGGTGGATCATCTCCTGCTATTCCAGCACTGTGATCCCTTTATTTTTCTTCTTCTTCTTCCTCCTCATCATCTGATAAGGCATCTATCTAGTGTGCCTTTCCTGCTGCATATCTATGTCCAGGTGCCCAAGATTCTTGGCATGTGAAGCAAAGATTCCTCCTCCTCAAATCTCTTCGGACATCATCATCAAGAGGTTTTTTATTTTGGCTCTCCTTTGAAAGAGGAGCCTTCTCATCTTTTCCCTTTGATGGAAAAGAGGGCTTGTGCTGAGAAGTTGCCTTTGATTTTGGCAAGGCATCTTGAAGATCTCTAGCCCTTTCAATGGAATCTTGAAGGGTAGTGGGCTTGGTAGACTTAACCAAACCATCAAGAGGTTCATCTAACCCATCAATGAACATATACACCCTTCTTTCTGCAGATAAATCAAGAACCATAATAGAAAGTTTCAAAAATTTGGAAATGTAAGTTTCTAGATTACCTTATTGTTTTAGCTTTGCAAGCCCCATGAATGGTGCTTCAGGATCTCTTCTATCAAAAATCTCCACCAGCCTCCTAGTGAACTCTGAATATGCAGCCACATTGGCATGACCTAATGTAGACAAGCCATGGAACCACCAATCATGTGCTTCACCCTCAAGGTGCAGCGCTGCTATCTTAATGGCCTCTATTTTTGGAACTTTTTTCAACTGGAAGTAGATGTCAAGCTTCTCTACCCATGATTTTGCAGTGCATTTAGATGACCTATAAAATTTGGGTAAGAAATATCTACCCATAGTGCGCTGTAGATCATGATTCTGAGTCAATCCACCACTTCTATTGTGATGCTTGGGTCTCCTATTATCCTTGACTTGAAAAAAATCTTGAAAACTCAAGTTGTCCTTGAATATCTGAGTTTGAGACTCGTACTCCCTAAAATAGTGTTCAAGGGATTATTTCTCTTTAAACCCTTCATTTCCCACAGCTAATAATGTAGGCATAGCAGAGCGTTGGGAAACTTTTTGTTGTTGCACTGGTTGATCACTCCAGAGATGAGAAATGCCAGAGCCTTCACCATGATGAAATCATTTAGGGTATTCCTTGTATATATCCATCCTCATCTCCTTTATTTCTCTAGAAAAGTCTTGCATGAATCTAAGAAGGATCTTTGAAAAATCCTTCTCTTCATCTTCTCCTCCAGATAAAGGGGTTTTACCCTTGTCTTCTTTTTCATTTGTATAATCAAAATTCTAGTGTCTTATTCTTTCATAACTCTTCTCTCTATCAGTAAGAGGATTTCCTTCTTCAGATGACATATTGACTTTTCAATATGCACAAGTTGTGCAAATATTATGCTTCGATACCACTGTAATATTCTGTAATATTCCAAAATTTGCATGTAGCAAATTGGAATATTAATCTTTGTTGATTTCACAAAGGAGCTGAATAAATGGGTAAGGAGGCCCATAAATTTTAGAAATAAGAATAAAATATTTCATATTGTGAAAAGGGATCATCATAGGAGCTGTATTTCACACCCTCGCGTGTGAACAGGGTCATTTGCATGTGGAAAAGGTCAAGTTTGACCAAGTGAACAACGCTAGGATAGGAGGTGGAGAACACTTTGAGAGATAGAATAGTATGAATGGGAGGAAGATTCCTTGGTGGAGGAAATCCTAATGAGTAGGACCCATGGTGAGAGGGATTTCACTTGTTTAAAAGGAGGGCAAGGCAGCCATTGTTTTTCATGATATGGATTATTGATTTCTTGGTCTTCTTAGACTTTGTGCATCCTCTTGCTGTTTAGAAAAGTAGATGTGTTGCTTAGCACAAGGCATTACTATTTAGGAATTCCTTCTCCTTCATTAAGAGGCATCTTGGAGGAGTATTTCTCTTCATTTCTCCACATTCATGCCTCAAGCCAAGCATCCTCCTTCAGCTATAGCACAATTTCTGTTTAGAGTTGAGTTGTATTGCAGGCTATTGCAGTGGAGGTTCCTCAACACCATTTCCTGAGATTATTTTTCAGAGGAGGAAGCTTCTTTCCTTTGGGAGATCATTTGGGAAGCCCTTGGAGCATATTTCATATCTTGGAACTTGGCCAACCTATTTTCTTACACCCACAACGTAGTATCCCTCAGTCACTGTGTTATTTTCAAAGAGTATTTGCAGTGTGGGTTGCAGGGTTTGTTTGGAGGGTGAGATCTTCAGTGTTAGAATCAAAATTTCACTTGGAAGATCAATTGGAGGAGGTTTTTCAGCTTGTGCATAATCTACAGCCATCTCCATCTAGTTCTTGAGTTGCAGCTGCTACTCAGTCTTGAGACTGCAACTCCGGCATTTTTCCATTTTTGCATATTTGAGCCAATCCTTCCAGGACTGCCTTGAAATAGTATTTGGGAGCTTCTATCTTCACTCCCAACATTGTATGAGCTATATCATTCCATATCCATGTATTGACATACTCCAGCAACAATTATTCTTAATAAAACTGCGTTATCCTAGCCTTGTATACTTTTCTGTGTAGCAGTGGGCTTGTAATTTATGTACTTGTTTCTCGAGGCTGATTTTTCCTATCTTGACTAACTCTTTCCTCAAGATCTTGTATCTATTTGCTGCTATAAGACTAATAATATGGCTAGATTTTATTCTTACATTTTCTAATTTGATGTAACACTACTCTTTCATTATTATGTTCGTGGATTGTTGTAGCTCCATTTTGGAATATCTTAAGATATTTCCAATAATGTTGATTTTCCCTATTTTGGGATATTACAGTGGTATCAGAGCATAATCTTTTCTTAGCCTGTGGAAATCAGCCAATATGATATCAATATAAGAGAATATGGATAGAAATAAGACTCCATTATTTGGAGGAAATAAGGAGGAGAGGCTCTCAAAGCTTCTTCCCAAATCTGTACAGAGCATTCAAGGAGATCTCAAGAAGATTAGAAGGGAGATGTGTATAGAATCACCAAGGGGGTTTGAATCTAAATAAAACTCTATATTTTTATATGATGAGTGTGAGAATTTAGCTACACATAATGATACATAGTGCAGACATATGCCCATATTTTCCATGAGACGAATTGAAGAAGATGGAATGACTAGGAGAGAAACTCTTAGTGATTTTGTACAAGCGTATGAGTCTCAAACTCAGAAGTTTAGAAACCATATCACTTTTCTATATTTCTGAAAGATCAAGGTGAAGAGAAGAAAGCAACATGATAGGAGTAGATTCCTCTTATGCACTTTTGATGGTTCACCTACATGTTCATCTAAATCTTGGGTGTAAGAACTAGACACCTTTTTGCAGCAACACCAAATTTCTGAAGATGAAGCCATCAGAGTTGCAGCACTACATTTTGGAGGTAAGGCCTATGCATGGTGAATATTTGAGTCCTTTTCTTTAAAGAATTCAAATACTTCTTCTTATGCTGGGTTTACTAAGACATTGGTGGAAAAATTTGAGGGGAAAATTTCTGAGACACATGTGGTGGAACCAAACAAACCTAAGCAAACAAAAACCTTGCATGTGATGGAGGAAACCATAAACTCAAGTCCACTTCAGAAACCATTGAGGAGGCTGAAATATTGCATATTACCTTGCTAGAGGCAAGACCTGTATCTCATATTGTTGAACAAGAGGGCATGGATATCCCTTTCTCAAAAGAGGATCCAATTCTTGGAGAGTTGCACATACATATTGATGAGGGTGAGGGAAACACCGATGTCATGTCTAGAGTTTATCTAGCACCTCATGTAGAGGAGGAGGGAGCCATTTCTCCAAATAGAGGGATTCTTGTATCATTGCAATAAATTCCCTAGGATATCACATGTGCAGATCAAGGCACAACTCATGATTCACATGTGCCATTGATGATAGGGTGTGAACATATGGAGAAACAAGGAGGAGGTAGGGAGGATGATCAAAATAATTTGATGAGGAGCACACACCCCTATCCATTTCAGAGGGTTGATACATAGAAGAGGGAGACTGGATTGCGCAGTGAGGGCCAGGACAAGTCTTTCCATTCATATATGCAGTCTACTCTTGATGATGATTTCTCATTGCATGGAGACATTTCACCAAGGAGACCACCAGATCAGTAGATGATGAGAGATGCTTCGCATTTTGAGGCACCACTCATTGATTTCAAAGGAGTGGAGTCCTTGGGAATTCATTGTATAGCACTGAGAGCCTTGGGTAGATTCAAGGAGGAGAGAGGCATTCTCTCAGCATCATCTTTTCCCACTCTCATTTCGAATTCTACGCTGTGGAAGAAGAAGTAGGGGAAGGATAGCAACCTTCCAACTTGCATCTTTGGCATGGGAGATGTTAGAGAGGAGGATGACCATATGACAGATGTTCTTCATGAGAGATCATCAACGCTGTCACTATGGAGGATAGAACCATATCAGAACTCCCAGCTATTGGTGGAGTATTCCAAGGATCTTTTCACTTGTATGATATTGGATGACCAGCTACATGAGGAAGGATATTCAGTTATAGATGGGGTCATCTACTATCATAGTAGGATCTTCTTATCTAGATCTTCCGAGCTCAAGGAGAAGTTGCTACAAGGATCTCATGAATATTTCCTTTTCAGCCACCCTTATTCTATGAGGGCATACCACACCATCATGGAGGGGTATTTTTGGGAAGGCTTTGAGGAGGAGATGTATCAGCATATAAAGAGATGCATGGATCATGTGGAGATGGAGGAGATACATAACTCTTTGGAAGAGTTAGCACAACCACCCCTTTTCTCTTTGAGTATGAGAGGAGACTCATCTATGAGCCACTCCATTTGCATGAGCAAGACATATGGTAAGGGTATTGCTTTTCTGCATAATGACTTGTATGATGTATATATGCATCCCTTAACCATACATGTGTAGGGATTTTCTTAAAGGAAGAGAATTCTTCCTTCTACATCTCATGGTCTACTTTAGGCCATAAGCAGTATTGGTGATGGTCACTCCCTAGGAGGAATTGGGGAGGCTTTATCTTTTGCAAAGCATGCTCACTTTGCACCATACACCATACACTTTCTCCAAAATTGTGAGGAGATTGGAGCAGCAAGAAAGTGGTGGGGAGGCCACCCATCATTTCATTTTTTATTGCAGTTGAGAGTCAAGCTAATTTGGCTACATTTGAGGGACCATTTTCCTTCTCCCTTTCTTCATATGGCAGCTAGCATGATTCTCATTGTAGTTCCTTATGTTGTTGTTGTTCTTATTTTTATTGGGAGCATGATTGGGGGATTGGCACTTTGGTTGGATGTGTCCCTTGGGGGAGATATTTCCCACATTGTTTGCATTGCATGTTCTAATGGGAGCATGAGAGGTGATATGGCCACCACAACAAAACATTGGTTTCTTTATGAGGTGAGCTATGGGATTGATTGGATGCCATATGATGGTGATTTCCAACTCATCACATATGAGATGGTTTGGGCTAACATAAGTCATAACATTGGAGAGAAGGTCCTTGAGGATCTAGTCTTCTTCTTTCCACTTGAGGGCAAAATTATTGCAGCCCAGGATTAGCAAACACTCTACACTTATCTTAAGTGGAGAGGAGGATAGCGTGGGGTAGGCTATTTTTTCTACCATGTTCAGATCTTCAACCCACCTACTTTTCAGGGGCCAAAGGTGGAGGAGAAATTTCAGGAGTTGCCATGTTGGGAGGTAACTCACTTCATATGGATGACTTCTTGGGGATGGAGGATCCACATAAGAATGATTATTCCCAATGCGTTTCAAATATCATGCCTCACGGGAACCTCTGGACAACACCTTATTGCCTTCTTGAGTACTCTACTTATTCATGATGATAGCTATTTAGCTAACTTGCATGCTTGGGAGGAGAAATATGGAGATTTATTGATGAGACAACATCTCATTCCTTGGAGAAGCATATCACATATGGATGCTACAGTAGGAGGAGGGGAAACTTCTCAGTTCTATCCTTGCATTTGCTTGAGGACAAGCAATATTGGGGAGGGGAGGACTGTAATATTCCAAAATTTGCATGCAGCAAATTGGAATATTAATTTTTTCTAATTTCACTTAGGAGCTGAATAAATGGGTAAAGAGGCCCATAAATTTCAGAAATAAGGATAAAATACCTCATAGTGTGAAAATGGATCATCATAGGAGCTGGATTTCACACCCTCATGTGTGAACAGGGTCATTTGCATGTGGACAAGGTCAAGTTTGACCAAGTCAACAACATTGGGATAGGAGATGGAGAACACTTTGAGAGACAACGCAGTATGAGTGGGAGGATGATTCCTTGGTGGAGGAAACCCTAATGAGTGGGACCCATGATGAGAGGGATTTCACTTGTTTAAAAGGAGGGCAAGGCAGCCATTGTTATTCATGATATGTATTATTGATTTCTTGGTTTGCTTAGACTTTGTGCATTCTCTTGTTTTTTAGCAGAGTTGTTGTGCTGCTTAGCACAAGGAATTCCTTCTCCTTCCTTGAGATGCCTCTTTGAGGAGTATTTCTCTTCATTTATCCACATTCAAGCCTCAGGCCAAGCATACTCCTTTAGCTACAATGAAGTTTCTGTTTCAAGCTGAGTTGTGTTGCAGGGTGTTGCAGTGGAGGTTCCTCAACACCACTTCCTGAGCTTATTTTTCAGAGGAGGAAGCTTCTTTCCTTTGGGAGCTTAGTTGGGAAGCCCTTGGAGCACATTTCGGATCTTGGCACTTGGACAACCTATTTTCTTGCACCTATAGTGCAGTATCCCTCAGTGACTGCGTTATTTTCAGAGAGTATTTGCAGTGTGGGTTGAAAAGTTTGTTTGGAGGGTAAGATATTCAGTGTGAGGATCAAAATTTCACTTGGAAGATCCATTGGAGGAGGTTTGTTCAGCTTGTGCATCATCTATAGCCATATCCATCCAGTTCTTGAGTTGCAGCTGCTACTCAGTCTCGAGACTGCAATTCCGGGATTTTGCCATTTTTGCATATTTTAGCCAATCCTTCCAGGATTGTCTTGAAATAGTATTTGGGGGCTTATATCTTCACTCACTACATTGCATGAGCTATATAATTCCATATCCATGTATTTACATACTCCAGTAGCAGTTATTCTTAATAAAACTACGTTGTCCTAGCCTTGTATACTTTTATGTGTAGCAGTGGGCTTTTAATTTATGTACTTGTTTCTCGAGGCTGATTTTGCCTATCTTGAGTAACTCTTTCCTTAAGATCTTGTATCTATTTGCTAATAAAAGACTAATAAGATGGCTAGATGTTCTTCTTACATTTTATGAGTTGATGTAACATGGCTCTTTCATTATTATGTTTGTGGATTGCTATAGCTCCACTTTGGAATATCTTAAGATATTCCCAATAGTGTTGATTTTCCCTATTTTGGGATATTAAATATTCCCAAATGGGAAAAGCAGAAATATAGTGAAAAATTCTAGAAAAATAATGTAAATCATCATATAAAACAAGAGGCCAATATGGATACCTTTCATATGTTATAACAACAGCAAAATATGCACAAATATTGGACCATAAGATGTACAAGAAGAAAAAACAAGCCTCCAATGGACAAAATCCCTCAAAATGAGGTGTTGCTACTATATTTAAGAGCTAGAAGGCTACTATAACGATGTTTTAAATTAACTTCTACAAAAAATTATTACACAGTAGATCTAAGTCTGATATGTGCCTCAAAAGATAGATCTAATATAGATCTCAACACTATACAACCTCCTTTGAAGAACCCCTTAAGGTTTTTTAGCAAAACACCATGTACAAGATGGGGATCTAGGCCCCAGGACTGAAGATCCATTGAAAAATATAGATCTGGAAAGTGTGGCTGATCTGATGTGATAAATAGAATAGCGTCCTCCAATAGATCCTCTAAATGAAAGGTAGATCCCTTCCACTAGAAAACTAACTCTCTAAATGGTGTGCCAATCCACCCTCCAACACCTCCTACATAAATAACGTAGATCTAGAAGTAAATTGCACCGTAGGGATAAATAAATGGTTTGTATGATTTCAAGTTCTAAAAATAAGCACAAGGGCCTTCCTTACTGTCCTCCCAATGGAAAGGAAGCCTTCTCCACTGAAAATGAGCTATGAAATGACCGAGATCTAGTCTCTACTACTGCAACCTACAAAACAACTCAACCCTCAATATGATCTGTGGTATAAATTAAAGATGAAGCTTGGACTTAAGCTTGATAGTGGAAAATGTAGTACAAGACTCCTCCAAGAGCTTCTCAATGGAAGAGGTGGGATTCCCGATCAGGAACACCCTGTGCTAAACAACACACAATCTCATCTAAACAACAAGAGAATGATATATGTCTAAAAAAACCATATATTCAGAAAATTCATATACCAATACACAATGAATATGGATGCCATCCTCTTCCTTTTATAAGATATGATCTTGAAAACCCTAAGCGCCATCCAATAATAGCACTACTTCCATGCAAAGCATCTCCATATAAAACTTTGATGTCTTTCATTGATGACCACTCCTCCATGACAATGTTGTTGATTTGGTCAAAGTTGACCCAGTCAAGGTGTTCCAACCCATTTTCACACCTAAGGGTGCTCAATTAAACTACCAAGATCTATCTCTTTCACATTGGCATTGATTTATTCATTATTAAGGAGAATTATGGACCTCCATTGTCCTCTTATTCATAAAACAAATCAGCAAAAAAAAATTTAATATTCCAACTAGATCATGGCTAATTGAGAATATTACATAAGGACTGGGGAAGAAGAAGATATGCCACATATTGAGGAACCCCCGACAATCCCCATGATGGGTGTACACCTCCCACTCTTGGAACTTGGCATCCCATAAGAATAGGAAGATGATGTATTAGACTTGACAAGACTATAATATGACCAGTTCACACATAAGATCACGCAGGAGAAGAGAAGGTTCGTCACATGGAATCCAGCCGATCCCCTCGTAGTGACCATGGAAAAGGACATAGTCTTGGATATTATGACTAATCCCATCATGATAGCATCGGTGGGAACCGCTTTCGCAGCAACTACGGAGAAAAATGTCAGAAGGATGAGCAGGGAGATCTTATCCTTTCAAAAAAGACTCCAGGCCTCCAAACAAAAGGCAGCTCAGGTTGAAAAGGAAAAGAGGCATTGGAGGCAGAAAATAAAAGGCTCCAATTCACAACCACTCAAGCCAATGGGTTACCAATCACTATTCAAGAGGATTTGGTTACTTTGGAGACTTCCATGAAGCAGGTATATGAGGAGATGAAAGCTATAGAATAGACAGTGTCCTCACTACTAAAGGCTTAGGAAGAGACTAAGAAGAAGTATGCACAACTAAAGGAAGCCTCTACAGAACTAGAGATTATGCTTGAATGGTCCGAAAGGTATCCACAGGCTCCTAACACCTTGCTAAATAAATATTGGATCTACACATATAATGAAAAAGTATAGATACATATGAAAATACAATCCAAGGATATGCTTGTAAAGGATGTGGAAAAGGTGATGTCTAGCTATGAACACCTGATCAGTGGCATCGATTCGATGGCGGAGGTACATCACATTCCTTCCTTAGGGGCATTGGACACGTAGAAGACAAGGGAGGAAGTGACCCAAGACATCCAAACATTCCTGGAACCCATCAGGCAAGAATCTATGTCCAAATAACTTGCAGCCTCAAAGGAGAACACTCATCAGTTCATCATCGCACCAGTCCAGGTCTATACCAAGCTAGCTTCCCTATCCAATAAAATCTCTATGAAAAAATGCACTTTGATTCTAGACACTCTCGAGTGTTTTCACAGGTTAGGAGAAGTCACACCTCAGGTCCCTCCAGTGGCCGCAGACTATCAGGCCTGGAAGAGTTATCTTAGGGAAAAAAAACAGATAGAAGTCCTGGGCCTTTCCATCACCCAGTGGCTCCCTTGAAAAGGAATTTTATTATAGGTCATAGGTTGCGAATAGAATTCAGTCGCAGGTCACGAACATGACCCAGTTGCAGGTCACAAATAGGACCAATTTGCAGGTCGCAACATCACCTGGGTCGCAGACCATGCCAGCAGTTAGGAATCTGAAAGGACAGGGCTACCCAAAAGTCACTTTTGTTCTATAAGTACTCCCTCCGAGGACAATGTAAAGGAACTTTTTTGAACTCCACAAGGAGAAGAGATAATTTTATTACATTGAATGCACAATTCCGAGAATGAATACAAACCAATTTTTTGACTCCACTACTGGATCTAATGAAAGCTCATGCGTGTTAGTATTATGAATATTATGTCTTTACGTATTTGCTATCTTTTGTAATTAACTAGTCTGCGTTTTCTGTTTATATGTCATATATACGTTTAAGATATTTGGATGTGTCAATGATATGTGGATGTTTCTGCTCAAGGATGTTTCAATAACTTAGTTGTTAATATCATTTTAATCTTTTGGAAAACTCTTAAGGAATTGAAGGGTGTTTCAATCATAGAGAACTATTTCTTGTATGGTCAAGCAAGCTTCTGTATGAGAATGACCCTAATTATGTGTTGCTAACAACATTTCCTTTGGCCACATGCTTTGAATCTCACTTTTCTATTTATAATGCTTCATTTTCAGAAGGACTCATTGACCATTGGTCTTGTTTCATTCGAGCAGTTGTGCATCCTCTTGCCCGCGAGGCACACCTCCATCCGAGAAAGGCATATTCAACGGTAGCTGGACCTATACCTCAGACAAGATACCTATCACAAATGGTTTAGAGTCTAGTTGGAAATTTATACCAAAGAGATACCCATACTGTTGGTTAGTCATTTTTTCCCGTCAACAAGAGGAAAACATATAATAATTAAGTGAGCATAATAAATTCACTTATTTTAGAGGATGAAACACTTAGATGCTTATCTTAAACAAAAATAGAGCCTAAAAATAATGATTTTTGTTTCAAAAATTAAAAGATAAAGGATAGGAAGAAATTAGATGGTTTCTTGAACAACTTGATCATCAGTTGCATAAGAAAAATAGAGAAAATACAGTGTCACTAAAAACATCACAAGAATCCGATAAAAATAGCTACAATTTCCTACAAATTTCTTCTGCAAATTGTCAAATACACTAGTGCCAAAAGGGTATGACCTTCAGATATCCAACCCTCTCAATGACTTAATTATGAGTACATATAGAAAATAAAACAATATTACACCTCTAGGGGTTAAATCTTGATCCATAACAACTAATTAATGAGCCTAATGACTCATAGCCTAATCCTAGGGAAGTTAGAAACAACTTTCCCCTTTTTTAGCTAACTAGTTGAGATTTTCTCTCAAGTCATTAAACATAATATTCGTGTACAAATATGACCGTAAATAGGCCTATTAACCATAAAACATCTCATGAGACAGCTGTTACATCGAGAAATTTTACCTTTGACCTCCACGTGTCAAGGCAATTCTTCAAACCCAGAAACACAACAAAATTTCTTAGAAGTGCAATGAAACAAGAGGGGTCAAAGATGAACTGATATCTCTTTAAACATAACACTGTTTACAAAAATGGGAGAAGTTTTTGTAAAAAATATTTATGTGAAGGAAATTCTCTCTCTATTTTTTGAAATTCTTACCATATTCTCGGAATCCATGCCACAACAGAATGACTAAAATAGGAAATTGAATTGGAGAATTTGATTTTTTGAAAAAATAGGGTTCAAAATTTGCTACATAGCTCCCAAATCTTAACACCTGTGCATAAACAGAAGGATTTTTTTGTTCTTTGATGTTTTATTGACAAAAACCTCTTTCACTTTGATAAAATTCATCTCCATTACTTTAGAAATTGATTTTTAAGTAAAACTATCCCTATGTGCAACAAATGACCTCAAAACCCTAAAAATCATGCCAATCACCTCCTTCTTCTGACACCAAAAATTTCACCCCTTGTTGGACAGAATTTTGAATTATGGATAAAATACGCTTCCCTATACAGGTGCTAATCTAGAACAATAGGTTAAAGACTATACGGCTCCCTTTCTTAACTAAGAACATACACACATAATGGATTAGATGCTTACTTTGAATCCAAGCGCTTCCAAATGATTCCTTCTGTCGCTTCCATTGTAGCTTCAAATTACAGCCGACTGTGCAAAATATTTCCTACAAGAATTAACACTAAACAACAGAAGATAGAAATAATACAGACGTCTATTAAAGTTATTTTTCTAAATCAGTAAAGAATAATCCATATACATCAACTAAGATATTTAAATATGGAAAATCAAAGCTAATATAGATGCATATAGGGAAAATTAAGTTCTATTCTTTATTAATTATAGAAGGAGAGGTTACAACCAAATGACTGATTTAGTGTCACCATCTCCAGCAACATCCCAGCCTCATCACAATGTAGATATCTCTATAAAATTGTCACTAAAATCAATCTCCTCAATGAAAAATTCACCAACATTTCTCTACACAAATTCTTCCTTCTCAAACACTAAGATCTGTGCTCAATTTATAGAGAGGCTGAGGTAGTTTTAAAATCAATTACTTTCCAATAATAGGAAAGACATGTTCCCAATCTTGTATATGTCAAATGGACACATGGATTCGAATTTTGACACATGTGAACTCTTCTAGAAGGCACTGGCCTAATGGAGATTTCAGAACAATGATAATTTCGCTCCCAATGTGACCAACACACTCATGGATGTCGGGAAGTGCTTTGCAGAGCAACCTTGCATGGGGCTACCTACATATGAAATTCACTTAGTCCCTTTATAGGTAGCATTGGTGAGCTCTCATATGATATATTATAAAATTCAAACTTTGGAAACCTTTGTAGATGAAAGTCTTTGATTGATTTGTCTTGTTAGTTGTCTTAGGTGATATAGAAATTGAAATGTTAGGGGATGATAGACCATATACATTGGTCCTAGAGATGATGCCCAGTTAACCAAGTCATTGGGGATGATGCCCAAATTGACCTATAAGACCCCTACAATTGTGACATGGTCTCTTATGAAATTTAGGGCAAATAAAATTGTTATATCATGATTATAACCCACCTCTTTCACTTTCCTACAAACCCTAGACAACTTGCCTGATCAAAAGACCTTATAAAATATGATGAATTGACCTCTTGCATATGAATGGGCTCATATATTGAGATATTTCCTCCTTTTAATTTCATCTTTCCACTGGTATCTTCCATGTTTGAATTTTCTTCTGAAAGGAAACCCTAGTTTCACACAAGAATATGTAAGGGGGCTTGAGCTGCAAAACAGGGGTGAAAATGCAACAAGTTGAGAGTATGGAATGGAGGGTGTGGACGGAAAGAAAAAATATGAAAAAAATATGGGGAGTATGGAATTTTTCTAGGAAGACAATGAAAGTGAATTTCTTCAACTTAAGTGAGGGAAACAAAGTGAAAAAGGAAAAACATAGTCCTAGTCTAGTAGTGCATCAACAAGCTAGGGTAGTGTGGGAAATTGATGAAATGAGTGAAATAAAGTGAGGGGAATGTTGGGGAGTTTCTAATGAAGGATATTAGGTATTTATGGGCCAAGAAACTATGAAATTTCCTTATCAAGTGAAGCAAAACCATGAAATCACATAATCACAGTAAAAACACAACAACAAACCCTAGGGAAGGAGTTTATCAATTTTGTGAATAAATTGATTGAAGAAAATATTTGTAATTGTCCCACATACTTTTTTGAAGCTATTTGAAGAAATTATTTGGAGTTTTCCCTTGTTATTTCCTTCCGTATGTCTCCAAAACAAAATCACGGCAAGTTTCCAGAAACATAGCAGAAGCACAACAGGCTAATGAATTGAGTAATTTGGTGATGTAATCTAAACCTTTGATGGTTGTGGAAATTTTTACAATGCAAGACAAGAGACCTTGAAGACTTGGAAGGATAGAATGAACTTTGGGAAAGCTTTATTTCTCTTTATAGCTCAAAAAACTTGATTTTTTCTCATGACATCATGTGTACTTTTGAAATAAAGACTTTTGACTGATGTGACTGCAACTTAATTCTTCAAATGGAAATGTTAAATTTTTTATTTAATTCCCTAATTTTCCAAATCCCTTGATGGTGACCCAAAGAATGGACATGAATCTCTTTTCTCTTTTGATGAATGACATTATGGTGAAAATCAAATGTAAATCCTAGACCATGACCTATATGATATCACATTAACTCTTTTGATGACCTAGGACACCTTAATGATGACATGACCATGATGAGTGATGATGACCATGAGAAAGTTGAGGGAGTAGCACTGACCTAGAAAATAACCAATGATTATTTGACAATGAAGATATTCCAAATTTTAATTGAAATTTTTATTTGAAAATATTACAATTTTATCTAATGACCCTATCAATCACATGGAAAGAGTACATTTGATCATTGGTGACTCATAGACACTAACACAGGTTATCTCAACCATTCAAGATATAAATATTGTAACAACCCCAAGTTAAAGTTCATGTAAGAAATGATAATAAAGTCAAAATAATACCAAGGTCATGGGAGACACATTACAAGTTAAACGTTGGGTAAAAATCATAGTGGGAATCACTTATGGTTTATTAATGGTTATGGAAATTAGAAAAGGAATTAGCAAAGGAAAAGCTGCAATAATTGGCATTTATTTATTAAAATAAGGAAAAATAGGAGAAAATGAATGTGAAGAGACACAAATTTGCATGCTAATGATTAGGGGGAAATGAAGATAATAGAGACTTGAATAATAAAAATGCATCAGAGAACGAGTTCACATCTTTTGATAGTTTGGTTGAGTTTTTTTTTAGTTTTATATTTGAAATTAATTTCAAAGAGAGAGAGAGAGAGCTCCAAAAGGAGAAATCAAGCAAGCAAAAGGAAGGTAAAGGACAAGAAATGACAAACGTGGGAAGAAAAGGACAACAAGGAGAAGGTTGGATCAACAACATTAGCATGAAGATTTTGTACGTAATAGGTTACATGTGTGATTTCCTAGATGCAATGTGAATGAATGGTACATGAATATGTTTATGTGGTTATTTTTTTGTCAGTGGCATGATTTTTTCCGGGTTTGATAATGGTTTAAGCCTTGCCTTTTCATTTCCTAGATAGCCATGGTGTGATGGGATTCATTTATTGGTTAAGCTTTGGATTTCCAAAAGTTTTTGGAACCAAGAGAGGTGGTCTTAAGAAAATTCCCAAGGATTGGGGGTGGAAACGGTTTTCTCCAGGAATCCCTCGACAAGTGTGTGGAGACAAAAAAATTTCTCAAGATATGGTGAACAAATTTTGAGGCATCCAAGCTTGGTTTGGTTTTGTGTTCTCGGGACTAATTCAGATAATATCATGTTATTTTGAGGGTGGAGGTGGTTTAAAATTTGGATTCCCTTGATTTTTTATGTCTTGTTTTATCACATAAGATTCCATATTCATGCTTGGAATTATATGGCATGGGGGTGATTGACTAAAGGAAATATTTTTTTTAGCTCAATATATGGATGGGTGGTATGTGGAATTCCCCTGACTTGGTTGCCTTTGCAGTTAATAAGAGATCATTTCCAATTGTAATTTAGTAGCACTTGTACTTTTCATTATATTGATTTAATGGTTGTTCTATTATGGTTAATGTTATAGTTATATGCTGGTTATAAGTATGGCTCTATGATGTGCTCCAGCTATGGCTATTGTTCATGATTTGATGAGTATTTGGATGGTTGTTGAATGCATGGACTAACAAGTGTTACATATACTTGAGAGGCCATTAGAACTTCTCGGTGATTTTCAGATGAAGTACAAATATTTATGAATAGATATGCATTCATGACATGTAGCTTACATGTTTACCATATGTTTGACGAAATGTATATGATTTTCTAAGCAATCTAGGTCAAGTTTTGTCTTCAAGTTTGAATGTTTTCCATCGTATTCATGTTAATTATGAATATGTAAATTTAAAGGTAGTTATGGGAAGTGGTCTCGAGTCTAGCCTAAAACGTTTTCTCAAATCTCAAAACCGCAGGCATTGAAATGGAGAATTTAGCTCATAACTGCATGGAAGTAGGCCTACCTATGCGGTTGGAGGCATATAAGCACACTCTTGCCTTTTTTTGCATGCGGTTGGGGCGTTAGGCTAGAGAAAATAAAGTTTAGCTCATGGATTTACCCAATGGGGTGGTTTTCAGCCTTCTGAGTGGTCTAAGTTATATGAGAGTTTTTAGTAAAGTTTCCAGTTTGTTGACCCTTCTTCCATAAGTGGAATTTGGAGGTCGAGTCATGTCATAATAGAAAACTGATTAAAATTTTACCAGGAGGGATCACAAAATCAAGTAAATGTATGGAGGGGCATGTTACATATTAGTATTACAGCTTCCGAGTTAAGACACTTGGATTGGATGGGCGAGATGTGATTTTTATGCATGCATGTCAGTCGTGTGCATGCATTGCAGTGGTTGTGGTTCTCATGTATTTTTTCGGTGTTACAGTTTGAATTATCATGCGTGATGTCCATAGGTTTATATATATATATATATATATATATAACTCTAATTTGGAATGATTTATATAGACGAGATAGCCTCCCCTGAGCTTCACTAAGGTATGTTTGATTATGTTTTATTTGGTTTATCTGTCATAGTATATTTTCAGGAAGAAAAAGATCAGAGATGATGATGATAATCGTGGATTATGGTTCACATTGCTCTTCTTATGGATGAACTAAGAAACAAGGAGAAGAGTATGCTCCTAACATAGCAGATACCTTGAGAAGTCTGAAGGCAGAAATCATAAGCTACAAGGAAGATAATGACATGATAATTCAATCACAGGAAATGATTTCTAGAGCTCGGGAAAAAGCAAGATGAGGTAAATGAGGTCATTGTTCTAATTTTATCATATTTTTAGAGATAGGGACAACCACATATCAGTCATGGACAAGAGGAAAGGACTAATGGGGAATATGGTAGCAAGTCTCGATCAGGGCACGAGTTGGACAGAGATGATATGGTCAGAGGTGGCTTATGGGTGGATACAATTGACATGATATGTAGTGGTTATGGTATCTATTCTAGTTCTGCTTCAGATAGATATCATGGTCATTATCACTATCATCCTTAGAAGAGGAGTGAAAGGGGGTACTTGCTAGATGAGTTAAAGAAAGCCAAGCCTCCTACATTTGATGGAAAGTTGAAGAAACCAAAAGATACAAAATCATGGTTGTTTTGAATGAAGTTTTTTGAGCTTGATAATTATACATAGAACATGAAAGGCGGGATAACGATTTTTAGTCTTAGAGGAAAGGTATATATCTGGTGGGAATATGTGAAGCATGTCAGAGACATCAAGACAAAGCAGTTGAGTTGGCATGAGTTTAAAAAACTCTTCTGAAGGAAGTGATTTTCTTAGGGATTTTGTGATGGAAAGGCTAAGGAGTTTTATGAGTTGAAGATGCGGTCTATGATAGATTAAGTGTACATGATTAAGTTTCTAGAGCTATTGAGGTATATTCCTTACCTCATGGATGAGAATATGAATTTTCAAAGGTTCATTAGCTGACTTCCATTATCATTGGAGGATCAAATTGATTATAATGAGCCTCGATTGTTGGAGAAAGTTATCAGGAATTTGAAGCACTATTATGAGAATTCGAAGCACAAGAATGATCCTAAGCATGATTACAAAGCTAATGACAAGACCAAAGGAAAATGGCCTTCGAAGTGGGAAAGACCTCAAGATACAGGTGTTACACAACATTTTGTCACCGTTCTGCATTCCCCATCTCGCACATTGGAGGACCATTTCGGTGACTTATATGTAGTGTCATGCCTTGCAAAAAGTGTCATTGCATCCCTTTCCATGAGAAGAACATTTCATCTATTGACTATTCCTAGAACAGACCATAAAAAACATATGAATTTGGGTTGGCGCTAGTAGTTAGTGATGGCCTCGTGCCAATAAGAGAATTTAGCACTGTGCCTCGTGGCCATTGACACTCTGTCTCTGTGGACTACCCAAGCCGAGATGTTTTTGGAATGTTTTTTAAATATAGAAGCGAATTTTCCATTGCCAACCACTTCGTGAGTGGAGTCAGCATGGGTTATTCAATTGAATAATGTCGAACATCTTCCTTTGCCTTCTTGTTTCCTACTTTTGAGCAAACTCCCAAGGATAAGGGCTCCCTTCCACCATTTGAGGGATACCAACCTCCTCCTCCTCTCCTATAAATACATCTCTCTCACATAGATGCAACTAGTTGAACATTTTGGAGAATAGCTGAAACAGTCTGATAAGTTGGTGGGAGATAGAGCAGAGAGAGTCTAGGATGATTACCTTGCCAAGTCCAATTCCATGACAAATGCTAGAGATGCATTTTGAATGGACCCACTAAAGGAGGTTGCGATGTTAAGGCTCATTTGGTTGTAATCTATTTCTTTATCTTAATTAATACATGACTGATGTTTTGGTTCCCGTCTCGCGTTTGACATGATTAGTCTTGTGAAATAAGTTTAATTCTCCTTGACCAATTAGATAGTTATGAATTCAAATATTATTTCATATACTACTATCGTTCTCTGATCCTTGTGCAGGCACCTTAGTACCATCACTATAGGACCACGATGTGTCAAGACAAAGATAAGGAGACTGCTACCACAACTACGACAACTGCATTGGAACAAAGGTAGGACATCTATCCCGACTCAGTTTCATTCATTAACTAGGAATAAAAGCATTAGCATGTCCTCTTGCTACTAGACCCACCCTAGGGCTAGAGGGATCGCCTTTGTCCACAGAGGGGATTTACCTACCCAACAAGTTGGCAACTCCATTGGGGATCAGTGTGTGTTTTTCGTCTTGTTGTTTGTCGAGTGTTTGGATTGTCGAGTCGACTTTGGTTATTTCATCATTTTTCTGCTTTTCTTGACTTGTCTGATTGTTTTCAACCATCCTATTTAGTTCCAGGGTGTCATGTCTAACCTCTTCTCGGTGGTTTTAATGTTTTCCCATGGTTTTCTAGCTTAGCGTAGATTTTCCTTGAACAATCATGCCGATTGGCACATGTTTCTTTTGTCATAGGTGCGCTAACCCTTGTTTAGCATGAATTCTAGCTAAACAATCACACTGACTCCCGTCAAATTTTATTTGACCTCTTTTCTGAGTTTTTGTCAGTGTTGCTTGGCTATGGATTGGTTTTTTACCTTGAAATTAGTCTATTGAGATTGTTTTGACTCTGTACTCTCGGTCTTCTTAGTTGTTTGTCCATCATCTTATAAGTGGAGTTTGTAGCCCTAGGGTTTCTAGGTACCTTGTGCTACTTTTTCGGCCCTCTCCTCACTGATCCTTCTAAGTTAAGTTCGAATCATTTTGATATTTGTCGTTTCAATTCACTGACTGATTATGTTAGTCTTTCTCTCAATTTTCTTTTTCTTTGGATTGTTGAATGATCACTTCTGTTTTCATTTGACTCTCCATTTGTCACTTCGAGCATAGATTACATTGCTCATTGGATCGTCTCGAAAGCCCTTTGTTTTCTTGGAAGAGTGCATCCTTGTTTTGAGTGTGTTTTATGTTTGTATTGCATTCATCTCTTTGTTTTATATCATTACACTCATAGTACTCAAAAATAGTCTTTGTTTTTATTTTTAGTGTAATAGTGCATTGCATGCCTCATTCATCTAAAAAGACAAAAAGTTGCATTCTTTCGTTTATATTAAAAATGAAAATGTTCTTTTGCATTACTAGCTCTTAAAAAACTAGGAAAGAGTTTTCATTTTCTCGTTTGGTTGTATTAGATGCATTAGTGAAATTCTTCTTATGTTTCAATTGATTGCTACTTTGTCATAGATTCTTATCCTTCTCTTAGCTAGCATTCATTGAATGGAAATGATGTTCTTTTTCATGTAGTGTGAATTTAAGAATTCGATATCACATTCGGTAAGGCCTTGAAATCACAACATTAATTCAAGATCAACCTTAAAATGAATTCAATCAACCTAAGGAAGCATTGAAACCTAACACACATATTTTAGAGGCCTAGGCTAGTGACGTGTTCCAGTATTGTTAAGCCTAGTAGCTGCCATTCACCACCTGGCATTAGACAACACTAGTATGGACTTGTGCTCCCCGTACCGTCACATATATAAAGGGAGACCCTCATAGGTTTCTATCCTTTATCCATAGGAAGTTGAGTCTGCCGCCCTCTAACCATGATACATCAAACACAGCATTCAAGGAGACTACCTACACGTATGTCAAGTCCTTGGTCATTTCTCTTTCATTTGATCACCAAGGTGTATAGGGCAGTTCACGGAAAGTTGGTACACCCTCTTCCTTAGATTACCTGAGTAGTCATTTTGGTCTTTTCACCACTCTCTAAAAGTGAAAAGATCATTGAGCACTTGTCCTTTCACGCTCATTCAATTTGAAAGCGACTAGAGTCATATTTTGCTTGTTTCTTGACTCTTAAAACATAAAACAACAAAGTTTCGTTTCAATGTCATAAAATTAACTGCCTACGATCACATGCCTGTTAAAGATATTTTATTGTATTTTTTTTAGTAGTTCCTTAGTGTTTGGTCTTGAAGCCTCGAGTAAGCTATATTATTTACTTTTCTGTTTTATAACATTGTCACGATGGCGGAACCACCCATTTCTTCCTCCTCTTCATTACCTCCTAGTGGTGATCCTTCTCCTGACGTTTCTTTGAAAACACCTCAGTATACTAGGTCTGTCGAGTTTTGGCAGTCTATCCTTCTGAGTATCTTGCCTCTCACTACCCGGTCTCCTCCTGAAGGGTCAGTTGATATCAATTGGCAACCTTAGGGTGCTTTTTCTAGTTTTGGAAGAGAGGAAGAATTCCCTCCTCTTAATTCGGGATCACCACTATTAGTCATTGCTTTACTTGCTAGTCCTCATCATATTTTTGATGATCTTACAGCCTCGTCAGACATGCATTCTGTGAGTCTTGTCGGTAGTGAAGAGATTCATGTTTCTGCCGGGGAGTATCATCTCTTCCTAGAAAATTTACTGTATGTCTCTAGTCAACCTTCCCCACAACCGATGTCTCTTCCACCCGGTTATCATACTTTGGGTCAGATCATTTCTGGTATTTCATCCATGACACAGTCTGGTACATCAAATCCCATAGTATGCTCATCTATTCCTATATTAGGAATAACACATTCAACACCCATCTCGTTGTCCATTGTTACACCTGTCCCAGTCTGAACCACCATTTGTGTGGCTTCATATTCACTGGTTTTTAGTACAGCTCTGTCATCAGGGTTTGCTGCTATTTGCAGGTCTAT
Organism: Pinus albicaulis; assembly: GCA_034641835.2. Classification (NCBI taxonomy): domain Eukaryota; kingdom Viridiplantae; phylum Streptophyta; class Pinopsida; order Pinales; family Pinaceae; genus Pinus; species Pinus albicaulis. The sequence continues at coordinate 887,113,890 of CM076578.1, forward strand.
ATTTATCAATCCTAAAATGCCTGTTAGGCCCTTCGTGAGTGGATCAAAACCTCGTGCTATGGAAATCCCATCTACTTGTATTGTGCCTATGGTTGCTACTTCTATTCCTAGCGGTTATACATTCGATGACTATTTGTTGTTTATTCAACAATGGCATGCTCCCTCCGTGTTCTCAGCAGCAGAATTCCACACCTCAAGGTTCTTAGCCGCCGAGAGCTTTTGGAAATCCTCCACATCATTATGATGTATATGTTAATCCCATATATTTTTCTCTGATTGATCCCAATCAACCCGTTTACCAGCCAAGACAACCCTCAGGCTTACAAGGACAACCCTTTCAGGGACAACCTTCGGTCCAATGGGGACAACCCTCTGGTCCACAGGGACAAGCTTACGGTCCACAACGACAACCCTACAGTCCTTCTGGTCAACCTCAATTTCAACAGGGAGCATCTTATGTTCTCAGGGGAAAATCTATCCACCACAAGGACAACCTTCTGTGAAACAACATCAACCTTACATTCAACAAGGCCAAGCTTTTGTACAACAAGGACAACCCTACGATCCTGCACCAGGTCAACCTAGTTTTTAGGGGCAACCTGCCCATCCCAACCATCAGGCCAACCTCTTCCACAAGGGAAACCTAGCAGCTCTCAGTATCCAGGCCAAAACGACCCACAGGGACAGCCTGTCCAACCTCAGTATCTGGTTCAACCTGCTTCACAGGGACAACCTTCTCAGCCTCAAGGCGCTACTTACCCTCCTCAAGGTTAATCTTAGGAATGATATAGTGCACCCTAATGTTTCACTTATTATCCTCAAGGTCAATCCCAGATGGTGTATAGTCCACCTCAAGGCAATGCTTACATTCTACAGCAAAATCCATATTTTTCTTAGCAAGGACCTTAGTGGTATGCTCAAAATCAATATTCCGGTCATCAACCCATGTATGGGAAGAACTATTTGGCTTATAATCCATATGGACAAAATCCTCCCGGACAAAACATATGGGGGTAGAATTTCTCTCAACCTGGGTGGAATGCTAACACTAGTCTTTATCAACAACCTGCAATGCCTTTTAATCCTTAATTTCATTTTCCTGCTACATTGGAACTGCCTGATGTGTCTAAGTTGACGAACGATCTGATCCTTCATAACCCATATTGGCCTCCAGTTCCAACCAAAATTCTTGGTGATTGTACTAAGCTTGAGGGTAAGTCTGGAGAAGACCCCCAAGCACATGTTATGCCATACCATCTTTGGTGTTCCTCTAAATCTTGGGTTGATGATTCTATCTGACTCTGTCTTTTCCAACGGACTCTTACTGGTGACATTGATAAGTGGTACATCGATTTATCTCGTGGTGTCTTCCAAGATTCAAATATTTAACCATGGAATTTCTCACGCAATTTCGTTTACCAGTTCAGTATGAAACTGGGACGCACCTCCTCACATCCTTGAAGCAAGATCGAGCTACTCATATCTCAGATCATATTCATGAATGGAGGTGTCGTCATCATCTGATCAAGTTTGACATTCCTGACCAGCTTCTAATTGATTAGTTTACTACCTCCTTCGTTGCTACGATTTCTAAGGACATTTCTATGGGGGCATGCGTTACTTAGGAACAAGCCATTTCTCATGCCCAATACCTTGATCTCGTGTACTCCCAGTCTGGAATGTTGTACGAAGTATTTCTTGATGCTTCTAGACCTAGAACTTCCAAAGCACTGACGATGCCATCGATCGATGGTATCATCGGTTCCGTGTCTCATACTTCTCAGAAGTCTCCTCCTCTGAATCTTGGGAAGAAAAAATCCACTCCTTCCAATGACAATGCTTCTCGACCGATCCTGAATTCTTGTAAAACCGCGGAAGTGAAGGCTGTTTAGGCCAATCTGACAGATAAAACTTCCAAGGGTAAAAATAAGGGTAAAGGTAAGTCCAAACCCGATACCCTGAAACAGGATTCTCATAAATCTCATGCTGATGATGGTTCAAAGCGTAAACCAAATTAGCCTTGCTTGATTTGTGACAAAGAGGAATACACCAAGGACTATCCTCGATGGGCCGAAGTGAGTTGATTTCTCAAAGGAACCCAAGGAAATCTAGTTGTTCTCAAAGAAGCTTTTTTGTCACAACAAACTCAGTTGGTAGAGAAACCTCAGTCCTCTACCCCATTTGGCTCTCAAGTTTTCATGATGAACGGTCCTGCATCTGTTTCTATTGCTACTCAGTCAAAATATTATATCAAACCACATCAAGCAGCAGGGAAAGAGATTGCTGATGGTCCTCCTCCTCCTCCTACTTCTAGCCCTCTTCATATTGAAAGGCCCAGTACTGAGCCCATTGTACGACCACCTTCCAAAGGTGTACTCCGCAAGTCTTATTACAATCCTAATGCCCGTGCTGCTCAACATTATAGTATTGTTGAGGGTTTGGCTCAGGTGCCATCTGCTATTTTTGCATTAGAAGTACTTTAGAGTTGCCCATCTAAATGGAAGGCTTTGCTATCTACCATTGGTGGGGTTTATCTTGCTGATTCGAGCTTTATCACTTTCGACTTAGATAATTTCGTCCCATGCCTCCCTCACCAGCTTGCACTAATCATTCATGTTGGTATTAATGGACTGAATATCCATTGAGCGGTCGTGGATGAGGGTGCATCGATGTGCGTCATGTCATCTGCATGTTGGAAATCCATCGGTTCTCTAGCTCTCAATTCATCTCCAAATTCTCTAAAAGCATTTGATGGAAGGGAATCTAAACCTCTTGGTGTTCTTGCTAGTTTACCGATTACTCTAGATGGGAAAATAGTCAACATCGAGGTTGAAGTAGTTGACACCAAGCTCAATTACAATCTTCTCTAGGGTCGCAGTTGGACTCACGCCATGCTGTGAATTTTTTCCACTCTCTTTCGTGTTTTGTGATTTCCGCATGAAGGAAAGATCATTATTTTCAATCAATTGTCTTTTTTCACTTCTTCATCTTCCGAGAGCAATGTTCCATACGTCGATAAAATTCCTATGCCTTATGAGAGCGTAGGGTTGGGTCTCTTCAAAGATCCTACCTTCATGGGTATTTTTCCTCTTCCTCCACCCAACACTGTAAGGTTAATATGATCTCTAGGTCATCAGATCCGTGGATTATCCCTTCACCCAAGTAGATTGATTCATTTGGAGATTTGATGCCATTAAGTCTGATTGATATTGATTATTGTGAACTTATTTCGGCTTTGGCTCCTTCGCCTCCTGATCATGCTCCTTTGGTCATGTCTCTTGACACTTATTCTCAATCCCCTTAGCTCAGAGATTCAGATTCGCCCGATCCCTTAAGAGAGATATTTCCTTCTGATGAGGCCATTGTGGAAACCATGTCTCTTGAGGATCCTTCTTGGGATGGTAGCCATCATCATTCCTCGTTCATGCCTAGCCGTGGGGCCATGTCTATGTGTCTCGAGAGGTTCTCTTCTCAAGTTCCTTCTCCTCCGCTTCAAATTTCTATCCTAAGACACGAATTATTTGCAGAAGGTAATTTGAGAACATGACATAGGTGATGCCTATCAACATCTCTGTTAAACGGGGGTTGTCGAGAAAATCCATATTGGGGTGACCTGTTCTCCCGATAAGATATAGGTCTATACTAGTCTCTTTCACGAGTTTCACGACATTTTCGCATGGTCTTATGAAGAGATTCCCGACATCAATCCAAGTATAATGGTGCATGAGATTCCTACCTATCCTGGTGTGAAGCCTATTTGCCAACATCTTCGTCCTATGCACCCTAGAAAAGCAACTGGTACTAAGGGAGAAGTTGAAAAACTTCTTAAAGCTAGTTTTATTTATCCAATTCCCTTGACAGAATGGGTTTCCAATATTGTTCCTGTAGATAAGAAACAGGGTACCATTCGTGTTTGTGTTGATTACCATGACTTAACCGTGCTTTCCCTAAGGATAATTATTCCACTCCTAGTATTGGTCAAATCATTGATGATTGTGTTGGGAGCGAGATTTTTTCCCTTATGGACGGGTTTTTTGGGTACAACCAGATTAATATTCTTCCAGCCGATCAACATAAGACCACCTTTATCTATCCTTGGGGTACTTTCACCTATAAAAAGCTCCCTTTCAGTCTTAAAAATACTGGGGCTACATTTCAACAAGAAATGGCATAATATTTTCACGATATCAAGCGCATTGTTTAGCCTTATCTGGATGACCTTCTGGCTCATTCGACTAAGCGTAAAGACCATCCTGATCATCTCTGTCAGATTTTTCTTCACTTTCGACGCTATAACATCTGACTTAATCCACATAAGTGCGTCTTCTATGTTGAATCTAGTAGGCTCTTAGGGTTTATCATTTCTAAATATGGGATTTGTATCGATCCACTCAAAGTTGAAGCTATCGTTAATCTCCCCTCTCCTTCCTCCTTAAATCAGCTGCAGAGTTTGCATGGGAAAGATAATTTATTATGCCATTTTATACCTAACTATGATGAAGTGGCAAAAGGATTTATGTGATTACTGAAGCAAGGCATCTCGTTCCTCTAGGATGAGATCCCCCAAAAGTCCTTCGATGCACTAAAGATGTTTCTCGTCAATGCTTCTCTATTGCGTCCTCCAAATTATCATCGCGATTACTCCCTCTATTTGGTCGCCACATTTAGCACTATTGCCATGGTCTTGGTACAAGACGATGACGATGGTGATGAGCATGTAATTTATTGTCTAAGTCGCAATCTTCTCGATACTGAGACACGATATGCACATGTCAATAATTTGGCGTTGGTTGTTGTTCAAGCTGTTCAGCGTTTTCGTCACTATATTTGGTTGCGCATAGTGACTATGATTTATGATTGCAACCCTATGAATTACATATTGACTCGTCAATTGCTGTGGTGAAATTATTCGAAGTGGATTGTCATCCTCCAAGAGTTTGATTTGGAGTTCACTACTGCCAAGTCGAATAAGTCATTAGTCTTCGTCGATTTGATCTGGTCCCTCCCTTCCAATTCTGCTCCATCTGGTTCCAAGGAACACATTTTGGATGACATGATTTTTCTTATTAGCACCCTCAATCCTTGTTACGGTGATATCATCGTATATCTTCAGACTTCCACCTTCCGATCTAAGTTGACGAATGATGCTCGAGGATGCATCTGCCATCAATTGCAACCCTACCGCATAGTTAGAGATACACTCTACTGAATCAGAGTTGATTCCATTCTCCGCTGGTGTTTGACTCTCAAGGAGGCTGAAAAGGCCCTGAAATATTGTCACAGTGGCACTTGTAGTGGTCACATGTCTTGATATGCTACTGCATAGAAAATTCTTTGTGTTGATTATTTCTGGCCCACCATATTTAAAGACTACATTGTTGTTGTTCAGAACTTCCATGATTTCCAGATCTATCTGCGCAAGATGCGCGCTACCTTCCCATATTCACCCAGTCATTACCATTTGTCCCTTTGTGAAGTGGGGAATCGATTTTATGATGTGTAACCCTTACTTGGCTGGGGGGAATGATTATATCATTGCAGTCGTAGACTACTTCACCAAATGGGCTGAAGAAATGCCTACACTTATGACTAAAGGTAAGACAACAACACAGTTTCTTTTCAATCATGTCATTTCTAGGTTTGGTGTCCCTCAAGCCATTGTTCCAATCATGGTTCCCATTTCGTCATTACATGGTGGCGGAGTTGACTTCCAATTTGGGTTTGTGTCACGACAGCTCAACGTTGTTGTTACACAGCATTTTATCACTGTCCCTGCAATCCCTATCCTGTACATTGGAGGATCATTTTTGTGACCAATAAGAAGTGTCATTCCTTACAAAAACCATCATTGCATCCCTTGCCATGAGGACAACATTCCTTCTGTTGACAATTCCCTAATCAGATCATCAGAAACACATGTTTTTGCCTTGGCACTAGTAGACCGTTATGCCCTTGCGCCAATGAGGAAGATTAAAAATGGGCCCTGTGCCCATTGGCTCTCTGTCCTAGTGAGCTACTCCCGCCAACCTGTTTATGGAATGTTTTTTAAATATAGAGGTGAAGTTTCTATCCTAACAACTTCATGGGCGAGTCATCTGGAGTGGTTCGACTATATAACCACGACCCCCCTCCTTTGGCTTCTTTTTTCCGCCTTTTGGGGAACCTCCCAAAGGATAAGGCCTGCCTTCCACCATTGTAGGGAACCCAACCTCCTCCTCTCCCTCTATAAATAAAACTATCTCACATTGATACAATAGCTGAACATATTATAGCTGAAACGCCGAAGAGAATTCCTAAACGTTTCACTAGAGAGATATAACATAAATAGACCTTTGTCGAGAGAGCTTAGGCTTTTATCCTCACCTCGTCTAAATTCTCCGACGATCCTTTGAGACGCGCTTCGCCTGAACCCCGCTGGAGGAGGCTGTGACGTCAAGGCTCCGGTTGTAACAATTTCTTCTATTTATATATATACATGACTATTATATGGTTCCCATCTTGTGTTAATGTGTTTTATTTGATGCAATATGCTTAACCTTCCTTGATTGGTTAGTTGATTATGAATGAAATCATTATCTTGTATGCTGCTCTTGTTTGTTGATCTTCGTCCAGGTATCCGAGCAGTGTTGCAGAAGGATTGTGACCCGTCGAGACAGAGATCAAGAAGCCACCAACACTACAGTGAAGATAGCGTTGGACTATAGGTAGGCCAATCTACCCTGTCCTTTTCATTCATTAATTAGGAACCTACACTTTATCTTGTCCCTTTGTTGCTAGACCCACTTTGGGGCTAGAGGGATCATCGCTGTCCGCATAGAGGATTTACCTTCCCAACAAATTGGTGACTCCGCTAGGGATTCAGTGTGAATTTGTCATTTCGTTGCCTTTTAGGGATTTACCTTGTCAAGTTGAATTTAGTCATTTTCTTGCTTGTTTATTGTTTTTGGCTTGTTTGATTGCCTGGAATCCTCTTGTTTAGCTCTAGAGTGTCAAGATTGACCTCTACTTACTGGTTCTACCCTCCTCCCATATTTATCTAGCTTGGAGTGAGTTTGTATTGAACAATCATACCAATTGGCGCTTGTTGCTTTTATTGCAATAGCGGCAACCCCTGTTTGGCATGGATTACTGCCTCACAATCATGCTGAATCCTGTAGGATTTGGTTTGACCTTCTTGCTGAGTTTTTGGTCAGTTGTGCTTGACTTTGGATTGTTTCTGGATTTTTAATTGGTCTTTTTGGAGTTTTTTTGATTGCTTTAAGATTTCTCTTCTCAGTTGTTTGTCTATTTTCTCGTCGGTGTAGTTCATAGCCCTAGTGTTCTAGGTGTCTTTCACTCACTGAGCCTTCTGATTGAAGTTCGAGTCTTTTTTATATTTGTCAATTCGATTCTCTGATCAGTTTCTTTAGTCTTTCTCGATACTTTGAGCTTTTGGTTTGTTGAGTGATCACTTTGGTTTTCATTTCATTCTCCTTCTCATTACTTCGAGCATAGATCACATTTATTGTTTGGGTCATTTTGAAAGATTTTTGTTGGATTGAAAGAGTGAATCATTGTTTTTTGTGCGTTTTTATGTCTACATTTCTTTCAAATCATTTATTTTGAGATCTCTACATTCACAGTACTTAAAACTAGTGTGTTCTTTGTTTTTAATGTAATTAGCGCATTGCGTGCTTCATTCATTAAAAAATAAAAAAAATTGCATTCTTTGGTTTGCATCAAGGATGAAAATTTCTTTTGCATAACTAGCACTTGATGAACTAGGAAAGAATTTTAATTTTTTCATTTTGGTTGTATTAGATGCATTAAGGTATTTTTTCGTATGACTTCATTGATTGCTACTTTCTGAAAGATCTCTATCCTTCTCTTAGTTAGCATTCATCAAATGGAAAATGGTGTTCTTTTGCATATAGCTTGCATTTAGGAAATTTGAGATCAAATTCGCTAGGGCCTTGAAATTGAAACATTAATTAAAGATCAATTGTAAAATTTATTCAATTAGCCTAAGGAAGCATTGGAACCTAACACAAAATTTTTTAGAGGTCTAGGCTAGTGATGTGTTCTGGCGTCATTAAACCTAGTAGCTATCATTCACCACCTGGCTTTAGACAACACTAGTATGGACTTGTGCTCCCTGTACCATAGCATATATAAAGGGATACCCTCATAGGTTAAAATCCTTTATCCATAGGAAGCCAAGTCTGTCACCCTATAACCATGATACACCGAGCACAACATTCAGGGAGACTACCTACACATACGTTAAGTCCTTCGTCATTTCTCTTTCATTTGATCACTAAGGTGTATATGGCAGTTCACAGAAGCAAGGTACACCCTCTTGCTTAGATTACCTGAGTAGTCATTTCAATATTTTCGTGACTCCTTAAAAAGAGAAGAGATCATTGAGCACTTGTCCTTTCACGCTCGTTTAAAACTCAAAGTGACTAGAGTCATCTTTTGTTTGTTTCTCAACTCTTAAAACATGAAACATCAAAGTTTTGTTCCAATGTTGTAAAATTAATTACGCACGATCACATGCCCATTAAAAGTTCTTTACTTCACTTGTTTTTTTCATTCCTTAGAGTTTGACCTTGAAGCTTTGAATTGGCTATCTCGTTTTGAAATATTGTCACAGTGGTGGAACCACCAGTTTCATCGTCTTATTCACTGCCTCCTAGTGGTAGTTCTTTTCCTAACATTTCTTTCGAAACCCCTTAGTCCACTAGGTCTGTTGAGCTTGCACAACCTATTCTCCCGAGTGTTCAACCTCTCACTACCTGACCTCCTCCTGAAGATTCAATTGAGTTTAATTGGCCTCCTCAGGTTGCTTGGTCTGGTTTTGGGAGCGAGGAAGAAATCCCTCATCTTACTTCGGGATCACCATTTTTAGCCGCTGCGTTACCTCCTAGTCCTTGTTATAGCATCATTTTTCACCCTCATGTGATTTATGATTGTCTCTTTGGCCTTGGGCACCCATTACCATAGACTTGAACAAAATTCATAAAAAACAGTGTTAAAAATCCCATACGCGGGTATGCCCAAACTTTTTCGCGTGTATACGCGAGTCCATACACACTTTTCCACGTATACCATTAAAATCATTAAAAAATATATAAAAATTCCCTATTTTCGGGCTGGGTTGATGGTTACTCCAGTAGTTCAACCACCCCAGCACGTGGCCAACTGTTTCCAACTGATTGAACTACTTTGAGGGAGTATAAAAACCCCTCATGTGCATGGCCTAAGGGAGAGAGAAATTTATAGACATTATACTCTGTTGGAATCCCAATTCAAGTCTGATTTCTCGTGCCTCCTGCACTTTCCCAGATTTTTACAGGAAACCCTTGTTTCCTAGAGATGTTCATCAGTTTATATGTCATCTCGTGTGCACAAGTCTTGAAAGTATCCTAGCGAGGCAAGGGCAGGACAGATCCGGACGACGGTCTGTTCGAAGATCGTGGAAGGATTCAGGTGATCTCTCCACTTTTTATTACTGTACATGCTGTTCGTAATAAAGAAGAACCATCTTGTTCCTGAATTCACGTTTTAAGATCTGCTTGCATATGTGAAAAAGATTATTATTTAAGCATTTATTATTTTTTATATGATGTTTCACATGGATTTCACTGACATTTAGGGTAGATATATGCTGCACAACTAGATTTCCGTGCACGTTTCTTCTTGGTTTTCAGGTTGAGGAGGAAGAAGGGTTGTTGGGGGTTTGGACCCTGCGGGATCTACATCAAACATAGGATTACGGGTGAGTTCTACTATCGATGATTATCTAGTTTTTAGCATACAAGTGTGGTTGTGTGAGTCCTTATTGAATAGCATGCCTTGCTCTGTGGAGGTTTTGACCCAACAAACCTCTAGGGAGTTATTTCTCGAAACAGAACTGGTGACTCCGCTGGGGATCGCATTCTTGTGATTCCCCTGTTGGGTGGTTTCAGTTGTTTGAAAGGTTTCCAAAAATTTTAACTATTATTTCCAGTCCAGTTAACTTTTTCTCAGTCAGACTGAAGACCTGGTTCTTTATCCAGGCTTAATCTTTTTTATTTTTCATTATTTAACTTTATATATGCGAGTTTTTCTGTACACAGTCACGTATACATGCAATTTTTTTTAAAGGAAATCGCGTATACGTGGGTTTGCTTTGACACAGGCATGTATGCACGCTTGTTGAAAAGCTGATAAGTAGCATATACCTGGGAAAATTTTGAAATTTTTGATTTCTTGACTTTTTAGTATTGTCTGCCTATGGAGAACTGTTCCTGCAGTGTCCTTATAGTCTCTGTATTGTGTTGATAGTGGTAATCAGTATTTTTCTCTCTTGTTTGGTGGAAGACTGGCTTATTAGGCAAATCTTGTTTTTTAGTGCTTGCATTTCTGGTTCGAGTACCAAGATCTCTTTTTGGAGATTCTTGGTTGTTCTGCTTAATCAGAACAGAGAGCTTCTGCTCATATACTCTTTCCTCATTTTATTTTTTGCCTTGCACTTGGATTTTTGCCTGCTTTCGGTTAGTTTTCTTGAGTTCATCTGACTAGGTCTTGTCTCAATTTTTGAAGGGTCTTTCTTGGTTCTTTGAAGTTTTTTGTTTGCTGCAAGGTTGTACTATTCTTCTGGGCTGAGTTACTGAGTTTCTTGTCTTCTTTTGCTCATATAAATCTTGCTACTAAGTGGCACTATAATATTTGGAGCGTTTTGGGAGTTTTTCTTGAAATTCAGAGTTGTTTGGCTTGGTAATTGGATAGTTTTCTTGGTCTCTTAGAGCTCTTCTTTTTTATAAAATTCAAAAGCTCAAAAAACATTTTGTTTTGTCATTTGCTTTTGTTTTGCATTTTTGTTTTCGTTTCGTTACATCTTTTGAAGCTTTGTTGAGATTTCTTGCCTTTGGTTTTTGACTTGATTTGGGAAGGGAATTGTCATTGGTTTCTTCCTCTTGTGTCAAGCATATTTTGGTGTCTTTATACTGAGAGTTCCTGATTTTGGGAACTAGTTTAGTGGACAACCGAAAAGTGATAAAACTGAAGGATTCTAGGGAAATTTCTCTTTGCTTTGTTAGACTCTGCATCTTAGAATTTGCATTCTCTTAGTTATTTGCATTAGGTGCACTTAAGAATTTAGTCTTTTTCATTATTTTTGCGAGTGTGGAGTTTGATATTTGAAAAAAAAAATTATAGTCTCGTAGAACCCGTGTAGAAATTTCTTTTCATCGAAAGGCAATTACTGCATTTGCATGTAGTTTGGTTTTCATTAATTTATTTTCTGTGTCACAAAACACCACGAGTTTCATTTCCGTATCCCATTGACCTAATATAACAACCAATTAAAATAAGCGCTATAATTTAAAAACAACTAGCAAGTTTTTATTAAGTGTCATACACCAACTAGCTAGGTTGTAGGGCCTTGGATTAGGTGAGTGGAGAGTTAACTCTCCAAGGCCGCTCAAACTAAAACATAGAAGTTTATTAATTGAGCGAAATCCAACTCCGTTAGGTGGACCGGGAAAGCTCTCCTCCAGAGAGTCAAGCGCGAGGAGAAGTGAAGGCCGAGAAGAGAGATACCCCCTCTCTGATTTGTTGGATCTTGCCTCAAGACCGTTCTGCCCGGCTTCTGACATGGATTGGTGCCCATAGTTGCCATTCCTAGGTTCCACACAGGTGACTGCGGGGGGGAATACCCATGGTACCTGAGGCAGATGTCGTATCACTTCCAGCAGTACTTCTGGGGGGTGCCCTTGTGAAGCTTGGGTACTTGTGCCGGCAAAGCCTATTGTTAGGAGGTCGACGTAACTATTTATGTTACCTTCACTAGTAGGCCTGGGCCGTAATTATCCCAGACTACTTTCGGGAGGTCTTATTTTCCTCTTTCCCGTATTTTGGTGTCCGGTCCTAATCACCTGGAGCGGAAATACCTAAAGGCTGCTTGCTTGGCTGTATCTTAGGGATTTTTTGTAGTGAGTGCTCTTTGCTCCTAGCTTGCTTAGCTTTATACTTTTTTGATTCTAATTAAAATTTGTTAAAGTGGCTGATCAAGCGCCTCGTCGATCGAGGAGAATCCGGGGGTTATCTCTCGAGAGTGCAGAGCCTTCTTCAAGAAGGCGTTGGAGTAACATAGCAGGTGAATATCACCCGGTGATATCTGGCGCAGTGGAGAGTGATCCTCCACAAGGGATTGAAGGTTTCGTAGTTGGTTCTAGTGTTGGTTCTGAGAGGAGCGCTCCGCTCACCTCGAGAGTCTTATTTCCAGGAGAGTTAGGAATAGAAGTAGAGGAAGTACCTGAGTCTCCTCAGTCACTTTCATCTCCTCTTCCTCCTGATTATCCGTTTGTTGTTGAGTACATCGGACCTGAGTCTGCAAGACTAGAAAATCCTCCATTTTATTCGTACCTTTCGATGGCCATGACTGGGAACGCGGCTTCTGCTGTGAGTGCTGCAGGCATTCAGACTCCTACTTCAGTTGAAGGAGGAGGCACTATTGCTATATCTACGATTGCTTCTAGTACTGCGGTGTTTGGCTCTGGTTTCACCCAAGCACATGCTTCTCTATCTGGTCCCTTTTGTTTTGGAATGCCCACTACTGGGATTCCTTCTTTTTCCTTTTCCGTTGCTGCAGCTGCATCTACACCCATGTCTTCCATGGCTAGTGGGTCAGCTTCTTTTCAAGGGTTCCCCTTCAAAACTGGGCATATTCCTAGTTCAAATCCTTCTTTAGGGTCTTTTCCTTTTACTTCTCAGACTCATAGTTTTAACCCTTGGTCTGGAGGTTAGAGTTCGACTACTTTTATAGGTTGGAACCCTGTATTTACAACGGCGGGGGCAGGGAATCATTTTTACGCTGGTCATCAAGGGAATGTTTCTTTCCCTTCATCGAGTGCTTATCAGACTTTTTCCCCTCTTTCTAATGCTTGGAACCCCTATCAGGGGCTTTCCTCTCCATTCATTACTTCGGGAAGGGGAATTGGTCCGGTCTTTGGTAACTCTACGTTGGGAGGGGGTCCTTTTCCAAATTTTGGGTCATTTTGCCCAACATTTTCTACGAGTTCTTTTTGGCAACCTGGTGCTTCATCAAATCCAAGGTATTCTTTTCAGAATGTAGGGAATTCATCCCATCAAGGATGGAATCCTCAAGCTCTTCCTCGTTTACCTTTTCTGGCAACGTTAAACTTGCCAGATCTGTCAAAATTGATGAATGATCCAATCCGATACAGTCTGGGGTGGCCTCTGGTTCCCACCAAAATACCTTCAGACATTCCAAAGTTTGAAGGCAAGAATGGAGAGGACCCGGCTGACCATATCACCACCTTCCATTTATGGTGTTCTTCTAACTCCCTCATCGACGACTCGATTAGGTTGAGATTGTTTCAACGCACCTTAACTAGAAACGCTGCCAAGTGGTATATCGAGTTAACTGGGGGTAGTTTTGCTACGTTTGGATATCTGGCTACAACATTTCTAAATCATTTCCAGTTGCCTGTCCGTTATGATGCCAGGACTGAACTCCTAGCTAATTTTAAACAAGACGATGCAACCCACATTTCTGATCATATTCAGAAATGGCGGAGAAGGAAGAGGCTTATTAAAGCTCATATTCCAGGAGAATTCCTTTTGGAATGGTTTCTGAAATCTCTACAGTCAGATATTTCTAAGGATGTATCCCTCTCCGGGGTATTTTCCGAGGAGCAGGCCATTTTTAGGGCCCAGCAGCTTGAATTGATATATTCTCAGTCTAGGGTCCTTCATAAATATTTTCCTAATGCTCCTCGCTCCAAATTGGATTTATCCAAGACTAAACCCGGTCCTCATGGTGATGGACTTATTGGGTCGATCAATAGTGGTGCAGCTAACCTACTTAATCAATTGCAGCAGTTGTCTTTACAATCTGCTCCTTCTAGTCAGGTTGTGCCTGCTGAGTCATTGCCTTCTCAATCTTTGTCGGTGAATGTCGTTCAGACTTCTAAACTTAAAGAAAATCAACAATCTGAAGGGAAGAAGAAGGGACGTAATAAGAAAAAGGGCAAGAATGGGAAGGGTAATGCAAAATCCAACGAGCATGTTGGTGAGGGTCCAAAGGATAAAAATAAAATGAATTTTCCATGCAAGTTATGTGCTGGAGACCATCTTACTCACCTTTGCCCTAAAATTCAGGATGCGCAACGCTTGTTAGCTCAGCAGGGTTCCTCTAGTTCCCAGGCTGTGTTGAAAAACCCTTTTCCCCAAGGGTAACAGCTAGTTGTTGGCGCGAATAAAGATACTGGGGCTTCCTCTGGGGGCACCTAGGAAGGGGAAATTCCATCAAACATATACATGATGAGTGCTCACGTGGATGTTGCTACAAGATCCCGTGATTATGGCAAAGATGAGTCTTCGAAAGCCAAGGGTGCTCCCGATGCTACTGAGCCGCTTCATATCACGAAGCCTACTGTTGAGCCTATACCTCGGATTCCCAAAACATCTACTACGCGTACGATGATTAATCCAAATGCCAGGGCTGCCCAGAACTAATCTATTGTGGAAGATCTGGCACAGAGTCCTTGTGCCATGTCAGCTCTTGAGGTGCTCTAGTCTTGTCCGGCTCAGCGCAGTGCTCTTCTCACTGCTCTTGGGGCTGTTGATCCAAATAACTCTCTTATGATTACATTCGGTATGACTAATTTTAAAAAGAGACTCCCCCATCATATGGCTTTTCATATTAAATCATCGTACCGGAAATGCAATATTTTCCGAACGGTTGTTGATGAGGGTGCTTGCACATGTGTGATGTCTCTCACATGTTGGAAGGGAATTGGATCTCCCGCAGATGTTCCATCTGATACTCTTTTGACTACGTTTGATGGTCATTCTCACAGACCGCATGGTATTGTCCCAACTTTTCCCATCTGTGTTGGGGGCAAAACTATAAATATAGAGGTTGAGATAGTTGATGCAAGCTTGGACTACAACCTTCTGTTGGGGAGAAACTGGATTTATGAGATGGATGCCATTGCATCTTCATTATTTTGGATTATTTGTTTCCCTCACGAAGGGAGGATTGTTACGGTGGATCAACTGGACTGTCCTCCTGTAGACTCGAATGCATCTGCTGACTCAACCATTCCAAAGTTGGATAAGGCCAAGTCGCCTGTTGAGAATTTAGGGGTTGGAATGTATTCTTCATTGATGGGTACTTTTGATATTCCACCTCCTACTGTTCATATAAATGCAATTTCATCCTCCAGGGCTCCTCTTCGAAGAGAGTTCTTCAGAACTCATGATTTTTCGGACCCCTGGACCTTAACTTCCCCTACAACCACATTAGCGGAAGGTCAAGTGGGTGGAATGGAATTTCCGATGTCTACAGTTGAGATTACTTATCGATCTATTGTTGAATCTGCAGAGTCCATTCTAGCTCCTCATTCTCCGGAGGAATTGGATGGCGATGTGGCTCCGGCTTGGACACTTAGTTCTTCTTCTGCCCAGGATTGCCTTGATACCACTCTTCCATCTGAAGAGGCCATCCTGGAAGCTATGACTGGTATAGATAGGCCGTGGGATGATTTGCATCATCGGTCTTACTTTTTACCTGATTTGAGTGAAGTTGAATCAAGTTTTCCAAGTCCTGTTCGCCCAGTCCTGAACCCTTTAGCACCAACACAGGTATATGCTGAAGGGAACATGGCTATGATTTCTCCAACTATCCTGGTGAACATTTCCAGAGATCCCAATGTTATAGAGAATGTCTTCATTAGAGCTGAATGTTCCCCTTAAGAGATTCAGATTTACACCGATCTCTTTAAAGAGTATAGGGATGTGTTCGCTTGGTCTTATGAGGAAATGCCTGGTATAGATCCATCTATTGTCCAGCATGAGATCAAGACTTACGAAAATGCTAAGCCTGTGAGGCAAAAAATTCGTCCGGTCAATCCTAGGAAGGCTGCAGCTATCAAAGCCGAGGTGGAGAAGCTGCTTAAGGCGGGATTTATTTTCTCTGTTACTTTGACTGAATGGGTTTCAAACCCTGTTCCCGTAGATAAAAAACAAGGAACAATTCAAGTTTGCATTGATTTCAGAGACCTTAATAAAGCATGTCCAAAAGATAATTACCCCACAACATTTATAGATTAGATCATTGATGAGTGTGCTGGTAATGAGATTTTCTCCTTCATGGACGGTTTCTCCGGATATAATCAAATTACTATCCGTCCTGAAGATCAGCATAAGACTGCCTTTATTTGTCCCTGGGGTACGTTTGCTTACAAGAAGATGCCTTTTGGTCTTAAAAACGCTGGGGCTACCTTTCAGCAGGCCATGTCATATGCCTTCCATGACATCAAACAGATTATCGAGGCATATTTGGATGATTTAGCTGATCATTCTCGAAAGAGAATGGATCATCCTGCTCACCTTCGTCAAGTATTTGAATGATGTCGTTTCTATAAGATTAGGTTGAATCCGAACAAGTGTGTTTTCGCGGTCACATCCGGTTGGTTATTGGGATTCATTGTGTCTAGGGAAGGGATTAGGGTAGATCCCTTCAAGGTTGAGGCAATACTTCGGTTGCCTCCCCTGTCGTTTATTCGTCAGCTTCAAAGTCTACAAGGAAAAGATAATTTTCTTTGGAGATTTATCGTCAATTATGCTGAAGTTACCAAAGGATTTATGAGATTGTTGAAGAAGGGAGTTCCATTCTTTTGGGATGACTTCGCTCAGCTTTCATTCGATGCTTTGAAAAAAGCATTGACCTCTGCTCCTTTATTGAGTCCACCTGATTATAGCAGGGATTTCCTTTTGTATCTTGCAGCAGCAGAATATACCATTGGTATGGTTCTAGTTCAGGAAGATGATGCTCTTGTAGAGCATGTTATATACTATCGTAGTCGAGGCTTGGTAGGACCTGAAATCCGGTATACTCTGATAGAAAAGCTAGCTTTAGCAGCTGTTCACGCTGTGCAGTGACTCAGACATTATATTCTTCTATGAAAAACTTATGTTTTAGCAGAAACCAATCCATTTCAATTTGTTCTCATTAGGCGAGTGATTGGGGTCAAATACAATAGATGGATTGTGATTTTGCAGGAATTTGATCTTGAGTTTATGTCTGCCAAGTCCAAGAAATCATTATTTTTCGCGGAATTGATTTCTGAGTTGCCCTGTGGAGAAGAGATAGTCTATGATGAATCCTTCCTGGATGAACATTTGTTTCTTATCTCTCCACAGGATCCTTGGTATGGAGATATCATTGTGTATCTCCAGACTGCGAATTTTCCCTCTACTTTTTCAAAATATGAGCGCCGTAAGTTACGTCACTCGGCTAAGAATTACTTGATCATTGGTGACGCTTTATACCATCGAAAGGTTGATTCAATCCTGAGACGTTGCTTAACTCTCGAAGAAGTTAAGGCTATGCTGAATGATTGCCACAGTGGAGCTTGTGGTGCTCATTTATCTGGAATCGCTACAGCCCAAAAAATCTTGCGTGCTGGGTAATTTTGGCCTTCGATTTTCAAAGATTGTGTTGAGTCGGTCAAAAAGTGTCATCTGTGTCAAGTCTATACTTGAAAAATGCGCGCTCATCCAGCTCCGATTTTTCCAGTCATTACTATCGGTCCCTTTACAAATTGGGGTATTGATTATACTACTTGTAACCCGCCTTCGGCTAAAGGTCACAAGTACATTATTATAGCATTAGACTACTTTACGAAGTGGGTCGAGGCGATGCCTACTTTTGGGAATGATGGTGAGACAGCAGCTCTTTTTCTTTTCAACCAGGTTATTGCTCGTTTTGGTATTCCTAGAGAGATTGTCACTGATCATGGAAGTCATTTTTAGAATAGCATGATGGCTGAGTTGGCTCTAAAATTAGGTTTCCGGCAAGAGCATTCATCTCCGTATTATCCTCAGGGCAATGGGCAAGTGGAAGCCGTGAACAAATCCTTGAAGACAATTCTTCAAAGGAAAATCAATAAAGCTCGATCCAATTGGCATATCATGCTATATCCTACACTTTGGGCATACAGGACGTCAGTGAAAACTGCAACTAGCTTTACTCCGTTTCAGCTAGTTTACGAGTTGGAATCCGTATTTCCCATTGAATGCGAGATTCCTTCTCTTAAGTTAGCTGTTGAACTTCTTCCTGACACTTCTAGTCTTGAAGAATGTCTCCTTCATCTGGAACATCTTGATGAGAAGCGTTGGGATGCTACCACAATGAATGAAGTGCATAAAAACCGAGTGAAAGTTCAGTACGATAAGGCAGTCAAACCTAGGGTTTTTTCAGAAGGTGACCTTGTTTTGGTCTATGCCAAAGAAAAAGATGCCCTGGGGGCAGGAAAGTTTAAGTCTATGTGGTATGGCCCCTTTATCGTTAAAAATTATTTAAAAAAGGAGCATGTACCTTGGTTGATTTTGAAGGGAATGAGTTGCCGGAGCCTAGAAATGGGCTCTATTTGAAAAAGTATTATGCCTAGGCTTCGGCCTGGCATTTTTCTTTTGTATATAGTAGTTTTTCTTTGTACATATCTGGTTTTTTGATATTTGATGGGATGGTGATGTTTTTGATCTGCTTTGGCAGGTTGTGTCGGATGTCATGAGTCATTTTGGTTTCACCGATGGTGCTATTAAACACACCCAGAACTTGGCTTCCATGGCTTGGGTGCTTTATCATCCATCTGGTTAGTTATTAGTATCAAGAGGAGTCTATATTGGTCCTGCTTCCAATAATATAGCAGAATACACTACAGTTATTTATCTACTCTCGGAGGCAATATCTTTGGGTGTTGATTCGTTGGTAGTTTTCTTGGACTCCCAGCTAGTGGTGTTGCAGTTGAACAATACTTATCGGGTTCGAGATCCATTTTTACTCCGGTTGCTCTTGAGGGTACGTTTATTACAAAGATCATTTCAATTTTTAACTTTCATTCATATTCCTCGAGCTGACAATTGGATGGCAGACTCATTAGCTAATCAAGAAATTGATTGGCATATTAATCATTCAATACATTAAAATTTAATCATAAAAAACATCATACATTTTTATACATTTGTCACATCACATCAAACATCGTTGTATATATATTATCAAAGTGTTCAAAAACTATACAAAATTTGGATCCATAAGTCATACAAAATTTGGGCTTATGCCCGATCATGTTCAAATCTCAAAAAATATACAGTCATCCAATAAATCATATATATCTACTCCTGTGGTCCCTGACCAGAAGTTGTGTTCCTAGAGAACATGATCGCAGTCGCGACTTGGCGGAATAACCACACCCAGTCACGAGGTACTGCTACTACCCGTCTCTGGATGGCCTCGGGTAGATCTTCCACTGCAGCCATAGGCACTTGGAGGGTTAAACCCTCCAAGTTCCTCTGTATAGCATGGAGGGTTCTGTCTGAGTCTACTGTATCTGCCTCGCCTCTGTGGCACTTGTGTCATGGGTAACCATCTAGACGGACTGGTCCAATATCTGTATCATGATCATTATGCTATTGTAAATCATTTTGAATCCAAACAAAAACATGTTTTATTTTTTTATACATATTGAAAAAATCCAAAAAAAATCATATAAGTTAAAAATTGCAATCTTACCAACTGTACCCCATGCCGCGCCAGGTGGAATGACGAGGTCCAGATCGCCTCGGAAATCCATCCCGGCACAGGGATAGTCCTCTACAGTGATGATTTGTTCTCCCCAACATTTGAAGAACTCATCATCCCAGGTGGTTTGGGGAACTTCACTTCCCCCCAGTCTCTTCATCAAGTCAGCCCATCGGGAAATTCTTGGGTCCCTTGGACTGCTGATAGAAGAGATCACTTTGGGTCTCAGTCCAGGAATTTTCTCGAAGAAGAATGTCATCAAGATTGTACCATATCCGAAATGTTTTGTCTTTGCTTTTCGGATGGACGTCAATTGTTGCTTCATGTTCATTAGTAGAGTTGTGCACCAATCATATAAATGAGTTAAGCATTCTACAGCTATACTCATTTGAGTCCTGGATGCCTGGTGTAGGGAAGCAGATCCTGCTACCCGGCCAATGGTAAAGAGGAGAATTTTCACGTGCAAGTATCTTAAATCTTTGATAGCAATTTGAGTCCCAACTTTCTTGGAACCCTCTACGCAGTAGACGTGGACGTAATCTTCCATGGTGAGCCCTCCCAAAGGTTTTCCATGTAAATCTACTGGCTCCCCCCTCCGAGAGAGTCCAGTAATAAAATAGATATCTTCCACTTCGATACGTATGGGCATTTGATCTATTATGAAACAATCTTCTTCCGGTCCCAATAATTCACAAGAATTTCAAGCAACCGGACATTACTCTTCATAGTTGGCATTTTGAAAAATTTGAGCAATCCACAATTTCGGAGAGTATTGAGAGATAATTGGTCCTGAATTACTTCATTGTCAATGGCACTATGCTCACGTTCTCTCCATGATATAGTCATCCTACAAAAATTCAATAATTTGTCCATTAGAATCACGTTTTCTCATTTCGGGTTGCGCATACGCGACTTTCTCTGTACACAGTCGCGTATATATGCGGCTTGGTCAATATAAACCCACGTATGCACAGAACCGTAATTTAAAATAAATAATTCCACGGTGAAATTTACAAATTTTTCACTTATGAACGGACAAAATTGATAGCAAGGATGGATTAAGAGCTTACCTAACAAATTCGGTGAAGTTTGACAGTCGATTGCTCCTGTTTTGACGAAAGAGGATTTTTCTCCAGAGCTCTTTTTCCCAATTCAGCAAGTAACAATGAACCAAATGTGAGGTAACTTGTGTATTTATGCCCAAAAAGTTGAAAATTTTCGCAAAAATTTGTTATGCCTATTTTTTCAATGTCTCGCCTCTGTGTCAGCTTTCATTATTGGTTGGTTCAGAGGGTTTCTTCCGTGCGCTAGCTTCATCTTGTGCACGTCAGAAACGTACTTCGGTTTGGTTCTATCACTCTGCTTCGTCCAATTCCTTCCAAATTTTGGCCTGCGGGTTACACTCGCGCTGGACTGATGTGGGATGCCTTAATGCCTTCCTTCCAGCAAATCTTTTCCCATCGACTCCGACTCATTGCCCTGGGAATAAGGTCTAGAGTATTTTTATCAGTACCTTAGGGTTTGCAGTCATCAGTGGCAGACTCTTCACTATCGACAATGGGGATTCATCATTGCCTCCTGATTGGTAGATTCTTCCAAGTGTTCGACTTCAACTCATTCATTCGCACTTGTTAGATTGTACTGGGGCACCTTGACACTCATTTTCATTATTGGTGGGTTGTCTCGCATTGGTTAATAGTTTACATTATTGACCGGTAATCCAACGATTTCTCACATGGTCGACTTTAGCTCATTTATTCCCATTGTGTAGAATTGTGCCATCGAGATCGGTGAAGACCTCGGGTTGCATCAGCATTTTTCGGTTCACTTTTGACAGTCCATTCAGTTTCTGCCAGTGATGTCGTCCACCCTTATATGTTGCAGTGTCAATACAGCAGCATCTTATATTTTGGCTCCCGAGTTGCGTGATTGTACCATGTGTTCCACCCCTTATGATTTGGTACTTGGAGATTTAGTCACTTTTATGATCAGACATCCAATTTCAGCATTATTGATCAGCTTTCTATATGTGATACTTGGACATTGATTCCGACTTGTCCTTTCGGGCCATGCTCAGATGATTCATTGTGTACTTTCAGTTCAGTTATACTTGTATAGATTCTAGATTTATCATGTACTTTCTATATGATATATTTTTGACTGAGCATGGATATGCCCACCTCAGCATGAGTTGACTCTCTGTTTTCTTTCATTGGTTTTTGGCAGGCTGAAATCTGGTGAAGTCCTCTCTTGTCCTTGCGAAGTTCTTTCTATGTGCATAATACATTTCGGCCATCATGTACCCCTTATAACCTCATATATTATGGGGCATCTATTATAGCATCATTTTTCACCCTCATGTGATTTATGATTGTCTCTTTGGCCTTGGGAACCCATTCCCATAGACTTGAACAAAATTCATAAAAAACAGTGTTAAAAATCCCATACGCGGGTATGCCCAGACTTTTCCGCGTGTATACACGAGTCCATATACACTTTTCCACGTATGCCATTAAAATCATTAACAAATATATAAAAATTCCCTATTTTCGGGCTGGGTTGATGGTTACTCCAGTAGTTCAACCACCCCAGCACGTGGCCAACTGTTTCCAACTGATTGAAACTACTTTGAAGGAGTATAAAAGCCCCTCATGTGCATGGCCTAAGGGAGAGAGAAATTTATAGACATTATACTCTGTTGGAATCCCAATTCAAGTCTGATTTCCCGTGCCTCCTGCACTTTCCCAGATTTTTACAGGAAACCCTTGTTTCCTGGAGATTTTCATCAGTTTATATGTCATCTCGTGTGCACAAGTCTTGAAAGTATCCTAGCGAGGCAAGGGCAGGATGGATCCGGACGACGGTCTGTTCGAAGATTGTGGAAGGATTCAGGTGATCTCTCCACTTTTTATTATTGTACATGCTGTTCGTAATAAAGAAGAACCATCTTGTTCCTAAATTCACGTGTTAATATCTGCTTGCATATGTGAAAAAGATTATTATTTAAGCATTTATTATTGTTTATCTAATGTTTCACATGGATTTCACTGACATTTAGGGTAGATATATGCTGTACAACTAGATTTTCGTGCACATTTCTTCTTGGTTTTCAGGTTGAGGAGGAAGAAGGGTTGCTGGGGGTTTGGAACCCGCAGGATCTACATCAAACGTAGGATTACGGGTGAGTTCTACTATCGATGATTATCTAGTTTTTAGCATACAAGTGTGGTTGTGTGAGTCCTTCTTGAATAGCATGCCCTGCTCTGTGGAGGTTTTTACCCAACAAACCTCTAGGGAGTTATTTCCCAAAATAGTCCTTGTCGTCTTTTAGAAGATCTTGCAACTTTTTCAGACATGGATTATTCGAGTCCTGTTGGTAGTGAAGAAATGCCTATTTCTACAAGGGAATATCAGCTTTTCCTAGAAGATCTCCCGCATGTTTCTAATCAATATTCTCCTCCATCGGTGTCACTTATACCTGGTTATTAGACTTTGAGTCAGATTATTTTGGGTGTTGCATCCATAGCACAATCCAGTACTTCGAATCCTCCAAGGAGTTCGGTCCTTCCTTCATTAGGATTTTCGTCTTCGATTCCTAGCTCATCGGTTACTATCACATCTGTCCCTATCCAACTTACAGTTTGTGTGGCTTCATCTGCACCAGTTGTTATGCATCAGTCGTTAAGATCTTTTCACACTTGTAGGTCTATCTTTCTTAATCCCATGTGGCCTATCAATCACGGCCCAAGAAAATCACAATCTCATGCTGCGGAGGCCATGCTTGCTTCTAGTGTGGCTATGACTTCCTCTGCTATCCTTGGCGACCTTACTTTTGAAGAGTATATGTTGGTTGTTTAGCAGTAGAAATCTCAGGGCTCTCAGCAGCTCCAAGCTCATTTCAATCCTCTGCATCACTATCATGTCTACGGTAAACTCATTTATTTTTCTCCTATTGATCCTAATTAGGTTTTTTATCTACCTCCAGCTGATCCTT
The DNA here is from genome assembly GCA_034641835.2 of Pinus albicaulis. Classification (NCBI taxonomy): domain Eukaryota; kingdom Viridiplantae; phylum Streptophyta; class Pinopsida; order Pinales; family Pinaceae; genus Pinus; species Pinus albicaulis. The sequence goes on from CM076578.1 coordinate 887,137,463, forward strand.
ATCAGACTGTTGCTCATCTAGGGCCGATAAAACAAGGACAACCCTCTGGTCTACGAGGACAACCCTTGCAAGGACAACCTTTGATCCAGAAGGGACAACCTTATGGTCCGCAAGGACAACCTTTACAGGATCGACCTTCAGTCCAACAACCCTACGGTCCTTCCGGTCAGCCTCCATATCAATATCAACTAGGAGTACCTTATGTTACTGGGGGGAAAATGTATCCACCACAAGGAAAACCTTTTGCACAACAACAAAAATCTTAAGTTCAGCAAGGCTAGAACTTTGTGCAACAAGGACAACCCTATGGTGCTGCTCCAGGTCAACCTGGTTATCAGGGACAACCTAGTCCATTGCAACCATTGGGCCAGCCCCTTCCACCATGGCAACCTAGTGGCCCTCAGTATCCAAAAAAACTTGCTCAGTAGGGACAACCTGCCTAGCCTCAGCAGCCGATTCAACTTGCTCAACTTGCTCAACAGCTGGTTCAACCAAAATCTGTAACAAGGGTAACTATTGCTCAACAAGAGGTAAAAGTGAAAAGTAATTATTTTTTACCATTTTTGGCATTTTATGCCTTTTCAAAGCCCTAATTAGGTTTTAAGATATATTTTTCGATTATTTCACTATGTTACTTCGAGAAATGGGATTTACATTTGTCCCTTGTGCAGCCACATGTCTTTAATCAGATAACGATGAAGTAATGATTTGTATTTTCTACTTTTTCGGACTCGGTAAAAACACGAAAAAGTCACTACTGGAGTCATATTTTAGCTCTTTTCTGACTCTCTAAAACTAAAATATTGCCGAGACTCTTTTCATTTTGAACTCATTAAATGGTTGCAAAAATATATATACCCACTATATGTTTACCCCTTTTTTCAGGTTGGGATAGATTATTTATGAAAAAGGAATACCTTAGCCTATCGCGACTAAGAGGTTCTTTCAGATATTATTTTCTACCTTTTCGGATCTGAGGGACTATTTATGAAAAGGGACATGCTAGAATTTTCTTTTTCACTTCTTTCTAAACTTTCTAAACATGAAAATATGTCGAGTTCTTCCTTTTTTAGACTCGTTAAACCCTGATGACATCAGAAATCGTCACCATGATGTACCCGAGTTCCTCCTTCCTAGGGCTTGTAAAATGTACTAGGATGGATTTGTCCGAAGGAAAAACTTACATTACATTGCAAGCACATGCTATCCCCTTCAAGCTTGTTTAAAAAAAAATAATTGGGGTACTCAACAGAAATGGTGGGGGAAAATGGAACTAGTTTTTAGTTGTGTTGGCAGTATGTCACTCTTGAACATGACACTTGTCTGTATTCGTTTCGGGTTAGGGACATCTCGTTTCATCATTTTTGCCTCCATGGGTTTGGGTAATCTGTTTTGACCTCTCATCTGATATTTTCCACATCATCATGACCTCATATCCCTTGATGTCAAATACTGCCAAATCTAGAGTCGTGTCCCTGATATGTTCAAGAGAAGTTTGCCTCTGCATTTTTCAACCTTCCTCTGATTCTTTGTATGTCCTGATTCATTATCATCATGTTCCTCAGTCTCGTGTCGATGATGTGGGAAAATTATAGCCCTCCTTCGATCGGGTAACTTCCTATCGACTTCAACTCATTATCTAGGAAGTTGATCTAGAGACTCCCTACCAATACCTTGGAGCTTGCATGCCTCAATGGCAAGTTCTTCACATTCGACGACAAGTCCACATCATTGGTCTTCGATCAAGTGATTCTATGGGTGTTCGATGCCAAATCACTGTTGATACCCATTTTACCTTAAGATCCATTGTCATTATTGGTGGTTTCTCTCGTTCCTGTTAACAACTTTCATCATTGGATGGTAATTAGGTGATTTTCTTGCATGTTCAACTTCAGCTCACATATTCGCATGCTTGAATTTGTACTTGTTCGGGTCGAGATGGAGCACAAGACCCTGGGTTTTGTCTAATAAGATCTAGGCTGTGGAATATTATTGTTTTTCATGACTTTATACATGACTCTTTTGATTGGATGGCTACGACCATACCCGAGTCTATTTTTTGATCCTACTATTGGATGGCTACGTCCATACCTCAGATCTCAGTTCATATATGTACTCTATTATGGATGGTTTTTCCCATGCCACATGTTCATGTATCAGAGATATTAGTTGTATTTTTAATTTTAGGTCTTCCAACAGTGGTGTTTGGTTCGAATGTGTTCTTGTAAAGCATTTCACCCCTCCCTCTCTCTTGGACCTCATTCTTTATGGGGCATCTATTACACAACATTTTGTCACTGTCCCTGAAATCCCCATCCCACACATTGGAGGATAATTTCTGTGACTAATAAGAAGTGTCATGCCTTGCAAAGACCATCATTGCATCCCTTTCCATGAGGACAACATTCCTTCTGTTAACAATTCCCTAAGCAGTTCATCAGAAACACATGTTTTTTCCTTGGCGGTAGTAGTTCGTTATTCCCTTGCACAAATGAGGAAGATTAACACTGGGCCCTATGCCCATTGGCACTCTGTCCCGGGGAGCTACTTGCACCAACCTGTTTATGGAATATTTTTTAAATATAGAGGGGAAGTTTCTATCCTAACAACTTCATGGGCGAGTCATATAGAGTGGTTTGACTGAATAACCACAGCCCCCTCCTTTGGCTTCTTGTTTCCACATTTTGGGGAACCTCCCAAAGGATAAGGCATCCCTTCCACCATTGTAGGGAGCCCAACCTCCTCCTCTACCTTTATAAATAATTCTATATCCCATTGAAACACTAGTTGAACATATTATAGCTGAAAGGCTGAAGAGAATTCCTGAACATTTCACTAGAGAGATAGAATAGAAAGAGACCTTTGTCAAGAGAGCTTAGGCTTGTGTCCTCACCTCGTCCGAATTCCTCTATGATCCTTCAAGACGTGCTTCGACTGAACCCCACTGGAGGAGGCTTCGACGTCAAGGCTCCGGTTGTAACTCTTTCTTCTATTTATATATCTACATGACTATTGTCTAGTTTCCATGTTGTGTTAATGTGTTTTATTTTATGCAATATGCTTAACCTTCCTTGACTGGTTAGTTGATTATGAATGAAATAATTGTCTTGTATGCTGCTCTTGTTTGCTGATCTTCGTGCAAGTATTTGAGCACTGTTGTAGAAGGATTGTGACTCGTCGAGACAGAGATCAAGAGGCCACCACCACTAAAATGACGACAACATTGGACTCCAAGTAGGCCAATCTACCTAGTCCTTTTCATTCATTAATTAGGAACCTACACTTTAGCTTGTCCATTTGTTGCGATACCCACTCTAGGGCTAGAGGGATCGTCTCTGTCTGCAGAGAGGATTTACCTTCCCAACAACCATACTACCCTCATGCCAATGGCCAGGTTGAAGCCGTGAACAAATTTCTCGTCAGTATGCTTCAACATATGATTGGGATGCACAAATAAAATTGGCATCTCATGTTTTTTTCAAATCTTTGGGCTTACCGAAACTTAGTGAAGGATGCGACCGAATTCACTCCATTCCATCTTGTCTATGGTTTGGAAGCTACCTTACAATTGAATGTGAATTCCTTCTCTCAATCTAGCTATTGAATTATTGCCGAATACTTCACCAGAAGAAGAGTGTCTTCTATAGTTAGAGAGGCTTGATGAAACTTGCTGCTTTGCTGCTCTTTTCATAGAAGCATAGAAAAATTGGGTCAAATATCATTTTGACCAATTAGTTCCCCCTCATTCCTTTATAGAAGGAGACATCGTCCTCCTGTACGACCAAGCTCATGATAAGTTGGGGGCAGGGAAATTTCAACCCATGTGGCATGGACCCTACATTTTTAAGCGCTTTTTGCAGAATGGGGCTTATGAGATTATTTATTATGAAGGTCATCCATTGGATCTGCCCAGAAATGGGTTGTATCTTAAAAAGTACTATGCATGAGTCATTTGTGCATTTTTCTTTGTACAGAGGTGTTTTTTAATTTTTTTGAAATTTTTGGCTCGGTGTGCTTTGCGAGTGTTTTCTTGCTTATTGGATTGTTGCTTATTGTGTAGATGTATATTACCCCTTATGTTGGTTTCGCAGATGGTGCTTCCCGTAGTACCCGGAACCTGTCTTCAGTAGCTTAGGTGATTTATGATCCTACTGGTGAGTTGATAGACCTTCAAGGTATCTGTCTAGGATGAACCACAAACAATGCCATTGAATATAGTGCTGTTATTGAACTATTAATCGGGGCCATTACTCTCGACATTTGTGCATTGATTGTTAACCTAGACTCAGAGCTTGTTGTTCTTCAACTTGATGGACATTATTCTGTTAGAAACCCTCACATATTAAGGTTTTATTTGTGTGTCTGTTTACTATAAAGACATTTTTATTACATTACATATCAACATATTCCTAGACGAATGAATGTGTTAACTGATACAGTAGCTATTATTGTATTAGATAGGCATTTGTGCAATTTGTAAAAAATCATCACCACATGACAAGATCTAGACAAGAAAATAGATGCATATATATATATATATATATATCGAGTGTTTGCATCCATGTGCATCATAATTTCAAAAAATATGTATGTTTCGGTTACATCCTGAGACATCATGTCTCTAAAAAAATATGCAGAATTGAAAGCCCAGGTGTCTAGTCAGCGTGATGATCATGATAACACATCACTACCCATATAAGTGGCCTCAATAAGTAGTGAAAATGGTTTGATACCCTTGCAATGTGTCTCTGGTACGCGCGAGGAACATCATCGAATCATGCATAGTCCGAGATCCCACGGGAGATTCCCTTCAAGTTGCATATGATTGCCTCCTCCTCGACTCCCTCACCATGAGGGGCCACATCAAAGTTGTGAGGAATCCTCCAAGCTATTGGTGACATGTCTGCAGGTATTTCTGGGCCAACATCTACAATTACATAGATTAATTTTAGAACATGCATAAAAAAAAATCATAATGCTCATAAAAATAAAAAATGAGTCTTACCCAGTACTTCATCCTAATCCTCTCCTTTTGGGAGTGGGAGATTTGCATCAGCAGTCAAATATGTGCCAGAGTAGGACCATTCCTCCACAAAAATCAGCTGTCAGCGGAGTCACTCAAAGAACTCCGGTCTCCAGGACATCTGTTGACCACCCCGTGACCTTGGCATTAAAGCTGCCCAACGGACAATCCGTGGCTCCTGGGCTAGTGCCGTCAGAACTATTACCTCTTGACGTTGGAATATTAGTAACCATTGCAAGATGAAAGGTACCAATATGGAACCATAGACGAACTGCTTTAGCTTGGTGTTATTGCATTTTTTCAGTTGGTGTTTCATATTGATTGTTACCACCTCTTCCTGGTTGTAGATGGTTGGTTCCATGCAATCTACAGCAAGAAGTAGTTGTGTTTTTTTGGCCTCGTGTGGAGCTTGCAATTCATCAGATCACGTGATGGTGTGTGGCACTACCTCTAGTGCCAAATCTGGAATATTTTGGATATCCACCTTTCCACTTTTGGATCCTTTCATTGCCCTGGGCACACTCTGTCGATAACCATACTCATGTTTTCCATTATGAGCCAAGTACCGATCCAGATTGGTACTGCCCCCCTCTGCAAAAATCTGGTTATGAAGTAAATATCTAAGACATCAATCTCAAGTTCCTAATCATGAATAATAATTTTTTCCTAATCAATATCCTAGACATTGATCAAGTGCTGCAACAGCTCTGGTCGAGCTTTGAGACATGGTGCCATAAAGAATTTCTTGAGCTTGCAATCACTAAGAGCTTCCATGCATCTCACATTGCCCATGGCTGCCTCATCTTCTTCACTATGTTCTCTTTATTTCCATTCAATCACAATTTTGTCCTTTCACACCTGCAAAAACATTCATATGATTGTCATTAGCCAAATACAATTCTTTTGAAGTGGTTAAATTGGGTTCATGGTTAAATACAATGATTTTGAAATTTTTTCCACGGTTGGCATGCCCCCATTCAATTTTTAAGATGGTTGGTGCGAGTCCGTGCCTGATACTCGTGCCGACCACTGCACCCTAGATTTTACAAAATCCCCCCATAGAACTAAAAAAATGGGGTTGCAGGTACTGATAATGCTATCAAAATGTAGGGGAGGATGTGAGTTCTTACTTGGAACAGATGGATTCACGATTGGCTTTCTAGATTGTCGCTGTCAGCTCCGTAAAATCATAGTAAAAAAGGGTAACAAATTTCTTACAAGAGGTAAAAGTGAAAAGTAATTTATTTTTTACCATTTTGGCATTTTATAACTTTTAAAAACCCTAATTATGTTTTCAAGCATGTTTTTCGATTATTTTTCTATTTTATTTCAAAAAATAGGTTTTACGTGCATCTCCTGTGAAGTGACAGGTCCTCAACATGATGACGACGAAGTAATGAGTTGTATTTTATACTTTTTCGGACTCGGTAAAAACACAAAAAGTCACTCTTGGAGTCATATTTTAGCTCTTTTCTGACTCTCCAAAATTGAAAATATTTCCAAAATTCTTGTCATTTTGAACTCGTTAAATGGCTGCGAAACGATATCTACCAAGTATACGTTTACCCCTTTTTCAGGCTAGGATAGGTTATTTATGAAAAAGGTATACCTTAGCCTATCATGACTAAGAGTTTCTCTCAGACACAATTTTCTACCTTTTCAGATCTATGAGACTACTTACAAAAAGGGACTGTTGGAGTTTTCTTTTCCGCCTCCTTTCAAACTCTCTAAACATGAAAATATGTTGAGTTCTTCCTTTGTCAGACTCGTTAAAACCTAAATGACATTGGAAACTGTCACCATGACGTAAGCGAGTTCCTCCTTCCTAGGGGTCGTAAAATTTACTAGGATGGATTTTTCCAAAGGAAAAAATTTCATGACAAGCATATGCTATCCCCTTGAAGCTTGTTTTCCAAAAATAATCGGGGTATTCGCCAGCAATGGTGGGGGAAAATGGAACCAGTTCTCTGTTGTGTCGACATTATGTCACTCTTGAACATGACACTCATTTGCATTTGTGTTGGGTTGGGGACATCTCATTTCATTTGTTTTTCCTCCATGGGGTTGGGTAATCTATTTTGACCGCTCATCTTCTCTTTCCCACGTCATCATGACCTCATATCCCTTGATGTCAAATACTGCCAAATTCGAAGTCGTGTCACTGATATGTTCAAGAGAGGCTTCCATTTATAGTTTTCAACCTTCCTCTGATCCTCTTTTTGGTCCTGATTCACTATCATCATGTTCCTCTGTCTCATTTCAATGATGTGGGAAACATTATGTCCCTCCTTCGACCAAATCACTTCCTATCGACTTCAGCTCATTATCTAGGAAGCTAATCTAAAGACTCACTTCCAGTACCTTAGAGCTTTCATGCCTCAATGGCAAGTTCTTCGCATTCGATGATAGGTCCTCATCATTGGCCTTTGATCAAGTGATTCTGCAAGCGTTCGATGCTAGATCACTGTTCACATTTTGTGGATTGTACTTGTCGTACCTTGAGAGCCATTGTCATTATTGATAGCTTCTCTCATGCCTATCAACAACTTTCATCATTGGATGGTAATCTGGTGACTTTCTTGCATGTTCGACTCCAGATCACATATTCACATGCTTGAATTTGTACTTGTTCGGGTCAAGATGGAGCGCAAGACCCTTGGTTTTGTCTGAGAAGTCCAGTCTATAGGGTATTTTGGTTTATCATGACTATATGCATGACTCTTTTGATTGGATGGCTACGAGTCCTATACCTGAGTCTATTTATTGATCCTTACTGCTAGATGGCTGCATCCATACCTCAGATATTGTTTATATATGTACTCTATTATGGATGGTTGTGCCCATGCCACCTATTCATGTATCATATATATCAATTGTATTTGTACTTGTAGGTCTTCCGACGGCGGTGTTTGGTTTGAACACATTCTCGTAAAGCATTTCACTCCTCCCTCTCTCTCGGACGTCATGCTTTTGGGCATCCGTTACACAACATTTTTTCACCGTCCCTACAATCACCATCCCACACATTAGAGGACCATTTCAATGACTTATATGTAGTTTCATGCCTTGCAAAAAGTTTCATTGCATCCCTTGCCATGAGAAGAACATTTCCTCTGTTGAATATTCCTGGAACAGACCATAAAAAAATATGATTTTGGGTCGGTGCTGGTAGGCAATTATGGCCTTCCACTAATAAGAGAAGTTAGCACTGTGCCCCACGTGCATTGGTGCTCTGTCTCAGTGGACTGCCTGCACCGAGCTATTTTTGGAAAGTTTTTTAAATATAGAAGTGAAGTTTCCATTTCCAACCACTTCGTGAGTGGAGTTAGCATGGGTTGTTCGACTGAATAATGTCGAACATCTTCTTTTGGCTTCTTGTTTCCTACTTTTGAGAAACCTCCCAAAGGATAAGGCCTCCCTTCCACCATTTGAGGGCTCCCAACCTCCTCCTTCTCTCCTATAAATAGATCTCTCTAACATATATGCAGCTAGCTAAACATTTTGGAGAATAGCTGAAACAATATGATAAGTTGGTGTGAGATAGAGAAGAGAGAGATCCCTTGTAGAAAGAGAGTCTAGGATGATTGCCTCACCAAGTCTAATTCCCCGACGAATGCTCGAGATGCGTTTTTATTGGACTCACTGAAGGAGGTTGCGACGTCAAGGCTCATTTGGTTGTAATCTCTTTCTTTCTATTAATTAATACATGAATGATGTTTTGGTTCTGATATTGCATTTTATATGATTAGTATTGTGCAATTTAATTCTCCTTGACCAATTAGATAGTTATGAATGCAAATATTGTTTCGTATACTGTTATCGTTCTCTGATCCTTGTGTAGGCACCTGAGTGCCACCATTGTTGGAGAGTTAAATCCCCTCTGCGGACAGAGGAAATCCCTACTAGCCTAGATCAGGTCTAGCAACAATCAGGTCACGCAGTGACGCAGGTTCCTAGTTACAAAACGACAAAAACATAACGAATTGCCTACCTCAAATACTACGTAATGGTCGTTGAATAAAGGATGACACTTCCCGTTCCTCACTTGGCAGATCACGATCCTTCTGCTTGACACATCTAAACACCTGCACACATGCAAAGGATACGATGATACACAATGTAAAATCTAAATCTTGTAACCATACATTAGTCAGAGGGGATGTAATTCATTGCATCAAGAAAAAGACACATGAATGAAACCATACTCAAAGTCGATTATCATTAAAATAACAAAGGAAAGATACAACCCAAAGCTCTGATGCTTGATCTTCCTTTGGTGGGGATGACAGCGGAGCACATCTCAACGAAGCCTATCGGAAATGGGACAAATCTCTCTCTCTTCGGCTTGGCTCTCAAAATTTGTCTGGCTATAATCTCCTTGCTACAAGTTCAGCTCTTCTCTCTCTAGCTTTCTAAGGGAAAAGGCAAGCTTATATAGATGGTGGAAGAGGACTTGGGATCCCTACAATTATGGGATTGGCCCTATCTCTAAGGAATCTTCCATGATAGGTGGAAAACTACCTCCCATACATGGAGATCCAAAGCCAAACCTCCCAACTCATTTTAGAGACTCGTTCAGGAGTTTGTTGGAATCAAACTTCTGCCATTTATTTAAAAAAAAAACTCCTTATTAAGCATGGCACAAGTGAGACACTGGGACAAAGCACCAGTTGGCGTGCCCTCTATGGTGGATTTTCCCCATTGGCACGAGGGCTGAACTGGCTAGTCGCGCCAAGGCCAAAAGATCTACTTTTAGGGTTTTACAAAGGAAAATTTCTTCAGAGGAATGATTGTCCTTGTCAAGGGGGATGCCATGAAAGTGGTTTCAGGTCATGTCACTGTTTACAGGTCACGAAAAATTCCCTCAAATGTGCGAGATAGGGGATTGCAGGGATGGTGACAAAATGCTGTGTAACAGATGCCCCCTAAAGCATGAGGCCCGAGAGAGAGAGAGGAGTGAAATTCTTTATGAGAACGTGCCCAACTGAAAACACTTCCATCAGAAAACCTACGGAGACAGATACAACTGATATCTCAAATACATGATATGTGGTATGGGCGCAACCATCCATAATAGAGCATATGATAATTAGGATCCAAGGTATGGACACAGCCATCCAGAAAGGATCAATAGGTAGACTTAGGTATGGTCGCAGCCATCCAATAAAATGAGTCATGTAACCAATCATGATAATATATCGTAGCCTGGATTTTATCAGAAAAAACCTAGGGTCTTGTGCTCCATCTCGACCTGAACAGAGTACAAGTCCCAGCATGTGAATAAGTGAGCTAAATTCAAACATGCAAGAACATCGTCTGATTACTAGCCAATGATGAAATCTATTAACAAATGCGAGAGGAACCACCAATAATGAGGATGGCCCTCAAGGTACTATAGGTACAATCCACGAAATGTGAACAATGAGATGATGTCAAACACCCACAGAATCAATCGATCAAAGGCCAATAGTGAAAACCTTGCGTTGAATGCGAAGAACCTGCCATTGAGGCATGCAGGCTCCAAGGTACCTAAAGGGAGTCTCTAGATCAACTTCCTGGATAATGAGCTGGAGTCGTCAGGAAGTGACCTCGATCAAAGGTGGGCCATAATGTTTCCCACATCATCGACATGAGACAAAGGAACATAATTTTTGTGAATTAGGATCAGATGAGAATGAGAGGGAGGTTGAAAACTGCAGATGCCAACTTATTTTGAACATATCAGCGACATGACACTGGATTTGGCAGTATTTGACATCAAAGGATCTAAGTTCATGATGACATGGCAAAGAGCAGATGAGCAGTCAAAACGAGTTACCCAAACCCATGGAGGCAAGCTGAAAACGAGATGAGATGTCCCCAACCAGACACGAATGTAGATGAGTGCCATGTTCAAGAGCAACATACTGCCGACATGACGGTGATACTGGTTCCATTTTTCCCCACCATTTCTGGCAAGTACCCCAATTATTTTTGGAAAAAAATATTGATATAAGTTTGTCCTTCGGACAAATCCAACCTAGTACATTTAACAAGCCCTATGAAGGAGGAACTCGTGTAACATCATTACAATGGAGTTTGATGTCATTAGTTTTAATGAGTCTGACAAAGGGAGAACTCGGTGTCTTTTCATGTTTAGAGAGTTTGAAAAGACAGCAGAAAAGAAAACTCCAACAATCCCTTTTCGTAGATAGTCTCACAGATCCGAAAAGGTAGAAAACTATATCTGAGAGAACTTCCTAGTCACGATAGGCTAGGGTATTCATTTTTCATAAATAATCTATCCCAGCCCGAAAAATGGGTAAACGTATACTAGGTAGATATCGCTTCACAGCCAATTTAACAAGCTCAAAACAACAAGTGACTCGACAATATTTTCAATTTTAGAGAGTCAGAAAAGAGTTGAAAGGTGACTCCTCCTGGAGGAACGAGTGGTATAAAGGGAAACAACTAGTTTCAGTGATAATGGAACTACTCAGAAAAAGATAAAGGTCAAGAGGCTGGCTAACAAGACCACTCATCAGAACGGTTCCTCGGGATTGGGTAAAACAACCAAGTGAATGCATATGATCGGCCAAGCAGATAGTGACGATGGAATGAGAAAACCAAGGCTCATCTAAAAAAACAGGCTGATAAAATGGCAATCAAGAGGGGTAAAATGGGAATGGTTTCATTTTTACACAAGCTTGAAATCAAGAAACTTTGCTTGAAGTTGGTTTCATTTTTACACAAACTTGAGACAAAAATAAACTATGCTTGAAACTGGTTTCATTTTTACACAAGCTTGAAATGGAAACAAACTATGTTTGAAAAAGTAAGCATGCCCCCAGCATGGTGACTCAATTCGAGGTACATGCCCCCAAAGCTTCAATCCATATGAATGGCAGATGGAGTGAAGGTTGAAGTTACGAGATCAAGAGAAAGACTCGACTGGGATTTTACGAGATCTTATCAAAGACTCGAATTGAACAGGAAAGTGTTTCATTGTTTTAACGAGGTTGACACATTAAAAGAACTATCCTCAGATGACCTTGTTTCATTTTTTAAGGAGCTTGACACAAGAAAAAAAACTTTGCTCTGACACCTTGTTTCTTTTTTTAACGAGCTTGAAGCAAAAAAAAAACTCTGCTCCGACAACCTTGTTTCATTTTTTAAGGAGCTTGACACAAAAAAAAGAACCCTACTGCAACGACCTTTGATCATGATGAACAAGAAGTCATGGCTTCCAAGAGTTCCGCACCGGATGGGAGAACAACATCTTGGAAATCACGACCCAATGCCCCCAGCACCTGATGCACAATGGCACTATCACTGAATATGGGCACAGGACAGGTATCCACATAATTGACATGTGGCAGGGATGACATAACCGACGGATAAAGATCTAGCAAGGATGATGGTGGACTAGCTACCATATGAGGACCAAAGAATGCAAGCTGATCGAGGGTCACGATCCGACCTTGGTGCGGAAAACACATCACATGAAAGAGGGATGAGACAAGCATTCCCATGGCATAAGTATAATCGCGCCCCAAGAGTAAATTAAAATCCAAGGGGCCAAGAACAACCATCAAGTCCATATGGATGGTTTTCCCTCCCAAAGTAACAGCTAACTTCGAAAGGATCCATAATGGTTGACTTGTTCCTTTGTTAAATGCCAACAGATTCTGGGTAACAGGCACAAGTGGTGGTAAACTAAAAGCTTTCCAAGTAATTTAGGATAAATATTGATAGACGCACCTTCATCTATAATAGTGCTAGGTATGACCAGATCAAAGGTTTGTACCATGTTCTCAAAGGGCACATAAGACGGAAGGCGGTATCCGGAAAATCGACTCCAATCAAAGGAAGCAACCAAACTACTTGGAGGGGCTACCATCGAACCGATATGGTATTCCCCTGGTGTTACGGGAGAAGAAGGAGCATCCTCCATGACCTCCATATCGAAGGTGGGAGGGGTATCCTCTGGGACCTCCATGATGGGAGGCGAAGGAGCAGCTTCTTGAGGTATAGGGACAGGAGAATCTTTCTCCAAGTCTAAGGAATATGAAGAAACAAGAAGAAATTGAGGGATGTGAGATCCACTCTCAACGGAAAAGATCTGGTGTACCGCAGACGGGGCCAGCTCAACCGATCCCACGACCAATGATTGGTCAGGGATGGACTCCTAAATTTGAATTTCCAGGGGAGCGGGATTGACCAAGGATGACTCTTGACCAATCATAGGATCAGCTGGTGGAGGACTCAAAGAAAGCCATTTATAACCAGCCAGGAGGCAAGGCGTAGAAACAGTCGAGTTGTCTAAAACTCTCTTGGCTTCATCCATATATGGACAAAGGTGAATGGCATGGTGCCCTTCACACAACTTACAGGGCTTGGAAAGATTATCCTTCTTCTTAGGAGCTTTACGAGCACTAGCTGAAGATGTGCCTCCAACCTGACTCCCGGAAGGCAAAGGCAATGATGGACAATCGTTGGACCATACTTCGAGCACCTTGGGAATGCTAGGGCAATCTCGAAGAAGATGGTTTCCCTGGCACAACATGCAAGGGAACTTAACTTTACACAAAGGGTTGGAAGGTTCATCGAGAGGAGGTGTTTTAGAAGCAATAGTTGCAGAATTAGCCTCTCCTTTATTTGACTTCTTCTTCTTCATCATCATCTTCTTCTTATTAGCCACCTGGTTACTCGAATCTAGACTTTCACCAAGCGAAGTAGAAGATGAGGACGCAAAAACAGGCGAAGAAGGGGAGAGGTCCATCTTTGAATCAACATGCTGTTGCTTAGGCGGAGGAGTGGATGGTACGGTGGACAGAACACTCAGGACCAAAGAGGTTGAAAACAACCAAACAGGAAACCCAATAGTTAACCCAGGAAGGGACAACGTTGCCATATAAGGAGCACCAACATTCCCAAAAGGAGGAAAATGGCTAGGATTCCCATCGGAGGGGATTCCTTGGTTGATGAACTCCAGAAAAGTTGCCATTAGAAACAAATTTAGAACAACACCCTAAGGAAACTAACTTTAACCAGGAATATTTCATGGGCAGTTAATTTTTTAAAACATTGAAACAAAACTCTACCGTTTCATATTTTAAGAGTCGAGAAACAAGTAAAAGATGACTCTATCACTTTCAGTTTGGAAACAAGCGTGAAAGGACAAGCGCTTGACAATATTTTCAAATTTAGGGAGTCAGGTAGTCTCCCAGAATGCTGTGTTCGGTGTATCATGGTAACAAGGCAGTAGACTCAGCTTCCTATGGATAAAGGATAGCAACCTAATGGGGTCTCCCTTTATATACGTGATGGTACGAGGAGCACAAGTCTGTACTAGCGCTGGCTGAAGTCAGATGGTGAGCGAAAACTGCTAGGTTTAAAGACATCGGACCACGTCTCTAGCCTAGACCACTAAAAACGTTTCGTTAGGTTTCAATGCTTCCTTAGGTTAATTGAATAAATTTTATGGTTGATCTTCAATTATGTCTCGGTTTCAAGGTCCTACCACATTTCATTTGACAATCTCCTATATGCAGCTATATGAGAAAATAAATCTTTCAATTCGATGAATGCTATCTAGTTAAGGGAAGAGCTTCAAAAAATGATGCAACAAACAACAATACTGAAAACGAAAATTTTTCCAAACAAGATGACTTTTACTATCCAAAAGTAATCTCGAACATTCAACGATGCGAATAATGCAATGTAATCTATGCAAAATCCTCTTTTTCGAAAACTATGCAATTGTAATCTATGCACAATTTCCTTTTTCTTTTCAAATGATAAGAATTCACTCAATGCATTTTTTGATGAAATGAGAATCTACTTAATGCATGCTTTTAATGAAAGAGAATGCACTTGATGCGATTTTTAGCTTTCAATCATTAAACAGTGTGATCTAAGTTCAATGATAAATCTCAAAAATACTTTTCAATGCAATGTGATCTAATGCATTTTAACAAAAGTAAACTTTGAGACGAAAACTAAATGAATGCAAATCTTCTAAATGAAGGATGAAGGCAAAAGGGATGTAAACAAACACTAAGAATGCAATCGTTGTTTTAAACACTTTGTAACAAAATTCCTCTAAAGGCTACAAGAAATATGAGGTCAAGCACAAAAAGGACTTCCAAAGCATGAGCTCAAAACAAGGCATTCATTCCCTTTTACATCACGCAATCATGGAAAGAACACATTCCAGTTGAACAATGAGCAATTTAATCTATGCTCATACAGAGAAAAGACTGGAAGGGAACGACACACTGGTGAAGGATTTAGGGAAAAAACCTCAGTTTTCACACACCCTGAAATTGCCACGACTTTTGTGGGTGAAACTAGCGCCAACTAGCGCGACGTGCTCACTGACAACTAGTGCCAATGACCAATTGGCACGGGCTACTAACTGACAACAAGTGCCAATGCCTGAAAATGAAAAACAAAGATTTTCTCCCAACCAAGCCCAGACTCACCACTTCAAGAAAAATCTAAAAATAACCTAGAAGCAAAAGTACTGACCAAAAAAACTCTTGAACAAGGGAAAAACCTAGCACCTATAGGAAATGGTGCGACTGTCTGGTTGTAATCAGTGCTAGACAGGGGATGGCGCGGGTGATGAATTGGCAACTTGCGCCAATGGGTGTGACTGTCATGGTGGAAACTGTGCCAATCAAGCCAACCATGAAAAGATGAAAATTTCGGAAAAGTAGAGGTCAGATATGATCCTATGGGGCTAAACAGGGGTCTAAGACCAAGGGAGGCAAACCAAAAGAGCAAATAAATCACTCAAAAGCCAAAAACAACCAAAAGAGAAAATGCTACTCCAATTGATTCCCCAATGGAGTCGCTAGTTTGTTGGAGAGGTAAATCCCCTCTGCAGACAAAGGCAATTCCTACTAGCCCAGATCGGGTCTAGAAACAATTAGGTCATGCAGTGATGCATTTTCCTAGTTAAAAAATGACAAAAGCATAACAAATTGCCTACTTCAGATCCTACGCAATGGTCGTTGAAGAAAGGATGACGCTTCCCATTCCTCGTTTGGTAGATCACAATCCTTCCGCTTGATGCGTCCGAACACCTGCACACATGAAAAGGATACTACGATACACAACATAAAATCTAAATCCTGTAACCATACATCATTCACAGATGATGTAATTCATTTCATGAAGAAAAAGACACATGAGTGTAACCATAATCAAAGTCGCTTATCATTAAAATAACAAAGGAAAGATACAACCCAAATCTCTGACGCTTGATCTTCCTTCAGTGGGGCTGACAGCAGAGCACGTCTCAACAAAGCCTGTCGGAAATGGGACAAAGCTCTCTCTCTTCGGCTTGGCTCTCAAAAGCTGCCTAGCTATAGTCTCCTTGCTACAAGTTTAGCTCTTCTCTCTCTAGCTTGCTAAGGGAAAAGGCAAGCTTATATAGATGGTGGAAGAGGAGTTGGGATCCCTACAATTATGGGATTGTCCCTATCTCTAAGGAAGCCTCCATGATAGGTGGAAAACCACCTCCCATACATGGAGATCCGGAGCCAAACCTCCCAACTCATTTTAGATACTCGTTCAGGAGTTTGTTGGAATCAAAATTCCGCCATTTATTTATAAAAAACACTCCTTATTAAGCTTGGTGCGAGTGAGACACTGGGATAGAGTGCCAGTTGGCACACCCTCTATGGTGGATTTTCCCCATTGGCGCGAGGGCTGAACTGGTTAGTCGCGCCAAGGCCAAAATATTTGTTTTTAAGGTTTTACAAAGGAAAATGTCTTCAGAGGAATGATTTTCCTTGTCAATGGGGATGCCATGAAAGTGGTTTCAGGTCATGTCACTACTTACAGGTCACGGAAAAGGCCCTCCAATGTGCGTGACAGGGGATTTTAGGGACGGTGACAAAATTCTGTGTAACAACCACTAAAGGACCACGACATGTCAGGATGAATATCAGGAGACTACTGCCATAGCTATGACAACTACATTGGAACAAAGTTAGGACATCTATCCCGACTCAGTTTCATTCATTAACTAGGAATCAACGCATTAACATGTCCTCTTGCTGCTAGACCCACCCTAGGGCTAGAGGGACTGCCTATGTCTGCAGAGGGGATTTACCTACACAACAACAGGTGAGAAAGAAAATGTGGCCCCTTAAAATAATTTTATTACAATAGAGAAGGGGCATGGACCTTATCATGAAGAGAAATATAATAAGGGTAGTGTCAGAGAACTATTGGAGTGTTGGATATGTGATGAGGATCATCACAAAAAGGATTTTTTGTTATACCTGGGCGACGGACCTCAAATATATAGTTCTTATGAGGAATAGATAGTTACGGATGTTGGTCAAAGCATTCCTCAGATTTATGAAACATTTTATAACAAGCAGGTGGATCACCAGGAATCCATTATTTAGATGGAAGGTATGCTCTGTGATCGAGATTTTTCCATTTTGATTGATCTTGGATATAATTATAGTTATGGTAATCCTATCATGGTGGATAAGTGTGGCTTGAGTAAAAAAGTGCATGGAAAGTCTTGGTTGGTGTAGTTGGCTACATGAACCAAGCAAAAAATTCATCATTGGGTGAGAGATTGTGCATTTGAGTCGAATGGTATGCCTACATCAACACATCTAAATTTGATTCTTTTTGGATAATACAATATTATTTTGGGCATGGATTAGTTGTAACTTCACAAGACTAAGGTAGATTGTTACAAGAAGGCTATTGAGTTCTTGGATGATGATGGAGAGAACAGAACCTTGTAGGGAAAGAAAAATCCTACATCAATAAGAATGATTACAAATATGCAAGCTAAGCATAGTTGCAAGAAAGGGCGTGTATTATTTGTAATGTATGTTTCGAGTAACAAGGGTAAATATGTTGATGATGATGAATACTTGAACAAGTATCATGTTTTGCAGTAGTTTCAGAGTGTATTTCCAAAAAATATTATAGATTTACTGCCTCATATGGAAGTGAATTTCTCTATTGAGTGGGTACCAGGAGATCCACCAACATCAAAGGCACCTTACAGGATGAGAACTCTAGGATTATTGGAATTGATTTTGCAACTCAAGGAATTTCTTGATAAAGGATATATAAGGCCAAATGTATCACCCCTGTGTGCATGAGTATTTTTTATGAAGAAAAATGACAATAATCTAAGGTTTTGCATTTAATACATGTATTTGAATAGGTTTGTTATCCTTTCCTGTGAATTGATGACTTCTTTGATCAGTTAAAGGGAGCGACAATGTTCTCAAAGATTGACTTGAGATCAGGATATCATCATGTACACATCAAAGAAGAGGACATCTATAAGAAAACATTATGTAATAGGTATGGACATTCTAAATTTGTGGTGGTTCCTTTTGGTCTTACTAATTCTCCAACGATTTTCATGTGCTTGATGAAAAATGTGTTGGGTCCTTATCTAGACATGTTTGTGATAGTGTAATATCCCAAATCTCGAATAGGTAGCAAGGCATGACTGGAAAACTCATTTTCTAGTAATGGCTGCTACGGGAATTGAAACCATGACCTGGATCCCTTAGAAAAATGTGTCTAATTGCTAAATCCAAGATAAGATTCCAAATAATTCCTTCTAAGGTGGTTAAACAGATCTCCCACACTTAGATGCCCTTAGAAAGTGCCTGATGAGGGGACTGCAACAATTCTTAACCAAGACATGGAATGACAAAATTATTCTATAGCTGCGAACACATGAAGATATGTATAGCCAAAAAATATCTGATATATCAAAAAATTTATACAATATGTGGAGGAATCAATCACTCCAGCTAGGCAATGGAAGCCTCAATGAAACATGTACAAGACAATGAAGCAATACTGCTATGCAAAATGTCATATGACTAAAATAACGCAGTTTATAGGAGATAATGTAGCATACAAAATGATAATAGGATGATATGAAAATATCAACTCAAATAAATGAGGGGGAAAAAGCTCTCAACCCCTGAAAACACTAATACAACAATAATACACAATCCTTAGAAGGATTGGCTGCAATACATGTACAAATGGAAAATTTGCAGAAATGTTGGAGTTGCTGGGTAGCAGCTGCAACTCTGAAAATAAATGGATATGGTTGAAGATGATGTGAAAGCTGAAATAAACCTCCTCCAACAGATCTCTTAAGTAATAGGCTGATCCTATCCTTGAAGATCTCTTCCTCCAAGATGATGGTGCAACCCCTCACTGCAAGTGTGCACTGAAATAACGCAATATGGAGAATGGATTGTGCTGTCTATGATGGGAGATGCTTGGCCTTGATGCCAAGATATGAAAATTAGCTCTAAAAGCTTCCTTATAACCTTTTTGAGGAATAGATACTCCGTCCTCTGAAATATGAGACAAGGAATGGTGTTGTGGAACCCCTCCACTACAACACCCAGCAACACTACGTTATACTTCAGCATAAATAATGCAGTGACTGAATAATGGCTTTGGCCTGGAGCCAAGATATGGAGAAAATGAAGTGCAATCCTTCAAGAGGCCTCTCAAGAAGGAGAGGAAATCCTAAACAGGAATCCCTCGTGCTAAGCAGCACTACAACTCAGCTAAACAGCCAGAGACTGCAAATAGTCTAAGCAGACAAATGATCAAATGCTCCAAGATGTCTCACTATGGCTGCCTATTCCTCCTTTTATGCAAGTGAATTCCTCTTTGCCCTGGACCCCACACATTAGGGTTTCTTCCACAAAGAATATTCCTCCCTCTCAAACTGCGCTATCTTCTCAAGCAAGCTACACCTCTTAGGCAACGCTATTGACTTTGTCAAACTTGACCTTGTCCTCATGCAAATTTCCCCTTTTCACACTGGAAGGTGCAAAATAAGCTGCTCCAATGATCCTTTTCACACTATGAAGTATCTTATTCTTAATCATGGGACTTTTACCCATTTTATTCACCTCCTATATGAAATAAGAAAAAATTAATATTCCAATTTGCTGCTTGTAAATTTTGGAATATTATAGTCCTCCCCTCTCAAAGATTTCTTGTCCTCAAGAAAGTGCAAGAATAGACTGATTTCTTCTTTCCTCTCCCTGTAGCATCCCTGTATGATGATCTCCTCCAATGAAAGTGATTCTATCTCATCAATCAAGCATCCACATTGCCCCTCCTTAGCATGCAAGTTAGCTATCAAGCCATCATCATGTAAAGGTGAAATACTCAAGAGGTTAGCAAAGTGATTTCTATAGGTCCCTTTGAAGAATGGGATAAAATAAAATGGGAACTATCTTTCCCATATGGATCCTCCATCTCCAAGCTATGAGCCATGCAAAATGAGTCACGTCCCAACTAGGCAACTCCTGAAAGTTGTCATCAACCTTTGGCTCCGGCAAAGCAGGTGGGATGAAAATTTGTACATGGTAGACAATGTAGACTACCCCATGCTGTCCATCTCTCCACTTATGATAAGTGTAGAGTGTTGGCTGATCATGGGCTGCAATAAGTTTTCCCTCAAGTGGAAACATGAGGACTAGATCCCCAAAGATCTCTCCTCCAACGCTGCAAATCATGCTGGCCCAAGTATCTCCATATATGATGAGTTGGAAGTCATCATCATATGGCATCTCCTCCATCATATGGCTCACCTCATAAAGAGACAAATGTGTTATCATGGTGACCATATCATATCCCATGCTCCCCTTAGAACATGAAGTGCAAACAGTGTGAGGAATTTCTCCTTCAAAGGACACATCCATCCCAGGTGTCTCTCTCCCAAACATGCTCCTCATAAAGAAAAAATGAATAGAGCCATAGGGAGCAAAAATGAGAATCATTCTTGCTGCCGTATGCAACAAATGAGAAGGATAGTGGTCCCTGAAGTGCAACCAATGCAGCTTGATCTTCAACTGCCATAGAGACTGAAGAAATGGGTGGCTTCTCAACCATTTGTCTGCTGCTCCAATCTACTAACAAGTATGAAGGAAGTGAATGATGTATGTATGATGTAGAATGAGCATGTCCTCCATAACATGCCTCTTCCCCAAGTCCTCCTAGGGAATGGCCATCAATCATGCTTATGGTCTCAACTAGACCATGAAGCTCTAAATAAAGAATGCTCCTCCTTGGAGCAACATCTTGCACATGTGTGGTTAAGGGACATACATCATATAAATAATCATGAAAATAATCATCACCCTTACCATATGTTCTTCTTATACAAGTGGAGTGGCTCATAAGTGAGTCTCATCTCATCTTCAAGGAGAAAAGAGGTGGTTGTGATAACTCTCTCAAATATTCATGTCTCTCCTCCATTTCCATATGGTCCATGCATCTACTCATATGTTGATATATCTCCTCCTCAAATCCCATCCAAAAATACCCCTCCATGATGGTGTGGTATGCTCTCATAGAACAAGTGGGACTGCAAAGGAAATCCTCTAGATTTGCTTGTAGAAACTTCTCATTCAGCTTGGAAACTCTAGGAAAGAAGATCCTACCATGATAAAAGATTACCCCATCTCTGACTGAATATCCCTCCTCATGCAACTGGTCATCCAATATCATACAAGTATGAAGATCCTTGAAATACTTCACCAACAGCTGGGAGTTCCAATATGGATCTATCCTCCATAGTGACAACGCTGATGATCTCTCATGAAGAGTATCTGTCATATGATCATCCTACTCTTTGACATCTCCCATGCCAAAGGTGCAAGTCAGAAGGCTTCTATCCTTCCTCTACTGCTTCTGCCACAACGCAAAATTTGAAATGGAAGTGGGTACTGATGATGTTGAGGGAATGCTCCCTCTCTCCTTGAGTCTACCCAATACTCCCAGCCCTATTAAATAACTCCTCCAATGTTCCCACTCCTCTGAAATCACTTAGTGGTGCCTAAACTGGTGAAGCATCCATCCTCTTCTGCTGATCTAGTGGTCTCCTTGGAAAATTTTCTCCATGCAATGAGACATCCTCAACAAGAGATGACTGAATATGTGAATGGAGAAAAATCTTCATGCTTCCACTTCGCAATCCAATCACCTTCTCAGGTGCATCAACCTCCATATATGAATAGGGATGTTTACTCCTCATATCATGATGTTGGGTATTCTCCCTACCTTTTCCTTGTGTCTCCATGGTTCCACACCTCCTCAAAAATGGCACATGTAGAGCATGTGTTGTGCCTTGATCTCCACACATGAGATCCTGGGGAATTCCTTGCAAAGGTGCAAGCATCCCTCTATTTGGAGCAAGATATCCTCCTTCCTCTACATGAGGGCTAGATCAAATCCAGATATAACAACGCTATTGCCCTCAATCTCAGCAACATGAGTGGGAAACTCTCTAATGATTGGATCCCTTTTAGAAAAAGAGATCTCCATGCTCCTTTACTCAAAGGTGTGAGATGAAAACCTTTCTTCCAGTAAAATATGGTGCAAGTTTTCATGCAAGGGTTTTTCTTGAGTTTTCTTGTTTACTCCCACCATGTGTGTCTCATGAATCTTTTTATCAAATCTTTTCACTAATGCCTCAGTGAAATTTGCATAAGATGCAATGTTTATATTTCTCAAAGAAAAAGATTCAAAGATCCACCAAGAAAAAGCCTTACCTCTCAAATGCAGCGCTGCAACTTTGATGGCTTCATCTTCAAGAATGTGGTGCTACTGCAAAAAGGTCTCTAACTCCTGCACCCAAGCTCTGGATGAACATACAGGTGAACCCTCAAAGGTAGATAGAAGAAATCTATCCTGCTGCTTCCTTTCCTTCATCTTCATCTTGCAAAACTATGAAAAAATGAGATGATCTCTGAATTTTTGAGTTTGAGACTCATAATCCTTCAAGAAATCACTAAGGGTTTCCCTCCTAGAAACCTCTTCTCCTCTTTCCATCTCTCTTTCGGCAATCCTAGGCATGTGGCTGTGTTGTGTATTAGGATGTGCAACTGCTTGCTCACACTCCTCATGTAATAATCTAGAGTTTTCTTTTGAATCAAACCCTCTTGGAGATTATTCATACATCTCCCTCTGGATCTTCTTAAAATCCTCATGAATAATATGTATAGATTTAGAAATAATCTTTGTAATATTATCCCCATTTCCTTCTCCAAAATATGGATTCTTTTTCCTGCATATTTCTTTGTCTCCTTGATGAGAATAGGAAGTGTAGGGTCCTTCCTCTTCTTTCTGCTTATCCTCCTCTGGGAGGTTATTAATGGATCTAAAATATGATGAGATAAAACTCATCCTCTTCAATATTCTAACCTTCCTAGGCTTAGACTCACAATCTTAGATCTCCCACACTTAGATGTCCTCAAAAAGTGCCCGATGAGGGGACTGCAACAATTCTTAAGAAAGACATGGAATGACATCGTTATTCTATAGCTGTGAACACATGAAGATATGTATAGCCAAAAAATATCCGATATAGCAGAAAATGTATAAAATATGTGGAGGAATCAATCACTCCATCTAGGCAATGGAAGCCTCAATGAAACATGTACAAGACAATGAAGCAATACTGCTATGCAGAATGTCATATGACTAAAATAATGCAGTTTATAGGAGATATTGCAACATAAAAAATGATAATAGGATGATATGACAATATCAGCTCAAATAAATGAGGGGGAACAAAATCTCAACCCCTGAAAATACTAATACAACAATAATACACAATCCTTAGAAGGCTTGGCTGCAATACATGTACAAATGGAAAATCTGTAGAAATTTTGGAGTTGCTGGGTAGCAGCTGCAACTATGAAGATAACTGGAGATGGCTGAAGATGATGTGAAATCTGAAATGAACCTACTCCAACAGATCTCTCAAGTAATAGGCCGATCCTATCCCTGAAGATCTCATCCTCCAAGATGATGGCACAACCCCTCACTGCAAGTGTGCGCTGAAATAATGCAGTATGGAGAATGAAATGTGTTGTCTATGATGGGAGATGCTTGGCCTTGATGCCAAGATCTAAAAATAAGCTTTGAAACCTTCCTTCTAACCTTTCCAAGGAATAGAGACTCCCTCCTCTGAAAGATGTGACAAGGAATGTTGTTGTGGAACCCCTCCACTACAACACCCAGCAACACTACGTTATACTTCAGCAGAAATAACGCAATGACTAAATAATGGCTTTGGCCTTGAGCCAAGATGTGGAGAAAATGAAGTGAAATCCTTCAAGAGGCCTCTCAAGAAGGAGAGGAAATCCTAAACAGGAATCCCTTGTGCTAAGAAGCACTGCAACTCAGCTAAACAGCTAGAGACTGCAAATAGTCTTAACAGACAAATGATCAAATGCTCCAAGATATCTCATTATGGCTGCCTCTTCCTCATTTTATGCAAGTGAATGCCTCTTTTCCCTGGACCCCACACATTAGGTTTTCTTCCACAAAAAATATTCCTCCCTCTCAAACAACATTGTCTTCTCAAGCAAGCTACATCTCTTAGGCAACGTTGTTGACTTGGTCAAACTGGACCTTGTCCTCATGAAAATTGCCCCTTTTCACACTGGAAGGTGAAAATAAGTTGCTCCAATGATCCTTTTCACACTATGAAGGATCTTATTCCTACTCATGGGCCTTTTACCCATTTTATTCACCTCTTAGATGAAATAAGCAAAAATTAATATTCTAATTTGCTACTTGCAAATTTTGGAATATTACGGATAGTTTTCATTGATTATATATTGATATATTATAAGAATAAGGAAGAGAATGTAGAGCACCTAGAAACAATGTTAATATTTTTGAGATAGCATTAGTTGTATGCCAAGCTAAGAAAGTGTAGTTTCTTTTAGAGTGAAGTTCATTACATGGGACAGGTTGTTTCCCAGGAAGGTATAGCAGTGGTATCAAAAAATATTAGAGCTATCATGTAATGGATAGATTCTAGGAATACGAATGAGGTTAGATCATTCATGGGACTAGAAATTTATTACAGGTGGTTCATCAATAAATTTTCATGGATTTCCTATTCTATTATATCTTTGCAGAGGAAAGGAAATGTAATATTCCAAATCTAGAACAACTAGCAAGGCATGACTGGAAAATGCATTTTCCAGTAATGGCTCCTACAGGAATTGAAACCAGGACCTGTATCCCTTAGAAAAATGTGTCTAAGTCTTGAATCCAAGAGGATCCAAAGAAATCATTCTAGGTGGGTTAAACAAATCTCCCACACCTAGATGTCCTTAAAAAGTGCCCGATGAAGGGACTGCAACAATGCATGAGCATATAATGGAATGAAAACGTTATTATGGTAAGCCTAAGTACATGAAGATGTAAATATACAACAAGTGTATAATATAGAAGAAAAATAGTATAATTCTTTGAGGAATCAATCACTCAAGCTAGGCAATGAGAGCCTCAATAGATCATGTACAAGAAAATGACTAAACACTGCTACATCTGAAAAGCCCTGGCTAAAATAACACAGTTTATAGGAGACACTACAACATACAAAATGATAATATGATGATATGACAATATTAGGCTCAAGAAAGATGGGGGAGCTAGATCTCAACCCCTGAAAACACTAATACAACAACGATACAACAATCCTTAGGAGGATTGGCTGCAATACATGTACAAATGGAAAATCTGCAGAAATGCCGGAGTTGCTGGGCAGCAGATGAAACTCAGAAAATAGAAGGAGATGCCTGAAGATGATGATCAATCTTAAATGAACCTCCTCCAACAAATCTCTCAAGTGATAGGCTAATCCTAACACTAAAGATCTTGCCTTCCAAAATGGTGGTGCAAACCCCCACTCCAGATATTCACTGGAATAATGCAGTCTAGAGAAGGGACTGCACTGTCTATGATGGGAGATGCTTGGCTTGATGCCAATATATGAAAATCAGATCTGAAATCCGCTTCAATAACCTCCCGGAGGAATAGGAGCTCCCTCCTCCTCTGAAAGATGAGCCAAGGAAATGGTGTTGTGGAACCCTCCACTGTAACACCCAGAAACACTACGTTATACTTCAGCAGAAATAACGCAGTGACTGAAAGGAGTGGATTTGGCCTTGAGCCAAGATGTCAAGAAATGAAGCAAGAGGCCTCTTAAGAAGAAGAGTAAACCCTAAACAGGAATCCCTCGTGCTAAACAACATTGAAACTCAACTGAACAGCCAGAGAATGCAAATAGTCTTCAGACCAAAATCAATATGCTCAAAGATATCTCTCTATGGCTACCTCTTCCTCATTTTATTCAAGTGAATGCCTCTTTTCCCTAGACCCCACACATTACGGTTTCTTCCACAAGGAATCTTTCTCCCTCTCAAACTATGTTGTCTCTCCAAGCAAGCTACACCTCTTAGGCAGCACTGTTGACTTGGTCAAACTTGACCTTGTCCTCATGCATTTGCCCCTTTTCACACTGGAAGGTGCAAAATAAATTTTCCCCATTGATCCCTTTCACAATATGAGGGATTTTATTCCTACTCATGGGCCTTTTACCCATTTTATTCACCTCCTAGATGACATAAGAAAAAATTAATATTCCAATTTGCTGCTTGCAAATTTTGGAATATTACAGTCCTCCCCTCTCAAAGATTCCTTGTCCTCAAGCAAGTGTAAGGATAGATTGAATTATTTTCTCCTCTTATTCCTGTAGTGTCCATGTATGATGATCGCCTCCAAGGAAAGTGATGCTATCTAATCAATAAGGTCTCCACATTGCCCCTCCTCAACATGTAAGTCAGCTATCAAGCCATCATCATGTAAAGGTGAAATACTCAAGAGGATAGCAAAGTGATGTCTAGAGGTCCCCTTGAGGAAATGGATCTAAAATCTAATGGGAATCATTTCGCCCACATGGATACTTCATCCCCAAGCTATTAGCCATGCAAAATGAGTCACCCCCAACTAGGCAACTCCTAAAAACTATCCTCCACCTTTGGCTCTGACAAAGTAGGTGGGATGAAAATCTGCACATGGTAGACAATGTAGCCTACCCCACGCTTTCCATCTC
Organism: Pinus albicaulis; assembly: GCA_034641835.2. NCBI lineage: Eukaryota > Viridiplantae > Streptophyta > Pinopsida > Pinales > Pinaceae > Pinus > Pinus albicaulis. The sequence goes on from CM076578.1 coordinate 887,164,426, forward strand.
TCCACTTAAGATAATTATAGAGTGTCTGCTAATCTTGGGCTGCAATAAGGTTGCCCTCCAGTGGCAATATGAGGGCTATATCTCCAAATATCTCTCCTCCAACGCTACAAATCATGTTGGCCCAAATATCCCCATATATGTGTCTCTCTCCCAAGCATGCTCCTCATAAAGACAAAAACAATAGAACCATAGGGAGCAAAGATGAGAATCATGCTTGCTGCCATATGCAACAAATGTGAAGGACAATGGTCCCTCAAGTGCAACCAACGCGGCTTGACCCTTGACTATAATAGAGACTAATAAAAAGTGTGGTTTCTCAACCACTTGCCTGCTGCTCTAATCTCCTCATAAGTATGGAGGAAGTGAATAATGCAAGGTGTACAATGAGCATAGCCTCCATAATATCTATCTTCCCCAAGTCCTCCTAGGGGATGGTCATCAATCATGCTTATGGCCTCAACTAGACCATGAAGCTCAAAAGAAAGAATGCTCCTCCTTGGAGAAACATCCTGCACATATATGGTTAAGGAACATACAACATATAAATAGTCATATAAAAAGATAGCACTCTTACCATATGTTCTGCTCATACAAAGGGAGTGGCTCATAAGTGAGTCCCCTCTCATCTTCAAAGATAAAAGAGGTGGTTGTGCTAACTCCTCCAAAGAGTTATGTCTCTCCTCCATCTCCATCTGGTTCATCCATCTCCTCATATGCTGATATATCTCCTCCTAAAAGCCCTTCCAAAAATACCCCTCCATGATGGTGTGGTATGCTGTCATAGAGCAAGTGAGGCTAAAAAGGAAATTCTTTCGAGCTGCTTATAGCAACTTCTCCTTGAGCTCAGAAGCTCTAGGGAAGAATATCCTACCATGATAGAAGATGACCCCATCTTTGACTGAATACCCCTCCTCATGGAACTGGTCATCCAAGATCATGCAAGTGAAAAGATCCTTGGAATACTCAACCAACAGCTAGGAGCTCCAATATGGATCTATCCTCCATAGTGAAAGCACTGATGACCTCTCATGAGGAACATCTGTCATATGGTCATCCTTCTTTTTGACACCTCCAATGCCAAAGATGCAAGTTGGAAGTCTTCTTTCCTTCCTCTGCTTCTTCTGCCATAGTGAAAAATCTGAAATGGAAGTGGGTAATGATGATATTGAGGGAATTCTCCCTCTCTCCTTGAGTCTACCCAAGACTCCCAGTGCTATATCAAACTCTCCCAAGGTTCCCACTCCTCTGAAATCACTGAGTAGTGCCTCAACTAGTGAAGCATCCATCCTCCTCTACTGATCTAGTGGTCTCCCCAGCAAAATGTCTCCATGTAATGAGACATCATCATCAAGAGATTACTGAATATATGAATGGAGAAAACTTTCCATGCTTCCACTGCGCAATCCAATCACCTTCTTAGGTGCATCAACCTCCTGAAGTGGATAGGGATGTGTAAATCTCATCTCATGATACTAGTTCTCCACTCTACCTTCTCCTTGTGTCTCCATGGTTCCACACTTCCTCAACAATGTCACATGATTTGTGCCTTGATCTCCACACATGAGATCCTGGGGACTTCCTTGCAAAGACGCAAGTATCCCTCTACTTGGAGAAAGAGCTCCTCCTTCCTCTACATGAGGCACTAGATACTCTCTAGACATGACAACGTTGTCTCCCTCAATATCTGCAACATGAATGGGTAACCCTCTAATGATTGGATCCCTTTTTGAAAAATAGATCTCCATGCTCTCTTGCTCAAGAGTGTGAGAAGAAAGTCTTTCTTCCAGCAAGGTATGGTGCAAGTTTTCAGCCTCCTCCATGGTTTTCTGCCATGGTACTACGTTCTCATGCAAGGGTTTTGTTTGATTTCCCTTGTTTTGCTCTACCATATGTGTCTCATGAATCCTCCTATCAAATATTTTCACTAATGCCTTAGTGAAATTTGTATAAGATGAAATGTTTACATATTTCAAAGAAAAGGATCCAAAGATCCACCAGGCATAAGCCTTACCTCTCAAATGCAATGTTCCAACTTTGATGGCTTCATCTCCAAGAATGTGGTGTTGCTGCAAGAAGGTCTCTAACTCCTCCACCGAAGCTTTGGCTGAACATACAGGTGAACCTTCAAAGGTAGATAGATGAAATCTATCCTACTGCTCTCTTTCCTTCACCTTCATCTTGCAAAACTCTAAAAAAATGAGATGATCTCGGAATTTCTAAGTTTGAAACTCATACTCTTTCAAGAAATCACTAAGTTTTTCCCTCCTAGCAACCTCTTCTCCTCTTTCCATCTCTCTTCTGGAAATCCTGGGCACATGACTGCACTGTGTGTTAGAGTCTATGGCTACTTTCTCACATTTCTCATATGAAAATATAGAGTTTGATTTAGATTCAAACTCTCTTGGATATTCTTCATACAACTCCCTCTTGATCTTCTTGAAATGTTCATGAATAATATGTATAGATTTAGGAAGAATCTTTATAAGATTATCCCCTTTCTCTTCTCCAAAATATGGATTCTTTCTCCTGCGCATCTCTCTGTCTCCATCTCGATGAGAATAGGAAGCGCAGGGACCTTCCTCTTCTATTTGCTTATCCTCCTTGGGGAGGTTCTTCATGGATCTGAAATATGATGAGATAAAACCCATCCTCTTCAATATTTTTATATTCTTGGGCTGAGACTCACAGGCTGAGCCAAGAAAGTGGCTTTGATACCACTGTAATATTCCAAATCTAGAATAGCTAGAAAGGAATGACTAGAAAACCGATTTTCTAGTAATGGTTGCTACACGAATTGAAACCAGGACCTGGATCCATTAAAAAAATGTGTCTAATTCCTGAATCCAAGAGGAGGCTCCAAAGAAATCCTTCTAGGTGGGTTAAACAGATCTCCCACACCTAGATGTCCTCAAAAAGTGCCCGATGAAGGGACTTCAGCAATGCATGAACATATAATGGAATGAAAACGTTATTATGGTAAGCCTAAGTACATGAAGATGTAAATAGCCAAAAAATGTATAATATATTAGAAAAAGAGTACAATTATTTAAGGAATCAATCACTCAAGCTAGGCAATGAGAGCCGCAATAGATCATGTACAAGAAAATGACTAAACACTGCTACATCTGAAAAGCCCTGGCTAAAATAACACAGTTTATAGGAGACACTGCAACATAAAAAATGAGAATATGATGATATGACAATATTAGGCTCAAGAAAGATGGGGGAGGTAGCTCTCAACCCCTGAAAACACTAATACAACAATGATATAGCAATCCTTAGGAGGATTGGCTGCAATACTTGTACAAATGGAAAATCTGCAGAAATACTGGAGTTGCTGGGCAGCAGCTACAACTCAAAAAATAGAAGGAGATGGCTGAAGATGATGATAAATATGAAATGAACCTCCTCCAACAGATATCTAAAGTGATAGGCTTATCCTAACACTGAATATCTTGCCTTCCAAAATGGTGGTGTAAACCCCCATTGCAGATACTCACTGGAATAACGTAGTGTAGAGAAGGGAATGTGATGTCTATGATGGGAGATGCTTGGACTGATGCCAAGATATGAAAATAAGCTCTGAAATCCCCTTCACTAACCTCCCGGAGGAATAGGAGCTCCCTCCTCTAAAAGATAAGCCAAGGAAATGGTGTTGTGGAACCCTCCATTGCAACACCCAACAATAATACGTTATACTTCAGCAGAAATAATGTAGTGACTGAATGGAGTGGCTTTGGCCTTGAGCCAAGATCTAGAGAAATGAAGTGCAATCCATCAAGAGGCCTCTCAATAAGGAGAGGAAATCCTAAACAAGAATCCCTCGTGCTAAACAACACTACAACTCAGCTGAACATCCAGAGAATGAAAATAGTCTTCAGACCAAAATCAATATGCTCAAAGATATCTCTTTATGGCTGCCTCTTCCTCCTTTTATGCAAGTGAATGACTCTTTTCACTAGACCCCACAAATTATGGTTTCTTCCACAAGGAATATTTCTCCCTCTCAAATTGCGCTGTCTTCCCAAGCAAGCTGCACCTCTTAAGTAGTGATGTTGACTTGTTCAAACTTGACCTTGTCCTCATGCATTTGCCCCTTTTCACACTGGAAGGTGAAAAATAAAGCTAATCCATTGATCCCTTTCACACTATGAAGGATTTTATTCCTACTCATGGGCCTTTTACCCATTTTATTCACCTCGTATATGATATAAGAAAAAATTAATATTCCAATTTGCTGCTTGCAAATTTTGGAATATTACAAGAAATAAGTTTAAATGGACTGAGGAGTGAGAAAACAGTTTTGAGTAGTTGAAGAAGTTGCTTACAAATTATCTAGTTTTGATGATTGTAGATCCTAACAAATATTTCGTGGTATGTAAAAAGGATTGCAGGAGAGGACTTAGTGGATTCCTGATGCAGTAAGGACAAGCGGTATGTTATGAGCCAAGGAAATTGGATGAAAACGAGAAAAAATATGTTTGTCCTGACCTTGAGTTGGAAGTTATCATTCATGCCTTGAAGATGTGGAGTAATTATCTTCTTGGCAAGAGGTTTATTCTTATGAGTGATCATAGTGGACTAAGATACTTGTTTGACCTACCCAATCTAAATTCCAGCCAAACTAGATGGTTGGCTACCCTCAATGAGTTTGATTAGAGATTAGGTACATCAAGGGAAAGGAGAACAAGGTTGCATATGCTCTCAGAAGGAGAGTGCAAGTGAATCAAATTTCAACATTGATTTCTTATCAAACAAACTTGCAAAAATGGATCTTGTAGGCATGACAACATGATGACATGTACCAGCAGTTGAAGCACAAATTATAACATCAGGGTGAAGGAAATAGGGATGAGGAGTACCACCTCATAGTGCATGGCTTGGTAAGATTCAAGAACAATAATTATGTGTCAGATACGAGTGAACTTAAGAAGCTTATATTGAGGGAGTTTCATGTCAAGCCATATTCAAGTCACCTGAGATATGGCCAAACTTGAAGAAGGAGTTGGATGGGTTTGTCACTAGATGTTTGTACTGTCAATAAGTAAAATAAGAGTACGAATCCATCCAGTTCGTTACAATCGATTCCGAATTTAGAGTGGAAATGGGAGGTCATTTTCGTGCACTTCATTATAGGTTATTCAAGTACATCAAAAAAACATCATTCCATAATTTTTATGGTTGACATGTTAAGTAAGGTAGGTCACTTCATTGTAGTTAAGTCTACTATTTCAACTAGTGAGGTAGCTCAGATCTTCACGAGGGAGATAACAAGGTTGCAAGATGTCCCCAAGAATACTATATCATACACATATGCCAAGTGAACTTCTAGGTTTTGAAAAGAGTTTTTTGTTGGATTGGGGACAAATTTGGATTTCAGTACATCTTATCATCCACAAACAGATTGACAGAAAGAGAGGGTCAACAATATTATTGAGGAAATGTTGAGGATGTACTTGATGAATCAACATATGAAGAGGTGGGAGTATCTTTCACTAATATATTTTCCATATAGAAATGGGTATCAATAGTACTTGAGGATGATTCCATTTGAGGTTCTTTACTGGTAGAGTTGTATTAATCCTATCAACTAGAGTGATCTAGTGAAAAGGGAGTTGATTGGATCGGGCGTGTTAGCAAAGATGGAACATGAAATGCAGGTTATTAAGAGGAATATGAAGGAATCACAAGACATGAATAAGAGTTATGCATATCAACATAAATTATTCAAGGATTTTTAGGTTGGGGAGAATGTGTACTTTCACATCAAGCCCAAGAGAATCTCTTTGAGGATTCGATCATGTGCCAAGTTGGCACCTCAGTATTGTGGGTATTTCGAGATCCTTGAGAGGATTGGACCAATGGCATAGATACTTGCATAGCCTCCGTGTTGAAGATTCTAGATATCTTTAACATAAAAAGGGTCTCCTCGGTGTGAAGTCCCAATTAGACCTCACACCATTTGGAGTAGGAGCCTCATTCAAAGTATCGTCCCGGCACAATAAAAAAAAAGCTTTGTCTTGGATTCAACGGTTAACATAAGATATTATATACATAGGAATTTAACAATAAAGTAAGTTTACATTGTGAAACAATGATTTCAATGTGTAAAAGGAGACCTTCATGAGCAGGATACGAGAGTGAGTCTCTAGAAGGAAGTAATAGTACTAACCTAAGAGAGACACACGAGAGCATGATAATATTCATTAGCGAAATAGTTCACATAACATTTATTAAAGTGAATAAAAAACACATTAAAAAACATGAGTACCAAAGCCACCAAAATAGTTCAATTTCTCCAGTACATATGAAAAAAATATATATCATAAACATTCCAAGAATATTCTTAAAACATTTGCGATACATGCATAAAAATGTGTTGTCTCATTAAGTTTCAAATAGGTGAAAGATCCAAGTACATAAATAAAATGATGGAGAACTAGTTCAAGTAGTGGAACATTAGAGCCACTTATTTATTCTCCAAAGAATAGTTATTCTCTCTTATGCCAGGTCGAGAATCCAAGATTAGCTCTCCAAAGCTTAAGCCTCCAAAATTCCCTTACTTGAGTTATGAGGTTGATCTTATAACAAGAGGAATGAAATATCATATCCTCATGACCCTTGAGTTACCTTCATGAATCTTGGACTTCTATTATGACCTTTTGACTTCTCTATGTGACTTTTGAGCTTCTCCTAAAGACATTTTGTCCATATATGACTAAGTGGCCTTTCATATTCCACATATGGCTCTTTTACTTCCACACATTACATTTGTCCTTTTCTTGAGAATACATCATTACATTTAACATGATGATGTGGCATGAAACATGGACACACATTTACTATTATGATGACACTTTTACAAGTTACAACTTGAAAATGATGACATGGACTTCATGATGAGGTGACAATGCGAAGGTTTTTTCCTTGCAGCTTCATCTTGCATTATTGATAGTATATTTGATCTATACTTAGTCTTAATGGAATATAGAATTTTTTCACCAAATTCACCCTCTAAAGTGTCTTGAATGAGCTTTGTAATCCTTGGAATCAATGTGTAATTCCTTCTTTATGTCTCGGTCCATGATCTGCTTCATGTCTCTACGATAGATCTCTTTTGTTCTTCTTCCCTGCAAGTGTTTCTTTATACATTCGAATTTCAATATTATATTTATAATCACCTTTTTATGAGAGGAAGATAATCCTAATAATGAAAATCATTAATGAAAAGGAAAAATCAATCTTAAAACCACCTATTCTACTACTACCTAGCTCATGTAATGATCAATTCATGATAGGCCTATGAGAGGGTTAAAATAAGGAGGATTGATTAGGAGGGAATAATCAAACTCATCAGTGGCTTAATAAGACTCTAATATTCATTTTTTCTAAGCCATGCACTATGAATAGGATCTCTTCTTGGTCCAGCGCAGTGGGGAATCATGAAGGAGGAAGGGTAAGCGCTTCAACCTTCAAGACTACGCATGCGCCATAAAGAAACGAGAGGGAGACTTGAAAGCACATCTTGAATAGTTAAAGTTTTAGAGGACAAATCATTCAACCTTACCTACTATGCCATGTTCTAAAAGAAATGGTTTAATGAAGGCTAGGGCACAAAGCACATTGAGAAAGGTGTAAGGTGAAAGCTTCAACCTTCAAGAATGTGCCATGCGCCCTAAGGAGAAGGAGAATTATATGAGAGCATAGTTTGACTGGTCAAATATAGAAATGAGGCTTCCTTCATCCTTCCTTACTACGTCATGCACTTATGAGGAAAGCCTAAATAATATTGAGCTTAAAGAAAATTGGAGAAGAGGGAAGGTGAAAGCTTCTGACTTTAGGAGTGTGCCATGTGCTCAAAGGGAGAAAAGGCCTTAAGGAAAGCAATTTTTTTATCAAAAGGGGGTCACTATTGCTTTGGAGTGTGATTTTCATCCTAGGATAGTTTATTTTGACTCAATAGGGGGCACTGGACCATTTGGATTGCAATGTTCATTGAAGGAGGCTAAAGGAAGTAAACCACTTTTCCTAGGATGGTTTCCACTGCACTAAGAGGATATGAGGGCATTTGCATTGCATGTTTTTCCTCTGAAAAAATGTGGAAGAGGTCCATGCCATTAGCTAGGAGTTCTATATGTGTTATGCAAGGTAGAGGTGACCAAAATTAATTGTATTGAGTTTGTATAAGGAATAAGTATTAGGTGACTGCACTTGGGAGGATCTAATGTGAAACCATCTTGGGGTGATCTCAAGGAGGACTTAGAGCACCAATATTAGTGAATAATATTGAATCATTGAGGTGTAATATTAGGTTAATATCCTCCCTTGGTAAGTGGTCTAATGTCTTCAAAACTTTCACTGGGCTGAGGGACCAAAAAGGGCTCCAAAATGGCTAAGTGAGAAACCAACAGAGAAAACGAGAGAAATGCATCTGAATATGACTCAAACATGCATCACACACATAAAACCATAAATACAAGCTAAAATCATACATAAGACCCATGAATAACAATCAGACCTTGAAATGATAGCAAAGTGACACTAAATTCTAAGTGGGGTAGTTGAAATGAAACATTATGAAACTTAGAACACAAGTTACGACAATAGTGATGACTATAACCAAAAGGTGCACTAAGTTTTAGGAATTGCACCCGAAATAAATTTGGTGATACGTGAAGGTGTGACTTATACAAGAGTAAAAAAAATATAAGCGACAACTGTGAGATGAGGAAAACATAAGACGACAATTGCATAATGTGAATGAATTTGAAGTGCCACATGATAGCGTGAAGATAACATGAAAAATATACTTATTAAAGTGAAAGCGAGAAAAAGTGTCAACTGTGAACAGGAAAGCAACATTTGTGAAAGCGAAGGTGTACAAAAAATAATAGTTGGGAAAAATCATCAAAATATTAGTACAAACGAAACTAACATGAGGGGAATTATCAACTAAAGGTTTCACTAACCTTTGACATGTGTTGAACATAGAACATGTACTATCTTGGTGGATGGTGTTATGCTTATTTAAGCTTGTATAAAGAAAGTGCACTCATAAGTTCAACCGAGACTGCGCATGTGTGAGAAAGTGACTTTGAAAAGTAAAATTATCATAAAACATCAATCAACCATGGAAAGATAGATCATAAGATCCTTAGTATGCTCCAAAATTAAAGTGTAAGAAATATTTTAGAGGGTGTCAATCCAAGCGCCAACACTTGGCGACGCACTGCTAAAAATCTAGCTTCTATGTTTAGGTTTAATCTCTAAGTAAAAGGTCTTAGTCTTTCATGAAGTATTTATTTTCCATATATATTACCCCGGTTTTTCCACTTATCTTGGTTAAATATATAGTCCCCTCTATTCTTTATTCAACATGAAAAAATTAATATAATACTAGTCGATAGGGGAGAAGAATAGTAAGTATATCAAGATTTTAAGCACATCCCCCAGTGTTTCTTCACCACCAGCAAGAATGAACAATACCTCGAAAGAGTCACCTCAAGATAACACAAGCATTGATTCACTGCTAGCAGGCCTGGACAGTAACCCGACGAAGTTGCTTGCTTCACCTCTCCAAGTAGGAAGCCTTTCACATCTTTCACCCTTTATTTGTTTTATTTACAAACTATGTTTAGGCACTTATTTATTTACGAGGGTGGAATAGGGATCCAAAATTATTGAGAGCATAAAATGTTGTTTTTTGTTTTAAGGGATTTAAAATATACATGTTGGTTTTAAATTTTGTCTCCTTTCCCTTCTCTACTCAGTCGAGTCGACAGGTTGAAACAACCTTCAATATAAGGCTGAGTCATAATGAACATCCTAATAAAGATACATGATTTGTATTTTAATGGAAGATGTTATCTCTAGAAAAAAAAATAGTTTCCATTCAGACATGATTGAATTGAAATATATATAAACCCAAGATAGATAATAGGAAACATAATAGCTAAGTATTTTTCATCATCACAATTTCCCTGTTCATGTTTTCCACATCATATTTTGAGCCAAAGGAACATATTTCATGCAAAGTCTTATTAAACATGACAAAGAAAATAGTAAAGGCCAAAATAAAACTAACATGTAAAGCAACATGCACAATAGAAAAAAAGAAAAGAAAACACATGCATAGAATAGTTGGAGAGTAGGACAAAGGGTTAATGTAATGCACAAGAAACTAAATGTATCGAAGACTACTCCTAACTTATTCATCTAGAAGGAAAGGGATATTTGTAATGATATTTCCAATTTATCCATCATCCTTCTCGACTTGCAACCACAAATATATGAGAAATTAAAATAAATATAAAATAATGTGCAATAGAAAATATAAGAACTTGGAAAATTTTTACAACTAACTCAAGGTATGGCTTATTAACTAAAGAATGTGCCATACCGACTAGTTTTAACAGGTTTTGAGTTTTTCCTTGTTCATTGAAATATTGACCATACAAACCTTACAGGTTGCTTGTGAATACAAATTCATTTGTGTTTTCGGTTCTTGGAAACATTATAAAATATCAAAACTTTTCATTTGCAATGGAGTTTGCAAGGAAGGATGGAACTAACCATTCAAAAATCAGATCATGATATTCATAACAACCACTTTGAACACCCTGCGACTGATGAGAAGACAAATTATTTGTTAAAACATTAAAATCACATAGATAATCTCCAATATAATGATCATATTAGTCGATTAACATATAAGGTTCTTGAGTATTTATTGGTTCCCTTTGTATCAAATTTATATGTAAAATAAACAAAATGAAAGCTTAGGGCATTTAAAACAATTCTTAGCATTACGAATCCAGGAAACCAACTAGGATACTGAGTTGAAAAAATATTAGAAACATGTGTTGAATAAAATTCAGTACTTATACCAACCCAAGGGTTTTAGCCGGCTGACTGATTGGTGAAATTGAAATCACTCTAGAAGAGGAAATGTGTCATGGAGATGATTAGCTTCGTGATATGCACATAAGAGACAAAAATATGATCATATTTGGAAGAGATTAACATAGAAAAAATATCAAACCCAAAATTCCTTTATGTTGATAATTGGAATGAAATGTTCTAAGGTTGTGAAGATCCATGAAATATTTGATTTACAATCATATATGGGATTCGCATGAAAAGGGAATGACCAAAGAAGAATAATTTATCTGAACACAAATTATAACTTGAGCATCAAGAAGATTAATTTGGAAATGTTGAATGTCCTTCAAGGGTAAAATCACATCCAGTGGAAGAATGTTAAGGAAAAATTATGCATGAAAATATAGATCCAACTAAGTTCAAAGATATCAACACGATTGAAAGAAATTGACATAACCATCAACAGGGATGAAGTCCATTAAATTTCTAACAATTCTCAGAACTTTCTGATGGGGGTGTTAGCGCAAGGAGTCACTCGTTGACTACATAAGGAGTAAGCCTTACACGTCATATTTCATTTCAAATTTTAAAAGGGTTGTTTGAGTGGTGGGATGGATGATCAAATATCTTGAAATAATTTTTTATGTTCTTTAAAACTTGCATGCATTTGGAAAGCTATGACAATTTGGGTGGTTAAATTGGAAATATAGGGAGGAGAGTGTACAAATGGAGAAGATGGATAGCTGGTACCTATTTTAGGAAATATTCCTATCCTAAATTAGTCACACAACTATGATGATGGCTCTTTACACAAACTTTGTTTACACAAAGTAAACAACATTAAGAAAATAGATTACATGTATAAAATATTCCACAAATCCTTTATTAAATCTTCACTGACATGTTCTATAACACACATATAATTTGTAGAAAACTGAAAGAAGATACTTTACTGTTGAATCCTTTAATAGTTTCTCAGTCACACCTTACTAGTTGCTACAATTCATATTTAGAAGAAATTAACAAAGAAAAGAGACACACCACACATTAGATGTTCCTTGAGTCACAAAATCCTCCAACATGAAGTAAAAAAGGATTTTTATTATATTCAGTCTTCATGTAGACTAACATCCAACCTGTAAATAGTATTTACAAATGGTAAATATAGCAAGAGAGGCACCAACTCCATCTCTTATAAAAAGAAGGAAACATTAATTATAACATTACCTAGGTGTCAAAATACATTAAAAACTTATCCTATTGGAACCTAATAGAAAGCACAGATGGAGAAGAAATAAGAGAATAAATATGGGAAAATGTTGAGCGTGTTGTCATCCTACCCCTTTTTCTACTGATTTATCTCCTTGTGCCTTGGGTCTTTAATAACCATGTAGCTCCATTTAGTAAGACCTCTAACAACCTCATAACCACCTTTCACCATCACTTGTATTATCCATTTTGTTATGGGTTCTTATTCATCCCTTACTAGCTCAGATAAATTTTCTGACAAGTGTCAAAATTCAGTTATAACAGGTGCTACCGGAATTTCCGATAAAAACCTGTAACTGTGCAAAATCTAGAATGCTACCAGAAATTTTAGTAACACCCTGTTTCTTTTTCAAAAATACATAGAAAATGTTGAAAATACTATGAAGACTTATATTCCCTGACACCTTAAGCTATTGTTAAAAATTGTTACTAATAATAATAAAAAAGGTACTTGTCTCAAAAACCATTTTTTACCTTCCCTCTATGTGTGTTGTAGCTTCAGCAAGCTTATCCAAGTCTATTTTGTTGTCAGCAACTGATTTGGATCTGGTTGGTCTTGTGGTTGCTTCCTTGACAATGGTTTTTTCCTCTTTATAAACCTTTTGTGTTTTTCTTCTCTTTGAGGGCTCTGAGTGACGTTCTGAAGGGGTTGTGTTCTTTTTTTTCTTCATGGATTTCTATGTCTTTGAACCTTCATATTTACCTTCAATATAAATGACCTCTGTCATTAGGATTGGATTATGTAGAGCCTTGGATTTAATCATAAATGTTTTGTTGTCTCTGGTATGCCTCTTTCTGGTACCAGCAACAAGTTTGGCTTCTTCTTTCTTCTTCTTACTGTTGATGTCATATCCAACATCCTTGAGGAGTTCTTCATCTGATTGCGTAGGTTGATACTCTTTCTGCAACTTCTGTTGAATATGTGCTTCTAGAATTTCCAGTAGCACTTGTGCTTTTGATTTATTCGCAGTTGCAGACCTTCCTCTTTGGGCTCTAGGGTAGAAACTAGGAAAACGAGGGAGAGGGGGCACTATTTTCATATATTTGGGTTTACTTGTTGAGGAAATCTCTCCCTTTTCCAACTTTCTCTCAGTTTTAACTCCAAATTTTTTTTCTTTCTTACCCTTGGCCTTCTTGTAGATATTTTATTTTTTGGATTTTCTATTTTTTCATCTTTTTTCAGGCTGAGGGTGTGGCTGTGAAGCTGGAGGTGTAGGTGCAGGTTGGACTTCCTTGTAGAATAAAAATTGGTCCCAAGTTTTATTTCTCTTTCCCAACTCTTCTTCAACCAGAACCTTGATTACAGCTTGATGGTACAAGATATACTCGGAAAAAAATAGTGTGAGTTTGAACCCTTGCTGACATCTTTGTCAAGATTTTCAGCAAGAAATATGGAATATTTAATGTCTTCATCTCTGTAACATGAAAAATAAACCTCATGTGATAAAGGAACACAACTATATACCTCCTTTCACAAGTGAGGTATATCTTGATAATCTTAATAGCTTCTGCCCAATCATTCAAGATAGCTACTTGGAGTACCCTTGGTCCAATTTGGATCTCTATGTGCATCTTTGAGGAAGCTATTGAGATATCCTCTTGTGATAACCTGCCCTTTAAACCACCTTTCTCATTCCCATGGAAAGTTAAAGGATTCAAGAATGGAGTCTTCAGAAACCTGCAAGGTAAGGCCATAAAATGTAGCTTCGTTTCCATTAAAATAGTTAGCAAACTCTTGGGCTACTCCTAAGTGAGATCTCCCTAACCCAGTGCATAGATAATACCACCCTGACTGAATAAAAAATCTTCTTACTCCCGAATTGGCATCCACTAGGTCTGCACCTTGTGGATCAATTCAATTTATTTTTCCACCTGTTATATTCATCTTCAAAAAATAGATGACTTTGTATCTTGCAACTAATAGGTGGCAGAGTTGGAGGAGTTTTAACTTACAAGTTTTGCTAGTATTCACCTTTGAAATCTTGTCTAAAATCCAGACTCCTCCTCAAACTATGACTCTCAGCAATTCGATCTCCAACAGTAAAAATTTGAATGGAAGTGGTCATGTTTTTTCGGTGGTTTTAAAACCAAACTATGGTTTGTCACCCCATGCAAATCAACATTCAAAATTAAAAATATTCCTCACCGTGATGTGGACCATGTGATAATCCATAATCACCTTCTGTTGGCTACGTATTTCCATATGGAGGCCTCCAGATGTCTTGAGACAAGAGGATTTGTGACTAACACTTGCCTTCGTTGTATTTGCTATTAATAAGATGAAATTTCCGGCAGCACTGTCGTGTAGCCAACCAAATGATTATGGCTTTGAGCATAATAACCACGTTCTCCTCCGTTCAGAAAAAAAAAACGTACTTAGATATATGTCTAACTAACTTGGGTTTGAGAGGCAGGATGGGGTAACGATTAAGTTCATTATTGCGGGTGACACGTGGGTTCAATGTATATCACGGCTTGACTTGAACTAGACTGACTACAATACGACACTTATCATGAGATCTGGAAAAATTTAAAAAATATTTGAGGCATATTTACACTACAACATGTGGCTAAACCAAAGCAGATGTGCTATTTTGTTTATTTTTTTAAAAATAGAGTATGCTTCCAGAAATTCCGGCAACATCGGAATAAAAATAAAAAAACACAGAAACAGAAAAATAACAGACTATCCAAAAAGACTAAAACTAGTGCGTCTAGAATTTCCGATAGCGACCATTTTTTTTTTGGGGGAATTTTTGACGTTTAAGCTAGCGCTACGTGGACTACCTGTGTGTTGGTGGGAGACACATGAGGAGGAATTTCAAGATTGGGAGGCATGTCGGGATATGATTATCCTACGATTTGAAGCCTCGACAGGCCTACGGGTCAGGACATTCCTTGGATCAGAAGATCCACGCGAATATCTGTCGGTATGGGAAAAAAAGTGGTGCGACAAGATGACTAAGGAATGGGTTCACCTACTAATTCATGACCTAGGGTCGATTCCATCTTCATGGTACTTAGATGCGGAGCTCCAACAGTGCACCTGCCACTGGGGGGATGTTAAAAGAAGAGTTCCTGGGAACATTTGGGTTGGTAGGCCGGACCATGGCGCTTGACGCAACCCTGTGAGACGTTGACACTAGGGAGTGGGGTGAATCGTACCTGTTCCTCGCACTATAATTACCCACATGGGAAACTGTTGTGTAACCAGCTTCAAAAATAGAAGAAAAGAGATATGAACGCCTTAGAAATAAGCCACTTCGAGGGGGAAACCTCCAATACATTACATAAATGAAAAATTCTTGGATAATACAATTTACAAAACCTCCTTTCTATATATAGGAGTCCATGGGGCCATAATGTAATCCTAGTGGGCCACAATGTAATCCTAGCCGACCTAACAATAATAATTTAAGGGCACAATAATAACAATATGGGGGTTACAGGGTTACAATAATAACAATAAGGGGGGCTACACTAACATAATAAGGGGCTATACTATTAATATAGGGACTTAACATGCCCCTCTCCTTCAAACAAGTGTTGTCCTCAATGCTTGATTATTTCTTGATGCTTCTGTATAAAATTCTCATCCTGCCATGTGAAATATTTTACAGGAAAGTTCTTCCACTTGCTGAGGTACTCTAAAATTGATCGTACTTTTCAAGTTCTTGTTTCTATGACTACTTCATAACTTCTTTCGATGTGATGTTGATCTTCCTATTGTTTCATTAGATTCTGCACCAAAGTTGGGTTATCCTTTGAGAGTTGGAGAAATTGTTGTTGATGCTCGATGTGATCTTCCATTAATTTATCATCCATATTTGCTATTATTTGATCCTTCAAACCATCCAACTTAGCCTCCATTTCTGCTTTTAAACCATCTATTTCATCTTCAATTGCTCTTCGTAAGATTGAAACATGTTGCACTTGGTACCGTAATTTTGATATCTCATACTGCAACTCTTCCTCTTCATGCGTCATAGTATAGGTTTTTGAGGGATTAATGGGTATGGAATTATTTTTTTCAGGCATTATAGAACCCAATACTGATAAAAATTCTAAAATATTCCCTTGGAATCAATTCAAATTGATTCTTCAAACAAGACTTATGCAATTCGGAAAAATACACACCTTTTTCTTGCTTTTGAGGAGCTCAATATTGAAATTGGATTATCTCTGCGATTGTGGATCTTCAATATCTGAAATTAAGCACTAAATTAGCCCTCTGAATTATCTTTTTAATGCCATAGGTCTGACCTGATTTGGATTCTCCAAGACAAAGTTGTGTCCAATCTCCCACAATGACCTAATTATGGACTGGTTCAGTAGTGCGAACTTGTACGAATTTCCACGTGTCACTGTTTCGCCCTTTGTCTTTGAAATTGATAGCCAAGAAACTAAATTCTGTGTACTTGCAACCAATTTTTACAGCACTCCAATCCAATGCCCAGAGAGAGAGTTATTGAACTTTTACCACGATCACCTCTTTGAGATGAAATTCAGGAGCTTGAAAAAGCACTACCTTCCACAGATCATATCTCCAAAAATATTGCGAACCAAGCTCTGAAATTTTTTGACAAATTTCCTCAGGATTTCAGCTTCGCACCATATGAATTTCAGATTCTGAACCTTCGTAGAAACAGATTTATAGCGAAAATGCCACGATGACCTGTTTAGGAGCTTGAAAAAAGACCTGACTTCCACAGATGATATCTCCGCAAATATTGCGAACCAAGGTCTGAAATTTTTAGACAAGATTCCTCAGGATTTCGGCTTCGCACCCTAAAAATTTCAGCTTCTGAAACTTCGTAGAAAAAAAGTTATAGCGAAAATGCCACGATGACCTGTTTGGAGCAGCGAAACCCTAGAATCCAAAGCCTCTGATACCAAATGTTGTGTAACCAGCTCCAAAAAGAGAAGAAAAGAGATATCAACGCCTTAGAAATGAGCCACTTCGAGGGGGCAACCTCCAATACATTACATAAATGAACAATTCTTGGATGATACAATTTACAAAACCACCTTTCTATATATAGGAGTCCATGGGGCCATAATGTAATCCTAGTGGGCCACAATGTAATCCTAGCCGACCTAACAATAATAATTTAAGGGCACAATAATAACAATATGGGGGTTACAGGGGTACAATAATAACAATAAGGGGGGCTACACTAACATAATAAGGGGCTATACTATTAATATAGGGACTTAACAGAAACATAGATACCAAGCATGAACAAATACCATAGCCCGGGCCCAATAGATACTAAGGATGATCCGCAAGCTGCATTTAACTTGGAATTGTAAGGGGTGCGCATGACTATCAAGTCACTCAGGTTGCGAGAGGAATGCAATAGGACGTATCTTACGTTGAATAGGAGCACAAAAGGCAGAGTTATCATATCTGTGGCGACTCTTAGAACAAGTAAACAACTGCGGTCACTCTTTGGCCATGCGGGGTATTACAAAAATTTTGTTTGGGAATACGCGCTACTTATAACGCCTTTGAAAGAATCATTCCCGCAAGGGATCCGGTGCGGTTGGGAGGAAAACTATGGGGAAAACATGTCTTTGGTTGTAGAGTACCGTAGGAACAAGCCTGTGTTGGGGGGAGATGCGCAAGAGGCACAGATGTTTAGTCCAAGCTCAACAGGTATGTAGAGTGCACATAGGGAGAGAAAAGTGACAGGGGGAACAGTAAAATCAGGAAAAGAGGAGAAGTTATCATTAAGCAGAGCAGGCGGTTGGAAATTGATGAGGTGATTCCTTGAGATATTTTACCATTTACTTGATGGTAAGCTCTGAATGACACTTACCCTACCATTGGATGACCATCGACACTATAAAGTAGGATAGCTAGCTCAGACAACAGCTTTGTAT
Organism: Pinus albicaulis; assembly: GCA_034641835.2. Taxonomy (NCBI): domain Eukaryota; kingdom Viridiplantae; phylum Streptophyta; class Pinopsida; order Pinales; family Pinaceae; genus Pinus; species Pinus albicaulis. Next base: position 887,182,462 of record CM076578.1, read on the forward strand.
TATGCCTGTAAGCTATATGTAGTTTTTTTATGCTGCGTGATTTTTTGGGCCTGTTGCATCTTGCTCATGGCAAAGCGATCCACTCCCGCTGCTGATAGGCCCCTGGAACCAAGAGTCCCTTTTCCCACTAAGATAAAATCTCCTAGGCCCGTGAAATCTTTGGTACCTGCAGAGCCTAAACAATAGGAAGTCATTATTGGGTCAAGGGATGAAGAAATCGATAGGATAATTTCACTCTGGCTCGCTGAGTGGAGGAGTGGCCTCAGTCCTGGAAAAAAGAGCACCAAAGGGACCTGTGCCATAGCAGTACCCTCCACTATCGACCACAAGAAAAGCCTAGAACCAAGCGCGAGGGGCACAGGCATCGCCACGGACAGGAAGCACAACTTCTACAGGTTTCCAATAAGGATTTCAGGGCCGATTCGCAGCTGGCACTAAGTGTGCCAGGGAAAAATAACCCAGCTACCACCTCTCTCCAGAATACAAAGCAGTCAGGTGAGCCTGGTATCAGGCCCTGAAAAAAGTAGCGTGCCTAGCACTAGGAATATGATGCGATGGTCACACTGACTGACGGTGTCCTCAAACAGATCACAGACATAATTACACTGGCCACAGAGGAAAGATGGGCAGCCATAGAGAAACAATAGAAGGCTGCAATTGACACCTTCCATAATGAGATTCGCACCCTCCAGGGGAAGGCAGATACACTGTAGACCAGCGTAACTTTGGAACGAGCTCCCTTGGCAATCAACAGTATCATGCTCGCACCGAGAGGAAGCCACCTCTGCTCCTTACCTAGCACTGCCCTTATAAGAACCCAACTCCAAGTTGATACAGGGGTCCGCTTGGACCTAGCTAAGTTTCCCACTAAGGCATTACAACGTCTCCACGCTGCCGTAATCCGGGAGACCCACTGGCGAGACTTGGAGGTACATCAATAGATTGGTATAGCCAAGTGGGCCCTTAAACAAAAAGACGCAGAAAAATCCCGTACTATATCGCATCAGGTAGAGCTTGAAACAACGATCCACCAGCTCTGCACAGAGGTCTTGGATGGAGTCCCGGTCACAGCTACACCTCAGGCCAAGGTAGAAAGTATGGTTTCAGCAATAAAAGAATCTTGGATGGAAAGGCAGACCATCAAGGCACAAATAGAGAAGAAAATCTCTGACTTACAGGCTACATTGCAGCTCACTACACCGCCGGAGGTTCGAGCCCATCGCGTTGCACTGTTCGCCAAAGCTATGAACTCCATCTCAGAGCAAATTGCTCAGGGTACCCAGTTGCTCGAATTAGCCATGCAGCTCTGGACAATGGTCCAGTTCAATCTGGTCCTCCAGAAAATCAATCAGGACTTGTGGAAGAAGGAAGAAGCTTTCGATCAAGTCGAAGCTACATTGTCCTCTTTAGTCCCTGCTCAGCGTCTCGCATGCTTAAGGACTAGTAACACGCTCCAGGATGAAATTGAGGAACTCCAGCATAAGAATCATGCCATCATGGAAAAATTGAAGCCCTAGGTCGACATAACCCTCCAGCTATCACAGGATACCAATGTTGCATTCAAGCGACTGAATCAGACACTGGAAAGTGTCACCACGGCAAGTGAAGGACCGACATCCCAGAAGCTCGTGGATATTTCACAGAACGCTGCTGCTCAGAGCCAAGAAGTACGACCCCTGCTAATCACTACCATCAATACACTACACACACAGGTGGAGACCCCACCATCGTAGTGACTTGGGACAAGTCACAAGATTGTGTTGGGGGATTGTTGGAATAGGGTCTCCTACAAAGTTGTGAAACTGGTCCATTTTGTATATTTTTTATTATATTTAGTCTAACGCAGGGGTTTTTGGGTGGGTCAAAGCCCCTGAATCATTTTAAATGGGTCAAGGGTAGACCAAGAGTCTGCAAACCATGCTTTGTGGACCATTGGATGCATAGGCTAAAATAGTATAAGTAGTTGAACCTTTTTGAGTTGTAGGACAAGCTAAGAATGATAAGAGATTGCTGCTAAGTGTGAATCGATAGATCTGGTCAGGGTTTTTGGGTGAGGACTCCTGCTGCTGTGTGCGCGGAGGACCTCTGTCTTGCTGTGTGTGGACCCTGCTGCTGTGTGCGTAGGTTGGGTTTTTGGGATTTTGTAAGTAGATCTGAAAGATTGATGAATGCAGAAGCATTGTTGCCTATCTAAATCCACTAGAATTACTGCAATATGAATCTGTGACACCTTTATTACTTAGTATATGCTATTGTGCTATTGGTTTAAGTTGTGAACATACTTGTGTACTTATTTATGCTGCGATCTAGGTTTGTTCTACTTAATTCATACAAGAATGTCTAAAATAGTTGTGTATTGTTATATGAATTATTGATCTGTTGATTTCTGTGAGTAATATTGCTATTATGAATGTTGATGCAAAGGGAATCTAGGCTCTGTGATACTAGATTGGGTCACAATTATGATGAACGCAACTCTTCTTGACATCTCTACCCTTTCCCAGGGTGCAGAAACCTGGTTCCAGTACCCACCCATACTACTTTGGGTGAGACTTTGGCCTGTGCAAGCAGGTCATTGTTGAAAGGGCCAGTAGTATAGGGGTTTGTTGGCAAACCTTGAACATCCGAACCTGGGTCAAGACCCCTTGAGCCAACAAATGGTTTCGTTTCTGGGACATGGAGCATTTTGAGAGAGGGATCGGGTAGTTCCAAGGCCGTACTGGAAGTCAGATAGAAAGGAAATTGATGAATGGTTTGAATAGCAAGTTCAGGAATTTTCCATAAAAGAAAACCACAGTAACAGGTTGACCACTGAAGAGTGGAAGAATAAGTAAATTTTCACAGAGATGTATGAGATCTTCTTTGTAACGATTGCGATCAAGCTCTAGGAGTGGCTCACAAGACTGGTAGAGTTCCAGAAGTGTTGGAAGGATGAGTAGATCATAGAGTGGACCCCCAAACTAATCCAATAGCTAGAAAAGACTGATAACACCATAAATTGCATAGTGGACCATTGGGTGGACAGCGTCTTAGGAGTATTTTTGATAGAATTTACCATTGATATGTTTGTCTCCTACTCTGAAGCAGAGCGAAGATTCTTCATGGGGTTCCGAGGTAAGTTTATGAAGACGTTGCCATTGTTGATCAAGATATTATTATGTGAAAAGAGTATTATGTGTAGCCATACCGAGTGAATGACCTCTGACCTGGACAAGAGCACAACACGGAGTGGCGAGTACTATAGGGCCAACCTAGAGGGATATTGAGTGGTCTACAATACAGTAAGGGAAGCAACTTCGCAGAGTCCTCCAGCCACACTACTTTCAAATCAGCCTAGAGGTAAGAATTCACCGACCCCTCCGCTACCGAAAGATGACATGGATACGCACATGAAATTACCGACCTTTAAAGGTGTGGGGGACGAAGACATGGATCCGCTCTATTTTTTCGTAGGATCTTTATGGACTACACATAACATGGCTAGTGATGCGGTGAAAAGGGCACAATTGTCCCTTGCTTTCGAAGGAAGAGCTTTGGACTAGTACATGGGATACATTGGCCAAAACGCAAATGCAACCATTGAAGAGATTAAGAACGCCTTGAAACAGTAGTTCAAAAAACCTAAGTCCTACTCCCAAATCATGGTTGATGTAAAGGATTTCAAGCAAGGACCTTCTAAATCTATGTGGGAGGCTGATCAGCGACTAAAGAAGGTGATCAGAGAATGGGGATTCCAATATGATGACAGATAGCACACGAAATGGTTTATTTCTATGTTGCTGCCTCGCCTGCATGTACCTATGGGGCACCAAACTTTCGAATCATAGGAGAAGGCCTTGGAAGGTGCCATGAAGTTATAAGCTTCACCTTGGGATGAGACTCAACTGGGCGTCCAACAAATCTAGGGACAGCTGGAAGCGATGCATGAAGAGATCCAGAACCTGTGAAAGGAACGAGGGGCAGAGGCTAGCCCCGAAACATGGTGCATACGATGCCGGGTGAATGGCCATACCAAGGATAATTGTCCTCTATTAGTAGATTATGTGCAGGCCAGGGGACCTAGCCCGTTGTGCCCTAGGGAAGCTACAGGACCTAGTGGGCCAGCGCTTTGGTGCGATGATTTTCACATTGCAGGGTTGCATGATACTAACCACTATCCCCACCTTGCTGCATATTTTCCAGAGGTAAAGCAGCAATGGTGTAGGTTCTGCATATCAGTGGGAAATGACGAACAAAACTATCGGACATATGATTTGATGATTGATTGAGGAAACTTATACATATTACAATCAGACCCTACATCACCAAGGACCCCGTAGGTATAGGTAGCTCCCCATCAAGCGACAAGGGAGGAGGATGTGGTGGAAGTGTAGGATGGGGACAAGTTCAACTAATCTGCTATAACTGTGGAGAAGCAGGACACTTTGCAAGGGACTTCCTAAACCCCACTAGGCAATCCTGCCGATATTTCAGATAGCTGGACCATGCGATTGAAGATTGCTCTATCTTGATAGAAAAAATGTAGGAAAAGAAGTCGACACCTACAAAAATGTGCAGAGAGTTAAGGCTGAGATGCGAAAAAAAGCTTCGAGTGTGAATGTGGTGACACGCAGCGGGATGGCCACCAGGGGCCTGAGGAGGAGGCTGCAATGGAACCTCTGATCCGTCAAGCCGTTATCAAACAAGAAGGCCTGGACCTAAAAAGGGGGAAAGAAAAATTTATCACAGCTCGCAAGGACTTTGCTGAGACAGAGGAAACTACTACTCGGCCACTTGCGAACCTCAAGGCAGATGAGGAGGTTGAGCCCTTTTTGCAGGCATGTATGAAACTGCTACGCAACCCAAAGGTTATGGAGAACCTTCAGGCATTAATAGATAGCTACGAAAAATGACCCAATCTAACCCTGGAAGTCAAGGATTTGCACAAGCTATATAGGTATAAGAAACACACTGGAAGAGAGATGTGGTTGTTTGCGCAGATCGATGACTACAAAATGAGCCAGGTTATTTTGGACCTAGGGTCGGATGCGAACGTGCTACCTAAGCAGACTTGGAAATGAATGGGAGAGCCTAATTTGCAATGGTCCACGTTTCAGCTGCGCATGGAAAATCAACAGAAAATCATCTCGCTAGGAAGGTTGTCTAAAATTACGATGGATATCGCAAGGGTAAAAGCCCGAGCAGAATTTGAAGTGATAGAAATTGTAGAAGATGCAGACCCCTACCCTATGCTCTTGGGATTGGACTGGGCCATAGATATGGGCAGTATCATCAACCTCAAAAAGAGAAGCACGGTGTTTGATAATAACGACACAAGGGTGATAGTACCATTAGATCCTACAGAAGGTGAACGATATACAAAGCCAGTGCGCAATGAAGAGGTGGTGGATCACATTTACAAGTTGAATGCGCGGGAGGAAGATAAGAACAACCCCACAGCGGAAGGAGTACTCTGCTGGGAAAAGGATAGTGATTGCTTATTTGATTCTGACGGGGAGATGGAGAGTTGGAAAAACAGGTTGCATGATGTCTCAGCGTTGTGATGTCTTCAAGTCACCATGGAATTCCACTGAATTTCCTCAGAGGTAAGAGACCTACGCTACTTTGATGGTTCTGGTAGCATTAAGGAATTTTTGCGAGTATTCGAAGCAGAGGTTCCCAAGGGACGAAGGATATGGGCCCTTAAGCTAGCGCTGCATGGACTACCTGCGCGCTGGTGGGAGACACATGAGGAGGCATTCCAGGATTGGGAGGCATGTCAGGATATGATGATCCTACAATTTGAAGCCCCAACAGGCCTACTGGTCAAGACATTCATTGGATCAGAAGATCCACGCGAATATCTTTCGGTATGGGAAAAACAATGGTGAGACAAGACTACTAAGGAATGGGTTCACCTATTGATTCATGACCTAGGGCCGATTCCATCTTCATGGTACTTATATTCAGAGCACCAAAAGTGCACCTTCCACTGGGGGATGTTAAAAGAAGAGTTCCTGGGAACATTTGGGTTAGTAGGCCGGACCACGGTGCTTGACGCAGCCCTGCGAGACATTGACAGTAGGGAGTGGGGTGAATCGCACCTGTTCCTCGCACCAGAATTACCAACATGGGAAACATAGATACCAAGAATGATCAACTACCATATTTCAGGCCCATCAGATAGTAAGGATGATCTGCGAGTTGCGTTTAACTCAGAATTGGAAGGGGTGCGCACAACTACCTCTTGGGTGTGGAGCCTAATTATCTTGTTTATTTTGTATCATAGCATTGGACCCCTGTATCTTAATGGGGTAGCAATGCCACCTGTAATTAAACATTGTCTGGGGTGTCCAGGGGGGGCGACTGCGACTTTATGGAGTGCGCCCCCCCCCCCCAGCGAGGGGTTTTGGGGGCAGCACCCGTGAAGCTAAGCACATATGTAAAATTTCCTTGTAAAAGTATAGTAATTTCTAGTCAATCTGGGTCGTTTAGGTGGATGATCTAACGATAGAATTTATGTTTAGTTTAGGGTTTTTTTCCCTAGAAGGCAACCCCTCTCTTTGTATGAGGGTATTGTATTGCGGCTGTGGATTGTGCATGTATTCTCAGAGCGAGAAACATATAGGGAGACTGTGAGAGAGAACAGATGATATTACAACGAATATGTTGTAGGTTGTGTCTCTTCATTTTGCTGGATAATAGAAAGGAAGGACTCGCTGTTCGGGGTGAATGTAGCCCAAACTGGGTGAACCATGTATATCTATGTCTCTCTGGTTTTATGTGTTTTGTGTGCTTGTGTTTTCAGCATATTTTACGTGTTGTGTTGCTGTGTAATATTTAATTTTCTAACAACTGGTATCAGAGCCGAAGGTCTATTTGGCTAATAAACTCGTAGGAAATAAGGGTTCCTGGTTCGAGTGGGAGCAATGGCGGAAGATGGTAAATTTAGGGTCGAGAAATTTAACGGCCAAAAATTCCTGTTGTGGAAGATGCAAATGGAAGATTATTTGTATCAGAAAGATCTGTACCTACCATTGAGCGGAAAAACAAAGAAGCCAATGGCTATGACAGACGAAGAATGGGAGAGTCTCAATAGAAAGGCACTCTGAACAGTATGATTGTGCCTTGCGGTGTCGGTAGCCTTCAATATTTAGAAGGAAACAACAACAAAGGGTTTGATTAAGGTGTTGGTGAAACTATATGAGAAACCCTTGGCCTCAAACAAGGTATTTCTTATGAAACGTTTATTTAATATGAAGATGTTGGAAGGTGGATCTGTTGTAGACCATTTAAATGATTTTAATACATTTACCAGTCAGTTAAGTTTTGTAGGGGTAAACTTTGATGATGAAGTTAGGGCTCTTTTATTTCTGTGCTCATTGCCAAAAAGCTGGAATGGTTTATTTATGGCCATTAGTAACTTTGTCTCTGGATCTAGTACTTTAAAGTTTTATGATGTTGTTGATGCTATCCTTAACGAGGAAATGCGACGGAAAAGCTCTGGTGAGACATCGGGTAATGCTTTGAGTGTAGAGTATAGGGGAAGAAGAATGGAGAGAGGAAATAGCTCAGGATATCATAGTAAATCAAGGAAAGGCAGATCCAAGTCTGGATTGGGGATAGTGTGCTGGAAATGCGGAAAGAAAGGAAACCTAAAGAAAGACTGTAGATCTCGGAAGGGAAAAGAAGGAGATGCACAACAAGAAAACAATCATGAAGCAAATGTGACAGGTGATGTGTTACAAGATGCTTTGATTCTTTCTTTCGAAAATGTTACTGATTCTTGGGTTGTAGATTCGGGGGCTTCATTCCATGCCACACCTGATAAGAAATATTTTCATGACTATGTTCAAGGAGATTTTGGACAAGTTCGTTTGGGTGATGATAAACCATGTAAAATTGTTGGAATGGGTAAAGTTCTTGTAAAACAACAGAATGGAAACCAATGGCTACTAAAGGAGGTAAGGCATGTTCCAGATCTGAAGAAAAATATGATTTCAACAGGGCAGTTAGGTGGTGAAGGTTGTGTGACAACTTTCACGGATAAAACTTGGAAGGTCACCAAAGGAGCCCTGGTAATAGCAAAAGGTGAAAAGGTTGGTACATTGTATTTATGCAATGGTATTTCTAACTCTGTTAATGCTTTAACTTCCAAAGGAGCAGATGCGGCATTATGGCATCATAGGCTCGGACACATGAGTGAGAAGGGGATGAAAATTCTTCACTCAAGAAATTTTCTTCCAGGTTTGAAGAATGTTGATTTGGATTTCTGTGAGAATTGCATTTATGGAAAATAGAAGAGAGTCATATTTCTCAGAGTTGGGAAAGAAAAGAAGAGCGAAAAATTGGAGCTTGTGCATACAGATGTATGGGGACCTGCTCAGGTATCATCTCTTGGTGGCTCTCATTATTATGTTACTTTTATTGATGATGCAACTAGAAAAACATGGATTTATTGTATTCAAAATAAATCTGATGTATTTGATATTTTCAAGAAATGGAAAGCTTTGGTTGAGATTGAGACAGGAAATAAGTTGAAGTGTCTCAGATCAGACAATGGAGGTGAATATTGCAGGCAAAAGTTTGATAGGTACTGTTCAGAGCATGGAATTCACAGAGAAAAGACAGTTCCAAGAACACCACAAGAAAATGGTGTGTCATGTAGAAATTTGCTGAATAATGAAGATTTATCCACTGAGATTATCCTGGTCACACATTAATTCGAATTCATGTATAACACATAACCTCTTCTACAATTGATCAACAATTTGTGGAAATAGAAACAGTCGCATGCGCACATAAACACAATATGTAATGGGGAAAGCTTATAGCTGAAAACCCCCAGCTATTTGTATATTATAATAGAAGAGAACATGTAACAATCTCAGTACAATACTCCTCACAAGTACTTAGTACTGTCTCCAAAAGTTACACACAAACTAGCTCGATTTTGAACAAGTCACAGGTTCAAAACTCATCCACTAATTGCCTGCCTCTATTGCGCAATCCAAGTTGGTTCAATGAGAGATACAAGTTCGAATCTCCTTGGCTTCAACTGCATAATCATCATTGGCAATCTCCTCCAATGCTTGTGCAAATCTCATGCACAACTGCTGTCGCAACTAATAGCAAACTCACCCTTTCATGTACCTCTTCCACTGGTCTCCACTGAAGTGTCCATGCACTGTAGTGAATTGATGTGTTCTTGAGTTGAATAATGAGTTAATAATTAGTGAATTAAATAATATTTAATTCACTCCACTCATTACTAGTGTATTAGCCACTTAAACTAAACACAACTAGTTCAACTAAGTTAAACCGAACACAACTCCACCAACTGTCTCATCAACTCCACCAAACTCTGCCACTGAAGTTCTAACTGAAGTCAACCATGCAATAGCTCAACCAAACCCTAGGAATAGCGTAATTCCTTCTGTCAGCTGCATGTGCCACATCTGTAGCTCGAACTGAAGTGCTCCAAGAGGATAAGATAATGTTTATAGTCCAAATATTATTAAGGGCTAATAATATTTGGCTGATCTATTTTTAGACGGGAGATGCAAAAATAGACTTAAACACGTATGTCTAAAATATAGAGGTCCATATATTTTTACCAACTTGACCAATCTCCCCAAGAATAGCATCTTTGCAACTCCTAGACCATGCTCCATATGTCTAAAAATAGACATAGTCTAAAAATAGACTTTGCGCCAAAAATAGCTTGCGGGCCCACTTAGTGAAGGCGACTTCATTTCACTAAGCTCCATCATCTTGTTGCATTTTCAAAACTCCCTCTCAACAATATATGGATTATCTACAACCCCTATCCTGCCTCTGTGGAATTCGAATTTGCTCCTGGTGAGTGCCTTCGTCAAGATGTCAACATCCTGATCCTCCGTGGGAACATATGAAAGTAACATGATTCTCCGATGAACACAATATCTGATATGATGGTACATGATGTCGATGTGTTTGGATCTATCATGAAATATTGGATTAGCCGAGAGTTTTATGCAACTCTGGTTATCACAATAAATCATAGTAGGCTCCAAGTGCGACCCGAACAATCCGACGAGGATCTTCCTCATCCAAATAGCCTCGCATGCAGCCAAGCTTGTTGCCATGTACTCGCGTTTCTTCGAGCGAGTGCCACGGATCTCTACTTCTCGCTGTACCGAAGCTGTTGTCGATCCCGATGCACGAAAACTCCTCCGGATGTGCTCTTTCGGTCAGTTGGGCTCACTGCCTTGCCCAATCTACATCAGTGAAGCCGGAAAGCTTCGCTCCATCCTCCTGTCTGTACCATAGACCATATCCCGATGTGCCACTAAGATAATGCAATACATGCTTTTCTTCCTTCCAGAAGAGCTTGGTAGGCTTAACCATAGCTTGCGAAAGCTGGTTAACAGCATAACATATGTCGGGTCGTGTATTGACCAGATACATAAGCGACCCCACCAACTATCAATAGACAGTGGCATCCACTACCTCTGCTGAAGTAGCATCCTCCTTCCTCCAACCACCAGGAAGAGGAGTATCAACAGGCTTGTAGCCATGCATGCCAAACCTCTCCAGAATCTCCAGGGCATACTTACCCTGAGAAACAAACAGTCCTCCACTACGCTGCCAAATCTCCAATCCCAGGAAATAATGAAGGAGGCCCAAGTCCTTCATCTCTCAAACATATAAGCAGATCCTCCTTGCATGAAAGAGTCAACAACTCATCACCCGTCAAAATCAGATCATCTACATACAGTACAATGATCAGCAACTTCCGCTCCACCACAATCTGGTACAGGTTAGGATCCGCCTCACTCTTGGAGAATCCAAGTCTAGTGAAATAACTGTCTATCCGTGTGTACCAAGCACGAGGTGCTTTCTTCAGCCCGTACAGTGCTCTCTTGAGTCGGAAAACATGCGACTCACTGCTGAAGATCTCGTAACCTTCGGGCTACTCTATGTACACCTCCTCCTCAATGACTCCGTTGAGGAACGCAGTCTTCACATCCATCTAAGGGATGTGCCACCCCATCTGTGATGAGAGAGCTAGGATCGTCCATATGGAAGAGTACCTTGCGACAGGTGCAAAGGTCTCCTCATAATCTGATCCTCGATGCGCGAAGCCACAACAAATCTCGCATGCCCTTCTCACACTCTGATCGTGCACCTTCCTTTTAGATCCATCACGAACCCACCACTGATTTCCCCTCCGGTCTTGGGAAAATCTCCCATGCACTGTTTCTGACGATCGAATCATATTATTCGATCATGGCATCTACCCATGTGGGTTCCTCCACAGCTTCCTCAAAAGAGGATGGCTCCATCATGACACATTGACTCATAAGAGCCATGTATCCAATGTACCGATCCGGTGACTGCCTCTATCTACGCTGTGCTGTAGGTTGTCCTACAACCTTCTCTGCATCTCGAGCCAGTCGCTCAGCTTCTGTAGTGCACTTGCGCCCTCTGATGGTTGGTGCTGCATGGGTGGTCTCTTCCACCTCATGAACTTCCTCTTGTGGCTGATCCACATCCGAAAGCTCCTCCTTAGGAACCAATAGCTCCTCATCTGCATGCAAGTGTGGCTCCCTCTCAAGCAAACACTGCATGGCTTTCTCCTCCTGAAATTTGATATCCCATCGCACAACAGTCTTGTGACTGTCTGTAAAATACACCCGATAGTTGTGAGGTGTATCAGTGTACCCCACAAATATTCAAACCTCTGCGGTTGGATCCAGCTTCTTTCTGGCATCCTTCATCACATGCATGTAGATAGGTGAGCCAAAAATTCTCAGATGAGAAATATCAGGCCTCTTGCCAGAAAACGCCTCCTCCAGTGTACTCATGCCAAGAATCTTGTGAGGACAACGGTTCTACACATATACTACTGTATTGCATGCCTCAGCCCACAAGTGAAGGGGTAGGCCCTGATCATGCAACATCACCCGTGTAGCACCCACGATCGTTCTGTTCTTCCGATCAGCCACCCCGTTCTGTTGTGGGTTATGGGGTGCGATGAGCTCTCTCCGAATCCCTTCTGCGCTGAAAAAGTCCTTGAATTCAGTAGAGATGAATTCACCACCATTGTCGCTCCTAAGAGCCCTCACATGCTTCCCTGATTCCTTCTCAACCAGCACCTTGAATTCACAGAACTTTGAAAATGTCTCTCTCTTCTTCTGCATGAAGAAGATCCAGCACTTCCGAGAGAAATCATCAACAAATATCACATAGTACTTGTGCTTTGCTGTCGAAGCTACAGAGAAAGGACCACACACGTCTATGTGAAATCTCTCAAGGATCGTCGTGGCGTGACTATCCTTCTCGTGAAAGGTGGCTTTCAGATACTTTCCCAAGGTACACCCCTTGCACTGATCTGACTGTGCAAGAGTGCCCTTAGGAAGCCCAGTAGAAATCTGCTGCAGTATCTTCAAAGCTCCATGGTGAAGGTGGCCCAATCTCCTGTGCCACAGTTCGCCCTCATCATCCCAGCTCACCACTTCTCCCACCTTGCATTCCATTGTTGCGCAGCCATCTACTTGCAACTGATAAAGGTTCTTGACTCGAACCCCTATATTCCGGGTCTCTCCAGTTGTCTTACTGCGCAGGAAAGCCTTTCCTTCGCTGAAGACCACATCATACCCCTTGTCTTCCAACATCGCCACAGAGATCAGATTCTTCATCAATCCTGGAAAATGCAACACTTCCTTCGTGAAAGAACATTTTACGAGCTTTCCTCTCAAAGGAAATGGTCCCGATACCATTCGCACTATATCTACCATCATCGCCCATCTCGATGTGCACTCCAGGATCCTTCTCATCCAGTTCAGTAAAAAAATATTTGTCTTCGGTCATATGGAGAGATGCACCACTGTTAAGAAACCACAGTGATCCCATCACACTTGAAACCAAGCATGCGATCAGCAAAAAATGCATCTCAAACTGCGAGGCTAAAGCCTCTCCAGCTGCAGATCCAACAACCTTCTTATTTTTCTTCTTCTGTGGACAATTAGTGGCATAATGCCCGTGTTGGTGATAGTGAAAACACTTCACCTTGGACAAGTCTTGCTTCTTGCCTTTAACACTAGGTAAAGCTTTCTCTCTTCCTAACACTTTGGCAGCCAAAGCGCAATTTTCTTCATCAGATACCTTTGATGAAGATCCGTCCCTGGTAGTCCTCCTTATCTCCTCTTGCATGAGATCCGCCCAAAGTTGCTCCCATCCCGGCAACTTCTCCCGACCATTGATAGAGTCCTGATAGGAACGCCAAGCCTTCGAAAGACCAAGGAGAGCTAGGTCTACCATATCCTCTTCTTCGACAGTCATCCCCACACTTCCTAGCTCATCTCTGCATTGAGTGAACTTTGTGAGGTATTTGGCGATACTGTCACCTTTCTCCATCTTAATGTTTTTGAGCTTATCCTTGAGCGCCAGCTTCCTTTGGTTGCTCTTACTCTAGAATATATTTTTCAATGCTTTCCACATCAAATATGAAGAATATTTTCCATGTAGGCTGGATACAATGTGATCCTTCATGCCCTCCAACAGAATCCTTCGAAATTTCGCCATCTTCTTTTGCCAAGCCTCGACTTCAGCAGGATCAGTGGGCTTTTGGACATTTGTATCTATGAACTCCTTCAGTCCATTATCTTCTAATACTACCTCCATTCAATCTTTCCATGCAACATAATTCAAACTTCCTTCAAGAGCATATTCGAGTCGTAAACCGTTGAAAGACATTTTCAACTCTGGCACCAAGAACACAAACTGCTACAAAATTCGAATTCCAAACTCAAAAGACTCAACTGCTTCTGGATTTGTGAGAACAAATTATTTCTAGCACAGAGATCGATTGTAAGGGCATTTACTGGATATATCACCTTTCAGAGAAAGGATGGATCCGTATGCTACCGGCCCATTATGCATTTCTTTGTCTACCGAAATAAAATTGTAATCACTGTAATAGATCTCGATGATCAATTCGCTCCGATACCATGTAGAAATTTGCTGAATAATGAAGATTTATCCACTGAGATTATCTTAGTCACACATTAATTTGAATTCATGCATAACACATAACCTCTTCTACAATTGATCAACAATTTGCGGAAATAGAAACAGTCGCATGCGCACATAAACACAATATGTAATGGGGAAACCTTATAGCTGAAAACCCCCAGCTATTTTTATATTATAATAGAAGAGAACATGTAACAATCTCAATACAATAATCCTCACAAGTACTCAGTGCTGTCTCCAAAAGTTACACACAAACTAGCTCAGTTTTGAACAAGTCACAGGTTCAAAACTCATCCACTTATTGCCTGCTTCTACTGCGCAATCCAAGTTGGTCTAATGAGAGATCCAAGTTCGAATCTCCTTGACTCCAACTGTGCAATCCTCATGGGAAATCTCCTCCAATTCTTGTGCAAATATCATGCACAATCATTGCCGCAACTAATAGCAAACTCACCCTTCATCTACCTCTTCCACTGGTCTCCACCGAACCGTCCATGCACTGTTCCATGCACCGTAGTGAAATGATGTGTCTTTGAGTTGAATAATGAGTTAATAATTAGTGAATTAAATAATATTTAATTCACTCCACTCATTACTAGTGTATTAGCCAGTTAAACTAAACACAACTAGTTCAACTAAGTTAAACCGAACACAACTCCACCAACTGTCTCATCAACTCCACCAAACTCTGTCACTGAAGTCCTAACTGAAGTCAACCATGCATGAGCTCACCAAACCCCTAGGAATAGCGTAATTCATTCTGTCAGATACATGAGCCACATCCGTAGCTCCAACTGAAGTGCTGTAAGAGAATAAACTGAAGTTTAGAGTCCAAATATTATTAAGGGCTAATAATATTTGACTAACCTATTTTTAGACAGGAAGTCTAAAAATAGACTTCGACCTGTATGTATAAAAATAGAGGTCCATCTATTTTTACCAGCTCGACCAATCATCCAAGAATAGCATACTTCAACTCCTAGACCATGCTCCATATGTCTAAAAATAGACATAGTCTAAAAATAGACTTTGCGCCAAAAATAGCCTGCGGGCCCACTTAGTGAAGGTGACTTCATTTCACTAAGCTCCATCATCTTGTTGCATTTTCAACATGTCAGAAAGAATGAACAGAACAATCATTGAGCGTGCAAGGTGCATGAGATTGCATGCAAGATTGCCTTTACAATTTTGGGCAGATGATGTAGATACTGCTATTTATCTAATAAATAGAGGGCCTTCAAGTTCCTTGGATGGTGGTATTCCAGAGGAATCATGGACAGGTAAAAAGGTAAACTACTCTTTTTTAATGCCTTTTGGTTGTGAGGCCTTTGTTCATATTAATAAAGAAAATAGAACAAAGCTTGAGGAAAAATCAAAGAAATGTACCTTTATCGGATATTGTGTTAATGATTTTGGTTATCGCTTATATGATTATGAAAATCACAAAATAATTAGGAGCAGAGATGTAATATTCAATGAAAAAGTCTTTTATAAGAATCAGTTGCAGGAAAAGAAACAGGAAAAAAGAAAACAGAGAATACACAGTTCTTGATGAGATCACAGAAAAGGTAAAGGTGCCTGAAAATAATAATAATCAACAGCCAGAACAACAACAACCACCACAACAACAACATGAACCTCAAACACCTGAAAGTGGTGTTAGAAGATCTACCAGGATAAGTAGACCCCCTGAATGATACTCTCCTTCATTATATTATTTATTGTTGACTGATTCTGGTGAACCTGAATGTTATGAAGAAGCAATGCAGTCTGAAAGCAGGAAGAAGTGGGAGCTAGCCATGGAAGAAGATATGGACTCCTTTATGCATAACCAGACTTGGGACTTAGTCAGGTTGCCTGCAGGTAAAACTACATTGTGGAATAAATTGGTTTACAGGCTGAAGGAAGAAGATGGAGGAAAGAAGAGGTACAAAGCTAGACTTGTGGTGAGGGGGTTTGCACAAAAGAAAGGTATTTATTTTGATGAAATATTTTCTCATGTTGTTAAGATGACCTCAATCAGAACTATTTTAAGTCTTGTAGCAGCGGAAGATTTACATCTTGAATAGTTAGATGTAAAGACAGCATTTCTCCATGGATATTTGGAGCAAGAGATCTATATGGAGAAACCAGAAGGATATGAGGTTAAAGGGAAAGAAAAAATAGTGTGCAAGCTAAAGAAGAGCTTGTATGGCTTAAAACAAGCTCCAAGGCAGTGGTATCTAAAATTTGACAAGTTTATGTCTGAACAAGGTTATACTAGAAGTCACTCTGATCATTGTGTTTATCTGAAAAGGAAAAATGATGGCAGCTATATTATATTGTTATTGTATGTAGATGACATGCTTGTTGCAGGGTCTAACATGCAGGAAATAAATGTGCTCAAAAGAAAATTGGAAAATTCATCTGCAATGAAATATTTGGGAGCTGCAAAAAAAATCCTTCGTATGAGAATAACTAGAGATAGGGAAAATCGCAAATTAACACTATCTCAGAATGAGTACATACAAAAGGTGTTGAAAAGATTTAATATGCAGAATGAAAAACTAGTTAGTACACCTTTTGCTAGCCATTTCAAACTTAGTAAGGAGATGTGCCCCAAGACCCACGAAGAAATGGAATATATGTCTAAAGTTCCATATGCATCAGCATTTGGAAGCTTAATATATGCAATGGTCTGCACAAGGCCTGATATTGCACATGCAGTGGGAGTTGTAAGTAGGGACATGAACAATCCAAGAAAAGAACATTGGATGGTAGTAAAATGGATTCTCAGATATTTGAGAGGTACCACAAATCAAGCGTTATGCTTTGGTGGTTCAAACATTGCTCTATAGGGATATGTTGATGTAGATATGGTAGGTGACAGAGATAAAAGGAGGAGAACTACAGGATATGCATTTACTGTAGGTGGAACAACTGTCAGTTGGGTTTCAAAAATCCAAAGTGTTGTTGCACTTTCAACAACAGAAGCAGAGTATGTTGCTGCTACAGAAGCTAGTAAGGAAATGATTTGGTTACAAAGGTTTATGGATGAATTGGGTAAGAAGCATGATATGGGCACGTTATATAGTGATAGCCAAAGTTCCATTCATCTTGCAAAGAAATCAGCATTTCATTCCAGGACTAAACACATACAGCTTAAGTACCATTTCATATGATTAGTATTGGAAGATGGACAGTTGAAGCTGGAAAAGATACACACTAGCCATAATCTTGCAGATATGCTAACAAAAGTTGTAACCAGGGAGAAACTGAGATTATGCTCAGTTTCAATTGGTATTCAAGGATGACGATGAAGATGAGAAGCAGCCAGGTCCAAAGAGGATTCATTTTCCAGCAAATGAAGTAGCGGTGGAGTTGCTACAATCAGTCTCCAAGTGGGAGATTGTTGGGTGTGGAGCCTGATTATCTTGTTTATTTTGTATCACAGCATTGGACCCCTATACCTTAATGGGGTGGCAATGCCGCCACTAATTAAATGATGCCTGGGGGGTCCAAGGGGGGTGGCTGCGACTTTATGGAGCCCCCGTGGCAGGGGGTTTCGGGGGCAGCGCCCCCGAAGCTAAGAATGGATGTAAAATTGCCTTGTAAAAGTATAGTAATTTCTAGTCAATCTGGGCTATTCATTGAAGTAGGATGATGCCAATGATGCAGTTATCGGCTAGTTTAGGTTTTTACTAGAAGACTAGCCCCTCTCTTTGTATGAGGGTATTGTGGTAATGGCTGGTTGTGGATTGTCGTGTATTCGAGTGAGAAGCAGATAGGGAAGACTCACAAAGGAGAGAATGAAGAGGATAATACAAGCGAATATTTTGTAGGTTGTGTCTCTTCATTTCTTGGATAATGACAGGAAGAATTTGGATGTTGGCGGGGAGATTGGGGCCAGTAGCGGTATTTGGGTGAACCACGTATATATGTGTCTCTCTGGTTTTATGTGTTTTGTGTGCTTGTGTTTTCGGCATATTTTATGTGTTGCATTGCTCTGTAATATTTAATTTTCTAACACTACCGAGCAGCTCAGGTTGCGAGAGGAATGTAATAGGACGTATCTTAAGTTGAATAGGAGCACATAAGCCAGAGTTATCATATCTGCGGTGACTCTTACAACAAGGAAACAACTGTGGTCACTCCTCAGCCATGCGGGGTATTACAGAATTTTTGTTTGGGAATACGCACTACTTATAACGCCTCTGAAAGACTCGTTCCCGCAAGGGATCCGGTGTGGTTGGGAGGACACCTGTGGGGAAAACATGTCTTTGGTTGTAGAGTACCGTACGAACAAGCCTGTGTTGGGGGGGATGCATAAGAGGCATGGATGTTTAGTCAAATCTCAACAGGTACGTATAGTGCATATAGGGAGCAAAAAGTGATAGGGGGAACAATAAAATCAGGAAAAGAGGAGAAGTTACCGTTAAGCGGAGCGGGCGATTGGAAATTAATGAAGCGATTCCTTGAGATCTTTTGCTATTTACTTGATGGTAAGCTTTGAATGACACTTACCCTATCGTTGGATGACCATAGGCACTATAAAGTAGGACAACTAGCTCAGACAACATTTCCGTATCATGCTCGTAACCTGTATGTAGTTTTTTTATGCTACGCGATTTTTTGGGCCTATTGCATCCTGCTCATGGTAAAGCGATCCACTCCTGCTGCCAATAGGCTCCCAGAACCAAGAGTCCCTATTCCCACTAAGATAACAGCTCCTAGGCCCGCAGAAGCTTCGGTACCTACAGAGCCCAAACAAGAGGCAATCATTATTGGTTTAGGCGATGAAGAAATCGATAGGATAATTGCAATCTGGCTCCCTGAGGGAGGAGTGGCCTCAGTCCTAGAAAAAAGAGCACCAAAGGGACCTACACCATAGTAGTAACCTCCACTATCGACCCCAATAAAACCCCAGAACCAAGCGCGAGGGGCGTGGGTGTAACCGCGGAAAGGAACGCACAGCTCATACAGGTCGCCAATAAGGATGCTGAGGTCAATTCGCAGCTGGCACTAAGTGTGCTAGGGACAAATAACCCAGCTACCACCTCTATCTAGAATATAAAGTGGCTAGGTGAGCCTGGTATTGGGCCCCAAAAAAAGCAGTGTGCCTAGTGCCAGGAATATGATGCAATGGTCACACTGACTGACGTTGTCCTCGAACAGATCACAGATGCAATTACACTAGTCACAGAGGAATGATGGGAAGCCATAGAGAAACAACAAAAGGCTGCAATTGACACCTTCCAGAATGAGCTCCGCACCCTCCAGGGGAAGGCAGATACCCTGCAGACCAATGTAACTCAGGAATGGGCTCCCTTGGAAATCAGCAGTACCATGCTCATATCGAGAGGAATCCACCTTTGCTCCTTACCTAGCACTGCCCTTATAAGAACCCAACTCCAAGTCGATACAGGGGTCCACTTGGACCTGGCTAAGTTGCCCACTAAGGCATTACAAGGTCTCCACACCGCCGTAATCCGAGAGACCCATCAGTGAGACTTGGAGGTATATCAATAGCTTGGTATGGCCAAGCGGGCCCTCAAACAGAAAGACGCAGAGAAATACCTTGCTATATCACGTCAAGTGGAGCTTGAAATAGTGATCCACAAGCCCTGCACAGAGGTTCTGGACGGAGTCCCGGTCGCAGCTACACCTCGGGCCAAGGTAGAAAGTATGGTTGCAACAATAAAAGCATCTCGGACGGAAAGGCAGGCCATCAAGGCACAACTAGAGAAGAAAATATCTGACTTATAGGCTACATTGTAGCCCACTACGCCGCCAGAGGTTTGAGCCCAGCGCGCTGTGCTGGTGGTTGAAGCTACGAACTCCATCTCAGAGAAAATTTCTCAGGGCACCTAGTTGCTCGAATCATCCATGCAGCTCTGGAGCATGGTCTAGTTCAATCTGGTCCTCCAGAGAATCAATCAGGACTTGTGGAATAAGGAAGAAGCTTTCGATCAGGTCGAAGCTACATTTCCCTCTTTAGTCCCTTTTCAGCGTCTGGAACGCTTAAGGACTAGAAACATGCTCCAGGATGAAATTAAGGAATTCCTACGTAATAAGGATGCCATCGTGGAATAATTGAAGCCTTAGGTCGACACAACCCTCCAACTATCACAGGATACCGATGTTGCATTCAAGTGACTGAATCAAACACTAGAAAGTGTCACCGCGGCAACTGAAGGACCGACATCCCAGAAACTCATGGATATTGCATAGAACGTTGCTGCTCAAAGCCAAGAAGTACTACCCCCCCTAATCGCCACCATCAACACACTACGCACACAGGTGGAGACCCCACCATCGCAGTGACTTGGGACGAGTCACAAGATTGTGTTGGGGGACTGTTGGAACAGGGTCTCCTACAAAGCTATGAAACTGGTCCATTTTGTATATTTTTTATTATATTTAGTCTAACACAGGGGTTTTGGGGTGGGTAAAAGCCCCTAAAGTATTGTAAATGGGTCAAGGGTAGACCAAGAGTTCGCAAACCATGGTTTGCAGACCATTGGATGCATAGGCTAAAATAGTATAAGTAGTTGAACCTTTCTGAGTTGTAGGACAAGCTAAGAATGATAAGAGATTGCTGCTAAGTGTGAATCGATAGATCTGGTCAGGGTTTTTGGGTAAGGACTCCTGCTGCTGTGTGCACAGAGGACCTCTGTCTTGCTATGTGTGGACCCTACTGCTGTGTGCGCAGGTTGGGTTTTTGGGATTTTGTAAGTAGATCTGAAAGATTAATGAATGTGGAAGCATTTTTGCCTATCTGAATCCACTAGAATTACTATGATATGAATCTGTGACACCTTGATTACTTAGTATATGCTGTTGTGCTATTGGTTTAAGTTGTGAACATACTTGTGTACTTATTTATGTTGCGATTTGGGTTTGTTCTACTTGCTTCATACAAGAATATCTGAAATAGCTATGTATTGTTATATGAATTCTTGATCTGTTGATTTATGTGAGTAATATTTCTATTACGCACGTGGATTCAAAGGGAATCTAGGCTCTGTGATACCAGATCAGGTCACAATCAGGGTGAATGCAGCTCTTCTTGACTTACCTACCCCCTCCCAGGGTGCGGAAACCTGGTTCCAGCACCCACCCATACTACTTTGGCTGAGACTTTGGCCTATGCAAGCAGGTCATTGCCGAAATGGCCAACAGTATACGGGTTTGTTGGCAAACCTTGAACATCTGAACCTGGGTTAGGACCCCTTGAGTCAACATGAGCGGAGGTAATGGAGGTGAATGGGATAAGATCTCGCTGGCAATTGACTCGGATTGGGTCCTCTTTACTCTCTTTCGGGTACTATCGATGGGAAATTCAAAAGGAAGAATTCATGTCTTTTGACTTTCTGATCGAGTTGATATTCTTTGAGGTAGTAAAGAAGACAAAATACTGATATTCGATATTTGGGAAGATTCAGGATTTTATGTAGAAATATATACTCTCTCTAACTTTTCTATCAAAGACTGAACTTCTGGGGAAGCTTGATGGGAATCAAGAGATAGTATGGGTTGAGTATGACTAGGAGACTTAGGAGAAGGATGATCAACTTCAAATTTTAAAGATGAGGATCTAGATAATTTTCTGGAAGTTGATGGAGATCTAGAGGGAGAGAGACTCTTCGATTGACCTTTAGATTGATCAGATATTTTTTTCCATTCACAAGGGTTCAAGCCATCCTTCTAGCACCAGAATATTGAGGCATCAAAATTCTTCTGTAGAAACATGGGGGAAAACCACCCGGTTTCGACCTTAAAGAAACTCCTTTTCCATTTGGGGTAGTGGCTCTGACTGGGGATAATGGGACCAATTTCCCAATAAGGATGATTTTGAGGGTGTTGTGATTATATGGCATGCAAATGGAGAATGATTTTAATCTATCTTATGCATCTATCTAAACTGTTATTCTACTATATACCTGGGATGTTTCTTCCTTATGCGATCTAAAGATATATCTTTCAACTATTAGTAATGTAGATCATTTAACAGTTGAAAGAGATGAAAATTGTGTAGTATGATTCTTCTAACAAAATAGTTTGACTAGAATAATTGTGAAAAATATATCGCATTCACATGTGTGATTATATATTCAATAATAAATGGTAGATAAATATTAGAACAGAAGTGCATGTAAAGTCATCTATAATAACGTTTCAAATCTATAATGCAATAAAAAGATGACTGTCAGTCTATAAAGCAAGACTTAATACAAGTGAATAAAAGTACCATATGCATGAATTTATACTAATGTAAACTGAGAATAATTGATCTTCTCCTTCTCACTTTTAAGAAATTTAAAGAGTTTAGTAGTGCAACATCAGTTAAAGAGCTTTAATTGTCAAAAGATAACAGATGTGTTCCATTAATTCATCAAAGCAGTCACAAACTTACAATAGTGCATTATTTGCAAATGTTTTCGAATTTTTTTTGGACCATTCTCTAAATGCATGAGAGGGGTTTAAATACTAAACTAACTATGTTCTAAAATAAATTATTACAAAAATATAGAGGAGGTTTCAAGCAAACATCCTCATAAGACTAACTTAAACTACAATCTAGGAAAATAAAATAACAATTTTGATTTATGAATTCTGGTCTTTCTTCTGGATTTGGTCACGAAGTTGAAAAATATCTATCATAGGCTTGAGTTGAGTTGACTAAGAAATACTTGATCTGACCTGTCCCTTGAATACTGCATTTGAAATTACTGGCTGCGATCTTTTTGTTGAATCTATCAAGGATTTCATAATCTAATAGTGATGATAAGGTTTGATCAAAAAATTCCAATAATTTTCTTGATCAAACTTATTTACCTTTTTAATTACTTCATCCTGTGTTTCTGCCTTCTGCTTCCACTGTGTTTCTAGCTATATTACTTCTAAGAACACTTCATACATGTACTCTTTGATAAGTTCTACTTTCACCAACTGTTCACATACAAATTCAATAATTTCATTTGATAATTTTGATTTCTTCGATGCTACTTTATTTGCCTTCTTGATTTGTGCTTCCCAATATTTGAATATGATATCCTTATGAAAATTATCTACCTAAGGTAGATCAACTTCCTTTCATGAGTTTGATGCTTGCCATTGAATGTGTTTGTTGATTTTCTTCTCGAGCCTTTCACATTCAAGTTTCTGGATAGCTACTTGTTGGATCAATATTTTATTTGAATCACAATAAGAGTCAATAATAGAATCTTGATGGGAAAATAATTCCTGTTGTTTCTTTAACTTAGCATTTATATTCAATTATTCTTTTAAAAATTGATATAATTGCAGTTGGCTTTCTAATATCGTCATTACTGCTTCCAATTGTGTTTGTTTCTCATTGATTTCTGCTTGATGCTGCAATTTAAGACTTTCGAAATCCTTTTGAAATTGGGCCATGTTTGCTTTCATTTTCTCACTAGAGTTCGATTTTTCTTCATTTAACAACCTCTCTAGTTCTTGTACTCTGGCTTCCTTTTGCCTCAGAAAAACTCTAACCTCAGTAGCTTTATCAACAGTGGAAGTAGCATATGCCCTTGCATACTGTGATAATTTAGTTATATGTTCCATAGAATCATGTAAGGAATCCTTCCATAAAACGTCAATAGATTCATCTATGAGGTTTGAGACTGTTTCATCAGTTCTTCTCCTTTTGATCCTCTTAACTACAACCTTATAACTAGGACTATAGAATATGTCTAGTGAAGGAATTTATTCAACTTGTAAAACTATTTTTTCTATAGGGTAGGCTGGTATGATCTCTCGATCATGAGTCTCTGGAACTTGTCGTAGTGGATTAACAATTTCCACTATCTTCTAGGAATTTTCAGGTGTTTGAAAACTAGTTACCTGATCAGTGTTAGGATTAGCTTTAAGATTTTTTATTTCTTCAGAAAAATCACCCATTCATTACCCAAATTATTTGTTTGTAACTTTTCAAACTGATCAAGTGTGTCATGACTGTGTTGAACTTCTTGAGAAGTGGACTCAATTCCATTACTTTCTTTTCGCTCCTGCATCTCTATTTCTTGGATTACCTGATCAATTATATTTTCTGGGCTATCCGTTCTGGATTCGGATTCATTTTCAGAATGATCCAAATTGTGAGATTGATGCTCTAATTGGCTCGATTCATCCTCACACATGTCTTTTGCTTCATTATCCAAGCTGATACTTTGAGTAGGTCTGTTGACATCTTCAATAGTTAACAAGTTTAGAGGAACTCTCTCGAGTCCCCTATTTATATATATTTGGAGTTCTTCCAAATCATCTTGGCTAAGTTAACTGGATGCAAACTTAATTATATCTGAAAACTTTTCCATGCCTTGGAAGAGATCAACAAATCCATTTATTTCCTTTACAAAAAGGTTTCATTTTGAGCTATGTAGTGTAATTTTTAATTACATCATTTGGATCATACAACCTCTTTGGCATTACTACCATATTCAATATATTAATCTTAGGAACTTATTTTTAGGTATTTCCAATATAAAAAAGTGAAATAGTGCTGCACTGTATGGGGAAATTAGTCCAAACAACTTTCTTAGCATCTTTCAACTATTTAGTGATACCATTAACAATCTGGTAGGCTATTTATCATGCAAGAAAATTATCAGGAACATAATATGGTAGGACGTGGGGAGAAGAATAACTCCCAAATACTCTGACATATGTGAAATTATCCTCTGCAAACCACCTAGACACAGAAAGAATATCTGTGCTAGCCTCTTTAGAAACCCTAGGGGCCTTCTTATTGAATATCATTTGGTGCATAGGCAACATGACTCCATGAAATTTTTTATAAAAATGCAGGTGGAAGTCTAAATCCAAAAGGGCTCTGTGGTAAATGTGGATTGGGGTAGGGTCTTAAGTAGTTCATTTCCATCCCATGGTAGGAAAACTAGAAGAAAAATAGATTGTGTCCATGACATAGGCATACATATAAAAGGGAGATATTTCTCTAGATAAAACATTCCTTTTATTTCTATATTCTGTGATATGTTTCGCTAAACTATCAGATAGGATATTTTCCCCATTCAAAATTGAGGAATTGACGATTGTGTCAATCAATGGAACCCAATATATTGAAAACCTAGTGGTATCAGGTTTGGCGAAAATCTACAAAACATATCGGCAGCATAACAATAAGGGTAAGGAAGTTGGGCAATAGAGTACATAACTAGTTTATCTCTCTTTAGATTTCCCTGGTCTTCCTTCCATTCTTTTATGAGTTTTGTTAAATCTGGATTGTTTGCTCTAAAGATTTGCAAAAAAGCCTTGTCATATTTCTGCTGCGGGGAGGGTAGATTGTACATTACTTTTAAATCATCTTCCCTAAAAGAACCAATATTATTGTTTCTTGAATCCTTAAAATTTCTGTCTTTTGTGTTTAAGTGGTTAATTTCCCACTTAACCATATCTGTGTAAGGGAGAAATTTTGTCCTTGCAGCTACCTTGTGGACGAATGAACATGCAACATCAAAAGAAGTCGCGTCTGAAGTAGATGTCATGCCTGTTGTGGAGAATTTGGTTATTACCTTTCGATTTTCTCCTTCAAACAGTTTATACATTGTTTCCCATGATGAACTGGCACAATCCTTGTTGCAAGTGGTATCTGAAAATAAGGTAGACATGTCTGAGTTTTCAGTAGGTAGTGCTTGAGAACTCTCTTTTCCCTTTTTGCTCATTTCAATCTTCCTTGATCCATTAAATGGTTTCCTGATTTCAAGTAAACATGCAGAGCATTAAAAGCACAGAGAATAGAGAGTCAAATCTGTTGTTTATATCAAACATGCATGAATAGATATGAATCTTTCAAATATGATATCAATCATCAATAATCATTCTAAAATCAAATATCTTACACCTTCACACGAAATATACTCATCAATCAACTTTAAGCCGTTAGATCACGAATTTCGGTTTGATACGACATAAGTCATTTGACATGCTTGAGTAATTACATGTTGTCAGTTCACACATCACAACATATAAATATTACCATTTGTGATGTTTTCTCATAAGTTCAACGAAATTTGATTTGCACAAATTGCACATCACAACTCTTATGCAATAATGAATTTGTTTTCGGTTAAGTTATGCGAAATGTGAATTGCTTATTCAAAAAGTCAAGCGGTTGCGCTTAATATGAATTTAGAGATTTTTTTATTTATTTTTGGTCCATGCAATCACACTTATATCAAATTTCTTTATAATTTGGTTGTTTTAAATGAGGTGCGATGTGATAAATAAAGTATAATGATAATTGAAGTGTTTGCAAGTTTTTAAAACATAACCTTGAAAAAAGGTTAGTGCATTTCGCAACCCACGTAACTTAGATGATTGTAAGTATTCTTAAGTTGTAAGCTATGTGGTTTGTGATGTGCTAAATAAATAAAGCGGCAAAATTCAAAAGAAAACTTTTATTTCCTAATTTTTTGTTTTTAAAGCTAAAAATAAATTTCCTATTTATTTCTAAAGGGTCCCTATCTATTAAAATAAATTGGGGGTGTTGTATAACACAACAATTGGTGATTCACTTGGGAGAACCAGCTATCTCTGACTAACTTTTTGAAATTTCTAAAACTTTTTTGAAAATAAAAATAGTTGCAGGAATGAATTTCAAACAAATAATATCTTAATAAGAAATGAAATTTCTCTTATTTACAATTCATAAGAATCCCTCTTTTAAAGATATAAGTATGAAAATATATATCATTCTTTAATCAGTTAAAAAAGATAAAGAAGGTGGCTCTTATAGATCAGATTTATAAAAATTTACTCTTTTATTACAGGTAGAGCCTTTGTTCCAATAGGCAATTTAAGCTTTTGGCAAGGTTACCTTTTACCCAACAATGATTCGTTGTCCCATCTAGTGTTTCTTACAATTTTTGAAAATAAATTCTATTTTTGGAAATTTTCTTTTTTTATCTTATTTTTTATTTACTTTAAAGCCACTGTCTTAGCTTGGTAACCAAATGATGACAATGCCATTCACTAGTTATAATTAAACTGATCAAGTTGGCTCTTGATGATACCCCTTGTCCTCTTGATATAATCTCAAGTCATTACCCTGTTTTGGTCACCAGTAACGGTAATATCATTTCAACTATTTCCCTATGAACATGGTAAACAAGCTCTTGATGAGACTTATTATCTTTTAAGTTTTTCTAGTTATAATACTTTTTTGAATTTCTTTCAAAAATTTATAAGTTTCCCGGATGAGGTAAATCATTGGTCCTTTTGAGGATTCTGCATGATAATATCGAGTTTTAGATTGATTTTCTGTAAAATTTTATTTACTATGTTACAGATTATTTTCTTGACTGATAACAGAATAATCATGCTATATAAAGATGAGAGTTCATCAAAGAATAAATAATTTCAATGAAATTACATCTTTTAGTGAAAATAAAATCTATTTGTCTTTCAAAAATTTGCGATTGTTTCCTTAACACTTCTTATTTCTATAAGCGATAAATAAAAAAGGATCATCTGAGATTTTATTTTTGAAAAGCCAAAAATTTATACTAAGCAACTTTTAGTTTTTCTAAGGAAAAGAAAAAGACACTAGTATACAAGGAATGGAAGGGGTTACCTCCTATAAAAGTATTTTTTTCAAAATTTTCCCATTAACAAGAAAAGAATCCTTTTTGCCTAATAGATCTTGCAGTAAGAATGTTGATGGGCCTATTTCTTCGATTATTTGAAATGGACCCAGCCAGAGTTTTTGAAACTTCGTGTGTTTACCTTTTTCCTCATGCGTTTTGTCCCATTTCAATACCAGATCACCAATTTGAATTTTTTTTGGAGTAACAGAAGTTCAATCAAATGAGGCTTTTACTATTTGTTGATGATGTGCATGAGTCTGTTTAGCCTTTTCTCTTTCTTCCTCTAACTTAAGAATTTGACATTTTCTAAGTTGTAAAGAAGAAGCAGGAGATTCATCAATAAATTGTACTGAGGAAAGGGAGGGAATAACTACGTTGGTGGGAAGTACAACTTATTTTCTATAGACAAGATTGAATGGGGAAGTACCAATAGAAGTTTGTAAAGTTATTCGATCTACCCATAGAGAAAATATTAATGACTTGTGCCGATTTTTTTGGTTTTGATCAACATTTCTTTTGATTATTATAATCAAATTCTTGTTTGTAGATTTTGCTAAACCATTTCCTTGCGGGTAATAATTTGCATAATACTTGAGTTTAAAACCTCTTTTAATTGCAAATTCCATCATAGCAGTTCCTGAGAAGTAAGATGCATTATCAAACATTAAAGCAGTAGGTAAGCCAAACCTGGTAATGATATTTTGGTCGATGAAATCAATGATATTCGCAGAGTTGGCTACCTTTAATGGAATTACTATTTGTAGCTGTGAGAATATATCTGTGTTGTTTGGAAGAGTTAGAAACAATCTCATCAATTATATCTAATCCCCATTGTTCAAATGGTTTTTCAATATTGACAGACTGTAATGGGAATGTTGGCTTCCTTTGTCTTTCAGATGCACTTTGACACACTTTTCTTTTTCTTGCATATTCATGAGCATATTTGAAAAGTGTAGGTCAATAGTAACCTCCATGCAGGATTTTGTGTGCTGTTGTATTTCTTCCAAAATGTCCTCCAGCTGGTCTATCATGGAGTTCCTACAAGAATTTATTTGCTTTAGATTTTTCTTAGAATCTTAAAAGTACAGAATTAAAATTTCTCCTAAATAACACATCTTTCATTAATTCATATTGTTTGGCCTTTAATCTTAAAGCTCATTTTGTTTTGTAACTGAGTTGATTCAGAGCATATCCATTCTTCAAATAGAATATAAGATCAACATATTGAGAATGTGCATCGTTGAGGCTTACCTCTGATAATTTCACATTGTTACCTGAATCTTCCTCTGATGATAGATGCGATGCTCCTATAAGCATTCTGGAAAAACCTTGACCTCTAACAATTTTAGAGGGTATAATTTCTACATCATATTCTTGTAAAGCAGTAACCCAGTTAGCCCTTTTTTCTCCTAATTTTCTTTGCATCAAGAGTTGTCTCACTGCAGAGAATGGAACTATGATTTTAGTATGAGTTCTTAGGAGAAACGACCTAAAATTCTTTATAGCCTTAAATACAAAAAATTCTTGCTTTTCGACAGATGTGTAATTTATTTTTGCACCTTGTAAATTGGAACTAAAAAATGATATCAGTGCTTCAATTTGTTGGTCATTTAGTTGTGTTAAAACAACAACATATGATGTATTCGATGAAGAAGAGTATAATGTAAAAGGATTAAGAAAACTGGGGGTAGTCAGGAATGGAGCATTGAAAATGGATTGTTTAATAAAATCAAATGCTTCTCTTTCATTATGTTCCCATTTAAAGACAAAAATTTTCTTAATCATGTTCTGTAATGGTAAAACAATTTGTGAAAATTCAGGGACGAACCTATTAACAATATTAATTTTCCCAAGAAACGACTGCATAGCTTTCTTGTTATGAGGGAAAGGAATTCATTTAATCTCTTCAATTCTTTCAGAATCAATATAGATACCTCTTTTTGACACAATGAATCCTAAATGTTTTCCTTCATCTAATGCAAAAAATGATTTCTTTGGATTTAATGATATTTGCATCGCTCAAAGAATTGTTTTAGGTCATTCACATGTTTGGTTACCTATTTAGAAAATATTGTAATGTCATCTAAATAAATAACCATTATTTTATTTATGATCCCTCTGAAATTTGTGCTCGTAGCTCTCTGAAAAGTGGCGCCTGCATTAATTAATCCAAAAGGCATCTTTTGATAGGCATAAGTTCCCCACTTAGTTGCAAACCTAGTTTTCAATCTATCATCTAGATGTAGGAGAATTTGGTTGTATCCCGAAAATCCATCTAGAAAGGACATAAGTTTAGAACCAGCTACCATCTGGAGTACTTGTTCCATGGTTGGTAATGGAAAGTTGTCCTTCTGACAAGCTTTGTTTAAATTCCTAAAATCAATGCAAATTATAATATCACCATTCTTCTTCATGACATGTACCAAATTTGATACCCATTTAGAATTCCTGGCTAGAAAGATGATTTCTTCCTTGAGGAGTTTGTTCAATTCTATTTTGATTTGATTTTCTAGATTTGGATGAATCTTCCTCAATTTCTGTTGTATAGGCGTTTCTTCTGATATCATAGGAATTGTGTGTTGAATCACATAAGTGCCATATGTTTTAAGATCAGTATAATACCAAGAAAAGACACTTTTGTAAATTCTAAACAATATAATAAATGATAATCTTTCTTCGGAACATAGACCAAGACCTAGATTGACATTTTGAAGTTTTTCATCAGTTCCTAGATTTACTAACTCAAATCTTAAGGTATAAATTTGCGTTCTTAAGTTATTCACTCTTTTAAACTTGTCTTTTAGACTGTAATATAGGTCTTCTAACTTGACAACAGATTTAGGAATAGGATTTTCATATTTTTCTTTCTTAATCTGAATGTCACGTTCATTTTCATCCAAAATTTGACTATCATAAGATCCTTTAGATGTTAAAAAATATATGATATTTGAATCATTCTTGAATACTCTCCAATTGGTAATATTATCAGGAATAGATGGTATAAAAATGAATTCAATAAAAATTCTATCGAGACTAAATTCTTGGGATGGGATTAATTTTGAGGCTACATTAGCTAGTAGATCTGCACTAGCATTCTGCGTTCTAGGTATAGCAGAAATGTTGAAGGCTAAGAAATGAGTGGTTAATTCTTGGACTAATGATTAGTAATGTTTTAAGTGTCCATAATTACAATTAATAGTATCTCTTACCTCTCTAAGCATGATTGATGAATCTCCTAGAACTTTTAGATATTTAATATTAAAATCAATGTCTTTGTACAAGATTTGAGCTAATGCTTCGCATTCAGCTACATTGTTTGTATAATCAAGTTCTAATATGCAGGCTAACATTGTATTTTCTCCTTCTGGTTTTATTAAAATACAAACTGCATGTGCACCATTTTCCGATTTAGAACCGTCAAAATAAAGAGTCCAAAACAAATAATTAACTACTTTTCTATCTATAAAATTTATACATTTGGAATTATCTGACTGGGAAAATTTTCAATCTGAGATACAACTGCATTATCAAAGAAAGGTGATGGTTGAGCATTGGAATTTCCCAAAAATGACCCTGCTGATTATTTTCCAATGATGTTGTTATTGAACGCTATTGGCTCAATTACTCCAAAACTAGTGACTGTATGCTTCATGAACTTTTCACGGTCTACCCAGATTTGATTTGTATTTCCATTATATGGTAACCACGTATGCGACCAATTTGTTGAAAAATAACCATGAATTTTTTCATACCATTATCGACTTAAAACTAAGCCGTAAAGTTTAGGAATATCAACCACCAATATATCAATTATTTAAGTAACTCTAGGATTTGATGACAATTTGATGGAAACTGAATTTATTTCTCCTAACACCTCTACTCTGGTTCTATTAAGTTGTACTATATGAACAGGGGAAATATGACGAGTTATGTTCAATTTAGCACAGACTTATTATGGCATTATGTTTGAGGAAGACCCTGAGTCTATTAAACAATTATGAATGTTTTTGTTGTAAATCTCATAGGTTAAGAGAAATGGAGGAGTATGAGAGATGGATCGATCACCTATCATAATTAAATCTATAGCATCTATTTCATTGAGGATAAGGTGGCTTACCCATTTCATTAGTAGCTTGTACTATTACTGGAGTAGGTAAGTTTGAAGCATGAACTGCATTTAAGTCTCTAAGTAAGATTTTATGTTGCTACTTCAATTTAGTAAGCTCTTGGATTGTTATGCTGACCCTGGTTTTCTTCATATCTTCAACTACATTATACTCAATGGTGTCTGAGACTACCATTGTTTTAGATGCAGATGTAGTATCTGAAGTAACGGGACTTGTTTGTATAGCCTTTGAATTAGATTTTTTGCTTACCGATTTATCTTTAGTAGGAGTTGAAATCTTTTGTTGTTGATTTGGTTGTGTTGCTTCAGTAGTATTTTTTCTCCTTGTGTTCATAGGTAAAGCTTCATGTTGTTATTCATTTGGTAGGATGAAATCCCACATTCTATTTAGTTCAACTTCTTCTTCTTCATCGTCTTCTTCTTCCTCTGTTTTTTCTTCCTCTTCTTCTTGATTAGATTCAACATTAGATTTTATATTTGGAGGTTGAGTATTAGAGGATTGAACTTTCTTAAAGTTTCTGAAAGTCTTCTTTGAGCTAAAATTTTTAGTGACTTGTTTCTTGATATTTGTCATCTCATTTGTCATACTCTTCAAAAAAATTTGAAGACCTTCTACGTCAAAATGATCTTTTGGCGCCTTATTTTTAGAATCATCTTTGAAAGACACCTTCTTTTATTTTCGATCTTCTTGAGAATTATTTTTCTCAATAGTGGTTATGTGTTTCTCTACAGATAGAGATTCTTTCATATTTTCTGCAACTGTTTCCATTTTTTCTCTATCAACAAAAATAGCTATATTAGATGGAAGAGATGAAATATACCACTCAATTTGAACTTCTACACCAGCAAATATTGTAGCAGGAATTTTATTAAGTAATTTATTAAATCTTGAATTGAAATCCTTTATCTTCTCACTTGTTTTAGCTTTTAGATTTGACAAATAATTGATGAGTGTAGCAGTGGTCTTGTCATCCCCAAACTTAGCTAGAAATTGTTCTTCGAACATATTCCAGCTAGTTATAGAGTGGGTAGGTAGTGAAAAATACCAGGATATACTTTTAGAGTATATGGAAATAATATTACAATGCAATCCTCTTTAACTACTCCATTTTGATTGAAAGATAACAAGAATGTGGTCTTCTGCCGGAAGACCATCATCAGGATTAAATTTAGGTAGCCATATTTCAGGATTTTTTGGAAGAGAATGAAGAGGAGCGGGCATGTTTACAGCCCTTGGATTTCTCGATGGGTTTACATTTGGTGGAGGTGGTTGACTTGCCATTGGATTTTGAGTAGGCTAGTTGGGTGGAGTTTGAGTTAAAGAAGAGGTAGTCTAAGTGCTAGGAAAAGTTGCAGGGATAGTAGTTTGAGTATGGGAACTAGTCAATGTAACACTGATTGTTGGAATGGAAGTTGTGGAAGTGAGCGGAGCTAATGGAGGTGAATGGGATACGATCTCACTGGTGACTAAATATGATTGATTCCTCTTTAGTCTCTTTCGAGTAATATCAATGGGAATTTCAAAAGGAATAATTCTTGTATTTTGAATTTCTAATCTAGTTAATATTCTTCGAGGTTGTAAAGAAAACGAAATACTGATATCTTATATTTGAGAAGATTCAGGCTTTTAAGTAGAAATAGATACTCCCTCTAACTTTTCTATCAAAGAATGAACTTCTGGGGAAAATTGATGGGAGTCAGGAGATAGTATGGGTTGAGTATCACTAGGAGACTTAGGAGAAGGATGATCAACTTTAGACTTTAAAGATGAGGATCTAGATAATTTTATGGAAGTTGATGGAGATCTAGAGGGAGAGAGACTCTTCGATTGACCTTTAGATTGATCAGATATCTTTTCTATTCACAAGGGTCCAAGCCCTCCTTCTAGCACCAAAATGTTGAGGCCTCAGAAATCCGCTGCTGAAACATGGGTAAAAACCACCCATTCCAGAACTTAAAGAAGCTCTTTTTCCATTTGGTGTAGTGGATACGACTAGAGATAATGGGACCAGTTTCCAAATAAGGATGAGTTTGAGGGTGTTGTGATTATATGGCATGCAAATGGAGAATGATTTTAATCTATATTATGCATCTACCTTAACTTTTTATTCTACTATAAACCCGGGATGTTTCTTGCTTATGCGATCTAAAGAGATATCTTTCAGCTATTAGTAATATAGATAATTTAACAGTTGAAAGAGATGAAAATTATGTAAGATGATTCTTCTAAAAACATCGTTTGACTAGAATAATTGTGAAAAATATATCGCATTCATATGTGTGATTATATATTCAATAAGAAATCATGGATAAATATTAGAACATAATTTCATGTAACATTCATCTATAATAACGTTTCAAATATATAATGCAATAAAAAGATGACTGTCAATCTATAAAGAAAGACTTAATACAAGTGAATAAAAGTACCATATGTATGAAGTTCTACTCATGTAAACTGACAGTAATTGATCTGCTCCTTCTCACTTTTAAGCAGTTTAAAGAGTACAGTAGTGCAACATCAGTTAAACAGCTTTAATTTCCAAAAGATAACATATGTGTTCCATTAATTCATCAAAGCATTCACAACCTTACAATATTGCATTCTTTGCAAATGTTTTTGAAAAATTTCTAGACCCTTCTCTAAATGCATGAGAGGGGGTTAAATAATAAAATAACTATGTTCTAAAATAGATTATTACAAAAATATAGAGGAGGTTTCAAACAACCATCCTCGTCAGAATAACTTAAACTACAATATAGGAAAACAAAATAATAATTTTGATTTATGAATTCTTCTCTTTCTTCTGGATTTGGTCACGAAGTGGACAAATATCTATCATAGGCTTGAGCTGAGTTGGCTGCGAAATCCTCGATCTGACCTGTCCCTTGAATACTACGTTTGAAAGTACTGGCTCCGATATTTTTTTTGAATCTGTTAAGCATTGCAGAATATGATACTGAAGATAAGGTTTGATCAGAAAATTCCAATAATTTTCTTGATCAAACTTATTTACCTTTTTAATTACTTCATCTTGTGTTTCTGCCTTCTACTTCCACTGTGTTTCTAGCTATTTTACTTTTGAGAACACTTCATACGTGTACTCTTTTATAAGTTCTACTTTCACCAGCTGTTCACATACAGATTCAAAAATTTAATTTGATAACTTTGATGGCTTCGTTGTTGCTTTCTTTGCCTGCCGCTAATTTTTTCTTCCCAATATTTGAATAGGATCTCCTTATGAAACTTATCTACCTGAGGTAGATCATCTTCCTTTCCTGAGTTTGATGCTTGCCATCGAATGTGTTCATTGATTTTCTTCTCGAGCCTTTCACATTCAAGTTTCTGGATAGCTACTTGGTGGATCAGTATTTTATTTGAATCACAATAAGAGTCAATAATATAAGCTTTATGGGAAAATAATTCCTCTTGTTTCATTAACTTAGCATTTATATCCAATGATTCTTTTACAAATTGCTCTAATTGTGGTTGGCTCTGTAATTTGGTCATTACTGCTTCCAGTTGTGTTTGTTTCTCATTGATTTCTGCTTGATGCTCCAATTTAAGACTTTCAAAATCCTTTTGAAATTGGGCCATATTTGCTTTCATTTGCTCACTAGAGTTGGATTTTTCTTCATTTAATAGCCTCTCTATTTCTTGTAATCTCGATTCCTTTTGCCTCAGAAACACTCTAACCTTAGTAGCTTTATCAATATTGGCAGTAGAATATGCCCTTGCATACTGTGATAATTTAGTTAGATGTTTCATAGGATCATCTTAGGAATCCTTCCATAAAACGTCAACATATTCATCTGTGTGGTTTGAGATTGTTTCATCAGTTCTTCTCCTTTTGTTCCTCTTAACTAGAACCTTATAACTAGGACTATAGAAGATGTCTAGTGAAGGAATTTCTTCAACTTGTAAAACTATTTTTGCTATAGGGTAGGCTGGTATGATCTCTCGATCATGTGTCTATAAAACTTGTCGTAGTGGATTAACATTTTCCAGTATCTTCTGGGAATGTTCAGGTGTTTGAAAACTAGTTACTTGATTAGTGTTGGGATTAGCTTTAGGAGTTTTTATTACTTCAGAAAACTCATCCCATTCATTACTCAAATTATTTGTTTGTGACTTTTCAGACTGATCAAGTGTGTCATGACTGTGCTGAACTTCTTAAGAATTTGACTCTGTTCCATTACTTTATTTTCACTCCTGCATCTCTATCTCTTTGATTACCTGATCAATTATATTTTCTGTGCTATCCTTTTTGGATTCAGATTCATTTTCAGAATGATTCAAATTGTGAGATTGATGCTCTAATTAGCCTGATTCATCCTGAGACATTTATTTTGCTTCATTATCCAAGTTGATACTTGGAGTAGGTTTGTTGACATCTTCAATAGTTAACAAGTTGAGAGGAACACTATCCATTATCCTATTTCTGTATATTTGGAATGCTTCCAAATAATCTTGGCTAAGTTGACTAGATGCAAACATAATTATATATGAAAAATTTTCCATGCCTTGGAAGAGATCATCAAATCCATCTATTTACTTTATAAAAGGCTTCATTTAGAGCTATGTAGTGTAATTTTTAATTGCATCATTTAGATCATACAACCTCTTTGGCATTACTGCCAAATTCAATAGATTAATCTTAGAAACTTCTTTGTAGGTATGGCCAATATCAAAAAGTGAAAAAGTGTCGCACTGTACGAGGAAATTAGGCCAAATGGCTTTCTTAGCATCTTTTAGCTATTTAGTGATACCATTAACAAGATGGTAGGTTATTTCTTGTGCAAGAAACTTATCAGGAACATAATATGGTAGGACGTGGGGAGAAGCATAACTCCCAAATAATTTGACATATGTGAAATTCTCCTCTGCAAACCACCTATCCACAAAAATAATATCTGCGCTAGCCTCTTCAAAAACCCTAGGGGCCTTATTGAATATCATTTGGTGCATATGCCACTTGACTCCGTGAAATTTTTTATAAAAATGTAGGTGGAAGTATGAATCCCAAAGGGCTCTGTGGTAAATGTGGATTGGGGTAGGGTCTTGGGTAGTCCATTTCCATCCCATCGTAGGAAAAATAGAAGAAAAGCAGATTGCGTCCATGTCATAGGTAGACATATAAAAGGGAGGTATTTATCTAGATGAAACATTCCTTTTATTCCTATATTATGTGATGTGTTTGGCTAAACTATTAGATATGATATCTTCCCAATTCGGAATTGAGGAATTGACGATTGCATCAATCAATGGAACCCAGTCTATTGAAAACTTAGTGGTATCAGGTTTGGCGAACAATCTACACAACATACCAACATCATAACAATAAGGGTAAGGAAGTTGGGCAATAGAGTACGTACCGAGTTTATCTTGCTTCAACTTTCCCTAGTCTTCCTTCCATTCT
Source organism: Pinus albicaulis (assembly GCA_034641835.2). Lineage (NCBI taxonomy): Eukaryota > Viridiplantae > Streptophyta > Pinopsida > Pinales > Pinaceae > Pinus > Pinus albicaulis. The sequence continues at coordinate 887,219,613 of CM076578.1, forward strand.
TTTATGAATTTTGTTAAATCTGGATTACTTTCTCTAAATATTTTCAGAAAAGCCTTGTAATATTTCTGTTGCGGGGAGGGTAGATGGTACACTGTTTTTAAATCATCTGCCCTGAAAGAACCAATATTCTTGTTTCTTGAATCCTTAAAAGTTATATCTTTTATGTTTAAGTGGTTAATTGCCCACTTAACCATATCTGTGTAAGGGAGAACTTTTTGCCTTGCAACTATCTCGTGGACGAATGAACATGCAACATCGAAAAATGTCACGTCTGAAGTAGATGTTGTGCCTGTTGTGGAGACTTTGGTTATTACATTTGGATTTTCATCTTCAAACAGTTTATACATTGTTTCCCATGATGAAATGTTGCAATCCTTGTTGCAAGTGGTATCTGAAAATAAGGGAGAAATGTCTGAGTCTTCAGTAGACAGTGCTTGAGAACTCCCTTTGTCCTTTTTTCTCATTTCAATCTTCCTTAATACATTAAATGGTTTCCTGATTTCAAGTAAACAGGGAGAGCATTAAAATCATAGAGAACAAAGAGTCAAATCTATTGTTTATATAAAACATGAATGAATAGATATGAATATTTCAAATATGATATCAATCATCGATATTCATTCTAAAATCAAATCTCTTCACCTTCACACGAAATATCTATCAATCAACTTTAAGTTGTTAGATCTCGAATTTCGGTTTCATACGACATAAGTCATTTCACATGCTTGAGTAATTAAATGTTGTTAGTTTTCACATTGCAACATATAACTCTTACCATTTGTGATGTTTTCCCATAAGTTCAACGAAATGCGATCTGCACAAAACGCACATAGCAACTCTTATGCGATAATGATTTTTCTTTCAGTTAAGTTATGCGAAATGCAAATTGCACATTCAAAAAGTCTAGCGGTTGTGCTTAATAGTACTTTAGAGATTTATTTTTATTATTTTATTGGCTCATCGGGTCCGCGCAATTGCACTTATATTGAATTGCTTTATAAGTTGGTTGTTTTAAATAATGTGTGATGTGATGAAGAAAGTATAACGATAATTGAAGTGTTTGCAAGTTTTGAAAACATAACCTCGAAAAAATGTTAGCACATTTCGCAGCTCGCGTAACTTAGATGATTGTAAGTCTTTTTAAGTTGTAAGCTATGTGATTTGCGATGCGCTAAAGAAATAAAGTGGAAAACTCAAAATAAAACTTTTATTTCCTAAGTTTTTTCTTTTTAAAGCTAAAAATAAATTTCCTATTTATTTCTAAAGGGTCCCTATTTATTAAAACAAATGCGGGGTGTTGTATAGCACAACAAAATCCAATGAAAATTTTTCTCCGAGTCAACAAATGGACTCTAAAGTGGGCCTAGATCCTCTACAATGCAGCCTTTCATGGGAGTAGATGCTCTGCAAAGAAGTTACAACTGTCTAAGGGTGTGTTGATGGCTCAATGGGGCACTTCAACTGGCATCTAAGCAGTGAAACTTTCATGAGGAAAACTACCAATGGAATGAATTTTTTAAGGAATGTAGAAACTAATTTAGAGTATGATAGACACTAATATATATTGATCTGTGTTTTAGGATGATTTCAAAATTGACCTGTAACAGCTACCCCCTAAAGGATGAAGTCAAAAATGATAATGTTGACTGATTTTATTTATGACATGATGAGGAGGAATTGAAGTGGATGATGACCTGCATAAATTACAATAAATTACATCATGATATATGTTCATCTTGTACATGAATTGCAAAGGGAGGCATATCCCATACTTAGCACATAAATTATCATAACATCAGAAAGTCATCTATAGATATAGACCCATGATAGGATGACCATCAGAGTAATGACCATCGTACGGATGATTTGGTACTACTCCTGAAGTCGCAGCCTAGATGGATGAAACTAGTTCTGAGGTCTTCTATCTCGTTCACTCGATTTCTTAGAGTACGATTATAACCATGTGAATATGTGATCTGAAGTCGAACATGGGAAGACATTGTCTGATTACCAGCCAATGATGTGAGTTGTTAACATTCATGAAAGAAACCAACATTGATGATAATGGCTCTCAAGGTATTGTAGTACATTATGCATGGTGTCAATATATGATTTGATTTCGAACACCATACAAAGTCTTTCGGTCGAAGCCCTGTGATGTCAACCTGTCACTGGAAGCGAGAAACGTGCCGTTGATGTAAGCAAGCTCCAAGGTGTTATCACTCTCCCCAACTTCCTAGGATGAAAATAGGAGTGAAGAAAGGTAACCATAAACCAAATTTAAGCTAGGTAGATAGCCTTACCTAACCAGAGAGGGCTCTCTCTCTGTCACTTTTCTAAAATATTTAATTTTAGGCTGAGTATCAGATTTCAGGCTAGATATGAGTTAATATGTTTTGAAATTTGTTTAATAATTTGTTTATTGGATAAAGATAATCATTAGTGAAACTAAAGCTTATTTCAAAGACTGAATTTCAGAGAACGAAGTGAGGTAATATAGGGAAACTATTTGAGCAAAATTAAGTTGTCATTTATGTATAGTGGTAGAAAAATTTAGGGGTCTGAATGAGCGTTTTATTGAATTCATTCATTAGAAGAAAAGACACATTTGTAGAAATCTTAATAAAAAGAACATATAACTAATCTTTGTTTATACTGATAATATTTTTACACAAAAAACGAAATAGAAATGAAATAACAGAGAGAAAAGCACAGTGTTCAAAAGAAATACCACATGAATCTCATAATATTTGCTGCAACTTCCTTGATTTCATTAAAATATACAATAGCTCCACAGTAATACATAGAGTCTCAAAAACTCAATTATGCCACCACAATACTTCGTACAGTGAATTATTTATAGAAAAGCAAAATTACAACAGATTAAATTAAAGGCTATCATAACAAATAGTGCTTTATTTTCCAAACTAAACTCTAACTACAATATCAAAATAAAGTTGATTTTTTGTGTTGGCACTACTCTAACTGAAAACAGTTGTTGAAAAGAGATAATTATGGATTGCGCTGGCTATCAATTGATTGATGATCTAGCAGAGGTTGATTTTTCTTCTTTTACCACTTACTCTTGATATTCACACAATTTTTCCCAATGCTCTTCATCAAGGAAGGCCAATTTTATTACCTTACGGTAAAATTCATATGTTTTAGTGTATTTAGAAAAAGTGGGCCTCACCAAAAAAACATGTTTTATCTCATACTGAATATAAACTTCATTGCTCAGTGTTCCCAACAATGCCCTTCCTATCATTGTGCCTTTGATATTTGAAAATTTGGCAGTATCCCTCACAATTTCTTGAAGTATTTTCCCATAATATTCTCTGGTCATCAATTTATCATTAACTACAAATAGAGAGGTAAATCCTTTTTGGGTTAGAAGCTCTATTCTGCTAAAAAATCTTTGAACTGTGATCTCCAAACTATGAAATTTCTCTTCAAGATGAAGAATTAAATTTTTCTTTGTGACCACCTTCTTTACTTCCAGGATTGTTTATGTCCTATCATCTATGCCCAATTCATCCAGCTCATACATGTTCTTTGAATTCAAATCTTTAATAATATTTTTTACTGTAGCAAGCTTGTCTCCTAGCTGTGCTTTGATTGTTGCAATGGCCTCATTTGATTTCTAGGTCAACTCCTTTTGTTCAAATATAATTTGTATACTTGGCAAAATTTCACTAATAGATCTTGTGATGTCTGCCCAAATTATTTATTTTACTTGGCCCAAAGTGTTTCCAATAGTTGATTCCTTTTGCTTTTTCTGCAACCTCTCAATTAGCTTCTTAGCTCTTTGTGCCTCAGTTGCATGTGAACTTTCATCTTGAGATTTCTGATATTGCAACAATTTTACATGATCATGTCATTTATTTATCTCCTCTTCTTGATTTGACATATTCTGAATTTATTTAGTGAGTTGCTCAACTCCATCTGCAATACTTTATGTAGAAGGTGTGGCTATAGGGATAATTACAAGAGGCATTTCTTCTAAAGGAAATTTACATGCTTCTGCTACTAGTTCCTTTACCTTTATCACTTTTTCTAGCTCTGATTCCATCTGCTTTATTTGAGCATTATGTTCTATAATCAATTCATCATTTTTGTCTTCTGGGATTTGGTCTCTTCAATTTCTTTTTCGAGAGGATAGTCTGTAGCCGAAATCTTCAATTACTTCCTCAATGTTGCTATGTCGGCATTTTTATTTTTGATGATTTCCTGTAATGCATTGAAATTGGAAGGATCATATCCAATTTTGATCACCAGGTCTTCTAGAGTTTTGATCCTTGTGTCCTTAGCAAATGAGGAAACTTTATCCATTTTCTGCTATGATTGTACATTAGCCAATGAAACCTGCATTTTTGACAAACTCATAGCAGTGTTAGTGAGAGTGAATGAAATCATCTCACCAGTTTGTTTATGTAACTTAATTTGACCTATTGGATGTATCTCCTTAGTATCAAACTCAAATGTACTCCTTTTGTAATCTGCTTCTGACTTTGGCTGTGGAATTTGTGCTTGAAGAAAATAAAACTACATTCACTATAAGAAAAAAGGACATTAGTGAGGGGTGAAAATGGTCACCATAATCTCATTGGTGGGGGTTAAAAGAGCTTTTGTCACAAAAAATTGAACGTCACCAAAGGTGGCGTCACTGAAAGTATAGGTGTTGTGGTGATATTCAAGGTCTGTCACCAATAATGATTTATAGTGAAGGATAGTCACCGTCATCATTTCATATGAGAAATGGTGACAGACAATAGCCTCCGTCACCAAAAAAATGAACGTCACCAAAGGTGGCGTCGCCGAAAGTATGTGTTGTGGTGACATTCAAGGTCCATCATGAATATTGATTATAATGACGAATAGTGACAGTCACCATTTCATATGAACAACAACGATTTTTTGTGATAGACCTTTCATGGCCGTCACTACTAGTGCATATATATGGCGATGTTCATTGACCGTCACCATAAACTCATTGGTGACATCAAGATCTATCACAAATAATAAATATAATGACAAACAATGACCCTCACCATTTCATATCAACAACAAATATTTATGGTGACGGACCTTTAATGGTCGTCACTATTGATGTGTATATATGGTGGTGTTCTTTGACCGTCACCATTTCATATTTTGGTGAGGGTCGAAAATTGTCACCATAAGCTCATTGGTGACAGTCAAATGAGCATCCGTCACCAAAAACTAATCATCGTCATTCCTTATGAATATCAGGGCACACGATGGAATCAAACCACCAACCTCCTGCTTGTAAAGTAGGTGCTCTTCCATTGAGCTAGCACCCTTTAAAGAATTAGCATTTAAACTAGCAATTGCCCCTAAAGGTGCAAATATACACCAAAGGAATAGAAAATCTAGGAAAATCAAAAGTTGCTAGAAATAATATGTTCAATATACATAATAAAAATATAATAGGAATAAATTTGGATATAATCTAATGAAGCATGTACTATGTAGGAGAATAACTGGAAAGCACAACTAGAAATTTGAATCATAACATAACAATATAAAAGAACATGCAACACGAAAGGAACAACTCCACAGTTTGAGAAATATGAGAAATCCATGGGCCTGTTCTTATATATTGTTATAGATAATGAAATAGAAATCTAGATTTATGAAATTCAAGTATCACACAAGAATGTCTTGAATAAATATCAATATCAGTAAAATAGTATTTTTTTGCATTTGGATTTACATTGCAGAACCTCAGGAAAACGTTTCCACAGAAACAACCAATAAAGATAACAACGTGGACCTCAGGAGAAATTGTGCAAGGGATAAAATATGAAGGTAAAGCACTAGAGAAGTATTCAAAGAAAATTATGAAAAGCATATCTAGAAAGAACTAAGAACCCTTTGAAGTAAACCAAACAGTTATCATCGTGACTAGTACACTTGCAAAAAAAAATCAGAATACATTATGAACTATTCCACCAAAAAACATTAAATTTTTCCACTAAAATACAATTTCAAATTAATCACTAGCATGACACTAACTTCTCTACAAAAATAGGGAAGTTTCAAGACAATGTATAATAGCTCGCATGGAAATTGTGTTGATAAAGCATTCCAAGGAATAAGATCATAAGAGTCAACAAGAGTGCCAACATACTTAATACTATCAAAGAGTGGTCAATAGAAAAAGTGAATTGATGGACCTTCATAACTTGCATTGGTTCCTTATCCTTCATCCAACCCTAAAGTTTTAGACCAAGGTTAACATTTTGAGGGAAATTAAGAAAAGTTACATGATCTTGTGAAATAAGATTTTTATCACTACAATTAACTATAATGCAACATTTTTGCACAAACAAAGCATCCTCGTCTAAAGTGAAGTAGTGAGTGATGATTAAGACTAATTGTGAGCTTAGAATTGTTTTTCCATTCTTTTTTGAATTGTTAGAATTACCGTACTTAGTAGCAAAGGCATTTCCACCATGGATTTGGAAGTCCACAACAACCACTTATGTAAGTGGGATTGATAACTATAATCATTTTAACATTCTCCTTCATTTTTCTCAGCCACTGAAATATGTGTTGAGAAATCTTTGCTTAAGACATCCCTCATTAGAATGGGCAGACCATTACTGATAATAACAATATTCTCGTAACATTTCCACTATCATTACAATTTATTTTGGGCTAAAATTTAGACTTATGGGTATCTTTTTCATGCCTTGTAAACAAATGAAGATGACAAGGGGAAGGAGCAGAAGAAGAGGGATTTGAAAACATCCACTGAGAGGAGCTTGAATTGCTGTCAATGATGCTCGATCTTTAGGGATCGCTTATGTAACTTGGTTTCAATATTGAAGGAAAGCCAGAAAGCCTTCATCCAATAAACTGAGTGCATGAAAAGTCCATCTTGTGTTGAATATGAAACAAGAGACACTTAATAAAATTGAAACATTAATCCCCGAAGAGGAATTTTTAAATATACTAATGAACAATCAATACCAGCAATTTTCAGAGAGGTAGCCATGGCTAAGTAGCTCCTTCCTAAGAAGTTAGAAACGTTGTCTAATAACTAGTTTGTAGAAGCCATCGAAATCACCCAAGAGGCACCACATTGCACACAACATGTTGAGTTGTGGGAGAAATAATCTTAAATTATAATGCACCCTTCTGCGAGAGTAATGACATTTTCGAGAAACAAAAATGCCTATGATAAGTGATATACCTACTGGAGGTATAGAAATGCTGCCAGCAGATTAGGAGGTTGGTCTAGACCCCAAGAGATATCTAGGGAACAACCCCAAACCTAAGTAGCTCTGAGGTTATGGTAGAAACATTGAGAAGGAATGTTAAGGCAAAAGTCTTGCAATCAGACTAAACTCACAGGATAACTACGAACCAAAAGTGACAAAGTTCTAGATAGTTCCTTAGTCTAAAGATGCTAGAAGCTCATGCAACACTAGAAGGTTATTTTATTGGGCAAAGAGAATGCTATGTGCATCTTGCAGATGCAAACTACTCTTGCACATGATGGGAAAAAGGGCTTGCAAAAATATTCCCTATGTGCAGCATCAACGAACATAACATTCTCTTTTTCCCAATGCACTAACCTTCTAGTTGTGGCCAAATAGCACTTGGGTCACATTGGCAAGGCTTTTAGTAGTAGGCACTTACCAAATCTTCCATAATTTGTGCTATTATACCAGAACTAGATCTTGGAGCTATGCTAAGATGTGAGGTGTTTCCACCGCAAGACGTCAAGCATCGTGTTTAGCATTCAGATTTGACAAACTTGAGAAAACCTTGACCAAGGAAAAATAGCCAAAAAGAAACGAACAAATAATAATAATAATAACTCTAGAAGATTATAAATAGGAAACCCTGATATCACTGCATTGGAGGTGTAGGCCTTCACTTTTTTATTTTTCATTATAATTTTCACAAAATCCCTCCAATCCTAGCCTGTCACATTTTTTCATTTAGCAACAGTTAAATCCTTTTTCATTTGGTCACATATGAATCCCAATGGACAACTGGTATTATATATGCTATACATAACAATTAGGAAGCCAAAACAAGTAAATGCAATGTTTTGACTGTAACTTCCTATCATGAAATTTTAGTTACACTAACAGCAATGGTATGCCAATTGCATAAGCCATATGTATCTCCTGTGGAAAGGTTGATTGTAATCCCCGTGTGAGCCATAATCTCAATAAATAGCAACATAAAGAACTAATATGCAGCGGAATTTTTGTAGAAACTATTTTATAAATGGGAAAGGTAGTGAATTATGGAATATTTGTAGAAACTATTTTATAAATGGGAAAGGTAGTGAATTATGGAATAGGATATCATGTGCACTACCTATTTAGTTTCTTACCCTGCAATATCTACTATCATTTTCAGTTTCTTTATTATTTTGGTACACTTCTCATTTTATCTAGAATTATAGTGAGATAGTTGTCTGATAGTTGGTCATATTATAGTAGGAACATCATCAATATAGGAAATATAGTTTTTGACTGAAAATGAAAGCAGGGCATAAGGAAAATCATTGCCACAAGGTAAAACTATGCTTGAAAAATTCTTATTGGAATGTATATTATTTGGAGTTAAATACAAACTATGATTATTTGTGGTAACACTATGGATGTTGGAGAATAGACATCGAGGAAAGTATTGTCATTGTAACAAGTCTAGAATGTAGCTGTAGATCCTTTTTCACCTTGGTTTCTATTTTATGCAATGGCTTGTAGTGATAGCATGATGCGTGCATTACATATTTGCTTCCAATGTTCTAGTGAACCTGGTATTTTCAAGAGGGTCATAACCTGTTAGGAAAGAACTTATTTTTTCATAAGAGGCATTCCTAGAAAAAAATGGTCAAGAGGCCAATTTGCAAGACAAAATTATAATATATATTGTGACTTCTCCAAAGCTTGAAACTTATTCACTGCTTGATACTTCACTAGTCATTCAATAATGTAGTAGCCTTCACAAACCAAAACACAGTGGTGACTTGCAAGTCATGTTTGCATTATGCTAGTACAAGATTAGTCTATTTAGAGGCCTACCATATGCAACATAAGAGATTTTCACAGAAGCTTTCCATGTGCACTATTGGAATTGTGGGAAAAAATAATAGTTAGTTTACATATCTTCAACGATTTTGAATTAGTAAAGAAGCGCTTAAAATGTGCATCCATCATAAGACTAGGTCGAGTTCAATATAGTCAAGTGTGTTGCTGCTTGCACACACTTGTTATTTATTTTGCCCGTCTTAGGCATTAGTAAACTCACATACTAAATTTATAAGATTTCCCAAAATAAGTGTCTAAGTGAGATGGAATACATGTGAGAAAAGTCAAGCTCGCCTATCCATGTTCACCCATTATTGGGCTTCTTTAGGATTAATAGTTGAGGAAATTTTTCCAACACTGTGGGACTAAGAAATTATGCCAACTTGTAATATTAAATAACATTGCAACACCATGAGAGTTGTCTAGAATTGTTGAATTGGGACTAAGAAAGTATGCCAACTTGTAATATTAAATAACATTGCAACACCATGAGAGTCATCTAGAATTGTTGAACTGATGCTGAAGAATTTAGCATAATAGTAGGAGACAACTTAGCAACTTCTTAGTATCATGTTGCATAAAGAATTGACTAGAACCTAAGCTTTTGAGGAAACTGATATACTGCCCAAATCATGTCCTTGAGGAGACAAAGTTTGCACATTGAGTGTGTGAGAGGGAAAATGGGTATCATGTTCACATGGATTGATACATTAGTCCAATTTATATTTTCTTATCTTTTCCTAAAGGCTAATATCAGTAAATGCGAACATGAGAGTGGGTGCCCCCACATTTGAAGAGACAAATCTAGAGGGATTGTGTTAAAGACCATTTAAGTTAATGATTGTACCCTCATGCTTAATGGAAATAAACATTTCATATGATTCATGTCATATGTGCCCAAGTTTTAAAAACACTAAAGTTTAAACTCCCAACATGTCCTTTATGAGAGTGGGTGCCCTCACATTTGAAGAGACAAATCTAGAGGGATTGTGTTAAAGATCATTTAAGTTAATAATTCTACCCTCATGCTTAATGGAAATAAACATTTCATATGATTCATGTCATATGTTCGCAATGTTTGAAAACATTAAAGTTTAAACTCCTAGGATCTCATCACTTTCTTTATTTATGATTTTTACAAAAATTGGAGATCATTGGTGAGAAAAAATCTCAAAAACCCTAAATTTTTTATCAAAATGATTAGAAAAATGGGTGTTGCTTGTACAATGCAATTTTTGTTATAAACCCATGAGTTATCGAATAAAACATTTAAAAATACCAACCACCACAAAGATTTGGAGCTGGACTAAGAGAGTCTTGGGAACATAAAGGATCTCAAGAGAATTAGAAATGGTATTTGTACTTTCTGATTTAAGAAACAGATGCAGAAAAAAAACACACAAGCACCACCAATTTCATCCCTTTGCAGATTTTGATTTTTTTTCTTTTTCTTTTGTAGCTTCAATACCATATAAACTATATGCATCTGTAGGAACACTTGGCAATTCCACCACTGTCACTAACAATTTATTGTTTCAAAAATTTGTGCTTTTTATATGACTTAGCACATAAGTCCTCGGCAAGAAACATTGTCTATTTTGGATGAAGATTGTTGCTAGACCACTTCTGTTTTGGCATCAAACACCACTTCTGTTGGATTTCTTCATAATATTCTAAATACTTATGTTCAGTGGACACCTGAATGCTGAGCATCAAATTTTCTTATAAATATCATTTCTATGGTTTTTTTTTTTTTTTTTTTTTTTTTTTTAAATTAAATAGCATTATGGAAGACAAAAAACAATGATAAATAAATAAACAATAAGGAGATTGGAAAAAGAAGAGAACAAAGAAAGGAGTGCTAAGGGAAGATCTGACTCGAGAGGTGCTATTGCAAGATACAAAAAATTGTAAACAAATAAGGGAGAAAGAATTAACAAGATTATACCATATTTATCAAGATTTTTGCCGCAGTTTATGGTAGTGTAGATGCACTGAAATACATCTTGGCACAAAGCAGGCTGAGAAAGATAGAGAGGTTGTAGAGTGGTGTTGGGTAGAGGAAGAAAATGCTGCAAAGGAAGCAGATAGAGTAAATGAAAAGAAGCAAGTGGCTGAAAGACAAGAAAAAACATGCCCAACCATGCCGATGGCAGTAAAGTCTGTTGATGGTTTATGGTGCATTCAACCTGTTGATTTTAAAGGAGGAGATAAAGTGAAACTCTATTACAATTGTTATTCTCATCCACTTTCTTTTTCTTCAAAGGTTTGGATTCACTGATCCTACAAAAATTGGATAGATGCATTGACAATTGTTCAGAAGTTGTCTTATGATAGTGCATAAAATGGTGACTGGTGGATTGTGGATGTGGTGGTTCCAAAGCAAACTGTTATACTCGATTGGTAATTCGCTAATGGACCTCCTCGGAGTGCTACGGTGTATGACAATAACAATTATCGATATTTTCTTGCTATTGTGCCCATGTCTATTCCAGAAGATCTCTTCTGGGTTGAAGAAGAATAGAGAATCTATTTGAAATTACTGCATGAGAGACGAGAAAGAGAGGATGTTGCAAGCAAAAAGCCCGAAAACTTGGAACTTTTAGAAGCAGAAAGGAAGAAAAAAACAATGACATTATTTAGACAGTCGCAAAAACATATATTCTACACTGAACCTAGTAAAGTTGAAGCTGGGAATTCTCTGAAAAAGTTTTACAACCCATCTAATATAGTTTTGAATGGTAAATCTGAAGTATGGTTTGGCTGCTCTTTCAATCGATGGACTCATCGACTTGGTGTTCTTCCACCCCAGCGAATGATCCCTGCAGATGATGGCTCCCATGTGAACGCAACTGCATCCATATAATTCAAGTCTATTTTGGATGAGTACTAGCCACAACTCCATATTACCTTGAGAATCATTACGACCTCATTTAGGGTGCAAATAAAAGCATTTATGATGGATTTTGTTTTCTCAAAAAGAGGTGATGAACATTGTGGATTGTATGGCAATAGAAATAAAATATGGTCTAAATCTGAACATGATACAATCCTAGGTAATACAGTGGCTTTGTTTTGTGGAGACCAAGATGATCTCAGTGGATGGGTTTATTAAAAAAAAATTCGCCACCAATTTTCGGGCTACACAACCATAATTATATCACATCGGGTTCCATCTGTTATTGATAGTGATTTCGTTCAACTATTAAAGAATGGACAAATTGATGAGTATGGCGCTCCATCTTAAATACTCAGCAATAAATCTTCTACATTTGCAAGATTTGTTTGAGACCACTCCATCTAATAGATTTCTTAGCTAAATATTTGGACATTGGTCATATTGGTTCACAATAGAATGGAGAAAAACCTTCATCTGAAACTTATGCTACATAAATTCAATAATTCGGTCTCTATCATGTAAGCTCATTATTTTATGATAATATCCTATATTGAGGTCCTTAAGAAGAGTTCGATTACTATTACTAGTGACTTTGACTTCAAACTTAAGTTATGATTTTTTACTTGTTATATACAAATGGAGTTTACCCCTTAGAAAAATAAAAAGGTCAGTTCTGTTAGCACATACAAATTTTGGAGCTGCTAGTGCTTTGGAAATTCGAAAAGATAAGGTGTTTTAATCGTGGAGGAAACGAAGCTTAGAGGAACATTTCTCAGGACCTCCTGTTGTGGATAAAACTGATAAAACTAGCATTGGTATTCAGATGGATTCAACAACAGGATTGGTACTGCGTCGACAATGGTGTATATTCCAAGTCGATATCAATCATGGGAAAGAAGGGCCAAATTTGGCTAGCCATGTGGCTCTTTTCAGAGATTCACGAGACTAGATGTTGACCAAACATTTATATTTAGAATGCAGTAATCCAAGCACACTTGCATACTAAGGATAAGGAAAGGGCTCTTGCAAAAGCCTGTGAATACTTTGACAAAATGAAGGAGAAATTTAGATGTCAACCCAACATTTTAACCTACAAAATTCTTCATAGGGCTTATACTCAAGCCTGCTAGGTGGATAAACTTAATGCACTGTTTAAGGATGTTGAAAAAAAAATGATATTGGGACAAATGTTTATACTTATAACTTATAAGGGTGTGATGGATGCTTATGGTAAACATTGAATTTTCACAGAAATGGAGCAGGTTCTTGCTCGTATGAAGAAAGACAAATGTAAACCAGATATCATTACTTTCAATTTACTTATATATGCTTATGGAAAGCATCAAGATTTTAGCAAAATGGAACAATTATTTAAGAGCATGCTCCTGTCAAAGGAGAATCCTACTTTACCAACGTTCAATAATCACCAATTATGGTAAGGCTACGATTATGAAAAAGGCAGAATTGGTCTACAAGAAGATCACTAGCTTGGGCTATGAGCCAAATCAAGTTACATATGAATGCTTGATTTTGGAATATGGATATTGTGGTTCTATTAAGAAAGAAAGAGAAACATTTTCTGAAATGATAGATGCAAAAAAAATAGTATTCAAATTTCAACTTTGGATGCTCTAATGGAGGTTTATTGTAATAATGGTTTACTGGATGAGACAAAAACCTTATTGGAAGAATTAGAACAGATGAAATATCTGAAGAGAAGAAGTGTGTGGAGCATAAAAAGCAAAAATAGGATTTAAAACTAAAAAAAGTAGAGTTGATACATGGAAACCCATTGCCCAATCCTACATATTTTAATGTGAAAATGAGGTGGGACAATGATGTTGTTTTCAGGAACCAAACCCATGATAAATCTAAAGTTCCCAAGCGCTTCATCAATGACATGATTAGAAATTATTTTCACCGCAAATCCTTTCATAAGCATATGAAGTAATGGTTCGTCGAACAAGATCTGGTTATATGGTGTACAATTTCACTTTGTGTCTTTGGTCAGAATATGGAGATTTTTTATTCAAGTTATACATTGTTACTTGGAAGCTTTCTGATATGATGTTTTCTACTAGACGTAGCCTGTCAGAGGCATGTGAAAATGTTGATAAACAACCTGAACAAGTTTCCACTTCTATAACGACAACAAAACGACACCTTTCTTTGACAATTGATTGTGCTAATAATAATTTGGATCAATATGAAAAGTTAAATGCTGCCACCAAAGATGAGGTTTGTGAGCTTCCAGGAGACTTAAAACATATTGGCTTTGATGTTGAATCTGTTCAGCATGCTTTCCAAGGCTTGAAATTCAAAATTGGTCGGATAAAAGGAATAAGGATCTTACAAACCAAGGCGTATATCACTTATGTCAATTTATGGATAAGTTGGAGGAAAGGAAACATGCACAACTTATTCGGGTATCCTCCAGCTCTAAGCTAGCTTTAGAGAATTCAAAGTCAGTGTCTAACGTTTTTAAGGTCATCGGGCATCTTCCTCTATCTCTCCTCTGGCCTTAGAACCAACATAATCAACATTGGGTTTTGGTTCATCTACGCAGAAGTCTTCCTCTAGTCCTAGATATTTAGAACAAAGAATGCCGACAACATGCTCTGGTTCTGGTCTGGAGTTGTTGCAGGGTATTTCTGAAGCAGCTGTAGCTTCAATTCCATGTGTTTATGACAAAGTATAATGCCATGATGAATTTAAAGGAAGCTCCTCTTATTAAAATATGTTTGGATGGAAATTTCGAGGGTTAAATGCAATTTTTACAGAAATATTGCATTGCAACATATATCTTTAACAAGCGATTATCAACTGAAAATTTGGAATCAAAGAGTACCTGTATTTTGCATTATCTTCGAAACTCGATATGAAACTAGATCTCTGAAACTTTGAAACTTGATCTCTGAAACTTTAAAACTTTATCTGAAACTTGATCTCTGAAACTTTGAAAGGATAAGAATCTGAAAACACTTCAACTTATGAATCGGGAAAATTCAAGGAGGAGATAGAGTGAAACTCTATTACAATCATTCTTTTCATCCACTTGATTTTTCTTTAGAGTTTTGGATTCACTAAGGCTACAACAATTGGATAGATGTATTGAAAATTGTTTAGAAGTTTTCTTATGATAATGCAGAAAATGATGAATAGTGGACTGTGGATGTGGTGGTGCCAAAGCAAGCTTTTATGCTCGACTGGTAATTTGTTGATGGAATCTGAAAAAACTTCAACTTATGAATCGGGAAAAATCAAGGAGGAGATAGAGTGAAACTCTATTACAATCATTCTTTTCATCCACTTGATTTTTCTTTAGAGTTTTGGATTCACTGAGGCTACAACAATTGGATAGATGTATTGAAAATTGTTTAGAATTTTTCTTATGATAATGCAGAAAAATATGAATAGTTGACTGTGGATGTGGTGGTGCCAAAGCAAGCTTTTATGCTCGACTGGTAATTTGTTGATGGATTGCCTTGGAGTGCCAAGGTGTACAATAATATTACTTATAAAGATTTTCATGCTATTGTATCCAAGTCTATTCCAGAAGATCTCTTCTAAGTTGAAGAAGAACAGAGAATCTATTTGAAATTACTGCATGAGAGATAAGAAAGAGAGGACACTGCAAGAAATAAGGCTGAGAACTTGGAACTTTTAAAAGTAGAAAGGAAAGAAAAAAATATGAAATTATTTCGACCGTAAAAAAACTATAGTTACCAAATTCGTCGTGGCGAAAAAAATAAGAAAATTCGAGAATTCGATTTGTATGGCAAATAATTCGATAAAAATTCAACTCATTTGTCGGTAAGGGTGACTTAAAAGGTTTATAATTTATTACATGGATTGGTTAATTCGAGGTCCTGGTAAGTTCAACAACCTAAAATAGAGATATAATATATGGATGCAGTATCACAGGTAGGAAATGGAAATGGAAATGGAAAGGCTGTGGGATATAATAGAGATATAATAGATGGCTGCAGTATCATAGGTAGGAAATGGAAATGGAAATGGAAAAGCTGAGGGATTGTAGTAGGAAATGAGAATGAAATGGAAGAAATGGAATTAATGGCGAGGGGAGGAAATTTCAGATTTTGTAATTTTAGTATTGTTTAAAAATCTGAGATAATAAAGAAAGAAAGAATTTGAGCACAGAATCTTGAAATTGATTTAGGTTTCAATTTTGAATATTTAATTTTTAAATAAATATTAAATGTAAAATCATTTTAGATAGGATTTGAAAGTAGGGCTGAAAGTTTCGAGTTTTGAAAATAAGAGAGATTTTGAAGATAAAAAACAAGCCTAATTATATTTTTGGTTTGTAAATTGTAGTTTTAAAATTGTTTATATTAATTAAAATTATTAAAAATTACTTAAATTTCAAAATGAATGAGAAGAAAATGACAAGCCATTATATGAAAAAAAGATATATATTTAAATATTTAAGATGTATACTCTCAATTTTTTTTCGAATTGAAAAAAATTAATCTGAATTTTTTTATCGTATCCTATCAAATTCGAATGAGAATTCAAATTCAAACTTGGTAACTATGAAAAAAACATATATTCTACACCTAAAGTTGAAGCTGGGAATTCAGTTACAATTTTTTACAACCCACCTAATACAATTTTGAAGTATGGTTTCAATGCTCTTTCAATTGATGGAATCATTGACTTGGTGTTCTTCCTAGTGAATGATCCCTACAGATAATGGCTCCCATGTGAAAGCAACTTCATCGATGTAATTCAAGTCTGTCTTGGATCAGTACTAGCCACATCTTCAGATTACCTTAAGAATCGTTACGACCTCATTTAGGGTGCAACTAGAAACATATAGGATGTTTTTTGTTTTCTCTAAAAGAGGCGATGAACATGGTGGATTGTATGACAATAGAAATGATATGGACTACCATGTTACTGTGGTTGGAGGAATAATGAGGGAGCCACCAATGCACATTGTGCATATAGCTGTGGAAATGGCACCTGTTGGAAAGGTCGTAGGTCTGGAAGATGTCTTCACAAGTCTCTTTCGTGTAGTTCAAGAATTGGGACATAATGCTAAGATCATTGGTTCAAAATACGATTTTCTTGATTACAACAAGGTTCACGATTTGCAATTTAGGCTAGAATTTTCTTTGGCAAGTATCAAAATTAAATTCTAGAATGGAAATGTTGAAGGCTTGTCTGTGTATCTTCTAGAACCAGGCAATGGAATTTTTTGGTTTGGTTGTATCTAAGGCCGTAAGGATGATGGAAAATTTTTTGGATTCATTTGCCATGTATCCCTTGAGTTTATGCTTGAAAGTGGGTTGCATCAAGATATTATACACTTCAATGATTGGAGCAGTGAACTAGTTGCATGGTTGTTTCAGGAGAATTATAAACATTACCGACTTGAAAATGTCCACATTGTTTTGAAATATATATGTATATGAATAAAAAATAACACATAGTCAGTGAATTTACAAGACGAAGTACAAATAAATAGATATAATTGTGACTCTTTGAAATAAATATAACACATCATAACAACTATCAATAATTGTTAGTTGTCTATACTAACTAGCACAATCACATTTACCAATGTTGTTGATGTTGATATATGATGATAAACTTATATGAAATAGATTTACAACCACATTCACCAATGTGGTTGTTTATCAAAATAAATATTATATATTTATGATTATAATTACCAATATATTTTATATATTTACTTATAATATATATATATATATATATATGAATAAGAATATAATATAATATAATATAATATATAATATTATATTATTCAATAGTAAAATATATAATAAAAAAATATTATTAAATTATTTCAATACATTAATAGTTTTAACCCAAACTATACTATATTTCAAAAATAGTAACAATATTTTATTAATATTATAATAAGTTTATATCTCATACCAATATACCAAGGGATTATTAATATTTTACATCAAAAGAACTAATAAAATCAAGCCAAAGAATAAATATTATTATTATAAACTAAGAAATAAAAAAACTCTAAGAATAAATAATTTAATCTAAAGAGATTAAAAAGCCTCAGAAATAATACTTAAAACCCAAAAACCTAAGAAAGCAATAAACTCTAAGAATTAATATATTAAACTCAAGAGATTAATAAAGCATATGAGATAATATTTAATAACCAAAAATCTAAGAAATTAATAAACCCTAACAATTAATATTTTAAACACAAGATATTAATAAACCCAAGAGATTACTAATAAGACAAACCAAAAGAACTAATAAACCCAAGGTTTAAATATTATAAACCAAAGGAATTGGTGAACCCAAGGGATAAATATTAAAAACATAAGGGATCAATATTAAAAACACAAGAGATTAATAAACCCTAAGAATTGATATTTTAAACTAAAAAACCTAATAAATTAATAAAACATAAGAATCAATATTTTAAACTTAAGATATTAATAAACCAATGGGATTAATAACATTATAAACCAAAAGAACTAATAAACCCAAGGGTTTAATATTATAAAGCAATGGAATCAACAAGAGATAAATATTATAAACCTAAGGGATCAATAACGACAAGAGATCAATATTAAAAACAATATAGATAAATAAACCCTAAGGATTAATATTTAAACTGAAAAACCTAAGAAATTAATAAACCCTAAAAATTGATATTTTAAACTAAAAAACCTAATAAATTAATAAACCATAAGAATCAATATTTTAAACCTAAGATATTAATAAACCAACATGATTATTAACATTATAAACCAAAAGAAATAATAAACCCAAAGGTTTAATATTATAAACCAAAGGAATGAGCTAACCCAAGGGATAAATATTATAAACGTAAGAGATCAATATTAAAAACAATATAGATTAATAAACTCTAAGAATTAATATTTTAAACTGAAAAACCTAAGAAATTAATAAAGCCGAAGAATTAATATTTAAAACTCAAGAGATTAATAAACCCAAGGGGCGATTAACATTATAAACCAAAAGAACTAATAAACCCAATGGTTTAATATTATAAACCAAAGATAGAGTGAATAGGATAAATATTAAAACCTAAGGGATCAATATTAAAACAATGAGTTTAATAAAACCTAATAATTAATATTTTAAACTCAAAACCTAAGAAATTAAAAAAACCCTATAAAATAATATTTTAAACTCAATATATTAATAAACTGAGGTTATTAATATTATAAAACAAAAGAACTAGTAAACCCAAGGGTTTAATATTATAAACCAAAGGAATTGGGGAGCCCAAGGATAATTATTAAAAACCTAAGGTATGAATAATGCCAACGAATCAATATTAAAAACACAAGAGATCAATAAACCCTAGTAATTAATATTTGAAACTCAAAAACCTAAGAAATTAATAAACCCTAAGAATTAATATTTTAAACTCAAGAGATTAATAAACTCAACGGATTATTAATGTTGTAAAACAAAATAAGTAATATTATAAACCAAACGAATTATTAAAATTATAAAGGTAAGGAACAAATAAACACAAGCATTTAGTATTATAAACCCAAGAAATTAGTAAACCCAATGGAAAAATGTTATAAACCAAGGGATAAATATGAGTATTATAAACCAAGAAATTAATAAACCCTAAGAATTAATATTTTAAACTCAAGAGATTAATATGCCCTAATAATTAATAGTTTAAACCCAAAACCTAAGACTTTAATAAACCATAGTATTTAAGATTTTAAACTCAAGAGATTAATAAACCCAAGGGATTATTAATAATAGAAACCAAAAGAAATAATAAACCCAAGGGTTTAATATTATAAACCAAAGGAATTGGTGAACCCAAGGGAAAATTATTAAAAACTTAAGGGATAAATAAGGCCAAGGGATCAATATTAAAAATACAATAGATTAACAAACCCTAAGAATAGATATTTTAAACTCAAAAACCTAAGAAATAAAAAAATCATAAAAATCAATATTTTAAAATCAACTAATTAATAAACACAAGGGACTATTAATATTATAAACCAAAGGAATTGGGGAACCTACGGGGAAAATATTAAAAACATAAGAGATCAACGAGGCCAAGGGATCCATATAAAAAACAAAAAATATTAGTAAAGGCTAGAAATAATATTTTAAATACAAATGAATGAGAAACTCACATGATTAATAAAGAGATTAATAAATCTTAGGAATCAATTTTTTAAATAAAAATGATTGATAAATTCACATGATTATTAATATTATAAACCGAGGGGAATAAACATGGTTTACCATGCTTGATTTAAACATTGAGACAATTGTCATCACAATGCGATGTTGGACCAACTATGACCATGGTAGGCCATGGCTGATTTTCATATTGAGACAATATTTGTCAGAATGTGACATTTGACCACGGATGACATTGATCGACTATGGCTAACGCTAATTAACAATGGTTTCCCATGGTTGATTTTCATATTGATTTAGTGTTTTTCATAATGTGACATTGGACCATGCATTAGTTTTAAACTATAGGACTAATATTTAAACCCCAATATTTGGATTTAATAAACTAAAGGGAATAATATTACAAACCGAAAGAATTTGAAAAATTAAGAGATCAATGTTATAAACCCAATGGATCAACAAATACAGTGAAATATTAATATTATAAACATAAAACATCAATAAAGCAAAGGGATTATTAATATTATAAACAAAAAACATCAATAAACCGAAGGGATTATTAATATTATAAACCAAACAAATTAGTATTAGAAACAAAAAATATTAATAAACTCAAGTGATTAATGAAGTCAAAGGATCAATAAAATTAATAAAAAAGTTGAAGAAATTAATAAACACTAATAATTAACCCAAGGGATTATTCATATTATAAACCAAAATAAATAATAAACCGAAGGGTTTAATATTATAAACCAAAGGAATTGGTGAACCCAAGGGAAAAATATTACCCAACAAATTAGTATTAGAAATAAAAATTATTAATAAACTCAAGTGATTAATAAAGTCAAAGGATCAATAAAATTAATAAAAAAAAAATATAAAAACCAAAGAAATTAATAAACACTAATAATTAACCCAAGGTATTATTCATATTATAAACCAAAAGAACTAATAAACCCAAGGGTTTAATATTATAAACCAAAGGAATTGGTGAACCCAAGGGAAAAATATTAATAACCTAAGGGACCAATAAGGCCAAGGGAACAATATTAAAAATACAAGAGCTTAATAAAGAATACGACCCAATATTTTAAACACAGAGGAATTTTAAAGTCACATGATTATTATTATGATAACCTCAAGTGATCAATCAACCTTACTGATTGTTAATATTATAAACTGAATGAATTAATAAACTAAAGTGATATTCAATTCCACCATCAGTGAAACCAAAAAAATAACATTGAAATTAACATATGTTTTTTGTTGTCTTTACATAAAGAAATCCCACTACAAAAATGGACTCGAAACTCTCCA
Organism: Pinus albicaulis; assembly: GCA_034641835.2. Lineage (NCBI taxonomy): Eukaryota > Viridiplantae > Streptophyta > Pinopsida > Pinales > Pinaceae > Pinus > Pinus albicaulis. The sequence goes on from CM076578.1 coordinate 887,241,084, forward strand.
TCAAAGGTCATTTATCAAATAGCCTCTTCGAGAACACAACCAGACCAACCACAAAAGGAACACAAATTCAAATCAACAGGATAATGATCACGATACTTAACACTTTCCAACCAATCCCTTCTTGTTTTTATCCCAGCCTCCCTCATGTGCACATGCAACAAGTATTTTACATTCATTTTCATTTCATCTAGCACACGAAGATGCTCATCAATAAAAGTAGGATGGAAGCCATGCTTTCTATCGAGCTTGTTCCGAAGATACGAAAGAAAACTGATCAGTCTAGAAATATTTGCCACCGCTTGATTATAATAGATGCCATCATTATTATCCATATCTTCATTTGAAAGGAAACATGACAAAATAAAAATTAATACACAAAGAGATATAAACATCTAGGCATATCTATATATATATATATATATATATATATATATATATATATATATATATATAATAGAACACCCCATTTGTATTGTTGTTAAAAAACTTAATCTTAAAAACGTCATACTATAAAATAACCAAACGCTACATGAACCAAACGATATAAAATTCTTACAAATATAAACCTCATTAGAAATACATATTGTACACATGAAATGAGTGATAAAATTAAATGAGTGATATGACCCCTATTAAAATAATCAACAAGAAATCACAAATTTTTAAACTTAATGTTTAAAATCAAATATTAATAATGTTAGTAATTATATATTTGTATTTTAATTAATGTTAATGTATATATTAATTTTTGTTTAATATTATTATCAAATATAAATATGTTGTCATTGAACCAAACCACAACATATTAGGAAACCACATTGATAAATATTGTCGGTTTCATGTCATAGGGATATGGACTTCAATCTTGATTTTTAATGATTGGCTCATATAACTAGTTGTATATGTCTGAATGGTTCATTGTGATCAAAAGAACAGTGGCGACTTCAAAAAAGGAGGTAAATTGAACAACATGAAAAAGGATGTAAAAACTTTCAAAGATATTACTATATTGGATCCTCATGAATGTATTCATTTCATTTATACATGAAAATAATTATTATACTAAATGCAAATAGAGAGGACAATAAAAAAAATTAAAAAACATTGTATAAATATGTCACAATACTATTAGTTGCATGTCATAGTGATATGGAATTACATCTTGATTTTTAATGATTGGCTCATATAACTGGTCTTTTATCTCTGAATGGTTCATTGTAAGAAAAATAACAAAAACCACTTTAAAAAAATAAGAAAATTAAACAACATGAAAAACGATGTAAACAACATTCCAAAATACTACTATGAATTTTATGAATGTATTCATCTCATTAATATATCAAAATAATTATCATATTAAAAGTAAATAAAGAGAACAATAAAAGAAATTCAAAACACATTCTATAAAGAGCAAAAAGTATCAATATTTTCATGTCATAACGATATGGACTTTAATTGCTCCTCTTCTTTCTTCCTAATTGTAACATATGCACTATCTTTCATCTCGGCATAATGCTGATAAGAGAAAGGCGGTGCAATGCGTAAACCATCTACTGATTTCACTCTCGATATGGTTGTGAAGGTGAGGCCTTGCTGCTCTTTATTCCCGATATCAATTGATGCTCATTCTAAAGTCAAACCCTGTGACTTGTGGATTGTAAGAGCCCATGCCATATTTAAATGAATTTGTTTTCGATTTCCTCTTATCATTGGTGTGATAGGTACAATTTTTGGATTTCTTGCATCAAACGGAACACCAACATACTTATCAAAAACAACAATTATGAACATTGGAATCTGAGGTGGCTTAGAGGTAGGCATATAAAATATTTCCTTCACATACCCAAGTGCACCATTCACCAAACCAGCTTCAACCCACAAATTACATGTCAACATAACACGTTGGCCACGACACAACAAAACTTCACGGTCCAGTTGATCATCATTGGCACCATTGATTTCTGAACGCCTTGAATTCACAACAATACATCGTGAAATTGGAGAATTTAATGATTTCAACATATACCTGTTATGGAAGGAGACCAAATTATTTTTTGGAAACATGTGAACTACTGCATTAAATAAATCCATTTCTCTAGGATGCAACATCATATCAGCTCGCGACATAAGAAACTACCAATCATCAAGAACATGTTCTGCATTTCTTATGTTATTGAGGACTCTACGAAAACAAGATTGTTTCTCATTACTTCCTTGTTGGTGAAATATTGTGTCAAGAGTGACAAAAATGTTGAATTTTTTCCACAAGAATTTCCCCGCTGTATTACCTGCATACAAAGGCTTATCTCTCATAGGAGGTACTTGGCCAAGGTCACCCACAAGGATGATGGATCTGCCACCAAAAGGACAATTATTTTTCTCTGGAAATGCTTCTCGTAATTGAGCATCTATTTCATGAATAACCTTGATCCTAAAAGCTCATTTTATCAATAAATATATATCTAATATGCCTCATTTCTTCTTGGAATATTGCCAGTGATTGACCCTGTAGTGGTTTCATATCTTTAATCGAAATTTTCATAGCAGAGTGTATTGTTTTTGCATGTATATTAAAAGCAGCTATTCCTGCTGGGGCAAGAAGAAGAAAAATACTTTTTCCATTTCTTGACAGATTAGAAAGAGTTTCAAAAATACAATGGATAAGGAAAGACTTTCTAGTGCTTGTAGTGCCCTGAATAATCATAAGAAGAGCTTCACGAATCTCATATCCAACAAAATGCCTTAAAACAATTTCAAAAGCAAGTCCTTGTCTTTTTGCCAATGAATCTGGAGAGGAAAATGTTCTATATGAAAGGTCAACAATATCACCCCTTGATATTGCAATCCTTATAAAATTAATAGCTTCTTCAGCCACATCATCAGAAATAGTTGTACTTTTCCAGTCAAAGGATATATCAAAATCCCTTCGACCGAGGGTTTGAAGATCCGAAACATTAACATTACTTGGTGGAACCAAGTGAGAGAAAATTTTCCATTCTTGAAAATCATCTTCAAGATTCATTTCCTAGTTAGAAAAATCACCATCTTCTCCATATTCAATATTTTCAACAACTGACGGATTTCGATCAACATGCCATGCTCGATATCGGAAATTCCTCCAATTTTCAACAATAATTTCAGCTGAAAGTCCAATCTCCATAGAAATGTCACAAAATGGCTTGTACAAGAGAAATCATGTCTAGCAAAAGGTTTCAAATTCGTCTGAATTGTCACTAGAAATAGAATAAAACTGTGGCCAAACCCGAACAATCGCATGAACATCTCTAGGATTCTAGGGATATTTTTTATGCTTGCTATCAAATGTACAAGATATTACTATTTTTATCAAAGATAGATGTTCAAGGAAAAAATGCCTCTTCTGATAATGTTGAAAAAAAATATTTTCAAATGAACATTGCATGCCATCCCTTGATATTTTCCTGGAAACCTTTCTTCCAACATTTAATGAAACAAATTTTCGACTACAAATAACAAGAGGTAGCTTAAGCAACATATCGCATGTTTCTTATGCTCCAATGTCACGTTCAACAATCATTTCTGCAAGACACATTCTATAAGCACATAAAGCATGATTCTCAAAGGAAATAGAATTTGAAATTCTAGTTAACATATCACGATAAATTTCAAACCTTTTCTCTGCTTTTGATGCATACTTAGAAATATATTTTAGGATAGCATGCCGAGAAAGCACTGGTTGGCAATCATCATTTTCACGCCACATTGTTAGAAGGTCAATGTTATGTACATTGAGCCTATCATCATTTCTTGTCGGGTCATATTTTTTTCTTCCTTGATCATCTATGAACAATCTTGATTCCTCAGAAAGATCCCATGTAGCATTGTACCGACAAGCGAGAATAGTGCCCTTTTTGTGCAAACAAGAATCTACACTACACTTTGTGTGCCTTTGGACATGGTTCAACAATTCTTCATAATCATGATGAGGATTGCAAGAGAAAATCTTATCAGTATTCAATAAGCAAGGGTCATCATTATACTTCTTGGAACCATTATATTGCGACGATGTATTTCACATGGATTCCATGCAGTTAAATAATTTTCAAAGAATCTCTTTGCATGTTGTAAATCACAATCATTTGACCAATCAAATCTTTCCATGTCAGGAGCTCCTTGCAACCATAGGAAACCATGGATATGTGTTGATCCTCTATGTTTCCACTCATATATGAAGAAAATGAATACAAAGTTACTACAAAAAATATAAGTAGAACAATAATAATAAATTGACAATAAATAGAAAATAAATTCAACAAAACATACATGTACTAGAAGTCTTTCGCTTTAAGATATTTTTGGATAAATTCCTCTCAAAATATATTGAATTGATGGTGCAAAAATATGGCAACAATATGAGGGTACTGGATAACATTCTCAATTTTCATACGATGCTCATTTAAGGAACGAGAATGTGAGGGTATAGGCATGAGGCTATGCAACTCTGGCCACTTTGTGTCAGCTGCACTCAAAGTAAAAAACAAAGATGGACATCCCAACTGAGTAATCATGTCAGTCAATTCAGCCCAACATTTAGTCCAGTATGCCCTTGTACCTCTTAGAGAAGACCCAAGCTGCATAAGATTCTCAACCAACTTATTATCTAGTAAATCAGAAAGTTGGTGACACAAGTTTTCAATTGTTGTCGGTGACTTATCATGTAAATTTTTCTTCAAAAAAACTGAAGCATTTTCTTGGCTACGATGCTACATTATCATGTTCAATAGGTAATATCGGAAGTGAGGATGGCTTCCAAACCTCTGATCATAGTATCTAAGAAGATGTAATGCATACTCATGAAGTTCAATAGTACAAATGTGTGGTTGCAACCAATCAACATCACCAGTGGGGAACAATGTGGGGAATGCCATATCTAATAACCCCTCAGTATTATATTCATTCACAGGAGATGTTCCAATACTGGGCCAATCCATTTCTTGAACATGTGAAGAATCAACATTATCAAGAAATGCTCTAATTTCTTCCACTTATCTCCGTTCATTGGGTAGGCGAGCAATAAAAGAAGAAGGATGAGAGGACAAATGTTGAAGAGGAAACTCTTCATTATTATCTGCATTGACCTCAGATTCTACAATATCACAATCAACAAATTTAAGCCTAGAGGAGACATCTGTTGATCTTTCAAGCAGAGCATTCACTGAATCATAGTCAATTACAACATCTCGATAATATTTATCACGTTCAATTTTGAAAAGCAATGCAGCCATAACTCGAGATATTTTTACATAACATTCATAATATTTAGACTGAGCAGCATGTCTCCTCACAATTAGAAAGTCAAGATCTTCGACATGTCGGGGAAGACTTTGAGAAATTGTAGAAATATCTTAGGGAAAGCTAATTGTGTTTCCACTATACTTATATTGCCCACCTCGAGCATGTGTCACTTGCAAAATAGGATTTACACTTGTTATTAACATTTCTTCAACTTGAGTAAGAACTCTTAAAATATGAGGTTCCTCACCAAGATCCATGTTATTATAATTAGAAAAACGATGTGAACCTCTTTCATTGTTACATCGTCTGCAAACAGGTCCTTCAGAATCTCTCAAAACCTGGATTGCAGGATATGATTCTTGGCAGATGTGGCACATTTGGACAACTGACAAGCTATCTAACCTTTCTCGAAATCTTTTATGCACTGCAATCATGTTTTCATCAAAATGAATGTGATTTGTATTGGTTGGACCATGTGGAGAATGATGTGGAAGAGTATAATTTCTTTGAAAATGTACTTGATTCTCAGCACCATGAGATTGCCTTCCCAAATTTGAAACATGTGAAACATATCTATGACATGGTCTTTCCAAATTTATGGTCTGCATTTCTGGAACCTGAGAGGATGATAAGGTTTCTTTAGCATAATTTTTTTTAAATTGAATGTCCAAATAATTAGAATTGAAAAAATGAAAAAAAAATCAAATTCTTTCAATATTTACATTTGTTTGGCGATGTGGATGAAGGGTACGAGATGGTTGCTCTTCACTTCTAACATCAGTGAATAGAACATTTGGGGAGTTAGTTTCTCCCCCTCTATTCAAATGATTTTATTCTTGTTTAAACAAAATAAAATTCATTATAAAAATAAATGTCCAACAAATAAAAATTTAAAATTGTAAAACTAACAATAAATGAAAAAAGGAGGAAAATATCAAATGCATTCAAAATTTACATTTTGTTGGCGATGTGGATGAAAGCTATGAGATGGTTCCTCTTCACTTATAACATCAGTAGATAGAACATCTACGAAGTTAATTTGTATGCCTCTATTGAAATGAGTTGTGTCGTGTTTGAAGAAAATAAATTATGCAATAAAATTCATGTCCAATGTACCAAAAATTCAAAAAATGAAAAATCAAATCAAATACATTAAACATTTACATTAGTTTTCCAATTTGATTGTCGAGGAGAATGCAATGGAAGGTTATGACGTGCTTCATATTCAATTCTCAGATTAGTAAATGGAAGACTTGGGGAGATAATTTCTAGACCTCTATTAAAATGAAGTGTATCCTATTCCAAGAGAATACAATACCTTATAAGTTTAGTAAAAAAAAAAGGTAAATAGAGGAATGTAATAAAACAACCACTATTGCAGCAACTGTAAAAATATCATTGGGTTACCTCCATTGTTCCACGCGAAATGCTATCAGGGATGACTCATTTTGTTCGTGGGAAAACATTATTTTGAGAAGGGATATTGGAATATATGATGTTTCGACTAGCTGGATCCAAATTATCAAACAAATGGCCAATCAAACTATCATCCAAGTCATCACATACAATGTCATCATTGCGTCCACCATGGATATTTTTCAACCTTTGGCCTTTCGCACAAGATGCAATTGCGGAGAGAGAAGGGTTAGGTTGAACATTTGCATCCACGTTATCAATATGATGTTCTTCCCTATTGCGAGATGTTTCCCCAATATTATGAAAATTTTTAGGAGAGCATCGAAAAACAAAATTATGCTGATGAACTATCAAGTGGAAATTTTCTTTCCATGATATCATCCATAGTACGATACTTACGAGGAATCATAAAATCATTTTGAAGAGTTGTTTCACTTGTTCTTCTATGATATTTAGCTCTCCTATGCTCATTTATTGTGTCCTTATTTCTTTGATACCTTAAACGATGACTTTCATTAGACTTGTCACGCGATGCTGGTGGCTGATTCCTTTTTCTTGTACGCTTTCTTGTGCCTTCAGATGACATGTCTACAATGAATAATAACATATTTATTATGTAACCATAAAAATGGAACATATAATATATCCAATATACATAAACACAAAAGAATGAAAAAGGAACACATTTTTTTTCCAACCACATAAAAAAATTAAAATCGTATATGGTATTTTTCCAACCATATAAAGTTATAAAAACATAAAATGATTTTTCGAAATGGCTAAAAAGATAAATGGATTTTTTCAAATGGCCAAAACAAAAAAGGATAAAATTTCATGTCTCATATTATAATTGTAATGGGACACCCATATAACTGGAACAAAATACTATAAGAATTATATGAATTGGAAATATATCTAAATATTTGGAACTATATACCATCAAAATATAAATTTAAATAATAAAATTAACCTAAAGATATAACATTGTTTGAGAATCAATTAGAAAAAACTAATGGAAACACCATGTATAAAATAAGTCTCAGTAATTATAATTATAAAAACAAAGAAAAATGGATAACATCCAAATACATTCAAATGCAATTAAGAGAACTAGAGGGGACAAAAAAATAAATATTTTCAAGAAAATTGCAATGGAATTCAATATCCAACATCTGATACATACACATATAGAAGACACCCCCTCAGAATGGAGCCATATAAATATCCATAGAATTGTAATTTTAAAGTCTTAGCATACATACCCGAAATTATGTAAAGTAAAAAAAAAAAAAGGAAATATTTTCCACAACGACAGAGAGAATATAAAATGACTAATAGCCTAAGACTCCATGTCCATATCTAATGGTGGAATCTCATCAATAGAATCTATACGGGGAGAAATTGCAAAAACATTTCCAGACTCAATCAAATCATTGCACTCCTGCAACTTTGGAGACCAAAATCCATGCATTTGTTGATTAGTTGAATTATCAATATCTGTTGGGAAGCAGAGGCCAGTCATCATGTAATATAATAGAAAATGAACTTCATTTCATTTGCACATAAGAACCACACATTGGACTGTTCGAAATGGAAGATAGCCATGACATTTGATATTTATATCTGTAGACATTTCTTCCATCAACTTCCACTTGAAGCCCCAATCATCCTCAAAGTAGTCAATTCTTCGCTCAACACACGGGTGACCGAATTGGAAATTATCTATTTCCTCAATTGACCATACAGAAGTGGAGCCATCATTGATAAGACATATCAACTGATTCTTGCATATTGCTAATGACATACACTGTATGTCAATGATTGGAACAAATGAAAAACCCCATTAATTTTTTATTACATCAAACCAGTAGATTGTATACCCATATCGAGGATAATCTTCATACTCTGTGTCGAGATAGAGCCAAAACAATTTAATTTTATAAAACACTCCATTCTGAGGGGGTGCAGTGCCATCAAATGGAAGATCAACCCTTTGCCAAACCCTGTCAAGACTACTGTAAACATAAAATTTAGATTGCATTCTATCATAGATATGTTTTAGAACAAACCAGTCATATGTGTTGCTGCTTACATTTTCCAATAACGAAAATAATCCCTAGTCTCCAATTCGTATTCGCCCAATTTTTTTTAAGGACTTTGTAAATGGATTCATTAGAAAATAGTTTCGTGAATGGGAGAATTATATTGGTAAGGATCAAACCACCATTGGTCCAATGGTAGACTCTACTTTGTACCTTGAATCTATGAATCGCAAATGAAAATGAGATATGCGCCCATTTTGATTAAGGTATTCAACAACAAAATAATTGTCTTCATTATTGAGGAAAGGAACCATAAATCCAAATTCGTTTGTACAGATGTGCTTGCAACGCAATAAGAAAGAAGGATTTTGCAAAACATTCTTCCATTGCTTACAAATAGTGCTAAACTTTATCACAACCGATAAAGGGAGCCAAAGGAAGACAATTTCAAGAATTTCAAATAGAATACAACTCCAAATAGTTGGATCCATGATAAAACAAGGAAATCGCCTAACATAAAAGAAAACACACATGATATCAACAAAACATTTTTTAATTAATGTTGAATAGAATAAGCAATATAGATAAGCAATTTTCAATCTACAAATAAAGTAAAATGCACATATACATAATATATAAAATCATATGAGCCACAAGAACATTATTAAAATAGTTAAAAAGAACTCACAATTTTACTATTAATCTTAATAAGTATGTTTTTATGTCTCTATTAATGTCTATGTTTAATATTTATGTAAATGTTTGATGCTCAATATAAATATTAACCTAAAACATTTTTTTTAATATTAAAAAGATTTATCTTATAAACCTTGGGTTATAAAATAGCATAATGTTACATGGACGAAATGATATGAAAATACCAATTTTTTTAATTCTATTGTCATTGAACCTAAAAAAAACATTAAGTTAAATTCCAATGTCATAGAACCTATGTAAACCTAAAGTTATCAATCATATTTTTTAATGAAATATCTATATTGATGTTTAACCTCAATGTTCACATTAATGTATAAATGCGAAATTTATTTTTATATAAATTTGTATGTTTAACATTAACATGTGTATTTATTATTAATATTAATTAACATTAAAAGAGATATTGATATTCAATTTTAATTTTAATAATTTCTTATTTAATTTGAAATATTTATATTTATTATTAGTGTTCATATCAATCAATATTAATTTGATGATGATGATGATGGTTAACGTCCACTCAGACCAATATTTGGTCTATCACACCTAAAGAAAAGAGTTATTTAGTTTGATTTAAGATTTTATTCCTATGCTCAAAAAGCTTGGAGATAAGCCTCCCGAGCTCACTATAATTTTGACATCTTAAAAGGCTAGGAAGGTGAGTGTTGCAACAAATATTATGAAATTGAGCTCTAATGTGGTTGTACTCGGGGCACTCTAAGAGGAAGTGATTTTCATCCTTGAATAATACTAATGTTAATATTAAATAATTAATATTAATAATAATAATATTAATAGTAACCAAAATATTAATGTATAAATGTGAAATTTAATTTTATATAAGTTTCTAAGTTTAACATTAACAAATGTATTTATTAATAATATTCATATTAATTAATATTAATTAATATTAATTTTAATTAACAATAAAGAAGATATTGATATTTAATTTTAATATCAATAATTTCTTATTTAATTTGAAATTTGTATATTTATTATTAATGTTAATATCAATGTATATTAATAAATTATTAATATTAATATCAATCAATATTAATTTTAATAATTAATATTAGTCATAAAAATATTTATATTAGTAATAATATTTATATTAATATTAATACTTTATAGGTTAATTTTAAACATTTAGGTTTATCAATGTTTATTAATATTAATAAAATGCTTAAATATTGAAAAAATTAAAGTTAATAATAAGAAAAAATAGTAATATCGAGTAATATTCATTATGTGTATTACATGAATGGCCCTTTTTGTATAGGGTTGAATCTCACTCATACTTCAATATTAATTCTATAAATTTTTATAATGTATGATTTAACAATTAAAAATCAATTCTATAAATTTTTATATAATGTATTATATAACAATTAAAAAAATAATTTCATAATTATAATAAATATATATTAATTTGATCTAATTTAATTAAATTATAAAAAAATATAAATAAAAAAATATGAAATAATAAGCATTTGAAATTTTATTGATATAGGTTGCAATAATAATATAAATTGTATTATATTAATGTATGAATATATTGATAGTATTATATATTAATAATTATCACATTAATTAAATTTATTATATTATATTAAGAGTATCAATATTAACAATAATATAGATTATGAACATGTACCTTTTCGCTGTAGAAAATGTGACACCCATGGTCATCTCTTCAGATATTTCCCTCTAAATATTATCCCCAAGCAAAATGAAGCCACGGAAAAGTTTGATGCTGAATGGTTTACAAAAGTAACAAATTGCAAAAAACACAACAAGAAGCCTCCATCTGCTCCCAAAAACCCCAACCCCAACGCCAACACACCCTTCACCAGCAATAGCTTTGACATCCTCGCTAAGCAGATCCAACTTGACTCAAAACCCTCCATGCAACCTGAATCTTATTCTAAGCCCTCCTCTTCTGTCATAGCCTTTGATCCCTCTGCCTCTCAAACAAGTCAAAAAGCATCGCAGGATTCGGCAACCATGGATTCCAAGCTCAATACAGAAAAAGAACTAGTCATATGGCAACCGAATGGTATCGATATAGACAAATTCCTTCTAAATCCTCTTCAAGCCAATGTAGCAAACCCAGAGAGCAGTCAACCAAGCCATATGGAAGAAGAACCAGAGAGCTTTGATTTGGGCGATTTAGACATATTAGGTCTTGAACAAGCCTGCAAAAGGAAAGAATATGACAAAATAACTCCTCGACATATTTACAGTCTAGAAGTGGTCCTCTTTCGAGCTCAACAACAAAGGAAACTCAACATTCAACCAGGGAGTCAAGGGGATGGGAAAAAAATAATGAAAGACTCAAAGAAATGAGGAAGAAAACCAGATCTACAAAGAACCATCATCATCGGGGAAATGTTGGTGGAGTCCGAAAGATATCCCAAGCTGACCAATTTCTACAAGCTGATAGCCAATAGTTCCTCATGAAGAAAACCTCATGGAATGTAAGAGGGTTGAACAGCCCTGGGAAATATAAAATTATTAAAAACATGATGCAGCAAGAAAGACCTCAAATCTTTTCTATACAAGAAACAAAATGTAATAGCAATGTTCTTGGTACTATTCTAACCAAAGCATGGCCGGGATGTCACTCGATTGTGGTTGATGCCTCTGGAGCTTAGGGAGGTTTATCCATTACGTGGGATACACAACTTAACTCTCTCACTGATATTCATGCTTCGCATAATCTCATCCAAGCCTCTTTCCACCTTATAGGCACCAATATTCATGGTCATCTTTCAAATGTTTATTTTCCTCAAGACTCAATGCACAAGATGGCGTTGTTGGGTACAATGGAAGTTCTAAATTCCAACAGAACCCACCCTTTATGGATAATAGGGGGGGATTTTAATATGATCACCAAGCTTGAAGAAAAAACTGGAGGCAGAACTAGATTGGAGACTGAAAGAACTCATTTCAAGGATTTTATCCGAAGAAACTGGCTCATTGATCTCCCATTCACCAACGACGTGCATACATGGAATAACAAAAGAGCTGGAACTCAGAAAATTGCGTCTAAACTTGATCTCTTTTTAATCTAAGATAATGCCATCCATTTAGGAGGAGACCTTCTCACTTCCATTCTGCCCATTTCAGGATCGGACCATTGGCCCATTTCTCTTCAGTGGTAGTGACTAGGCAGTGTGTCCAAGAGACCCTTCAGATTTGAAGCGTTCTGGCTCACTCACCCATACTTCAAAACTATGGTCAAAACAGCTTGGAAAAAAAAAATTCTGCCGGCAGGATCCAAAATGTACCAATTTCAGTAGCAACTCCGACATCTCAAATTACAAATCAAAAACTGGAAGAACTCTACATTTGGAAATATTTTTCAGGACAAAAAAAAATAGAATACAACATGGCTGAGCTCCAACAGAAAATTATCACTGAAGGAAGAAATGATCCCCTAGCTGCTCAGGAACAGAGTCTTCATGATCAGTTGGATGAGAGAAGAAAACAAGAATAAATACTTTGGAAGCAAAAATCTAGAATCAGATGGCTAAAAGAAGGAGAAATAAATACCATGTTCTTTCATCATTCAACTATAGAATGAAGAATGCATAACCGAATCGCCCAGCTAAAGAATCAATAGGGAGAACAACTGGAAGACCATGATGACATAGAAAAAGAGCTTCTTGATCACTTTAAAAATGTTCATCAAGAGCCTCCAATCTGCAGACAACCATCCATCAATAAAATCCTACAGCATATTCCCAAAATTATAACAGAGGATCACAATCAAATGCTTCTAAGACCAGTCACTCTTCATGAGGTGGAAACAACAATGGCTTAATCCAAATATGGTAAAGCCCCTGGACCGGATGGCTTCACTGCGAACTTCTTTCATCATTTTTGGGACCTCATCAAATTAGATGTCTGGCAACTGGTAGAAGAATCAAGATCAATGCACTGGCTGCTCCCATATCTAAATGCTACTTTCATCATTCTTATCCCTAAATAATATCATTCTAACACACTTGATAAATTTTGTCCCATTGCTTTATGCAATGTCATTTATAAGGTGATCTCGAAGGTTATTGCCAATAGACTCAAGCCTTTGCTTCCTCTGTTGATCCCGCCTGAACAAACTGGATATGTGGAAGGATTTAAAATCCTTGAGGGCATCATCCTAATGCATGAAATCATTCATTCCCTGAAACACAACAAAAAGGTAGGTATGCTCTAAAAAATTGACCTTTCAAAATCTTTTGATAAGTTAAGCTGGAATTACATTCAACAGATGCTGGAAGCTTTTGGTTTTAATCAAACGTGGGTGAGATGGGTTATGAATCTTATTTCCTCCACCTTCTTCTCCATTTTGCTTAATGGTATTCCCTCTCATCCTTTTTCACCTTCTAGAGGCATATGTCAAGGAGATCCCCTATCTCCATTCCTTTTTGTTCTCATGGCCGAAGGACTTGGTTTCCTCATTCAAAATGCTCTACTTACCCAGAAACTGAGAGGCATTTCCATCCATGGTTCCCCAGCCACCACCCATCAAAATTTTGTTGATGAAAATATGCTGTTTGGGCACCCTTCTGTTCAAGAGGTCTGTTCATTCAAATCCCTTCTAGATATTTTCTCGGAAGCCTCAAGCACTTCCATAAATGCTGCAAAATCTCAAATTTTCCTTTTTAACACCCCAGCCCCCACTCAAGTCAATATTGCTAACATTCTTGGTTTTGCTATAGCGTCTCTCCCTTCCAAATATCTAGGTGCCCCTCTAATTTATTCTGCAATCAAACATGCTTCATGGAAAATGCTTCTAGAAAAATTGGACGCTCACCTATCTTCCTGGACCTATAGAGCCCTCAACATGACAAGAATACTAATACTTATCAAATTCATCCTTCAATCAATGCCACTGTACCTATTCTTGGTTCTCGCAGCACCAAAATGGGTGCTCAAATAGATGAAAACTTTACAGCACAATTTTTTTTGGGAATTCTTAGGGCGGAATTGCAAACGGGCACTAGCTAAATGGACAACTGTGTGTACCCCCAAGGAGGCATGAGGTCTTGGCCTATGAGATCCAACTCACAACAATGCAGTAATGGGAGCAAGGATATGGTGGAAATGGAATTCTGCTCCGCATACACCATGAGCCAAACTCTGGACAGCTAAATATGCTAACAATCAACCGATAAAAGACCTTATAAGAATTTCACTAGAAGCAATGGGTTCACTAATCTGGAATGCGGCCAAACAACATATTGATTCGATATAGTAGCATAGTTTTTGGGAAATATGAAATGGGGGCAAACCTATATTCTGGGTCGACTCATGGCAACAGAGACCCAAACTAGTCGATATTCTCAGACCTCAAATTATGGAACATCTGCTTATTAATTTGGAAGAAAAGGTAAAACAGCAATGGACCCCTTCAATCAATCGTGGAAATAGGCAATGGAAGAAAACTGCACAAATCGCTCACCAGGAGTAGGAGGACACACATGGAGCCCTTAACACAGAAATCAATCACAGGAAGATGAGATACTCAGAGGAACAAGATACTCTCAAATGGGGATACACTACAAAAGAAATGTTCACCACCAAAGAGACTTATACATTGATGAACCCATCTCCAACCCCACCAAACTCAATTTGGAATCACTTATGGTATCCAGGAATATGACCTAAAGTCTCTACCTTTTTTATGGCCCCTCTGCCACAAAAGAATCCTCACTTGGGACAATCTAATCAAAAGGGGCTTCATTGGGCCATCTCGTTGTCCCAATTGTAATCAAAATGATGAAACCATTCAGCATCTCATGGATTCATGCACATTAACAAACAAACTATGGGAAAAACTCAGCTTCTGATGCAAAAGACAAGGCAGAATATCAGGGGACATAATCAACACCATTCGCAACTGGCCACTGACCCCATACAACAGCACTTTGCTCAATATGATTTGGCTCTTTCTTCCGGGACTTCTCTTATGGACAGTTTGGAAGGAACGAAACAAGAGAATTTTTAAGAACCAAAGCACACCTTTGGAAATTATATGGACTAATTTTTGTAACAATCTCCAAGAATCTCTAGCTCTCCATATATGGTAGGAAGAAGATCTCCCCACTCAGCCCTTGGAACAATCCATATGGGAGAATAGGCAACTCTGGATCACTCATACTCCAACTAGTAAAAACACTACAAAAAAAATCCCAGACATCCCAAAACAATGGTCTCCCCCCTCCATGGGACTAATCAAAATGAATTTTGATGGAGTTTCAAAGGGTAATCCAGGAGAAGTAGGATATGGAGGTATCTTCAGGGATTCCAGTGGCACTCCATTACTAATCTTCTATGGCTCAATTGGCTGGGATACCAACAACTCCGCTGAATTGGAAGGTTTGTGGCAAGGGCTCTTTTTAGCTCAACAATACATTGTCATTGAAGGATATTCATAAATACTCATCAATATGGCCAATCAAATTATTTGGGGAACTCCGTCTTCTAAAGTAGTAACTAGATGGAGACTTGCAACCCGTTTAGAATTGATTGACAACTGGTTAAAGATCCACAGAGCCATCTCCTTCGTTCATATCAAAAGAGATGGCAACAAAGTCGCAGATTTCTTGGAAAATATAGGGGTGGATAGTGAGCACACTCTCAACCATGGATCCCTCAATATTCTCCATGATAATGCTCTCAAACAGGAATGCATCAATCTGGTGCACAAAGACACAATATTCCCGGATGCGGGTGCACATTAACGAGGTTTGGAAGGATGGTTCTTGGTGGCAACTGGAACAAGGCACATGGACTGGCCATATGGCCACCCACGAGCTCATACGTATGAACATAAATTCTGCCAGCTACGAATGCATTCGTTCATTAACTCTGCACTCCCGACGATGCTCGCTCCATTGTTACAAGATGAACCCACTGAGTAGGTATTCTTCTCTATTTCAATCTGGTTTTTTACAACCCAATTGCTCCTCTCTTGTTTTGCAGGGCTAAAAATGCCCCCCTGGTAGCTCAGAGCCGAGCTCCTTAATGCATACCGGGAGGCGTTGCACCCTTCTTCGCTGTATTGAGATTACTCTTGGAGCACACTTTTCTCAGAGTCTACACTGTCACATGAATTTGACCTCGGCTTCTTGGCCTCCTGAGTCTATCTCTCCACCTAAGCCTGAGCATCACTATTCTCGTTCTCGTTCCAGTGCTACTATGCCTCGCTTAAGGCATCAAATGCGTTGCCGCCATGACTGCAGCCGTGGTAGAGCCATTCACACGCCACCTTCTTCAAACTCTGATACTTCCTCCTCTTCTCAGGGGTATGCCCATGGTCGCTACCCTGCAGCTCGAAGCGGGCGAGGCAAAGATCGGTCTGCTGGTCAGACGCATCTGCAATTCAGCTCTCCATTTCCTCATACTGCTTCTCCATTGCAACCAGCCTCCACTCCTGCTGCCATAGTCGCTTCCACTCCTCCTTCGCAGGTTGTCCTCTATCAAACCACTCACTCCGCAGAGTTTCATTACGCCTACAAAATGGATAGACCTCACATCACCGCCTTCATTACATTATCTTTTGGAGAGGAAGTTGTTGCTCCGATGTCCTCGACGCCCCCAATCTACAGAATCCTGGCGCTTCTATTGGCACTGAGAAAGGGGCTCCCAGTCGCAAAGGTGGTCGCAGGGACGACATCACTGGAAAATAGCCTGGGGATGATCATGAAGATGCCAACGCTAACGACGCCATCTGTACTGATGTTCCCACCTGTGCAAAAGATGGTGTAGAAGCTGGAAGCAGTGAATATTACAGGTGCTTAATCGTGGAGGAACCACCCTCTCCTACAAATTACAAGTAAACACTTTGGTTTTTGCTGGTATATGGTCTTGGGTCCTAATTCATTTGGATCCCTTTTGGTTTTCCTGAATAGTAATGTTTTTTTGAAAATGAACAAGGATATATGTCTTTTAACTATATTGCTGGTTTCCCCTGCGTGGGCGGAAAAAAACCTCTTTCAGGGACTAGTTTCCCAAATATGGGTAGTCCAATTTCATGTTTTTTTCTTCACTCGTGTCTGGTACTTGGGCCTACACTGTTGAGGCTTGTGCCTCTATGTATTTTTATGTTACATAAATAGAAATAGACTTACTTAGAAAAAAAAAACTATTAACAATAATATTAAATAATAAATATTTATAAATAAATAATAATAAAATTTCTTTAGTGAAGAACAATGAAAAGAAAAATTCTTTAATATCAAGTAATATATATTGTTTGTATTAAATGATTGACCAATGAATGTTAGTCATGCATCAATATTAATTCTACAAATTTTTATATAATTTATTATTTAATAACCTAAATAATAATTTCATAATAATATTAAATATATATTTACAAATATAATTTCATCCTGATAATATGTATTTTGGGGGATATTTGTTCCAAAAGGAAGACATCGATGTAAATATGGAATAATATAATAACTAAACTATAATATAGAATATAATAATAGCTAAACTATATATGTAATAAAATAATTATATTCTGAAAATATTTGTGTATGCGGACTAACTTAATAGCTAAATTGAAATTATGTTATAAAATACATATTTTGAAAATCTATGTGGACTAACATAATAGCCAGCCTTTTGCAACAGTCCTTTAAAATTTAGGGACGACGCTTTAAATTAAGCACACAGATGCAAAATAAATATTTTTTTATGTTAGATATTATCCATTTGGAATCCTAGTTATTTAAACAATAGTATAAAATATTTTATATAAACGTATTTTATATCAATGGAATTATACAATATTACTCCTGCACTAGCACATATAAAATGTACAATATTACTCACGTCAATGATATTATACAATATTACTCATGGGCTGGCACATATGAACCCGTTTCTTCCACTGTAGTTAATCACGAGGACTCAATGGATTGAGTTAAGTATTTAGCACGTATGTTGTAGACTATATATATATATAATATGTTATAATAAATTTATATTTTGAAAATGTGTAGAGTCTGGCAATGGAATATGATAGATATACCCACGATCCTCTGCTACTTCTCTGTGTCCTTACTGTTGTGAGAAATACACAACTATGGTTATTTTATTTATTTTATTTTGTGTTTTGAAATCCTAACCCTCGGGCTTTAGTCATGTATATTATCAAGGATATAGACCCGTGGGTGTTCTACCCAAGGGCAATCCTCAATATTATTCAAGCCACCAACATCGGCACACATATACATTAAAATCTGTGAGCTCTGCAACTTTTTCAACGTGGCCGACTCTCAATATGTTTCCCAGAACTTCAAGGCAGAGATTTGTAGGTGTTATAAGAGCCTAGAGAAACCCTATCATTATGATTATGAAATAGTTGTATTACCACCATTTACTATTAATTAAATTGAAATATGATGAAAATATTTCAATTTAAAGAAAAAAAATTAAAAAATAAATTGGTTGTGTTTATCATATTCAAAGGTATATGAATAATTTATGATATTTTGTTTGTATTCAAGGATATCTCATAAGAAAGGATGATTAGGATATTTTTTTCAATAAAAACATAAGATTATTTATAATTTCAGGTCATTGTGTCCTTGGATTTCTTATGATCTCTCTGCATGAGTGAACATTGAAAACAAAAAAGAATTGGGCAAAACAAATTTTTAAAATTTTATCTCTCATTTGAATAAACATGGTAACCATGAATTGTTGATATGGTAACTAAGTCTCATGAATTCTTGATATGGAGATTTTTGTGAATGAGGCTTTCATCATAGATTCTACTAAGAAAATTGAACAGGAATTTTAGGAAAATGTTTCAGAAAACCTTGCCTCTTAACCTCAGCAAAAAAAAACCATATTTTTCCACGGATACACAGTATGGTTTTATAGAATTATTTTTTATTTTTATTAATTCCCAAATCACTAGCAGCATGGTCATAAGAATTAGAATTGGGTTTGAAAAATATTGATAATATTGATAATGAGTGGAATGAGTCTATGCATATTTAACATTCAAAACTTACAAATGAAATAGAGGAATATGATAAAAATATGAAATAATAAACATTTGAATTATCAAAGCAAATCAATTTGAGCATTTTTCATTGACCATGATTATCAAAACAAAGAGGGCCTTAGTTTTACATACCTCCCACTTTGTATTGACATTGTTAACAATTTAATAAATCTTTAAGGCCGAATATATGGCACTGAACCTAGTTATACCTCCACGTACTTGTTTACCAACCAATCTATTATATACCATTCAATCTATGAAACTTAAGAAATTTCGCTGCAATTTTGGAAAAACCAATGAAGCAAAAAATTGTACTAACCTGGATATCAAATTGAAACCTGTGAAGAAACAATATGTAGATCATGTTTATGAAATATGAAATGAAACTTGCAGCATGTGTCAATTTGTTCAATTTATTTTTAAATGAACTTCATTTCTTTTTGTATTAAATTCGTTTTATGTAATTTGAATGAGAGTCGTTTCAATCTAAAGAAGTATATTAATTAAAGAATATGGAACATGATGCACGCACACCTAGTTTAATAAGAGCCATTTCAATTTAAAGAAGTGTATTAAGTAAAAAATATAGAAGATGAGGCACGCACACCAAGAATGGCGGTGCTCCATTGCATGCCATAATTTTTTATTTTTATTTTTATTTTTTTTAACTGAAACGGGTGTGAGTTTTATTTATTTGAGAAAGAGAGGAAGGGTCTTTGCCGAGGCAGCCCCAATTACAATGTAAAAATCCATCAAATTCTTCTTTTGAATTACATCATTTTCAAGGAATTTGAAAGGAACTGTCATCGTTTATAATTAGCTACCCTTTCATGAGAGAGCATCCTTTGTTCACCATCTGATCTGCTTCACTATTCAGATTTCTGAGAATATGATAGAACTTGTAGGAGGAAAAGTCTTGTAGGACTCTTTTCAATCTACCCAGAATTTTGTTGAGACTAGCATTGATGAAAAGTTCCTCCGAGTTTAATTTTTTTATTAGAATATCTGAATCTCCGAAAACTTGGAGGTCTTTGACACCCTTGTCTCTTGCTATGAGGCATGCTTTGAGAAGACCGAGTATCTCTGCTTGATTATTGGTTTTCTGGCCTAAACCCCAACAAAAACAGTCTCTTGAAGACCCATCGGAAGAGTAAATGACCCCACCTGTGCCAGCGACCCCTAGGTTTCCTTTGGAGGCCCCATCGAAGAAAAATGTGATTAAATATTTAATCCTCCACCAATTTAGGAAGTTTTCCTCAGAGTCTCTTTTATGCCATTCCGGGTTTGTTGTTTGTGGGGTAAGTAGATACTTTCGAGGAGAAGGCTCGAGGGGGCTAAGCCACCTCCTTTCTTCGGGCAGGAGAAATGAGCCTTCTTTAAAATACTGTTGTTGGGCTGCTTCCAAGAGGAAGGATTTGGCTTTAGCTGCTACCCGTAAAGGGGAATGACGCAAGCCATTAAAAATATGATCATTGCGGGCCAACCAGAGCTGCCAGCAAACGTATTTGGGAATAGGTTTCCAGAATTTGTGCCAAAAATATTTGATGGGGATGCTATGAGGATAGAAAAGGCTCCAAGAGGCGAACAGATCAGAAACAATACTCTGTGGAAAGGCAGAGATCTGAAGATCCTGTAGAATAAGACCCCACACTTCTTTAGCAAATATGAATTCCATGAATAAGTGCTGGGATGTTTCGAGGTTGCTTCTGCATAGCTCACACCTATGTGGCCCTGCAATGTTCCTTTTCACTAAATTGTCTCATGTTAGTAGTTTATTATGGACCAGGGTCTAGAAGAAGAAATTCACTTTTGGTAGAGCTAGATTTTCCCAGACTTGTTTCCAAAAGGCTGGAGAGTGACTGCTGTTCCTTGAGGCTTGTAGAACTCTGTAGCCTGCTGTTGTAGAATATATGCCTCACTGACCCCAGCCCCAACTGTCTTTCTTGTATTGGTTTTCTAGGGTAGACTCCTCCAGCAATTCAATAAGAAAAAAATTTTGGGGCATTAACCGGACAGGGACTCCATGTAAGTCCCATTTGGCCCATTCTCCATGGTGATCCCAAATAGAGAGGTTGTGTAAACTGTTGATTCCTGCACGTACCAGCCGGTCTCTAATTTCTACTATTTCCTCGTTTTCCACCAAGGGATCACGCCCCATGATTCGATCAAGCCACAAATTAGTGCGCTTGCCATTGCCCTAAATTCTGTGAAGAAATTTTTTGAAGAAGCTACTGCTTTTGCAGCAAAGACTCCAAACCTGCGTGCAGATAACAGGGGTGTCAAAATGCAGGTTTCTAAGAGATGAATTGTAAAAATATTTATACCGCAGAGTGGTGCTGATGGGATGGTTGGGCTCGTGGACCAACTTCCACAGGAGCTTTCCTCCCAACGCTAGATTAGCAAGAGAGGGATCACGAATTTGAAGTCTGCCCTCTGCAATCGGTTTTTTAACCAAGTCCCAATTTGATAAGTGAATTTTCTTTTCATTTCCCTTCCCTCCCTGCCATAAAAAATCTCTTAGGAGTTTAGATATCTGATCCATTACATTTCTTGGGGCTAATAGGAATACTGCTTGATAGATTGGGAGCGTGGACAACAGAGACTTGATTAAAATGACTTTGCCTCCTTTTGTTAACTAGAAGCCTCCCCAGGCAGAGATTTTTTATTTTATTTTGCTGATAATGTCGTTCCAGAGCGACCTCTTGTTAAGTCCATTTGAAATGGGGAGACCAAGGTATTTGATCCTATCCCAGTGAGTGTGACCTTTGAACCCAAGGAGGTTCGAAATGCTTATGAGTTCTTGATGATCTGTGTTCCAACTATAGACTTCACTCTTACTCTCGTTGACTAATGCTCCTGAAACTCTGCAGTAACTTTTGAGAACAATGTCGAATGCTTTGGAAATTCTAATGGAAGCACCTCCAAGGAGAAGAAAATCATTTGCAAAGAGCGCGTGGTTCAGAGGATCGACACCTATGGAAGGTTTGAGACCCGGAAGGGAGCCAGAAATTCTTTCAGCAGTGAGTTTTCGACTGAGGGAATTGGCCATTAAAATATACAGGAAGGGGGAGAGAGGGCACCCCTGCGTGATGCCTCTCCGAGCCTGGAAAAACTTGGAAGGGCGACCGTTGACTAGGGGGAAATCCATGGGTTATCAATGCAGGCTTTTATAAGTTGAAAAAAGTGTGGAGAGAAGCCAAAGGAGAGAATTACTTTGATGAGGAAAGAGCGGTTTACTCTGTCAAAAGCATTTTCCATATCTAGTTTTATCAACATACCTTTCTCTTTCTGCTGTTTTCTTGAGTGGATTGTCTCCTGAACTTGAATGACATTGTCGAGAATGTGCCTGCCTTCCACGAATCCACCTTGAGGGCTAGAAATCAATATTTTGAGCAGAGGCTTGATCCTGTTTGCTAAAAGTTTGGCCAAAATTTTGTAAGATGCATTACAAAGAAATATGGGCTGGAATCTTGCAAATGTTTCAGGATTGGAATTTTTGGGAATTAAGGCTAGGTAAGTGGAGTTGGTTCCTCCACCTATCTTAGCTTTTTTCATGATCCCTCTTATCATTTTTTGAAGATTAGTTTTGATGATATTCCAGCAAGATTTATAGAAATGTATTGTGAATCTGTCTGGCCCCGAGGCCTTATCTGATTCCATGAACCAAATAACTTTGATGATTTCCTCCTCAGTTATATCACTAGAGAGTGCAGTGTTGTCTTCAGATCTGATGAGAAGAGGGATGTTAGAGAGGAAATCAGCAGTTTCCTCCTCATTGACATGGGATCCCTCGCTATATAAATTCCTGAAGTGGCTTTCTGCAGCAGCTTTGACTTGAATGAAACCTTTGCTGACTTGGCCCTCAGCTGTTTTAATATCTGAGATATGATTCCTGGACATACGTTCTCTATATTGTCTGTGGAAGAAGGAGGTGTTCCGATCCCCTGCCTTTAACCACAGACTTCTGGATTTGATTCTCCAATATTCTTCTTCCATTCGAAAGGATCGGTATGTTGAGCATTGGGCCTTTATTTCTTTTTCCAACAAGTCTGTTGTGATCTCTTTGCTTTCCATGTCTGCTTGCAGGGTCTACAAAGTCTGCACTCCTTCTTTTCATTGGCTGGTTGGGGTAGGGACTGGTTTCCTTATCCAATCCTTCAGTGCTTGTTTTGTGGCCTTAATTTTTTGCTCCCAAACATAACTTGAGGACCCTGAGAAGGATTTGGCCCAAGAATCTTTCACTATATCAGTGAAGCCTTCTCTCTTGATCCATAAGGGGCTGAATCGGAATGGAAGAGGGCCCAGGTCTTCTTCATCTTCCAGTAGAAGTTGTATTGGCTTGTGGTCTGAGGTCAGCTTGGGGATAATTTTAGTTATGATTATCTTTTTGTTCATCATAAGGGAGATTTGGACCAAAAATCGATCCAGGCGAGCAGAAATGTGGTCCAACCCAGATCTGTTATTGGACCAAGTGAAAATACCACGGACAAGATTGAAATCTAAGAGATCCCAAAGCTGTGAGAGCTCTTCCACAATGGCCATCATAGGATCTCTGCTGCTGGAACCTCCCCTCTTCTCTTTTTCTTTTAGAACTATATTAAGGTCACCTGCAATGATAATATTGCTGGGATAATGCTGCTCTAAAAATGCTGAGAGAGAATTCCAGCATTCTCGTTTTTCAGAGTAAATGACGGGGACGTAAAGATTAAAGAGAGAGATGGTCAACTTACTTGCGTAGTGTGTCAGCTCCATAAAGATCCAGTGTTTGGTTTCATGGGATTTATTCAGCTGGAATAAATCTTTTGTCCAGAGAGTTGCCAGCCCTCCATAAGAGCCCCTTGAGCTTACTGCTTTGCCTGTGCTTTTCTTCCATTTTGACTTGCTGATGTCTAGAAGAGCTCAACCTTCTATCTTCGTATCTTGGAGCATGAGAATGTCTGAGGGCTCTATTTTCAGGAGGTCCTTAACTACTTCATTTTTAGAGGAGTTCCCCAGTCCTCTGCAGTTCCAAGAGACGAGCTTCATTATTTACTTGAGGGGGGGAAAGAGCCTCCCTTAGAAGGCCTTGGTCTGGTATTTCTTCCAATGGAAATTTCTATGGTGGACTGGCTTCCTTGCATTTTGAGTCTTTCAGCCTCCTCTTCCCTCACTTCTTTGCGGGATTTCCTACCTACGCTTTTTGAAGGACGCTCGAAGGTGTCTTCCTTTGATGAACCTGAGCTTTCTGATGGCTTTTTCCTTGTAACTTCTGCATACGAGGGATTGGAGGGGCTGCCTTGGGAGGCATCGACCTGTATTGGTTCCCCTCCATCTTTGTTGAGAGGTGGTATTTCTATGTGTTCCAAGTTTTCCTGAGCTAGGTTTGCAGGATTGGTCTGGGCATTTTTTGTACCATTCGGGGTTGCTTCCTTTTCTTGGTTGGGCTTGGAGCTGCTTGGGGCTCCGATCATATTGCCTTTGCCAGTGCCTTTTTTTTTAAGGGAAGTTTTTTGGACTAGAGTCCATTTTTCCTCGTTTAATTTGTCTAAATGCTCCTCGGCCTTTTTCTTGCAATACTTTGCAAAGTGACCATGTCCATGACAATGTCTGCATTTGAAAGGGAGCTGTTCGTAATCCAATTCCTAGATGTGCGTCCACCCAGCAACAGTGAGCTTGATTTCTTTCGGCAACCCCTCTTCTAGATCCACTTCTACACAAATGCGGGCACATGAGTACTGGTATTTTCTTGCTGCTTGATCTATGTATTTTCCTAGAGCGTTACCGATGATCTGAAGAGTTTTTTGGTTCAAGCAATGAAGGGGAAAATGGGGAAGTTACACCCAAACCGGGACAGCAGAGGGGACATCCTGGGTGGGATCAAAATCAGGAGACCATTTGTTTAGGTAAAGTCCTTGCGGTCCCATGAAGTATGGACCATTCCTGAAGATTAGACTTCTGTCTTCCGGGCTTTCGAATACGAATACGAAGAAGCCTTTGCCCACAAAATAGCTTTTAACACCCTCTTTGATCAAAGGAGTCCAGTTTCTTTGAATCCAGTCCTCCACCGACTTGGGAGAAGGCCAGAGGCCCATGAACTGGCCTATGAGTCCTCTCTCAGCTAGATTTAGGGCTTCTTTACAATTTTCTTATTCAGGAAGAGAAACCATGGGAATAGAGTCCATTTTCTTGACAAATTTATGTTGATTGGCAGAGGGAGGGCGCTTTGAGCTTGCAGCAATCATGGATTTGAACGCAGTGACCTCCGGGGGCGGAATGAGGGGGGGGGGGGGGGGGGGACAGGGCCCCCGCTGGACTCCATGGGCGGAGGAAGGGCGCAGTAGGGCTGAGCGGAGAAGCGCTGCACCCACAAGGGCGCGCAGGCAGACACCCAATAGCCCTAGAGCACGCAGCGCGCGTAGAGATTCTTCATGCAGAGTGCAGTCACAAAAAACCATGCCATAATTTTAATTATAACCTAAATAATAATTTTTTATTGTAACCTACATAATAAATTGTAAGTTACATTATGTAAAATACAATTATATTTTAAATTTAGACTATTAAATTTATATAAAATTACTTAAATTTTTTTTTATTAATGATTATTTTTAAGAAATACAAAAGAGAATTATTAATAAAAATGCAAAAGAAAATTGTTGGCCTTTACGTAGACTATTTCTACTATATGAATCATTTAGATATAGATTTTGCATTATATTTTAAGTAGATTTCAAATAATTAAATATAATTATCGTAATAATAATGTAATAATAAAAATAATTATTATTAAACATAGTTTACATAATTATAATAATGTACACTTTCAAATAATTGATATATATTATTTTATGTCTAAAAAAATAAAAATGTAATTATGTATTACTTAATTTTTATCTTTATATAAACACAATTATTTATACTAATATGGAACACGCTAAACAATTCTTGCATTATAAAGATGTTCATTACAATGATGGATGCCAATCCATTTGGCATGAGCAGAGCTAAAATGTTATATTATAAATTAAATGAAAAATAGATTAAAATTTAATATTATCACTACTATTAACATTGTCTTTATATTTATATAAATATAAATGTTTCTGCCTTAATTTATATAATTATAAAAATAAAGCTATTTATGTCATTATGATAATAAAAATTAAAAATTAAAAATTAAGCTCTATAACCCATAGAGAGCCATACAAGTAATCATTATACACTTGGAAAATGGATGACTACCCACACCTTTGATAATGTGAAATGGCATAAGAGGGAATTAGTAATCCACCCTAGTTACCTTAAAACACTTGGCAAATAGTTGATTACAAATACAACACTTGGCAAAAAGTTGATTACCCATATGTTTCACAATGAGATAAATGTTACATTAAAACATTTGGAAAATAGTTGACACTTGACAAATAGTTGATTAGGCATATGCTTCAAAATAAATGCACATTCTATTTTTTCAATTCATTTCTCATTAATGATCATAATGTGGTTAACAACAAGAGGCACATTAAATTTTTAATAATGCTTTGTAAAAAATTAATTTAATTATGATTTAAACATGTGATTTAAACATGCAAGGAAGTTATAACTTTTAAAATTTTCATTCATTGATCTAGTGGCGACTACGAGAATATATTGGAATCTTTCAATCTAGACCATCTGATCAAAAAAATTAATTAGAAAAAGGATTAAAGTTGCCAATTCCAACAGGGGACACCTATCGGCGTAAATATGTTGATTGCATCTAGAGGTGCTCTACAGCAGCACAATCTAGTATGGGGCAGATGTAATAGTACATTAGATAAATGAGGCATTAGATTTAAAATTAAATTAAAAAAAAATGTTGACTCCATTACGGGGAGATGTTGTAGTGAAGCATTACATCAAAAAATTATAATAATAAAACATAATGTCAACTCAATTTAAAATGTAACAAAAAGTAATAATAAAAATAATAAGTCGGCCAAATTCAATTTGCTATATTGCAATTTTGCTTTTTTATTTTAAAGTTACATATAATTTTTTTGAAAAAAATCATAATATGCATATCAAATTAAAATCTAAAAGGAATTTTAAAAATTATGATTCAATTTGTAACTATGATATTTCAAAACTTGATGTCTAAATTCAGTTAATAACCATCTAAATACTTAATACTTACAATAATATCTATATATATATACACATACAATATATACTATGCATATGACAATTACAAATTAAATTAAAACAAAAAATTATAAAACATTTCAAAGGTAAATGTCACGCGCATATGTATGTAGCTACATGTATTACAAGGGTTTTAATAGAACTAAAAATAAGAGTATTTTTATATATAGTGATATTAAATATATAAATAATATTATAAAGAACAAACATAAATCCATCTTAACTATGAATCTACCAAATGTCAAGATGGATCAAACCTCTCAAGGTGCTCTCAAGTTTTTCACTCAAAAAGAGGTTTTCATCTTGAGAGATTGATCCCTCTCAACACTTTGTAGATCCGGAGTTGAGATGGATCTATGTTGGTAATCAGACGACATTATTCTTAAAATTTTATTTTGAAAGAGAATTTAAATTTTATATTTTATTTTTAAAATTCCCGAAATTTCCCACATCTCAAACTTCATAGATTAAAAGACAAGAACTTTAATAGACAGAGCAAAACTTTGGGCATAACAATAATTAGTAATAAAAAAAATTTGGTTCTTTTCAGGAAAATCTATTTCAAGACTAACTAAAGCAACATTCACTGAATGTCTTATTTTTATAAGTAAAACCTATTTACTTTATCCATCTAATCTAACAATGCTAAGCCACCCACCAAATCTCATCTTGATTTATTAATTTGCAGGAACATTGTTATGAAATATAACTTGTGGATGTCAATTGGGTTTTTCTTAGGTGGTTAGGAGGAATTATCCTCCCCACCCAGGTTCAATTCTCACAACATGTTGAGCTCATATTGATTATACTGTTGTAATGGCTTCAAGTTCTTCTTTTGACCAGTCTTGTGCCCCAAATATTCTAGGGTCTACCCTAGGTACCATCCCCCAATGAGGGGAAGTACTCTGAAGTTTTCCCCGGGCTTTGTAACCTGGAAAAAAAAATTATATAGTTTGTTGAATTAATTCAGTTTTCAAATCACTTCATTCTATCTACTTTGTGAGCTAGGTGAGAACAACCCTTGCAAAGATGGTGGAAAGGTAAAGGGAGGGGTGTGGAAGGCATTTATGCCTAAAACCTATGTAGCTGGTTTCAGTGAATCTTTTCAAAAAACAATTGCAATTTACAAAAATGTAAATGAAACCAATTAAATTCACCAGATTCATCATTCAACAACCCGAATCAAATTTCCACATATTTGGTGAATTTTTTTAGATTAAATGAAAATTTTATATAAACAAAAAAGTATACTAGGAAAATATAGTTCAAATATTTGATAATTTTTGACATGTTATCACATTTGAAGCTATAAAAAAAGTGTGTAAGCAGATTCAGCACTTAGCTCTTGTTGATAAGCCCAACTAGTGACTCGAAACGTTGAGGTGAAAATCATTTACATGCAATGTTCTAGATGCTAATTAAAAAAGTGTGTTTGTTTTTGCTTGGGATATGTAAAAATAAAAACTTAGTTATTTCTTGTGTGAGATTTTTAACCCATTGACATTTTTATGGGCTTCGTTCTGAAGATATTTTCTTTACCTTTTTATTTTCACCAAATTTGACAATGTGACTTAGCCTACAAGAGGAAACTTTCAGGTCACTTAGGACGTATTAAAAAATTTTCATGCAACATCAGCACAGGTTGGAATTTCTATAAGCCATTTGCCAGCCCTTTTTAATTTTTATTTCTTCACATGAACTGAATTTCAATATTCAGTCTTTTTCATTATTTCATTACACTTTTCCAAATTCCTAATATATCTAGAACGCCCCATATGATGCTTTTGTCTAAAATTCTAAAAGTATATAAAATCCAATCCGCTGATAGTGTTAACACTAATTTCTAGTCAAACCCTAAAAAATGAATAGAAGGACTGGAAAATTAGGGCAATACCGTACAAACAAGTTAACCCTAAATTCTATACCTAAATTACAGGAAGAACGCCCAGATGTTGATTACCACTAGAGCTACTATTGAAAACAATGAAAACATAAAAATGATGGAATATAGCCACTATAGGAGCCTAAGAGGGCATATGTTTTATAAATAATAGTAGCAATAGTAATTACTTCATGGAATTAGAAGTGCTAAACATGAAAATGGACAAAGGTGCAACCAGAAATAACAAAAATCATTGTGTAAACATGGTCACCTGATCCGGTTGAGCATACATGTGAGTAACGGGATGGGGTGGCATAGGCTGTCACGGAGGAGGAGGGTAATTTTGTTGCCCTTGATGTTGTGTGTACATGTCATGAAATATGGGATTGAACCCATGCCCTAGAGAGTACTTTTGTTGTTGTTGTTGTTGTTGCCCTTGCATCGATTGATCCATAAAAGGATTATGATGATGAGAAGGAACCCACTGTTGCGATGGTTCCCCTGAGGTATGATACCGAAACTGCCCAGGATACCAAGGGACACCAGGTGGGTGCTGGTTCTGATTTTGGTGATAGTGCTGGTGCAGATCCATCATGGGTTTCAGGGGCCTGTGACTCTGCTGTTGCAACGCGTCCATTCCTGTTTACCTCTCCTCGATGATTATCTCTTTAAACACTCCTCACCTAGTTACAAAAAATAAAAACCCCCTTCAATTTCATTCGTTCATACATTCAGATTCAAATCCCTTCTATTTTAATTATGACCATCACCACCAATGAGAGGCTGAATAACGAAGGGAATTGATTATTGAGATTTCTCAATCAGATATAAAGCCGTGTTTGTTACACGTGAAATACAGAAATTGGGAACTCTTAGGTTGGTTGCAATTGCCTTATGTTTTATTTTCTAATGGAATGTAATGTTATTTTTATTCAAATTTGATGGGTTCAATCAATGCAAAATAATTCATTAATTTTAATGTATTTTTAATTTTTCGTGGTTTATAATGGAATTGGGAGTAACGAATTTTGATTTTTCAATAAATGAATGGACAAGATTTGATTTCAAGTGAATATTTTTTATCTTATATATGATCAAAGGAATTATATGAAAAGTATTTGAAAGGGTTTTTAATTTCAAAATAAAGAAAAGTAGATTTAAATTTAAATATTATCTATGCCACCACGTGTTAACCGAATTAGAATCAAATCATTTTGTTTGGTTACTAGGTTTTTTTTGGTTGAATTTTAATTCAATTTAGCATCTGTCTCGATCCTCTAGTTACTAGGTTTTGTTTAGTTGAATTTTAATTCAAATTAGCATCCACCTCAATCCTCATGTTACTCTCCCACAAGTGGAAAATAACAGTAACATCGCAGTGCAAATTTTGTGAATGGTGTTGCTGATGGTGACTCAATTTGTGAAAAAGTTGGTAATGGCAACGTGATTCTTTGTGACGAGTTAGCAATTTTGCTTGATAAATATTAGTGAATGATTACTAACTTAGAGGGCATTATATTACATGAAATCTCGTATATTTTGTTCAATGTTGGCATATAGATCAAAGTTGTATGTTGATCCTCTAAGCGTGTGGATTCATCTACCAAGTGACGTTATTCTGTTAGGGTTTAGTTGTTAGGTTTAGGGTTTTGGTTGCATAAAATTTTTAGGATTTGTCTTTATATCTATTAGTGAAAAAGTAAAATATTAATTTTTACCTATATGCCTATCGATGCATATAACCACATTTACCAATTTGGTTGTGCTAATAATAATTTAATTTTAAATTTATAGTTAAGTTGAAAAAAAAAATTGTATTCATAGAATAAGTGATTTTTTTCCATAAATGGGGTGATAAATGAGGCAGAGGGGGGAGGATGTCATCTCTCAACTTGGAAAATGAGTTGGGGGTTTTAGCAACGTGCCCCCAATTAAGATTAATGCATTTATCGTATGGGCATTATAGACACAAAGAGAGGGTTATTAACTACAATGGGAAGGCAAAGATAGCAGGTTATGGTTGGCGAGAGGAGGTAGTTTTTTCGTGTGATGGCAGGAGTGGTAATTATTCCAACCATGTTGTTAAATATGTATTAATGGAATGTTGGATTCATAGTTGCAGATAGATGGAAGCAAGCGATGGAGGTCATGTCCATCCCACTAGTGATAAGGGTGATTAAGTTGGGAGTAAGACAGGAAGGTTCCTACAATGTAGTGTTACCAACCCCCCAACTGGTTTACATGTAGCATGTTACTGGTGTCCTCCTCTAGTTAGCATGGCTTCGGCGACTACTTGGTAATTCTATGTTCATCCTCTACTTTTTTTTTTTTGAGTTAATTTAGCATTGCTACAGGTAGCTTTGTATGGTGTCCAAGCGAGAGTGGTGGTCATTGTTTTTTCCTTCCTCTCTATCTCTTACCCATTATCCCAAGTGAAGCTTTACATTTTTTTTGTTTAATAAATATCTCACTAAGTTTCTACACCCCTTCCCTCAGTTCTAGTCTAAGCCTTTCGTCTCAGTATTCCACCATGTCAAAGCAATGGCGTCTCCCTTATTTCCTAGAGGTTATCTCATTTTGGAGAAGTGCTCTCATATTGGTCTTTCATTCTTGGTGCCACGGTGTGTTGGGTGAGGAACTTACATTAAGTAGGCTGTTATATTGTATATCATTGTCTGGGTATTTTTTTTTTATCTTCAGGGAATTATTTGGGTAGTGTTTCTAGCTCCCAATCTCGTTTGTAGTCTACTTTTGGTGCTCTTGATCCACCCTCTCTGCGAACGAAGCTGGAGACTTATTGTCCTGCAAGATTTTTGTTTCTAAGGAGGTGTTATTTAGGCGATTTAATATTTCTGATAGTGATTTATGTTGGACTGGAATTTCGTGGGTGGTGAAATTGAATGTTTCCTTTCTCATCCCACGACAATTTAGAAGTTTGACTCAAGATGGAGATTTCTTGGGGCAACACCTTTGTACCTCACATATTGGGTCGAGGCTGGTCTTTTTCTTAATTACATTTTCTAGCAGGTTTTTTCCCCATGCCACACCAATGTGCTCGAGTCAGAAGATGGGTTATTATTACCAAGAGTGGTCCCACAAAGGCCACACTCTTGCATCACAAGCTAGAAGTATTTGCATCTCAATATTGGGAGCTTACACTAGCCAACGTTCAGGAAGAAATTTCCTGGTCTGAGGGAGAAATGATCCTCTCATGGACTACTCTCTTGAACACAGAGGTTTTGATGAAATGAGATGAGTGAATCCAGAATACAAGACATAGAAAGGGAAATTTCAATCAATACATGCAGACTAGAGACCTTTATTGGTAGATGACATTTTTATTGGGTCGAACTATCTTTGATCGGCATGAGAATTGTATGGATATCATGCACTCTCTTGAACACTTGCACAAGCATATGAGGGATATAAATAAAAAAAATAAGGCTAAAACATGTGGTCCTCCTTTTAAGATATTGAGGCACATGCCTATAATCCCAAGGATCCAAAGGCTCTTTTTCTGCAAATAATTAGCTATGTTGTAGGGATGGCATCCCTCACACAGAATTGAGTTGGGACTTATGTGAATCCCAACAGATTCAATATCCACGAAGCATATAGAAGATACATGGCCCGAAAAATTCAAGGATGAAGTACGAAATCTACAACTCATAATAGCCATGGATGGCGTCAACCCATGTTCCCTCTAGAACACCAACTATTATGTTTGGTCTGTAATAGTGATCAATAAGAATATCCCCCCATGGTTTTCCATGAAGAATGAACATCTTATGTTGGTTCTCATAGTCCCTGGTAGAAGACAAGTGAAGAATATGGATGTCTACTTACAACCACTAGTAGATGAATTGAAGGAATTATGGGATGGGATAAATGTATACGATGTATCAAGACCCATCGCAGTAGAGAGGAATTTTATGTTGTATGGAATATGTGCTTACACGACACATGATTATCTAGGTTTAGGAGTTTTCTCTGGTAAATTACATGTTTATTGATTTTTTTTATATACGTAACAATATTCTTTCACATATTAGTTATTTAATTCATTGTAATTGTTATGATCTTCATGATATTCTTTAACATTCCATGCATATTGTATACAATAATTTCGTAGGTCTTGTAACAAAAGGGTATTATGGATGAAAATTTTGTGGACCTTCTCTGAAAGCTAGATGGTCCAACGACCTACGAAAGCCAGTTTATGAATACTCCAGGGTATTCTTCCCAGAAGAACACCCTTATAGAAGAGAAACAACCACTTTAAATGGTAAACGAGAGAGAACCCAAATGCCTCCAATAACGACACCAGCTAAATGGCTTAGAGAATATGAGAGAGAGAAGGAGAAGGAGTTCATAGAAATGTTTGATTCAAATGGGGAGCCTATGTTCGATGATCCAGAATTCTTCGATACTTATGTTGAGAAATGGCCCATTGGGATGAAAAGGAAATCTATCTTTTATAACCTCCCATATTGGGAGCATCTTAAGATTACCCACTTATTAGATCCCATGCATATATTTAAAAATGTTTCATCTTCTTTATGGAGGCACATATCATAAAAAAAAAGTGACACATTGGATGTTAGGAAAGATCTTATTACTTCAAAAACTAAATAGAAACATTGGCCAATACAATTAGAAAGTACAGGATCAGAGGCAGTTGGTTCATCTAATTGGCATTTCAAAGGAGGTGATGTCCCATGGATTTAAAAAAAATAGACAATGATAATTCAACAATATTGTGATGTACATGATTATGGTTTTGAACAATATCATAGAAATCAAGAAAAAAATAATCATTTAGGCTAATTCATCAAAACATGGAAAAAATGAATTTACAATTTTGTCCAGTAGATGCAAACATATATTTTCTAGAATGATGTGAGAAGAGCCTAGAATAGAAATAAAACCAACAACGATATCACTAAAACCTATATGGAGCATATTGCAGAACTCAATATGCTAGCTCCCAATAAATTATTTTTCTTTTGAGAGAACACAATTTATTCAAATGCCCATTGTACAATGTCTAGTTGCTGCAAACAATATTTTTCTGGAAAAAATTGAGAGAAGCATAGAAGAACAAAGATACCAACAAAAATATCATTCCAGAAATGCAGCATATTGCAGAACTCATTCTATTAGAGCCCAATAAATTCTTTGTCCCTTATGAACACAAAAACATACTCCACCCTTAACAACAATGCAGATCCAATTGAAAATTCACAGCCAATGGTATATTTGAAACATGCCAATGAAACCAAAACCCCAATCTTACAATTTGAAACATGACAATCAAATCAAACACCCAACACAATATGAATGTTAGGAAACCACCATTCTCATGGAAGGGAGGAATGATCAGTGTCCTGTAGGTTCAAATTCGATTCAAAATAAGATACTTATGCACAGGCTGAGGAACCATATCCATATGCACTAAAAACGATTTGATTCAATGGTAGTTCCATCCTTATGCAGAAATAATGGTTGCTCTCAACATTGAATTTTGTCTACAACCACAATCAACTTAGTTTTCAAGATCCATTAGATTCCAATTGAATGAATTAAAAAAAAACTTCCAAATAAGATGCAGAGCATAGATTACAAAGGGCATATTCAAAGACAAAATAAATCATATTTTGATGACCTCATACAGTAACAAAATGGAAACAGAAACTCACAAAATCAAGAAAACCTAGACAAGAAACAATAAAGAAGCATAATAAACAAATGCAATATTGTTGTTACCTCTTCCAATAGATACACAAAATGGGAATTATGATTTCATGAGAAGATATAAACCCAATTCAACCAAACTAGCAAACACTATCATGGATGGAGATACAAAATCCGCCTTGTGGATTCTCCTCTGCGAAATATCATAGAAAAATTTAACAAATTTGAAGAATTTCCAAAACTCACAATTCCAGTCTGTCTTTCCTTATAACCACAATTTCAGATAATAGAAACTTAAGATAAGGTGAACACGTCGTACTAGCAAGGCTGGGGCTAATTATGTTTTTGTTTCTCTCATGGGAGACCTTAAAATGGCCAAGAAAAACCCAAGAGCATGGATCAAAACCCTATGTATGCATGAAGTGCTCCTTGTACAAATCCATCGTAGTTCTAAGGCCCATCGGAGGAGAAGTAATGTACTCTATCTATAAATTTCATATACAATAATCCTATTCAGGTCTTGCTTATATGCTAAGATGTAATGGAATAGAACAAAGTTCCAGGGACTAATAATGGAATAATACAACCAAGCCAACTAGTAGGAAGGAATTTTCAAGATTATAAATCATAATATTCAATTTGTAAAAAAAGGAATTTGTCTAGAAAGGAATGTGTCTCAGAATGGCACTAGGGTTTAAAATTTGCATCAATTATTTCTACTCTATATCAATTCATTGGTCGATGATTGTTATCCTACAGTTCTTCCAAATAGTTAAATTATTTTGGAAAATTCTCCTGATATAAACAGATTTGTTGTAGAGACACTATTTAATTTTTTATAAGTCATTATGGAATGAAACTAATTGAGGTTAAAAGGGCTGAACTCTGTATATAAATATGATGGATAAATTATTACTCCCTTTTAAGTTACTTCCTAATTTGTTGTTGAGGTTGTACTGTTTGTGCACTCGACATTACCACCAAGGATTCTGAATCAGAGTGAAACTGGCTTGGACCAACTAGGCCATAGTGAGACCACACGTAGCTAAACATGCATAGCTAAGAAAAAATGGATTTACATTTGAGCCCTTAGCTTTGCCTGTTAAATGTCTAAAAAACATGGGAATGGAGATTTTCTTTGTTGTTTGCAAACACCTTATAACACAAATAGTTGAATTTTAGGCCTGTCTTTATAGAAACGGCTATAGCTTAATGTAAGAATTGACTATATAATCTTCAAAGGAGATTTCAGCCCATTGCTGGTATAGATTAACTTATTGGGATTGAAGTCAGCAAGAAAAGCTCGCAATTGATAGTAGAAACACATTAGAGTAGAAGTCACTGGCTAGAGGGAGCTATAAGCTATTTCCTAGGATTTTTTGTTGGGCCCGTGTTGTGATGTGTTTGCTTGGGGTATTGATTTTGAGATTGACCTATGAATAGTATTCATGGAATTAAAATTTTTTTATTTGCTAAAATGGAACTCTTGGCAAAGATAATAGTCAATAACTTGAACAAATCCATCTTTGAATGCAAGCCTAGCCATGAAATCTATCACCCTAACATTCTTAAAGGTCATCAAGGGACTTTTTGATGCTAGCAGTGCAATGTATTTTCTTCACTAACCATCCAGTAATTTGTCTGCTACAATTTTTTTTATATGCCCATATCCATGACAATATTTCAATCCATAAAAAATGACATTTCAGCTGCCTAGAAGAATATAAAAGGGATTATAACTTGTAGTAAAATTTTTTTCCATGCCATATTAAATATTTAATTGATTATTTAATCAGTTTATTCATTCATCATGGCCCTCTCAAACCCATGCCAATAGAATGGGGTAACTCATATGATATATCAAGCCTTGCAAATGTGGGCAAATAGTAAATCTTTCCAGTGAAAGTGGTTTAGCAATCAAAATTATTCAAGCTTATTTCTATTCAAGGGTTTTCACTCTAATATGCGATGGGGAGTAAGAAATATGTGCCTACTCCTTATGAAATTTTCTCCATCCCAATAACTCATTTTTAGAGTTTCAATTCCATGACAAGTTGAAGTGAATATCTCCATAAGTGATTTCTATTTTTATATATTTTTAAATTTTGATGAATAAATGATTGAATGTGTTCATTCTTGGTAGTTCTAAATGTTGTTTCTTGTGAAACACAGATTGCATTAACCCTGCTCAGTGCGGAGTCTTCATTATTATCATGAACATACAACTTTCTGATTTTAGACATAAACATAATTACTTCAGGATGAATATTAGCTAGCTGCTCTTTCACAGCATCAACCTTCTCAGACTACAAAGGAAATATTATTATTTTGTTTGGAAGCTCACAACCATACACTTCTTGGAGGTCTTTAATGCTCAACTTTTCATCTATCCACTCTGGAACGATATATTCAATTTTGGTTCCAGGTGGAGGTATCTCATTAAACCTTATCTTATATCCATTTCTGCATATTTAAGGTTGTTTTGTTATCAAGAAAACAATCTTAAACCCAATCTCTGAACATATAGAAAGGTATAACACATATCATCTCACTAGCCATGGCCCAGAGCTCTTAAACCCAGTCTCTACATATTTTGGAAATATGAAACAAATTTTATCAACAGTCAAGGCTAGAAAACGTTCCCAATCACCACAATTTTATTTTGTTTTCATAACATACTTAAGCTATATAGCTATGACCCAAAATTTTCATAGTCAATCTCTGGAAATTTAGAAATGTATAGTGAATTTTATCCAAACAGTCAAGACTAGAAATTACTCTCCCTCATCCCAATTCTATTTTCTTTTGCACACATTTCATCTAAACAGTCATGACCAAAAGCTTTTAAACCCAAACTACGCAAATTGAAAAATAAATTACAAATTTTATCCAAATGGCCATAGCCCAAATCTGTTAAAGCGAAACTTCAAAACTGAGAGATTCTCTACAAATTCTACCTAAACAATTGGTTCTAGAAAAAAGTTCCCAATTGCCCCCATTCCATCCTGTTTTCAAAAATGATTTCATCTAAACACCATGACCAAAGCTCCTAAACCCAAATTCCATAAATTTAAAAACGCACACCAAATTCTATCTAAAAATACAGGGCTACAAAAATCTCCCAATCACCATAATTCTATTATGCTTTTATAACATATTTCATCTAAACATCCATGAGCCAAAGTAGTTAAAGAAAAGCTCTTCAAATTTAGATACCTAGTGAAAATTTTATCTTAAGAGACAAGGCTAGAAAAAACTCCCAATCACCCCAATTTATATTGTTTTCATAACATGTTGCATATGAGCAACCATTCCCCAAAGTTTTTAAACTCGATCTCTGCAAATTTAGAAATAAAGCAGCCTCCCTTTAGCAACGCTTACTCAGACCTCTAACTAGACCTACTTTAGGACTACATCTCTCCTAGCCTCCTTGATAAAATGAGCTCCTTCTCACTTGATGTTCTTGCCTTCATACTAAGGCCTCCTTAAATGACTTTTCCTAGCTAGGCCTCTTAAGAATGCTCTAGAACTTATGAATTTTATCTACTTAGACATCAGGAAATATTATTTTTTATGTTTAATTTTCTTTTAGATTTTAAACCTCATCTCGGGTCCAAATCCCCTTTTCTTAGGTTATTTTCCCACAAAACATTTTGTGGTGATCAAAATCACAAAAACTCATATCACTAGGCTTTTGGAGTACCTCACAAGCTACACAATTTAACAACATAGTCTAGTTGTAGTAATCATAACTTGGTCAAGCTCCTAAGTCAAGTGAGGACTTGGTTGGGTTCCCAAGTTGAAAATTAAGTAAAGGTAGTTGTGAGGGCATGATAACTAGGAAGGGTTAGGGAATTTCAAGGAATGAAAAGGCATGCTAACACATGTTGGACAATGTCAATGCATGTTGAGGAGTGTTAAGGAGTGCCAAGGTATCACAAGGGAGAACTAGGTCAAAATGAATGGAAATGAACAAATAAGAGTGTGTTCCAAGGATTCTCAGTAAATTCAAGTGTTCCAAGGATGAAATGACGTGTTAGAAAAAGTTCATAATAGGATTTGTAAGAGGCTAGCCTACGATTGTGATAAGGGGCTCTGTTAGACTCATGTATTTCACAGTATCACAAGGTGACTGATCACTGATTAGATTGTTCATATACTGAAAATAATATTCTATGGCTATCATTTATTTTTAGAGAAGAAAGAGAGACCCTGACTGTCAAAGAGCATCAAATGAATCAATTTTCCTTATAGTTCAATGGAAAGGATAAAAATTGTTTCTAACAAGGTGTGATGGGGATCAAACTTCATTTTTGCCCTCGTTCCATTTCATTTCATTCACCCTCTTTCCCCACCTCATTTCCTTCATATTCTCCCATGCTCTGAAACCCATTCCCCACCATGCTTCTCTTCCATTTCATCTTCCATTTTGAAATAAATGTTACCTTACCTTTCTTTCGCCTTTCCA
The DNA here is from genome assembly GCA_034641835.2 of Pinus albicaulis. NCBI lineage: Eukaryota > Viridiplantae > Streptophyta > Pinopsida > Pinales > Pinaceae > Pinus > Pinus albicaulis. Next base: position 887,280,773 of record CM076578.1, read on the forward strand.
CTTTACCCTTCCACCTTTAATATTTCATTGCTTTTTATTCCCCGATCACGATCAAAGTGGGGCCCTCATCACATTTCACAAACTTTACGTATTTGGCATTGGAACTAAACTTTAAATAATGCGATCGTCGATTTGCGATATCGCATCGGATTGTTTTACCTTGTGAGCACCCACAATCTATTTTATTTATTTTGCGATGCGGTAAGTTGGCCCCACCTCAGCAGCTCCACCCCATTACACATCCATTGTAATACATTTTTATATCATATAAAACTTCATAACACTGACCGCTTGAAAACCTTTCGTCGATTCATAACACTCTACCAATTTCCACTGGGCCCCTCTTCCCTGTAGTTCTCAAATTTTAGGAGTTAACCATACAGCTTATTAAAAAAACTTAAGAATTGTGGTGTGCACCTGCAATCTAGTCCCACTTCTTCCCTACCACGTCACTCATCTCCTCCCCTACCCATTGCACTTCACAAATTTTAGAGTTTACATATTATGCGCTTATAACTAAATGCTACAAATTGCAATGTGCATTGTAGTCTGGTCCCACTTACACTCCACAACATTTACCCTCCATGTCACCTTCCCATCGCATCGCATTTCTGATCGTATTCTTTATAAACTAAAATATAAAGGTTGCGAAGTGTGCGAATGCAACGCCACTTTATAACTAAATTCTACAGAATTTTAGCTTCGGGTGAATGAGTTGTCACTATATTTTGTGTGTATAATAGGTCAATTCAGGACTACAAGTTTTATATCTCATTTCATGAATAAATAGGCCAAAAGACCCAACAAGAAGGAAAGGCTTTCCACCTCATCATGCCATCGTCATCTTTAAATCCGACGGCCTACGTTTCATTCTGACCCCCCTTTACCATCATTACTTTATCCTTGCAGGGGGGGTACGGAACGAATGGTTTTCAAGAAAGGGACCCCCTTATGTGTAACTCTCTCTTGAATTTGCTCTCCACCCTTTCTATTACCACTTAACACTTCATAAGGGTCTGAAATACCACTTTTCTCCTGCAAAACTATTCTCCCCAAATGAAAAACCATTTTTTAGCTAGTTTTACCAGTCCGTTTTCGAGGGAGATTCCAGGAAGATGGGAAAAAATTTTAAAAAGAGAGAGAGGTTTTTATTTAGCACGAGCTGAAGAACAAAAACCTCTCCCACATTTTGCATAGGTGTGTTCAGTTGGGATAATCGAAAGCCATCTCTCAGCCATATTTTTTGGTTTTTTGTTTTTTCTGTGTTGGTCATGATTTTGCAGCGACTATTGTGGAGATATGGAGATGAATTTTAAAAATCCGAGAGCGGTTTTTGACAAAAACGGGGAAAAGATAAATAACCTCTCTCATATTGTACATAGGTGTCACCGTTGGGGAGAAAAAAATGTCTGAGTTGACCCCTATTTTCAGCAGTTTCGCCCATTTTTCACAGCATGACAAACATCCCAAGATTTTCAAGAATTTATTTTTTGATGATGGTTCTTAGATGTGAACAAGGATAATATATTTCAGCAATATTTTTCCATCAAAATAGTGCCAGACAGTATGACAGTGGGACAACAAAGGAATCAGTGTCACACTGGAGTTAATGATCCAGCCAAGGTGGTGCAAGAAAGGCTGGGCTACACATCAATTTTTTCTCACTTTGTCTTTTTGGAATTTTAAAAGCCCAATTGCGTTCACCTTATAATTCACAAAGGGTCATCAAAGTTAATACAACCAATATTTGTTGACAGATTCACCTCATCATAGCCTCGCATGGCCATACTTGTCCATTTTCTGCTTAAATTGTAATCAATGAAAGTTTGCCAGGGTAGATGGGAAAACCAACTTAGTTGTTAGTTAAATACCACTAGAATTCTCATTATAAATGGTTGGATATTTTAGCACCTGTATTGTAAGAACTACTATTGAAGCACTTTAATTTTTGGAGCTGGACATCAATAATCAAAGACCATTTACAGGATTCTTGAGCTCTGTCAAAATGGTGATGTGTTTCATCTTTGTTTAAATGTTTCCATTATTTTCTCTATTGTGTATCTGATCATCTAATTGTAAATCTGAAATTTTAGATTAAGATTCACTGTCAGAGCACCTTAATTCTTTCTGCATTTACAATCTGAATGTTTTCTGCTGAAGTTTGATTAAATAATTCTTAATTTATCTTTAGTCACTACTGAACCTTACTGTTTCTTTCACCTCATAATTCATACAACTCTTAAAATCAATTTAGCATAGTTAGTTTTCCTTGTGATTTGCTGTTGATTTTGATGTGCCATTCCAGCCTTTGACTCCATCGCACAATGGAATAGCTTCTGTAGCCCTATCTATCCAACCACACAATCAATAAAAAAAACAACCCCCATCACTGTAACTAGCCTAATATAAGTATGTATAACCAGCAAGTTAAATCGATTTAAATCATAAAATAGAGAGAGCCCTCTCCGAGTCTAGGAGGGCTAGGTCCTGGACTCCAAAGCGGTTCGATGTTGTGCTTTATAGTTTATTTTTTCCAATCTTCTAAATTATATAGTGCAAACAGGCTCGAAAAAGCAATTTTAAACAAAGGGAGACTTTGTGTTGGGCACAACACTATTTTTCCTTTATCCATTATTTTTATATGACATGTGGCACACTTTGGCTGAATGCTCATGTTTTAAACTATTTTAGACAATTCAATATTATACATTGTTATGTATAAGTTTTTGGGAACTCGACTTGTGCCGACCTATATCTTGTGTGTCTTGTGTATCTTGTGGTTCTTGCAAACTCTCAGTTAATGTTGTACTGTTTATATGAACTATACATACATGTGAAATATTGCCTATGTAAGCTATGTTTCTTAGTTTTTTTATGGACGTGGCTAGATGTGATCCTTGTCTTGGTAATTTCTTAAGTGGGAAAATTTCAGCTTGGACATGACCGACTTAAGATGAGGTGTAGGAAGTTCTTCGGTGAACAAGGCACAATCTACTTGTAGTAGGTGCAATTGATCAAGTTGTTACGGTTGAAGCATAGCAATGTCACATGAACTGGAGTAGGTAAGGACTTGATTGGGTTCCCAAGTCATGAAAAAAGGTAAGGATATTTGTGAGGGCATGAGTTCCAAGGAATGTTAGGGAATGCTAACATGTGCCAGATAGTTCAAAGGCATGTAAAATATGCTAAGATGTGTCAAGTGCTAAGGCATACCAATATATGCAATGGTGTGACAATATATGCTAGGGATTATCAAGGAAAAAAAAAGGAGAAACAAGTTAAAATACAAAGAAACGAACACATCATAGGGTTAATAAGTCATCAATTTAAATTTTCCAATAGGGGCATGCTATGCACACCAACACTAGGTGGAAATGAGTTTCAAGTGCTAAGTGTTAATGAATTCTAAGTGCCAAATCATCCTCTGTTACTTCTCTTCTAGTTTCCAATAACTGATCTCAAATAACTTTAATATTAAACCATTCCAAACCATATTGAGGCATCTTAATGAATGCTATACATGATAATTATCATGGCCTCTTTAGGACTACATGTCTCTTCACCCCCTTATGAACTGAGCTCCTTCTCACTTGATGTTATTTCCTTCTTCCTAAGGACTCCTTAAATAGTTTTTCCTAGACCTCTTAGGAACCTTGTAGAACTTACGGGTTTTATCCACTTAGACCTTAGGAAATATTAATTTTCCTTTTTAATTTCATTTTAGATTTTAAACCCCATATTGGGGCCAAAATCCCTTTGCTTTGCTTCTATTCCCACAAAGAATTTTGTGATCAAACTCACACAAATCCATCTCACTAGGCTTGTGGAGTACCTCCCAAGCTACACAATTCAACAATATAGTCTAGTTGTAGTAACTATAACTTGGTCAATCTCTTGTAGTCAAGTGAGGGCTTGGTTGGGTTCCCAAGTCGAAAATTAAGTAAGGGTAGTTGTGAGGGCATGATAGCTAGGGAGGGTTAGGGCATGCAAAGGAATGAAAAGGCATGCTAACACGTGTCGGAAAAAGTCAATGCATGCTGAACTAGAGTGTTAGGGAGTTTTGGGGCATATCAAGGGATAAATAGGTCAAAATGCATGGAAAGGAACAAATAAGAGTGTGTGCAAGGGAGTGTTAGCGAATTCAAATGTGCTAAGGACGAAATGTGTTGGGAGAAGTTTAGAATAGGATTTACAAGAGGCAAGCCTACGGTTGTTATAAGTGGCTCGGCATAACAGTTTTAGACAAAGGGAGATCACTTTGTGCTAGGCACAACATTGTTTTTCCTTTAGTTTTTTTTTTTTTTATATGAGATGTGGCACACTTTGGCTACATGCTCATGTTTTAAACTATTCTAGATAATTGCATATTGTACATTGTTGTGTATAATTTTGGGGCACACAGTTTGTGTCAGCTTATATCTTGTGTGCCTTGTGAATCTTGTGGTTCTTGCAAAATCTCAGTTAATGTTCTATTGTTTATATGAACTGAATATACATGTGAAATATTTTCTGTGTAAGCTATGTTTCTTAGTTGTTTTATGGCCATGGCTAGATCATGTGATCCTTGTCTTGGTAAATAGTTAAGTGGGACAAGTTGAGATTGGACATGAGTGGCATAAGTTGAGTTATAGGCAGTTCTTAGGTGAACAAGGCACAATCTACTTGTAGTAGGTGCAATTGGTCAAGTTGTTGGGGTTGAAGTAGGCCAATGTTTTCACATGAACTACAATAACCAAGGACTTGATTGGGTTCCCAAGTCATGAAAAAATGTAAAGTCTAGTTATGAGGACATGAGTGCCAAGGCATGTTAGGGAATGCTAAGATGTTCCAGATAGTGTGAATGCATGTCAAACATGATAATATGTTCCAAGTGATAAGGCATGCGAAGATTTACAAGGGTGTGTCAATGTGTGCCATGGACTTTCAAGGAAACAAAAGGGAGAAACAAGTTAAAATAAAAGGAAATTAACACATAATAGGGTTAATTAGTCATCAATTTACGTTTTCTAAGAGGGGCATGCTAGGCACACCAACAGTAGGTGCCAATAGGTTCCAAGTGAAAAGTCTTAGTGCATTCTGAATTCCAAGTCTTCCTTTGTTGCTTCTCATCTACTTTCCAAAAATTGATCTAAAATAAATTTAATATTAAACCATGCCAAATCATACCAAGGCATCTCAACGTGTTCCATACATGCTAAGAATTTCCAAGCACCAACACATGTCAAGCGCCAATATGTGTCAGGGACTGTTATGCATGCTATGAAGTGGAATGGCATGTTGAAGACTGCTAAGGTGTGCTAGAGAGTGCTAATGCATGTTTAGGAGTGTTAAGGAGTAATAGGACAAAAAAATAAGGGAGCACTAGGTCAAAATTCATGGAAGTTAATGAATATGAGAAACGTGTGCTAGCGACTAGTGTTAATGAGTGCTAGCTATCATGCCAAGGAGGGAGTGACAAGGTATGTTAAGCATTTGTAATGCATGCTAGGGAATTTCAAGGCATGTAAAGAAGTTCCAAAGTGTGCTAGGGAGTTCCAGGTTGTGCTAATTATATGTTCCAAATAGTGCCAAGATATGCCATTAAATGCCAGGTGCTAAGGATGTGCAGGGTGCCAGGGTATGTCAATATGTGTCAAGAAGTGTCAAGGTAAAAAAAGGAAGAACCAAGCTAAAATGTAAGGAAATGAACACATAAGAGGGTTAATAAGTTAGGACTTTATATTTTTCAAAAGGGGCATACTAGTCACACTAATAATAGGTCCCAATACATGCCAACTGTCATCATGCTAGGGACTACATGCATGCTAACACATGTTAGGAGAATTCCATGTTGTGCTAGTGCATGCCACCATGTGCTTGGGCGCCAATGCCATGACAAGATTTTCTAGGTACAAATATGTTCCAAGACATGCGAGGTGCTAAGAAATTTTAGTGTGTGACAAAGCATTAATTTAAGGTGTGCCCGAATTGTTGAGGAGTGTTAGGTCTTTCTCATTCATAGAATTGTCAGAGCTTGATTATATATTAAATAATATATTTCCTATACACACTAGTGGAACTTTATCTAAAGGGAATTTGATATATAATAAACTTAATAGATATGAATCATGTGTTGACTCATAGGAAAACTCTATTTGACTAGTGATTACTTGAGGGAAACGATACACACTAATAAATTCTTAAAAAATTAACTGATTATAACCACTATGGCCTTGGAAATATTATAAAAAATACTCCATAATAATGGCCTTAAATCTTTAACTTTTGAAAAAAAAATATTAACAGGCATATAGCATGATCAAAAACTGATTGGAAAGATCAATGGTGACGAAATTTTTTTGACCATCACCAAAAGTAACAAAAAGAGCATTGGTGAGGGTCATTAAAAATTTTTCACTAGAAGTGTCACCAAAGAGAGAATTAGTGATGGGCCTTTAACAACCCTCACCAAAAGTGTCATTGAAAATGGATTTGGTGACGAACCTTAAAGGACCATCACTATATACACTTACAGTGACGTTTTTTTAAGGATCGTCACCATATGTGAAATTGGTGACGGACCTTAAAGGTCCATCACAAGCATGACCCTAACCAATGTCCCTTTTTCTTGTAGTGATTTTTCCCATTTTTGAATCAAAAGCTGAGAGAAACCTGCTCTGAGAGCTGGGAGTTTGTTTCTAAAATTGATTGTATGTGCTAGTATTCAACATTTCATTCTTTAACTTTATCTCCCTGAAGGTATCAAATATAGTTTTCTCCGTTTCCCCTGTAACAAGTTTACTACTTTGAATGGCTTTCTGTTGATCTTGAGAAACTACTGAAGTGGTAGGTTTAGAATTATTTTGACTGCTTGTCTGTGTGGAAGGAGGTGTCTCTTTAATAATGATAATTAATTCTTGCTCTGAATACTTGCTAGGATTCACTTTTGGATTGATCTTTGTCTTCTTTCTGTAATGAATTTTAAATTATTTGCTGGATGAATCAGTCATTGGAGATGACTGATATTCTCTGGTCCTTTTCCCTACTCTTTCCTGTTAAACAGGAGTCCGTAATGCTGATGTAGACACTGTTTTTTCTTCAACCTCTTGTAAAGTACCCTGAGTCCATTCAACCCGATTCATGTATTTCTCAATATTTGGTCTAGGTGTATGAAAATATGGTGTAGACTTGTTTTCTACCCTTATTTTAGAAATGGCACCAACTAAATCAGAATACCATGTGAAACTGAGGTTAAACTACATCTCTTTCAACAATTTATCTTCTTGCTCCCTTGTTGTCCTACTATTATAGATAAAAGGTCCTATCTTTGTTTTTATTTTTAACTTTGATTTCTTTTTAGCAGATACAAAATTCACTTCATCAACATTAAGCATTTGTCTAATGTACTCTAATGAAAAAATCCTCATGGGGGGGAATATTGGCAACTTATAAGGGGGAAGCTCATAGCCATAGAATGTAAGTTCTGTGTAGTTTTGATAAATATGTCAATCCCATGTGTTGGCTTGATCTCACAATTGCGATACCTTTCTAATTTATTTATTGATCCTCAGCACTGCAGTGATGTTTAGTAAACTGAGTGTTGGATGAAGAAACAATTCTACAAATTTCTTATGTGAATACTCTTTTTGTTCCTTCATCACTAATGAATTCCAGAACATAATTGATTGTTGATTGCCTTCTTCATCCAATTTATATAAGGAAAACTTGAATTTGTGTCCCTAAGAATATAAGAACACATAAACTAACACAGATGAATATTTGAAGACCTCTTCAGTTTGGAATTTAACAAACTGCTCATGGATAGAATCTGCAATGAATTGAATGAAGTTGAAAATGATGGAGGGTTTGGAATATGTGGAGAAAATATACATTAATCCTATGATGGCTTCATCTACCCATTGATCTGAATAATAACCAAGAAGGTAGGAAACGACTGTGATCACTTGTTTGGATCTTTTAGGGAAAATGGATGATGGAAATGGAGTTTTTTTCTTGGGTAATGGATCTTTTTCAGTCATAAACAGATCAAGAGTTTGAGCTATTTTTGAAAAATCTAACTTCTGATATATTTAAATCAGTGCTTCTTGGGAAAATGGAGTGGCATTCTCTATGGTTGGGACTTACTTCATTTATTCAATGGTTTGGGCAGTGATGGTCACTAAAACCTCTCCTATAGGAATGATAATAGCTCTTTGATTACACATATACCAGGCTTGGAAACTTCTAACAAATTCTGGAGCACAATGGGTGTGAGGAAAGATATAATGTGGAAGGTTAGAATCCACAGTACTATATCATCATATGTATCCAAGAATTTATCCTCTAACTAGCAATACATTTCAAATAACTCAAGTTCACAAAGGGTTTCATGGATCTTATGGTCTATGTCTGCTAACGGTATGTGATGAAAGTCATATTAAGGGTTTAGTAGCAGACTTACTGGTTCTTTAAGTCCTTTGTTATTTGGAGGCATTATTGGCTCTATTTGAAATGGAGAAAGAAATAATTTATGATGCAAAATAGAGGTCGAGACTGAGGAAAATCTTTGCGGTAGAAGAATATCAACAACTGCAAAGGAGGCTTTAAATAGTGGTAAGGTTAATTTCTGGAGATTTGGTGAAAATTGTGAATTTTTAATCATGTACAGAATAGAGTGAATAGAAGAATAAAAGTTTAAAAGAGGTGTTTAGTGATGAATTTATGGAAAATTGATTTAATTCCCGTTGAAAAGGGTGTGGGTACATTAGCCTAATGGTTAGCAGTTAAATTTATTTCACTAACAGTTATGGAAATTTGGGAATTAATTTTATTGGCCAGCCACATAACCATGTGGCATGACATGAATGGCAAGTGGATAAGTGGTTTCAACTAGCAGGTAAGGGGGATTTCAGAGGGGTATATTGGCAGTAAGTGGGGGGGGGAGATGCGAAATCATATGATTTTGACACGTAGAGGCGGGTCAGGTTTTGAAACCACCCTTTTTGAACCCCCCCGAAGGCAAGTTTCAGATGATGAGGGGGGGCTGAAGTCGCATGTGGGTCGTTGGATGTCATTGGGATGTGATGGATGATTGGTGATATGGGGAGAAGTTAGCATATGATGGAGTTAAATGAATGGTTGGGTAGGGGTATGATGAATGTAATGTGACATGGATAATTGATGAGTAGGGGTATGTGATGTGTCACATGAGTAGTGAGGGATAACACATAGCATTAAATCCTATGGTTTCGAGAATGATTTTTCAAATTGTTAAAGAATAAAACTTTGATAAACATGTGATTTTGAAATAATTTTCTTCAGCAGGGCTCTTCATTTCTTCTCAAATACAACAACATAATAGGAAATTATTATGACAGTAGAGTTTATTTTGAACTGTAAAACCAACTTTCTCCTGCAACTAGACTTTTAAGAATGAAATGGAGGTTTCACTACCTTATTTTTAGTTAAAAAATTGAAGATTTTTCCATGGGCAGTTTTGACCCTAGATTTGACCTATATGAAAATAAGTGACCTAACTTTTGACCTCTAAATAGTGATGAAATAATGTGAAGGTTCAACATATAAAGATATGATTTCTTCAGTGACCAAAATTATTGTTGAAAACTAACTGAAAAAAAATTGACTAATGACCTGATGGAGATCTCTCAAAAGAGCTATTTTTTATCACTAATAAATTTTCTATAGTATTGGCTCTAGCTGGGGATGATAGCTCCTTCATGAGGTGTCAAGAACACTATAGATCAGGTAGCCTTACCATTGGGATAAAGTGTCAACTGTATTTTGAAAAAATTAAACAAATTGGAAACTTTGACTAAAAACAACTCACTTGACTCTAACTTGACAAGAGACTAAAACTTGTGAAAATTTTAAAAGAAAACATGAGTTGTTTGTAGAAGTATCATAGCCTTCTCCCCGGGTTTCAAAATTTTGCAACAACTCCCTTAATTTGTTGGGCATCAAATGTAAACTGGTATATACAATGAGAGTTAATTTCTTTCTCAATATTTCAAGAAACATAATTCTTTAGAAACCTACCATTGATAGGTCCTCCCAGCACTTCCCGCCCTTCAAGATCTTCTAGAAAAAATTCCTTGTTTCCTCTGAATGCTATGATCTTGTAAGGTCCATTCCACAGATTGTCAAATTTCCCATGCTTTCCCTTATATTCATTTCTGGCATCCCATCTTAGAACAATATCTCCAATATTGAAGTCATCAGCCTTTGTTTTTCTGTCAAAAATATTTTTAATTTTGTCATGCAGCTTTGAATTATTGTTGAACACTTCATCTCTTGATTGTTGCAAATGTATCATATGGTTGTTCCTTCTCTAAATGTCATTAGGCTCACTGTCAACCTCTTTCTAAATATTCATTACTGTAACAACCAAGGAAGAAGGGAAAACAATTTCAACTCCATAAACAATCTGAAATGGAGACATGTTAATTGATCTTTTTGTGCTCACTCTCTCAGCCCACAGAGCATTTGTAAGCTTCTTGTGCCAATTCCTTTTGTTTTCCTGTAACATATTATTGATAATATTCACAAAAGACTTACTAGATGATTTTGCAAGCCCATTTCCCTAAGGATAATATGCAGTAGAATGACCAAGTCTAATGTGAATGATAACATAATCAGTTTCTTGCCTATTTGGAATAGCTTCAATCCATTTGGTAAAATGATCTATAGCAGTAAGAATCCATTTGTGTTGAGCTGAATATGGAGGATGAGTTTCACTAATAAATTCAAGTCCCCAATGCTGGAATGGTGCTTGGACTTCAATTGGTTTAAGAGAAAAAGGTAAAAGTGTCCTTTTTCCTTGAAATATCTGACACTCATGACAACTATTAAATGTTTTATAGACATCAGAAAACAAGGCAAGCCAATAAAAACCTGCTCTCAAGATTTTATTTGTTGTGGTTTTCCAATAAAGATGACCTCCACAATCACCCTTATGGAAATATGTCGTGGCTTTCTGAACTTCTTCTTCAACTAAACAATTCAACAATATTCCACTAGGATCTTTCCAGTATAGGACACCATTCAGAATGCAGTATTTTAGTGCTTTTAAATTAAATGATCTTGCTTTACTACTTGGCATGCCAGGAGGAGGATTCAAATGTTTTTTAATATATACAATATCAGCATACCAGGGATATAAAGAAAATATTTCAACTATCTCAGGTAATATTTCAGCATTTTTTTCATCAAACAATGCAGCAATGAATTTTATGTCTCAGGCATGAAGGTTAGAATCTGCCATCGGCTTTCCTAGTCGTTGTAATTTGACTAATTTTGTGGGCTTAATCTCCAAATCATACTCTAGCAAGGCAACAATCCATTTTCCTCTATGACCTTCTGGATCATTCTATGTGAGTACTTCTTTAACAGTAGCATTTTTCACATAAGCAATGACATGGGAATGTAAAATGTACACTCTAAAATCTTTCAATTCTTTGACTAATGCTAAAGCTTGTTCTACTAAATAAAGTAGTAGGTTGTTATGTATTTTGATTTTTCTTTTGCATTAAAACAACAACAAGTGTACACTCTGAAGCAAATGATAATATTATAAAATCAAGTGTATAGTTTTGGATAATAAGAATGGGATCATGAGATAGAGCTAACTTGACTTGATTAAATGACTTCTTTTCTTCCTCATGCCATTTTACTTCAGTATATTTCTTCAACATATTAGTAATCTGCCTCAAATGTTCAGCAAGATTGGGAACAAATCTTCTCAAAAAATTAATTTACCATTGAAAGATTTAATCTCCTTTTTACTCCTACGATAATATAAGTTCTGAATTGCTTCAATCCTTGAAGGATCTCATCTTATGCCATATTTATATATAATATGTCCCAGCAGTTTACCTTCTTCCATAGCAAAGAGGCTCTTCTTTGGATTTAAAGAAATGCCAAACTTTCTGCACTTTTGAAATATTGTTTTTAAATGCTGCAAATGGTGTTCATTTGTCTTTGAGAAAAAAATAATATCATCAAGGTAAATAACCAAAAACAATTCCTTTTCATTGGAAAAAGAAATATCCATTTCTCTTTGAAAATTTTCCCCTGCATTCTTCAAACCAAAAGGCATTTTTGCATACATGAAAGTACCCCAAGGTGTGGTGAAAGTTGTCTTTTCTTGATCATCTGGGTGGACGAGAATTTTATTGTATCCTGAATATCCATCTAACAAAGAAATTCTAGATGATCCAACTACCCTTTGTAGAATGTGGTCCAATTTTGGTAGTGGATAATTATATTTTAATGATATTTTTTTCAGATTTCGAAAATCAATGAAAAATCTAATTTATTTTGTCTTCTTTCTTACAGGTACTAGATTAGACATCTAGTTTGAGAAACCAATAGGAAAAATTATTCCAACAATGAATAATTTGTTTACTTCCTTCTGAATAGAAGGCAATAATTTGGGATTCATCCTTCTCATCTTCTGGTGAAATCGTTTTTAATATGGCTTCAAATGAATAGTGTGTTGAATAATGCTTTTATCATAGACCTTAAAATCTAAATATTCCCAAGAAAATACATATAAAAATTTGAGACATAAGTACTGCATATTTAGTTTTCATTTCTGGACTCAAGTATTCTGAAATCTGCACCATCTTTGGCTTTTCTGAAGTACCAATATTTAGATCTTCCACTCCCACCTCTTTTGGTGACATAGTAGGCTTCATTGCAACATAATCCTGGTTAAAAAGCTCTTCCAAAGGTACTAAACCTCTTGGAATATAATTATCCTTAATTTTTAGTACTTGCATCTCTCTAGCATGAATTTCCTGGTCATCTATTTGGGCATTAATGGATTCTTATTCTGTCTACAAGAAGTTATTGATTTGATTATCATTTTGAAACACTTTCCAATATTGAACAGTCTCAGGGATAGCAGGGCGATGTTTGACATTTATTTCATATTTTTTTTTTGGATACAGTGGTATTTTGAACATACTAGTAGAAGTGGCAAGAGAATCAACAATAACATTGTTGTTTCTAGGAATTAATGATAGATTATATTCAGGAAATGTTTTAAGGATATCTAGGACTGAATTTCTATAAGCTCTGATTCTAGGTTGTTTGGCTTGGTACTCTCCATTGACATTCTTGATAACTAACTCAGAGTCGCCATATACATAAATTTTCTTTGCGCCAAGATTTTTCAAAAAATTTAGTCCAACAATTAAGGCTTCATATTCAGCTTCATAATTTGTGTAGTCAAATGCTAGTTTATAGGAAGACATTATAACATTTGGAGGGATATCCAATTATTGATTAATTGGGTTGTGAATCCATATTCCAATGCCAACACCTTATTTTCCCATGGCTCCATCAAAATCCATAGTCCAAAGACTACTTTCTTCATCTGGAACGTGTAAATCATATGACTGATTTTTGTTTTTTGTTTGAGATACCTCTGTTGTATTCAAAAATTTTGTTTTTTCTACTGTTTTATTATTTTCTTCTTGAGGAGATGTCTTCAATTCCAAACTATTTGGCACTATTTTACAAAATCTCTGAAGATGTTGAGCATTCTTCATTGAATAAAATAAATTATTCTAAATATGTATGTATAACATGAATGGGATGATTGTTAGGCTTTTCCCTGGTATTGATCATATAATTCATCTTGATTTCTCTGTAAATTTTCCTGAATTTTCCAAATATAGGAATTGTTGCATATGAAAATTCAAGCTACAAAGTTCATCTAAGCTTTGCTCCCCATGATCTAGAAAGTAACATTCCATACCTAGGTGGGATTTCAGCCACAACAACATCCATAAGGACATTTTTGGCTGGAATTTTTTCTAATGAGACCACTAAATCCTTGATAAGGCCAAGACATTTCACCCTCCCTAAATAAAATGAATAGATATCATGGTAAGGTCTTGTGATGTATAGTCCTAATTTACCCATAATGGCTTTATCCATGAGCTTGTGGGATGCTCTAGAGTCAAGCATTGCATTATGAAGAATAAAATGATGGATCTTGAGACTTAAGTAAAAGGGAGGAACTTCACTATCTTCTGATTTTCCATCAAAAGCAAGATGAAAAAGAAGCTCAGGTTGATCATCACTCAAGTTAAACATATCATATGTTTGATCAACTCTAATTAACTTAGTAACTTGAAAATTATACTAATAATTCTTCATTATCTCTGTTAGAGGAATATAAATCTTCATTTTGGAAATTTCATTTTCAAGGGAAAAATGTGTAGGATGTTTATCTACCTCTTTTAGTGATGTGTCTTTATTTTCAGGCATTTCTTTAGATGAAGAATCATTCTTCTATCCTCCATCTTGAACTTCTTGATATTTTCTTTGATTGTTGGTGGATGTCTCATTAGATCTAGGAGAAGTAGAAGCAGTAGGTGCCTTTTATTTGCTTCTGTTTAGTGCAACAACTTCTTTTTTCTAAGTATTGGTTTGAGAGCTCTTCTTCTTTTGATTGGAAACTAGAGGAACATTTCTACTCCTCAAACCATACTGCCTTTGAACTTGGGTGAGGGAATTTTGATATCCTCTATGATAATCATCAATTCACATTTAGTCTTCATTTGACATAGAATATTGTTGGTCTTCTGATGCACAAATTTCTGTAGAATATTGATCTTCTTCAGTGAGGAGGAAAGGCTGTTGATTTTCCTCAAACACGTTATTTTCCCCAGAAATTTCTTCTTCATCATCTTCATTAGGGCCTTGAATATAATTTTGTTGGAATGGTGTCCAAACTTGCAGTTGACTTTGTGGATCCTAACCCCTTTGTTCCCTTTGTTTAATCATGTATTGCGGTTACTGACTTTGACCCCTGAAATTGGGATTTCTTATAGAAGGTTCAGCTTGTCGATCAACACTAGACATATTATCCTTCATTTTCTCCATAGATTTAATCAAAGTATCAAATTTTTCTTCTAATGAAGCGAATTTTTCTTATTTTATTATGAATATTTTCTTTGTTTTGACCTTAGACTTTTTAATAATCAGATTGGCCTCTACACTCACTGCATTTCTTTGCATTTCTTCCAAAGTTGATGGGTTTCTCTGCCTCAGCTGATAGGCCATGTCAGGTTCAAAACCATCAAGATAATGGTGTAAAGCAAGGCCTAGGGGTGGTTTAATATTATCAGGAATTGAATCATACATCTTATTAAATATAGCTGTGAATTCTTGGACAGACTCATTTGTATTCCTTTTTAGTGTATTATATTAAGCTAGAATTTGCAGTGGATTTTTCTTCTCTTCCCATTTTGGCATGGGTAAATCAATTAGCTGTTGTGAGGTACCAATTGTACTAGCTCCAAGAGAGAAAAACCATTTCTTTACTTCTACAGAAAAACTTTGAGCAATAATACACATATTAGCATCATCATTTTCTATTTCTTCAAGGTCTATAAAATCAACTACTTTAGCCACATGCTGATATGCTATCATTTCTGATGTTCCATCAAAGAGAGGCAGCCTTTGACCATAATTTTGAGGTAGAGAAGTAAGATGACCTGGTACAATCAATGGAGAAAATATATCCATGGTTAATGGAGGAGGTGGTGGAGGTGTGAATTGTGATGTGGATTGATTAAAATTTTGCTAAGGTAAAGATGGAATGAAAGGAGGAATAGATGGTGTAGTTGCATGAGATGATGAGGTAAAATAAGTACCAAAAACCTATTGTTGATATTGAAAATAAGATTTTCAAAGGTTTCTTGAAACTTATCTACTAAGCCTTTAAGTTTATGGAAATTGGAGCAAACTTTAGTATCAGTTTTAGACTCAAAGGTTTCAGAAAATGGTGTAAAGGATTCAAAATAAAAAGGGTCACAATTAGCTTCTAAGAGAAAAGTTTCAAACTTGGTTCTAATTAAATATTTTTTAGATTGTGGAGAGAAAAATAAATCTTCTGAGATAAACCTCATAGGCAGGGAATTTGATTTGATCAATGGAGGAAAAAATATTCTTGACTGTTGAGACTTCGTTTTCTATTTTATCAAAATGATTTTAGGATTGTATACCAGTGGTGATGGATTAGGGTTAGGGTTTGACTTAGTATATCTTTTGGGAACCAGCTTAAGATTTGAATTATATGTTTTGGGTCAGGTTTTGACTTCAGCTTGTTTAGAAAAACATTTCCAGAGAATATTTAACATTTGATCCCTAACAACAGTGCCAAAAATGTTATCACTCTCCCCAACTTCCTAGGTTGAAAATAGGAGTGAAGAAGGGTAACCATAAACCAAATTTAAGCTAGGTATCTAGCCCTACCTAACCAGAGAGGGATTTCTCTGTGTCACTTGTTTTAAATATTCAATTTTAGGCTAAGTACCATATTTTAGGCTAGATATGAGTTAATATGTTTTGAATTTTGTTTAATAATTTGTTTGCTTGGTAAATATAATGATCAATGAAACTAAAGATGATTTCAAAGATTGAATTACAGATAACAGAGTGAGGCAATATAGGAAAACTATTTGAGCACAATTAAGTTTTAATTTGTGTATAGTGGTAGAAAAAGGCAAGGGTCTAAATGAGCATTTTACTAAATTATTTCATTAGAAGAAAGGAAACATTTGTAGAAATATTAATAAACAAAACATATAACTAATCTTTGTTTATAAACTGATAATATTTTTACACAGAAACTGAAATGGAAATGAAATAACAGAAAGAGAAACACAGTGTTCAAAAGAAATACCACATGAATCTCACAATATTTGTTGCAGCTTCTTTGATTTCATTAAAATATACAATAGCTCCACATTAATACACAGAGTCTCAAAAACTCAATTATCCCACCACAATACTTCGTACAGTGAAGTCTTTATAGAAAAGAAAAATTACAACAGATTACATTAAAGGCTATCATAACATATAGCACTTTATTTTCCAAACTAAACTCTAACTGCAATATGGAAATAAAGTTGATTTGTTGTGCTGGCACTGCTCTAACTGAAAATAGTTTTTGAAAAGAGAGAATTATGGGCTGCACTGGCTGTCAACTAATGAATGATCTGGCAGAGGTTGAATTTTCTTATTTTACCACTTACTCTTGATATGCACACAATTTTTCCCAGCACTCTTCATCAGGGATGAAAAAATTTATTACCTCACGATAAACTTCATCTGTTTTAGTGTATTTATTAAAAGCGGGCCTCACCACAAAAACATGTTTTATCTCATATTGAATATAAATGTCATTTCTCAGTGTTCCCAATGGCGCCCTTCCTGTCATTGTGCCTTTGATATTTGAAAATTTGGTAGTATCCCTGGAAATTTCTTGAAGTATTTTCCCATAATCTTCTCTATTCAATTTATTATTAATTACAAATAGAGAGGGAAATCCTTTTTGTGTCAGAGGTTCTATTCTGCTGAAAATATCCGAACTGTGATCTCTAGACTATGACATTTCTCTTCAAGCTGAAGAATTAAATTCTTCTTTGTGAGCACCTTCTTTACTTCCAGAATTTTTTCGGTCCTATCATCTATGCCCAATTCATCCAGCTCATACATGTTCTTTGAATTCAGAAATTTAATAATATTGTCTGTTGTAGTAGGTTTGTATCCTAGTTGTGCTTTGATTGTTGCAATGGCCTCATTTACTTTCTGGATCAACTCCTTTTTCTCAAATATAATTTGTATACTTGGCCAAATTTCACTAATAGATTTTGTGATGTTTCCCCGATTATTTCTTTTACTTGGCCGAAATTTGTTCCAATAGCTTCTTCCTTTTTCTCTTTTTGCAAACTCTCAATTAACTTTGTAGCTCTCTGTGCTTTAGCTGCATGTGAGCTTTCATCTTGAGATTTATGATATTGCAAAAATTTTACCTGATCATATAATTTATTTATATCCTCTTCTTGAATTGACATATTCTGAATTTCTTTAGTGATTTTCTCAACTCCATCTGCAGTACTTGTTGTAGAAGGTGTGACTATAGAGATAACTACAAGAGGCACTACTTCTAAAGGAACTTTAGATGCTTTTGCTGCTAGTTAGTTTTCCTTTATCACTTTTTATAGCTCTGATTCCATCTTATTTATTTTAGAATTTTGTTCCATAATCAACTTCATCATTTCTGTCTTCTTGGATTCAGTCTCTTCAATGTCTTTTGTGAGAGGATTTTTTGTAGTTGGAATCTTCAATTTCTTCCTCAATGCCGCTATACCAAAAATTTTATTTCTGATGATTTCTTCTTCTGCATTGACATTGGAAGGATCATATCCAATTTCTATCACTAGGTATTCTAGAATTTTGATTCTTATGTCCTTAGCAAATGAAGAAACTTTCTCCGTTTTCTGCTGTGATTGTACATTAGCCAATGAAACCTGCAATTTTGACAAACTCATAGAAGTGTTAGTGAGAATGGATCCAATCATCTCACCAGTTTTTTTATGTAACTCCATTTTACCTATTGGATGTATCTCCTTAGTATCAAACTCAAATGCAGTCCTTTTGTGATTTTCTTTTGACTTTGGTTGCGGAATTTGTGCTTGAAGAAAAGAAAACTGCATTTTTCCCTTTTCTGAATCAAAAGCTGAGAGAGAAGTGCTTTGAGAGCTGGGATTTTGTTTCCAAAACTGATTTTATGTGCTAGTATTCAACATTTCCTTCTTTAACTTTATCTCCCTTATGGTATCAAAGGTATTTTTATCCTTTTCCCCTATAGAAAGTGTACTAGTTTGAATGGATTTCTGCTAATCTTAAGAAACTGTTGAAGTAGTACGTTTAGAAGTAACTATCAATACCGAAGAGACACCTCCTTGGCTCTGAATCCTTGCTAGGATTCAGTTTTTTATTGATCTTTGTCTTATTTCTGTAATGAATTTTAAATTCTTTGCTAGATGAATTAGTCATTGGAGATGACCGATCTTCTCTAATTCTTTTCCCTGCTCTTTCCTATGCAACAGGAGTCTGTAATGTTGATGTAGACACTGTTTGTTCTTCAGCCTCCTGTAAAGTACCCTCAACCCATTCAAGTTTATTCATATATTTCTCAATCTATGGTCTAGGTGTATGAAAATATGGTGTAGACTTGTTTTCTACCCTTAGTTTAGAAATGACACCAACTGGATCATAAGACCATGTGAAATTGAGGCTAAACCGCATCTCTTTCAACAAATTATCTGCTTAATCCCTTGATGTCCTGCTATTACAGATAAAAGGTCATATCTATGTTTACATTTTGAATTGTGAGTTCTTTTTAGCAGATAAAAAGTGCACTTCATCAACATTAAGCATTTGTCTAATGTACTCTAATGCAAAAATCCTCATGGGTATGAGTTTTGGAAACTTATAATGGGGGAGCTCATAGCCATAGAATCTTGAGTTCTGTGTATTTTTTATAAAGATACCAATCCGTTGTTCTGGATTGATCTGACAGCTGCAATACCTTTCTAATTTCTTCACTGATTTTGGGCTCTGTAGTGTTGTTTAGTAAACTAAGTGCTGGATGAAGAAACAATTCTACAAATTTCTTATATGAATACTCTTTTTGTTCCTTCATCACTAATGAAGTCCATAAAATAATTGATTGTTGATTTCCTTCCTCATCCAATTTCTGTAATGAAAACTTGAATTTGTCTCCGTGAGAATATAAGAACAAATAAACTAACACAAAGGCATATTTGAAGACCTCTTCAGTTTGGAATTTAACAAACTTCTCATGGATAGAATCTGAAATGACTTGACTAAAGTTGAAAATGATGGAGGGTTTGTAATATGTGGATAAAATAGACATGAATCCTATGATGGATTCATCTACCCATTGGTCTAAATAATAACCAAGAAGGTAGGAAATGACAGTGATGATTTGTTTGGATCTTTAAGGGAAAATGGATGATGGAAATGGAGGGTTTTTCTTAGGTAATGGATCTTTTTCAGTCATAAATGAATCAAAAGTTTGAACTGTTTTTGCAAAATCTAACTTCTTATATATTTCAATAAATTCTTCTTGGGAAAATGGAGTGGAATTCTCTGTGGTTGGGGATTGCATCATTTTTTCAATGGTTTTAGCTGTGATGGTCACTAAAACCTCTCCTATAGGAGCGATAATAGCTCTTTGATTAGGGTGTGAAGTTAGCACTATGGGTGTGAAGAAAGATATAATGTGGAAGTTTGGAATCCCACAGTCCTATATCTTCAGATTTATCCAAGAATATATCCTCTAACCAGCTATACATTTCAAAATAACTCAAGTTCAAAAAGGGTTTCATGGATCTTATGGTTTTTGTCTACTAACAGTATGTGATGAAAGTCAATTGAAGGGTGTAGTAGCAGACTTACTAGTTTTTCTGGTCCTTTTTTCTTTGGAGGCATGATTGGCTCTATTTGAAATGGTGAAAGTAAGAATTTATAATGCAAAATAGAGGCCGAGACTAACGAAAATATCTATAGATTAGAATAATATCAACATGTAAAGGAGGCCTTAAATAGTGGTAAGTTTGATTTTTGGAGTTCTCGTGAAAATTTTGAATTTGTAATCCTATGCAGAGAAGAGAGAATAGAAAAATAAAAGTAAAAAATAGGTGTTTAGTGATGAATTTATGGACAATTGGTTTAATTCCCGTTCAAAAGGGCGCGAGTACGTTAGCCTAACGATTAGAAATTAAATTTATTTCGCTAACAGTTATTGAAAGGTGGTAATTAATTTGATTGGACAGTAGCATAACCATGTGCCATGACGTGGATAGTGGGTGGAGCAGTGGTTTCAACCGAAGGGTAAGCGGGATTTCGAAGGGGTATATTGGCAGTAAATGGTTTCATGCGGCGAGGTGCGAAATCATATGATTTTGACTTATAGCAGTGGGTTCGGGTTTTGAAACCACCCTTTTCAAACCCCCCCACCCCTATGTTAAGTCTCAGATGATGGGGAGGTAGAAGTCACATGTGGGCCCTCAGATGTGATTGGGATGCAATGGATGATCGGTGAGATGGGGGGAAGTTAGCATACGATGGAGTTAAATGAATGGTAGGGTAGGGGTATGATGAATGGGATGTGACATGCATAATTGATGAGTAGGGGTATGCAACATGTCACATTAGTAGTGGGGGATAACGCGTAGGATTAAATCCTATGGTTTCAAGAATGATTTTTCAAATTGTTAAAGAATAAAACTTTGATAAACATGCAATTTTGAAAAAAAAATTCTTCAAGAAATCTCTTCATTTCTTCTCAAATATAGCAACATAATGGGAAATTATTATGACATGCAGAGTCTATTTTTAACTGTAAAACCAACTTTCTCCTTCAACTAGAATTTTATGAATGAAATGAAGGTTTCACTTCCTTATTTTTAGTCAAAATTTTGAAGATTTTTCCATGGGAATTTTTGACGCTAGATTTGACCAATATGAAATGAAGTGACCTGAATTTAGACCTCTAAATGGTAATGAAATAATGTGAAGGAGAAAAATATAAGAATATGAGTTCTTGAGTGACCAAAATTATTGCTGAAAACTAACTGAAAAAGAATTTTTTTTGAATAATGACCTGATGGAGATCTCTCAAAAGAGATAATTTTTATCACTGATAAATTGAATCTAACATGAGGTACTTAAAGGTTGTTTCTAAGTCAACTTCCTGGATGATGGGTTGATGTCAATAGGAAGTGACTCATTGTAGGAGGGCGTTGATGTTTCCCCCCATCAACGACACGAAACGGGAGTAATTATTTTGGAGACAGAATGTGATTGATGAAGCAATGTCAGGGATGGCAGTCATGAAATGAAGGTTTATGAGTATTGCAAAGGATGAGGAATAACTGCGTGACTCCTCTTGAACATGTCAGTGACACTTAATGAATTGGCAGAATTTGACCCAAAACGAAATGATGGATGGTATGATAGACCATAGGTATGATAGACCATCAAGCAGATTACCCAACCCAAAAATCACGGAGATGAAGTGAATAAGTGTCATTTTCAAGAGCGACTTTCTACAATAAAGTTTTTTATTCCTTTCCAATTTTCCCTAGTCATTGCTGACCAATACCTCTTTATTTTTTAACAAGCTTGAGGAGGATAACATATGCTTGATGTATGATTCCACCCTTCAGGTGAATCCATCGCAATTTGATCCTTTAATGAGTCTAACAAAGGTGAAACTCAATTTTGTCATGATGGACATGTCTGTCGCTATTTGATGCTTTAACGAGTATAACGACAGTGAGAACTCAATCATTTTTCATGTTTAGAGAGTTTGAAAAAGGGACTAAAAGAAAACTCCACAAGTTATTTTTCATATAATAGTCCCTCAGATCCAAAAAAGCGTAAAATAATACCTCATAGAACCTCCTAGGCATGTTCAACTAGGTTTTCCCTTTTTCGTAAACACAATCTATCTCAGTCCGAAAAAGGGTTAAACTTATACTGAGTAGATGTCGTTTGAATTCCTTTTATGAGCTCGAAAGGAAAAGCGCTCGACAATATTTTCATATTTTGAGAGTTTGAAAAGAGCTAAAAGAGAACTCCAGGGTTGCTTTTTCGTGTTTAAAAAAGCTCCTAAAAGAGATAAAAGTGTGCTTTGATTTCCTTTTTCATGTTTAACAAAGCTAGAAAAAGAGATAAAAGTGTGCTTTGTGGTCAAAATTGCATTTCACGATCATGCACGACTAACTCATTGTAATAAATTAGAAACCCACTCAAAGAACCATAAAATTTATTAACAATACCTGTTTAGATAGTAAAAATGGGTAAAAACCATATTTATCTCATTAGATATGCATAAATTGACCAAAAAGACTATTAAATTAAGAAATTACCAAGTCATTTTTACCATTTCACCTTTACGATTTGAATTTTAGTGCTTTGAGCCTATTTTACCCTTAAAAATCAGCGGCTGATTGCGACAGACTCTATGGATCATTTCTCATGTCATCTGGACCAGGTAGAAGATCTTACCCTCCTCTTTCTATTAATTTCATTATTGTTTATTTTTATGCACATTTTTTGGGGTTTTTGGGCTCCTAGGGTAAATATAGAACACCGTAGGACCAACGCACCCTTAGATGTAGAAAACTGCATTGCAGAGAGCCTGTAAAGAGGCCTAGTTCCTCTGCAATGCTCTTCCTTTCACTCAGCAGTGCGTTAGGCACAATTCAAAAACTTGCATCTTGTTTTTTGCTTAAAATTTCTCCAGTTTGTTGCATGGAATGGATCATAACTAAGCCTATGGTGTGATTTCAGACTTTGTTCGGATCATAATGTCAATTTCATAGCGAGAAAGAGAACATGAAGAACATGATATGGTTTCCCTAAATGATCTTGGCACTGTAAGAGCCCTCAGATGCTATGGTTTTCTCAAGTACTTCAGATTGTCATGGATGAGGCAGCACATGGAAGTTTTGCAGTTCTAGATCTATTCATGGGACCCGAAACTATAGGAATTTTACATTGGGGACAAATTGCTACCAATATTGGTTGATGAAATTTACTTTCTGACAGGTTTGTCAAGACGCGGTGCCCCCATTTCCCTTGCAGGCTCCATCCGTGGAGGTGAAACATTGAAGGAATACATTTGACAATTTTGTTGACTAGGAACTGAGCCTCGAAAATATGGAAATATAAATATCAAATATCTACATGATATTCCTTTGCGAACACTCCTATTCACTATCAAAAAGATAATTTTTGGAGCGGGTTCCATTATTGTAGCCACATCATGTGACACTGGGATTAGATGGTCCTAGAGATCCACGGATGCAGCGGTGGGTCGAGCTAATGGCTAGACATGATGTTCAGTCATCGATCTCTTTTTCCACTGCATTCTTCAGTTGGCTTCGAAAACATAATATATTCATAGAGGGGCATCCATATGCAGGGATGGATTTCTGCAGAGATCCAGAATTGATTTTACCAGCCGATGCTCAATGGGGTGATATAAGTAAAATTTTGACCATGTTTTTTATTTTTTGGGGTTTTTTACATATTTTAGTGTTTTCTGTGTTTCCACGACTAAAATAGAGATGTTTTATGTATGCAGATGTAGGTACCATTCGACAAGTGGTTCGTGCATAGTAGGTGGGAGAACCAACAAAGAGGACTCTCAGGAGAGTAGTCCTTCAGGATTTGGATTTAGCCGAGACTCTTGCTGAGTTGGAACAACATGTGGAGGGATTGACTCTTGGGATACCGGATGTCTAGATCAAGGATTTACCTATGATTCTGTAGCACCATACCATTGGTGTGCCTAGCCGTTGGATGAGGCTATTGCACATGATAGCCCAAGTACTGACCTGCTATCATGAGCATCAGTAGGATTACTTAGATTATGTTGTATCTGTATACATTTTGAGGTCAGATGACCAATCTTTCTTGGACACAATTTTTTTTTAAAACTTGATATAAATCTATTTTACTTTTAGTGTTTTTCTATGATTATGTGCAATCCTATTCAATTGCATGATGTGAATTGAAAATATATCGCATATGTTGCAAATGTCTATTTAACACATAATTCGCCAATGAATCAACTAGATTGTTAAAATTTCTAGAAATATGTTGATATTGAATGTAATCAAAATGTCTTTCCAAAAGACGAACTATAAGGAACATGCGATGAATTTCTGGATTTCGGATAGTATAGATGCCAATAAGATGTAGTACGACAAGTTGTGGATCCAACCTGATGATGATGAATCAAATTCCAAGTGAAATGGCATCAGAGAGTAGTTTAATCAATCTTCTATACTCAACGATATTTTTGGTCAATCAACCAATACAAATCCCTTGGAGACTCACTAATTCTCCACTTGGAGCAAAGATGGCCCATGCTACAGAGGATAAATTCTAAGTACTATGACTAGCACCATCAACATAACCAAAAAATGGTTCTGTATATTCTGACATCTGCCAAAAATGCAAAGCAGATTACTAACCACATGAAAAACTCGAAAGGACACACTACTACACACACGCAATCAAAGCATATAATACAATGTTTACTACGCAAATCATGCATAGTAACATTTAAGATACGACCCATTTCGAGATTGTGAAAATGGAATTCCATCATAATCTACCAACTCATAGGAACCCTTAGCCAAAATGCGCTTGACAATGTAGGGGTCGTGCCATAATAGCTCAAATTTCCCTATTCCTATCTTATCAGCTTCCTAATCATAAAGAAAGACTAGGTCTCCTTCCGAGAAGGCATGAGGCTTGACATTGTGGTCATATTGTGCCTTAATTCATCTCTTATTAACTTCATTAGCCAATGCGGCTTCACGACGTGTTTCATCTAGATGGATTAGATTTAAAAGACATGCCTTTTCTTCAGAAGTGCCAAGTAGTAGGTCAATCGCGAGTTTCAACGATGGTATTTCGCATTGTATTGGTAAGATACCTTCCAGACCATAAACCAGCTAAAAGGGAGTAAATACACTCGCATTTATCACCAAGGTTAGATATGCCCACAAATCCGATTACATGATCAAATGACAGTTTCTTTTATGAACCCCAATCATGTGTTGAAGCATACGCTTAAGAATTGTGTTGATAGCTTCAACTTGTCCATTAGCTTGCAGATAATAAGGGGTAGAACTATCATATGATAGTCATAACTTGGAAGTAAACTCATCCATCATGTGATTGTGAAAATGTTTTCCATGATCTGTGACTATGGCTTGCGGTACACCAAACCGTGTAACCACATGGTTAAAAAATAACAATGCAGTTGTTTGTCTTGTGTTGTTGAATGCAGGCATTGCCTTAGCCCACTTGGTAAAATAGTCTATGGCGACAATAATATACCCATGCCCCCCAGCTGAGTGGGGGTTACATGTCATGAAGTTAATGCCCCATTTTTCAAATGGTCCAACAAAGATGATAGGATGCATTGTGTTGGTGGCAAGCGGGTTTTATGATCAAATATCTGGCAAGCATGACAACTTCTAATCACGATAATGCAGACGTGAAATATGGTAGGCTAGAAGTAACCAGCACAGAGAATCTTCTGCGCGGTAGCATAGCCATACAAATTTCCACTACATGAACCAGAATGAAAATCATTTAGAACTTTTTCAGCCTCCTCATGCGTGAGACTCCTACGTAATATCACATTGACACCATGACGATAAAGTTGGTATCAAATATTTCGTAAGATAATAAGATGTAGTATGACAAGTTGTGGGTACGATAATATTTGGCTTGGTATCAAATATTTCATTGTTGCGAGCGAGAGTTATTGGGCTGAAAATTTTGGGTGTGGAGATAAATGATGAAATCTCCATACCATCGGTCAGATGACTCGATCAGAAATAAAGACTCGCTCAAAGGAAGTTCACAAATAAGCTCAACAAGCACCAAATACTTCTTTGACTTGGATTTGATGAATTCCATATAATATTCCTATAAAATGATAATCCGTTTTGAATATTCCACCCCCCTAGCAATTGATGTGACAGAATATATTTAATAGAGTTGCAATTCAAAATGTCAATGGTCTTTTGGAGTAGGATATAATGGCAAAATATTTGTACAGCTTAAATGGATGCCAAAGCAAGCTTCTCAATGTATGTGTATTTAACCTCCATATCATTGAGATTACAACTCAAATAATATATCGTATGTTCAATCCCATCTTCTTCTTTGACTAAAACCATAGCGATGGTTGTATCTACAGTGGCGATATACAGTAAATAGTCACTTTGATAATTTGGGGGATAGATTAATGATGCTCGGATCAGGGTATATTTAAGAACACCAAAGGAAGCTTGCGCAACCTCATCCCAATGGAAGGGAACCCCCTTTTTCAAGAGTCTAGTAAATCCTTTAGCCATTTCAGCATAGTTAGGAATGAACCTCCTTATAAAGTTAGCCTGCCCATGGAGTCTTTGTAACTGAAGTAGATTAGAAGGAGAAATCAAATCGATAATGACCTGGAAATTCTATGGATCAAGCCAAATTCCATATTTTGACATGATGAATCCAAGAAAACAACCAGAGCCAACACCAAACACACATTTTTGCAGATTGAGGTGTATTTTATAGTGACAGCATTGTAAAAATATCGCTCTCAGATGTAGTGGGTCGTCATCTTGTTTTCGTGAATGTGCAAGTAAATCATCCAGATATGGTTAAACTATATGCCTGATGTCATGAAAATAAAACTCAGCGCCCTCTCGAATGTTTCCCCATCATTATTTAAACCAAAAGGGAGCTTGCGATAAGCGAATGTGCCACAGGGACAGATAAAAGCGGTTTTATATTTTTCCTCTAGGTGAATATTAATCTGGTTGTAACCAGAGAAACCATCCATGAAAGAAAATATTTCACATCAGGCACATTCATCAATAATTTTGTCGATAAAGGGAGTGCAATAGTTGTCTTTCAGACAAGAATGATTAACATCCTGATAGTTGACACACAATCTAATTGTCCCATGTTTCTTCATGACAGCAACAAATTTAGAAACCCAATCGGTAAGAGGAACAGGGTAAATGTGTTGGCAATATGATGCAGAGTGTTGTCCTTGATGGCAACCCACTGAATGAAGATGAAGACATACGACTGTTGATATGTGTTGTCCTTGATGGCAATCTACTTGATGAAGTTGTGCTTGATAGAATATGTTCTTGATGGAGTAAATCTGATGTATCTACAGTGTGTACAGAAGGCAATGGAGAAAGGATTTCAGCATGTGCTAAATCTTGATGAAAAGAGTATGTCTCTAGGCATACACGGATTTGCCTAGGGGAAGTCGCGTATGCACGCGGGGATCAACGTGCCAAGTCGTGTATGGGAAAAAGCGCTCTTAAAATGCAAAACCAAGGGTAACCACCATGGTACTGACCCATTGTATTGGGTAATGATTCGTCTAAATGACCCCATCCAGGAATACCATCGGAAGTAATGTGGTTTTGGCTCATGGTATTGAAATTGGGTAAACCTATATAAGGAGAAGAATTTCATTGTGCAAAGCATGAGTGTGGGTGCAAGATGTCTGAGCTTGAATGAATACTTCTCTCTGGAGTATATCTGAATGGAAAGGGTTACAGTTGAATGAAAGATCTGAATGTATGATGCACCGATGAAGGAGTGATGAAGAAGGGGATCTAGATCTGTATTGTACTTGTATCTGCTAGATCTATTCATGGAAGGCTTAGATCTGAGATGAGGCGAACATGCGAGTCGGGAGAGCCAAAGTGCATCTGACGAATATCGATGTTTGAAAGAAGTATCTTTGCTCTATAATAGTTGAAGATCTATACGCTAGTTCGCGCGAGAGGAGAAGCACGTACATACGCGAAGCTTACGATGAAGAAAGCGCGTATGCGCATAATAATTAATACATGGTATGTGAAGTATACGTGGGTTTATGTGAACGGAAGCGCGTATATACACGACATCAGAGAAAGGAAAGCGCGTATGCAAACTAGGGTTTGCTGAAGTCTGTGGTATGAAATGTCTGATCTGTTCTGCTGTGTTTCTGCTATCTGATCTGTGTTGATAAGTATCTATTGGTGATGTATGTTTGTACTTAAAAGTATGGAAAGGGTCCAGTCTGAAAATATGATGAAACGTGGCCTGCAAGTGGTGTCCTAAAGGATGCTTTGGATCCAGTGTGAAAATTGATGAAACGTGGTCCATATAGGTGCTGAGGGTTGTAGCCTTCAGTCAGGGGGTTGTAGCTCCCTTCCAGGTGAGGCTGGTAAACGAGATCAGGGGGTCGTAGCTCCCTTCCAGGAGAGGCTGGTAAACGAGTCAGGGGGTTGGAGCTCCCTTCCGGGAGAGGCTGGTAAACGAGCGCAGGTGGGTGCCTGCGTGCTGGTAGGAGTCTGCACCAGCACATATGTTGTAAGATGTTTTCTCTATAATAAAATATTGAAGGCTGAGCAACGACAGCGGTGGTTTTCTCCCGACTTGGGTTTCCACCTAAAAATCCTAGTGTTCATGTGTGATGCTTTGTGTGATGGTTTACTCTGTTCTTACCGTTCATCTTTACTGTTTATTAAACATATGATGAATGAATGATGGAATGATTTAAGTGAAGAACTAATGACATAATTAGATATCTATGTATACGCGAGTTTCATAAAGGGTATCTGCGTATATACGCGAGTCTGTTTCAGGAAAGTAGCGTATGTGTTTTAGAAGCAAGAAAAAGTAAAAGTTTTGAATATGCAGTAAATACTGATTCACCCCCCCCTCTCAGTATTTTCCCAACAATTGGTATCAGAGGAGGTCCTTCTGCAGAAGCTTGATCGCTTGAAGGTGATACGTCGCAATGGGAAGTCAAGAAGGAGTAATGTCTATAAAGCCACCTCTATTCAATGGAAGCAATCTGATATTCTGGAAGGTACGAACAAAAGCTTATCTGCAAAGTCTTGGTGCAAATGTATGGGCAATCGTGGAAGAAGGCTATCAATATCCGACAAGTATTCCTACTGATGCAGCTGAAAGGAAGAAGTATGAAATCAATGCCAAAGCAGTGAATGTCTTATTAGGAAGCATGTCTGAATCAGAATTTGCTAAAGTGATGCAGCTACATTCAGCAAAAGAGATATGGGACAAAATCATTCTAAGCTATGAAGGAGATACAAAGGTAAAAAATGCAAAACTCCAAACTCTTAGAATCGAATATGAAAATTTGAAGATGCATAGTGATGAAAATGTTGCCAGTTTCTTTCTTCGTCTAGATGATATTGTAAATCGGATGAGAAATTTAGGTGAAACCATAACCGATACTACTCTGGTGGAAAAAGTCTTAAGATCCTTGACTTCAAAATTTGACTCTAAAGTTTCAGCTATTGAAGAAAGGCAAGATCTGCCAACTCTTACTATTGTTCAATTACATGGTATTCTGACTGCTTTTGAAATGAGGCAAGGAGGCCCTTCTCAAATCAAAGAAGCTGCTTTTAAGGCATCTGCAAAAGGAAAAGAAAAGGAAGTTGTCAAAGAATCCAGCTATATATCTGAAGAAGAAGAAGAAGAAAATTTTGTGAGAAGACTTCAACTAGGTACAGGAAAGTTCAAAGGTAAGCTTCCTTTCAAATGTTTCAATTGTGGAAGAGTTGGTCATTATGCTGCAAAGTGTCCTTATAAAGAATCATCGGCTAAAGGAAAAGAAGTAGCAAGAAGGAATAAGAATCGATCTAGCACAAGAAAAAGTTATTATACTAATGAAGACAGTGATGGATCATCTAATAGTGAGGAAGAATGTGAAGAAGACTTTAGACTTCTCATGGCTTTTTAACAAAGAGAAGAAAAGGATACTTTTGTGGATGCTCTAGAGGACAATGATTTTCTTGAAGAAAACAATCAACTCAAAGTAAGCCTAGAAGAAAAGAACATAATCATAGAGACTCTTGAAAATCAGCTTGAAGCCAAGGAAAAACGCATTGAGGAATTGGAGTGTGAAGTAGTAAGTCTAAGGAAAGATAATGAGAAAGTGAAGACTCTCAATCTTAGATTTTCTAAAGGTTCAGAAACCTTAGATGAGATTATCAAGACACAACGGTATCCTCTTATAAAAACATGTCTTGGATATACTGGGGAATCTTCCCAGACTTCAGCACCAAATTATCTGAAAGCAGTCACAACTGGTTCTCTTCACTCAGCCACTCAGCAAGGGAACAAAGGATCTTTACAGGTAAAGCATGATCATCTCAAATCAAGGATCACTAACAGGGAGATCCCTCAAAGAAGCAACAACCAACAGGTAAATTCAAATAGAAGATTTCATGATCGCAGAAATTTCTACTTCAATGGACAATGTTTCTCATGTCACAGTTTTGGTCATAAATCTGTTCAATGTGTTGCATATAAAACCATCATGACAAGAGAAGAAAGAAAGAAAAGGATGAATATTGAACCAAAGAAGAACACCTATAACAACTTTTCTCCTCTTCAAAATGAAGTTGAATGTACTTATTGCAATAACTTTGGTCATGAAGAATCTGAATGCAGGAGCAAGGTCCAACCAAAAGAACATGTTCCCTCAAGCTCTAAAGTATGGAAAAAGAAAGAAATACAGGTTGAAAATTGTGGGATAGCATTATTTGCAGAAGGTGAAGAAAATCAATGGTACATTGATAGTGGGTGCTCAAGACACATGACGGGTGACAAAAGAAAACTTCTTACATATAATGCTTTAGAAAAGGAAAAGAAAGTTACATTTGGAAATGATACTCCTGCTGTAATTAAAGGAAAAGGGTCAGTATTTCTAAAAGAAAAAGTGAAGTCTAATGATGTCATGTATGTGGATGGATTAAGGCATAACTTGTTAAGTGTAAGTCAAATGTGTGATCAAGGAACAGAAGTGGTCTTTAGTTCAAAGGAATGTGTGGTTCGTGATCTTGATACAGGTAAAATCATTATAAAAGGAAAAAGAAATCCTAGCAACTTGTACGTACTGAACGGCATAGATCAATGTTACTTGAGCAAGTCTTCAGAAAATTGGCTATGGCATAGAAGGCTGGGGCATCTGAGCTTCTCTGAAATCAACAAAGCAAGCAGACTTCAAGCTGTTCATGGTCTTCCCAATATTAATCTACCAGAAAGTATCATATGCAAATCTTGTCAATTCAGTAAGCAGACTAGAGTATGATTTAATGCCAAAGAAGGATCATCAAGTGAGCCTCTTGAACTCATTCATACTGACATATGTGGACCTATGAGGAAAAAGTCACCACGTGGGGAAGAATACTGTATCTTATTTATTGATGATTACTCTAGAATGTGTTGGGTCGGGCTCATTAAACACAAAGATGAAGCATTTGAAAAATTTCAGATCTTCAAAGCTTTAGTTGAAAATGAATTAGATCTAAAAATCAAGTGTCTTAGATCTGATTGAGGAGGAGAATATACATCAAATGAATTATTTGAATTTTGTGAACAACATGGCATAAAAAGACAATTCTCTGTAGCAGGTACTCCACAACAAAATGACGTAGCAGAAAGAATGAATAGAACAATTCAACAAATGGCTAGAGCTATGCTCGATGATTCTGGAACTCCTGACATGTTCTGGGGAGAAGCAGCACATACAGCAACTAACATTCTCAACAAGGCTCATGTTCGAGTAAATAGTGACAAAACTCCATATGAACTCTGGTATGGTAATTCTCCATCTGTGAAGCATTTTAGAGTTTTTGGAAGTAAATGCTTTATCAAAAATAATAATGAAAAGCTTGGCAAGTTTGAACCTAGATCAGATGAAGGGATATTTCTTGGTTACTCATCTTCAAGCAAAGCATACAAATGTTACAATAAAAGGCTTCGAAAGATTTTTGAATGTATTGATGTTGTTATTGATGAGTCTCCTGCAGCTCCTAAAGAAGAAAAACAAACAACAAAAGAAGATGATGGTGACCTATTTCCTTCTACATCAAATGATATAGACAATGGATCCAATGAAGAACCTGAAGATGATCTATCTGAAAAAGCTCCATCCAGATATGTGCAAAAGAATCATCCTGAATCTCAAATTTTGGGTGACAAGGAATCAGGTGTACGAACAAGGAGAACTCTTGTGGGATCTTCTAATCATCTGGCACTTCTATCCACAATTGAACCACACAATGTCAATCAAGTTAGCAAAGATGAATGTTGGAGGCAAGCCATGAATGAAGAGCTTGATCAAATTGAAAATAATAACACATGGGAATTGGTACCAAGACCACTTGATAAAAATTTCATTGGAACTAAATGGATTTTCAAGAACAAGTTAAATGAGAATGGGGATGTTGTAAGAAACAAAGCTAGATTGGTCTGCAAAGGGTATACTCAACAAGAAGGTATAGACTTTGAAGAAAATTTTGCTCCTGTAGCTAGACTTGAAGCCATAAGAATGTTTCTTGCTTTTTCAAGTTATCAACAAATCAAAGTCTATCAAATGGATGTTAAATCTGCTTTTCTTAATGGTGATCTAGAAGAAGAAGTATATATAGAACAACCAGAAGGATTCATTTTGGGAAATGATGCAAATCTTGTTTGTAGACTTAAAAAGGCTCTATATGGTCTCAAACAAGCTCCAAGGGCCTGGTATTATCGTCTTGACAAATATCTTCATCAACAAGGATTTTCAAAGGGGTCTGCTGATAGCAACTTATACACAAAAGTTGAAAATGATAAACTATTGATTGTAGTTGTATATGTTGATGATATCATTTTTGGGAGTAATGAAGAATCTTTGAGTCAAAAATTTGCTTCTGTCATGCAGCAAGAATTTGAAATGTCCTTACTTGGAGAACTAACATTCTTTCTTGGCTTACAAGTGCATCAAACTGCATATGGTATATTCCTATCACAAGAAAAATATCTTAAGCAAATTCTGAAGAAGTATGGCATGGAAGAATGCAAACCTGTAAGTACACCAATGATAACCGGATGCAATCTCAATTCTCATGATGATTCTCCCACGATGAATCAACCAGAATACAAATCAATGATAGGAAGTCTACTTTATCTCACTGGAACTAGACCAGAAATTATGCATGTAGTTGGGATTGTTGGACGATTCCAAGCTAATCCAAAAGAGTCTCACCTTCAGGCTGTTAAAAGAATTTTCAAATATCTTCAAGGAACTCAAGACCTTGGTCTATGGTATCCAAAGAATGCTGATCTTACTCTTCATGCTTACACTGATGCAGATTGGGCTGGAAGTGTTGATGATTGGAAAAGCACTAGTGGTGGTGCATTCTATATGGGACCCCGGTTAGTATCTTGGTTCAGAAAGAAGCAAAATTCTATTGCCTTATCTACAGCAGAAGCAGAATATGTGGCTGCCGCATCTTGTTGCACTCAACTCCTTTGGATGATGCAAACCTTACAAGATTTTCAGATCAAATGTACACCTCCTGTCCCCATTAAGTGTGACAATACAAGTGCCATCAGTATTTCAAAGAATCCTGTTATGCATTCGAAGACCAAGCACATTCCCATCAAGTATCACTTCTTACGTGAACAAGTGCTTGAGCAAAAGGTGAAGTTGGAGTATGTTCCCTCCAAAGAACAAGTTGTTGATATCTTTACCAAACCTCTGCCCAGGGAAGCGTTCGAGTATCTAAGACAGAAGCTGGGAGTGTTCTCTGCCAGTCAAAAGAACAAATCTACATAAATATAGATGATGGTATTGGATACGCGGGTTTCCTGAAACACAGTCGCGTATATACGCGAGTTCATGAACAGAAAACCGCGTATGTCTGATTGCTGACATTTTTCTGTTTGGAGTCAGCTCTCTTCAGCACAGCTGCAGTGTTGCTTGATATCTCTGATACTGTTTGGTATCTCTGGTGGAGTTCCAGTTCTCATAATTCTTTCTCTAATGTTTTGGTAAAGATGCCTTGATGATTTGTTGGTGACAGTGTTCAGGTTGCACAAACTAAGGGGGAGCCTTAGTCATATGAAAAGGATGCTTGGATGCACAGTTTTAGGGGGAGCATTAGCTTTGCTAAGTATAATGCATTGTTGGCATTATGATGGTTCTAAAATATGTTCTCTTTCTTGAGGACTTTCTGGTGTTGGTTATGAAAAGTCATTTTGATGAAAAGGTCATGTTGAGACCCATGATGTAAAATTGTAATATTCAGTCATGTAAGGACTTGTCAAAGTTGTAAACCCACTTGTTTGGGTAGCTGAGTCAATTTTTGTAAACCCAATTGGTTGGGTACTTGAGTCTCATATGTAAATCCACTTGGTTGGATATTTGAAGTAAGTATGAGTCTTTGGTGATAGGAAGTTCATAGAGTCATGTACTTCATTGGAAAATATGTTTGAAGATTCAGCATGAACTCAGGGGGAGCTTGGTCACTTCTGTATATATCAGATCTGCAGAATGCTTCTTCCATATGAGGAGAAAAGGGGGAGAGTATGTTGGTTTTTGATCAACCCTTTTCCCTTGATGTCAAAGGGGGAGAGTGACATGGTGATTGAATGGTGTCATTGTATTCTTAATATACCTATCTGTTGTGGTAACCAAACACCATCATGTTTTCCATCAAGTCCAAAGGGGGAGATTGTTGGCAATATGATGCAGAGTGTTGTCCTTGATGGCAACCCACTGAATGAAGATGAATACATACGACTGTTGATATGTGTTGTCCTTGATGGCAATCTACTTGATGAAGTTGTGCTTGATAGAATATGTTCTTGATGGAGTAAATCTGATGTATCTACAGTGTGTATAGAAGGCAATGGAGAAAGGATTTCAGCATGTGCTAAATCTTGATGAAAAGAGTATGTCTCTAGGCATACGCGGATTTGCCTAGGGGAAGTCGCGTATGCACGCGGGGATCAACGTGCCAAGTCGCGTATGGGCAAAAGTGCTCTTAAAATGAAAAACCAGGGGTAACCACCATGGTACTGACCCATTGTATTGGGTAATGATTCGTCTAAATGACCCCATCCAGAAATACCATCGGAAGTAATGTGGTTTTGGCTCATGGTATTGAAATTGGTTAAACCTATATAAGGAGAAGAATTTCATTGTGCAAAGCATG
Organism: Pinus albicaulis; assembly: GCA_034641835.2. Classification (NCBI taxonomy): domain Eukaryota; kingdom Viridiplantae; phylum Streptophyta; class Pinopsida; order Pinales; family Pinaceae; genus Pinus; species Pinus albicaulis. The sequence goes on from CM076578.1 coordinate 887,316,214, forward strand.
AGTGTGGGTGCAAGATGTCTGAGTTTGAATGAATCCTTCTCTCTGGAGTATATCTGAATGGAAAGGGTTACAGTTAAATGAAAGATCTGAATGTATGATGCACCGATGAAGGAGTAATGAAGAAGGGGATCTAGATCTGTATTGTACTTGTATTTGCTAGATCTGTTCATGGAAGGCTTAGATCTGAAATGAGGCAAACATCTGTCAGAGGCAAAAGGGTAACTCTGAACTGAATATCTGATTTGAAGAAGTATGCTGCTCTATAATAGTTGAAGATCTATACGCTAGTTCACCGCAGAGGAAGCGCGTACATACGCGGCTTCGATGAAGAGAAAGCGCGTATGCGCAATAAAATTGGCTATGTGATTTGTACTGAAGTATACGCGGGTTTGTGTAAAAAAAAGCGCGTATATACGCGACATCAGTGAAGTGAAAGCGTGTATGCAAACTAGGGCTTTCTGAAGCATGGGGTATGAAACATCTGATCTGTTCTGCTGTATTACTGCTATCTGATCCGTGTTGTCTGAATTGGTAAGAATCTGTTGGTGATGTATGTTTGAGCTCAAAAGTATGTAATGGGTCCAGTCTGAAAATATGATGAAACGTGGCCTGCAAGTAGTGTCCTAGAGGAAGCTTTGGATCCAGTGTGAAAATTGATGAAACGTGGTCCATAGAGGTGCTGAGGGTTGTAGCCTTCAGTTAGGGGGTCGTAGCTCCCTTCCAGGTGAGAGGAGGCGTAGCGAATCGAGTCGTGGCTCCACCTTCAAAGGAGGATTGATAAGCAGAGTAGGGGTTGGATCTCCCTTCCCGGAAAAGTTGTGCTTGACGCGGTGGGTGCCTACATCTTTGGTAGAATTCTGCTGACACATATGTTGTAAGATGTTTCTCTATGTCAAATATTGAAGAGGTGAACATCGGCGGTGGTTTTTTTCTCTAGGCTTGGGTTTCGATTCCACCTAAAAATCACAGTGTTCATGTGTGATGCTTTGTGTGATGGTTTTCTGCTCTTCATTTCATGTTCTTGTTTATTAAACTATCGATGATTATGATGGAATGATTTCGTAAAAGAAGTGAAGATCTAATAGCATAATTAGATATGCGTGTATCGCTATTTTCATAAAAGTATCTGCGTATATGCGCGAGTATTTGGAAAGTATGCGTATAGGGTTTTAGAAGCAAGAAAAAGTAAGTTTAGATATCACGTAATCTTGTTACCCCCCCTCTCAGTATTTTTCCCAACAAAATGAATCCATCACACAAAATTTTTTCAACCTCTGCTTTTATGGCAACAGATTTATTAGAGCGAACAGGATGAAGGTGCTATTGTACTGTCTTAACATCAAGATACATTTTAATCTCATGTTCAACAATGCTGGAGTCGATACCTGGCATATCCTCATATGACCACGCGAATACATCTCGGAATTAACGAAAAAGAGCACAGTAAGTGTCAAGTTTAGATGGAGAACAAGACTCACTGACATGAATGTTTTATACAATACCTGGTTTGATCAAAATATCGATAGAAATAATTTCTTTGATATTTGATGGGTTCTTCTTAGAATCGAAGACATGGATAGGAATATAATTTGTCAAGAAATCAAAGACAATCGGGTGATATAGTTCAGATGGATTATCTTCACTGTAATCTGGAAGATGGGATCATTGATGTGATTATTCCCATGGTTCCTATTTTTGCATCATGGATTCCATAATGCTCTCATCATTCAAGAATACATGTGAAAATGGATCAGAAGAAGTACCAAAACCTAAAGAACGATCAACCCAAATGATCGACGACAATGGATTTGGATTGGTTGTATAAGCGAAGAAAATTGATTGTTATGCTAGCTCAATTAGACTTAGCGGCATGATGTCGCCTAACCTAACTACTTCATAATCATTGGGTATCCTCCTTAAGTCAGATGAAGTGGAAGATATAATGTTGCAGGTCTCTATATTTTCAATTTCCGCCAATGTCACAGGCGACGGTAATGAAAAGGTGCCCATTAGGGAAGGATCCTTAAAGAGTCCTACACTAGTGTTATGAAGAGAAGGTGGGGGTTAGTGAAAAAATGGAATGCTTCTAGTTTCCTAGGAACCAGAGGCAAAGAAAGCAAGTTGATCAATGGTTGTGATAATTCCTTTATGGGGGAAGATGATCATACGAAAGTAAGTAGATACTACCGCAACCATAGCATAAACCCACAATCTTCCAAGTAATATATTGTATACGAAGGGTCCGTTAATGACCTAAAATTCAATAGTAGCTCATTTTCCCCCTAGTTCTACTTGCAGGTGATAAACAATTCCATAAGGCTTATATGTACCACCGTCAAAATCTTTTAACTTCGTAGGTGATTATGACAAAGTTGACGAGCCTAGTGACTTCCAGCAACTCGTTGACATGATACAAGTAGATGCGCCTTCATCAATGATAGTGTGATGAATGAGGTGATCTAGGACATGTACTTAAATCATGAATGCTAATTGTGCTGGTAATTGTGGCACATAGCCCGCGTGATTAAAGACAACAAGAGTTGAATCCGTCGGATCGATTCCACCAATTGCGGACAATAGAGCCTACTTCTTGGAGGAACAATTCTGAAGAACCTCAAAGCATTGAAATAGCAGAATATGATTGAGGCAGGTCTTCTACTACATTATAATTTTGAGCTTCATGATCTCAAGGTTTGAATATCGATTTATGAACTACTCCCTTTGGCAGATTTATTGTTAACTCTGTAACGATAGGCGGTAGAGCCAAGTTAGATGAGGTCGAAGTTGAAGTGGTACATTGATCTGTAGCCTGACCATTTGATGAATATAATGGCTAATATAATATTTACCTCAATTTGACACCAAAACATTAGTTTTGGGCTTAGTGGTGGATAGCATAAGCACTTGTGAACTAGATGCAGGATTTATAACAACCATATGTGTTTCCTAGTTCGGAAAAGGATTTTTCAACACTGCAAATGTGGTAGAAGTATTAAGAAGCTTACAGTGAGGACAATCTCACGTAAAATTCACCTCATTACATATCAATCAAGGGTAACGAGGTTTTCAAAAAGAACCAGATGAATCAGATGATTTTTCTTGTGGGGGTGAATTTTATTTCTTCTTATCTTTCCCCTTCTTCCTATTTCCAAGTTGCTTATCACTTTGGCCTTTCTCAGATGACATGACATGGATTTCAAAAGAATATGGAGGATCAGATGTTGTAGGGTTTTGATTTGAAGCAACAAGTGTAGTACCAGATAGTCGACTTGTTGTCGAAGCACTAGCAGAAACAATCACACCATCGTCGGCATGAATGTCCTGACCAGATGGTGCAGGAGGAATAGTGAAATTTGGTCGCGACACATTTGGAATATTTTCTTAGAGTGTACCAGACTGAGTGTAAATAAAATACAGATACTAGTCACGAGAAATTACTTGCTCTTTAGTGACAACACCTCCTTTGGCTACATCCTCGGTGATAGATGGCAATAAGGACTTAATAAACCACTCAACTAAAAGATGATTAGGAAAAAATGTTTTAACCATTCGACAATGATGACGTCACTCATGTATATGATCTGATATATGAGTAGCAGTGGTATGTTTAAAGCTGGTAAAAATTTCCATTCAAGTTTCATATCTGATGGGTAACTAGAAGTGGGTTAGAAAAGTAATGGATAAAGCTGTAAAGTTATCAAACGAAGCTTGTGGTAATTCAATGTACCACGTCACAGCTGGACTAGTAAGCATTCGCTGGAAAAGATGCATTCTAACATAATCATCAATTAAGGAATTAGATGAACACCATAAATGTTATGTCATGACATGCGTAGATGGGTCTTCTCCAGAATTTCCATTGAATTTGGGAATGTACGAGGGTAGTTTATGAGGAATCACTGACCATCAAGGTAAATAATGAATGGGATCATTGGTGAGACAATTTAAATCAGATAAATCTAATGTTGCAACAAATCGCAACTATCGATTAAGTTCAGGTTGAGCATAACCAGGATAAGATGTAAACGCCTGAGTAGTAGGCCTTTGCATACCAAAAAATGGATTCTGTTGTTGTTAACCTAGATAGGGGTAGGCTTGTTGACTAGGACCTGGATAAGTTTGATACTGTGGGAATGGTTTATATGGCTGCCATGGTATCTGATAAAACGATTTCCTGCCAAGATAATTTGGACTCAGTTGTGAATAGACAGGGCCAGTAGAAGCCTATGACAAAGGTAAACTAGCTTGCGGTTGCGAAATTCCTGATACAGATGGTTGTTGGATACCAACCTGGGAATATGGAGTCTGTAGACCTGAAACTTGAGGGTTAAGGGTGGAAGGACACGCTTGAATATACTGCTCAACAACCATAGAATAAATAACAGGCGTAGTAGGAACAGATGCAACAGGTTGAACTAGTTGATATTGATACATAATATTTTGTAGTTGAACAAGAAAAGTAGGCTTCCATTGGGAAACAGGCATTCCATCATATGATTGACCTAAATACGATTTAGTACTACCATATGGACCAAACATATATGGATTATAGGGATATTTCACATATTTACTTTCATATGATGGGTATCCAATAGATACTGGATAAGATAGATGGTAATTGGATGGGCCAGATTGATATTGAGGATCAGGCCATTCAATACTCGTAAGAGATGAAAAATATAGAGTTCTAGATGATGACATGGGTGAATTCCATGGACTAGAGAATACACCAGAGTAGGTTCCATTTAAAGCCTGGTAACCCAGTGGGATGGACAGACCACCATAATGATGAGACTCGCGTGCCGTCGAAAACATTAAAGATGAAGCAACAATATATTTTGTCGCAACTATAACAGATGGTACAGTTTGGGATTTTGTCTCTGCCATGGTTAAATAACCCAGCAAATACTCTAACAAATCTACGAGAACTTGAGAGTGAAAAGGATCAATAGGAGCAGAGTAGGTCAAACGAGGAAAAGACTGATATAAATGAAGCCTTTACCCAAAATGAGTGGGAGTTGAAGGGGTTGTCTCTTCCTAAAGTTATTCCTCTATCGAAATAAAATAAGGTGGAAGCACTTCGCCATCAGGCCTGAGATAAATTTCAGGCGGTAAACTATATGGTAAAGAGGAAGACTCCACAGTTACGGATGGCTGAGGATCACACGGTTGCACCAGAAAAACTTCTTATTTTTCAACTTCAGAATCAAGATGTTATAGTAAAATAACAATGGGCTCTAGATCGACTTCTAGTTGAACAAGCTTGGGTTCTGGATTTACTGTTTCAATGGATTGAATTTCTATGTCCTCAGGTAACTGTGAGCGTTTCGTTTGGACGAACAATAATAGGGATGGTAAAATGGTTGGGGCTGATATCAGGGATCGAATTACTTTCTGTTATATCGTGAATGATGTAGCACCAAGAGTTTAATCGTACCGGAGGCTGACCGAGAGATTCAACAAGATTGGAGACTTAGTGAAAGATCATATAGCAAGTAGATAATATATATGACAAGTCTATTTTTTATTTATCATCTATTTTAAAGACATGATGATTTATATTCGAGAGAAATTGCATAGATAGTATTCACAGGATAGTTGTCAAGTTGGAAAAATAGATGAAATTCTATTTTAAGATATTGGGCAGAATCTTAATAAATTTTAAATAAATGATATGTTTTATAATAAATATGATATTATTGAATTAAACATCAACTTATTATCTTGGGCTTACTTGATTTTAGTGCCACAGATATTGCACATCTCTTGGTGATGAAGGATGCATGATTTTCAGGGGTTGTAGCTAATGCATGGAGGACTCGGTTAGAACTCAAGTGGCAGAGTTATGACACAGTTGGAAGAAGTAGTTATGGAGTTGTATTTAGTTTAACTCAGTTAGACTCAGTTGAACTAGTTGTATCTAGTCTAACTGATTGATACACTAGTGAGAGTGGAGTGAATTAATTAGTTAATTAATTCACAAATAATAACTCATTAATCAACTGAACAATACATCAGTTAACTACAGTGCATGGCAGTTTCAGTGGAGACCAGTGGAGAGATAGGTGAAAGGGAAAGATATACTATCTATTGTGACTATAGTGATGTGGTGCATCACACACACGAATGGGGATAAATAAGGATTGTAATTAAGATAGATAATTATAATTAATTGAATATTTCATAATAAGTTTACTTGATGTAAGCGATATGGTAGCATGGACATGGATTTGCAAGATTGGTCACGATTAGTGTATGATGATTGTTCTGTACTGAGATCTTGTGATAAGCTTTGTATGTTTGTATGAGATTTTCATATGATCTCCATGTTACATAATATATATTTGGGGTTTTCAGCTTCAGTATTTCTTGGTTAAAAACTGTGTTATGTGCAATTGAATATTTTTTGTTTATGCTTCACATGTGTGTGCAATTAATTTTTTCCGCAAAATATTAACAAGTGGAATAGATTCAGTATCTTACATAAATTTAAATAGTGGGAGATCAGGTGGATCTTGGACATATGCATGCTTATTGCATATAATTTCTACATGGTATCATAGCATTATTGATTGAATATTGCAATTGTGAAGTGAGTTTGTGCTTATGGACAATTCGAATTTGCTACAGAAGATTCTTGGTGCAAAAATCGAGTATACATTGAAATGTCTTTCAACGGGTTGATATTGGAGTATGCCCTTGATGGGAGCTCGAATTACATAGCATGGAAGGACAGGATGGAGGTGTTGCTGGAGGATAATGGGCTGAAGGAGTTCATCGATAGTGATGTTCCTAAGCCGGGATCTAACGATGTTGCATTACTTGATGCATGGCAAAAGAAGACTGCAAAGACAAGGAGGATTCTATTGGAAGGTGTGAAGGACCACATTGTGTCTAGCCTTCATGGGAAAGCCACTCCATTCTTAATTTGGAAGGCTTTGATAGAATTTTTCCAAAGAAAAAGTGACCAGATGGAGTTGGCGGTTAAAGACAAGCCAAGAAAATAAAAATGGAGAAAGGCGACGGTATTCAAAATACCTCACGAAGTTTTCAATGCAAGGATGTCGTGTAGTGTGGGGTTGCGGTGATGCGGAATAATTGGTGAGCTTGGCTCTCCTTGGACTTACGAAGAGTTGGTATGACTACTGGGACTGTTGTCAGGTCGGGAGAAAAAACCGGGATGGGAGCGACTTTGGAGTCGGATCTTGTCGCAGGAGGAGATAAGGTGCCAAGGATGCCGGATGGATCTTCATCGGAGAATGAAGATGAAGGGGAAGGTCAGACACAGCTACCAAAGAAAGCAAAGGGAAGGAAGAAATCTTCTTCAAAATCGGTGCTGGTAGAAAGCAGAGTTTGTCAGAGTGAAGTGTTTTCTTTCATCACGAACATGGAAATTTTGCCATTAAACATTAGAAGAATGGCAATTCTAGCGGATGCAACATTTGGAGAGGCCTTAGTCTCGCAATTTGAGCTGGATTTTTCCTTGATCGCATGCTTGGTTTCAAGCTGCATGGGATCGGTGTGGTATCTTGACAGTGGTGCGTCTTTCCATATGACGGGAGACAAAGAGTTGTTTAGTGACTTGGAGGAGAAGGACCTCCAGATGCATATAGAGATGGGAGACGATGGTCGGTATAGTGCAACAGGCATTGGGACCATTACCTTTGAGAGGGAGTCCGGTAATCCATTCTTGTTGAAGAATTTCATGCATGTTCCAGGTCTGAAGAAGAACTTGGTCTCAGTCGCAATGCTGGAAGACAGAGGTTATGATGTTGTTTTCAGTGAGGGAAAATCCTTCCTTCGACATAAAACAACGGGTCAAACCAAGAAGATAGGGGTTTGAATTAAGAATCTCTACAAGCTAGAGGTAGATGGCTGCGCTGCAATGGTGGGCAAAGCAGAAGAAGTGGTGAGCCGGGATGAGGGCGAATTATGGCACAGGAGATTGGGCCATCTTCACCATGGCGCTTTGAATATTTTGCAGCAGATTTCTACTGGACTTCCCAAGGGTACTCTTGCGCAGTCAGATCAGTGCAAGGGATGTACTATGGGTAAGTTTGTGAAGACCACCTTTCATGAGAAGGAGAACCGTGCTTCGGTGATCCTGGAGAGAATTCACACAGACGTGTGTGGACCTTTCTTGGTTGCTTCAACAACAAAACACAGGTATTATGTTATATTTGTTGATGACTATTCTCGTAGATGTTGGATCTTCTTCATGCAGAAGAAGAGTGAAACGTTCTCAAAGTTCTGTGAGTTCAAGGCATTGGTGGAGAAGGAGTCGAGGAAGCAAGTGAAAGCTCTACGGAGCGATAATGGTGGTGAATACATCTCGGGCGAATTCAAAGATGGCAGCAAAGAAAAGTCAAGAAATAGAACTTTTAAACAGCGCCTCTGGGCCACAGAAAAGAAAAATGGGGTTGCGGAGAGGAAGAAACCGAAATGATGGATAGGTGTTGCACAGCTATGCTTGAGAGGGAGGTAAGAATTGCACATGGAGTAGGACGTTGGGTTGGAAGGGTTGAGCCTCTAGATGTGGATCAGCCACAGGAGGAGATTCATGGAGTGGAGGAGTCCACTCATGCAGAACCAAACATCAGACAAGGCAGAAATTGTACCACAGAAGCTGAGAAACTGAAGCTTGATGTGGCACAGAATGTAGGAGTCCCTACATCACAGCGCAGAAAGAGATAGTCACCTGAATGATATACTGGATACATGGCTCTTATGAGCAAGTGTATCATGACAGAGCCATATTCTTTTGAAGAAGCAGTGCAGGAACCCACATGGGTAGATTCCATGGTGGAGGAGTATGACTCCATTGTCAGAAACAGTGCTTGGGAGATTGTTCCAAGGCTGGTGGGAAAATTAGTTGTAGGATCAAGATGGATCTACAAGGTAAAGCAAGATGTTGATGGGAGCATCAAGCAGTATAAGGCAAGATTTGTTTCTTAGGACTTCTCACAGATCGAGGGGATTGACTATGAAAAAACCTTTGCACCTGTCACACGGTATTCTTCCATATGGACCATCCTTGCTCTCTCAGCGCAGATGGGTTGGAACATTCATCAAATGGATGTGAAGACTGCGTTCCTCAATGGGATCATTGAGGAAGAGGTGTACATTGAACATCCTGAATTATTTTAGATCTTCAGTAGCAATTCGCATGTGTGAAAGCTCAAAATAGCATTGTATGGGCTGAAACAAGCACCCCGTGCTTGGTACACTCAGATCGACAACTATTTCAGTATACTTGGCTTCACCAAGAGTGAGGCGGATGCAAACCTATACCAAATTGTGGTTGAGGGTAAGCTTTTAATCATTGTACTTTATGTTGATGATTTAATACTAACAGGTGATGAGCAGTTGATACACTCATGCAAGGCAGATCTTGCAAAGGAGTTTGAGATGAAGGATTTGGGCCTCCTTCATTATTTCCTTGGATTGGAAATATGGGAGCAAAAAGGTGAATTGTTTGTGTCTCAAGGCAAGTATGCCCGGGAGATACTGGAGAAGTTTCACATGCAAGGTTGTAAGCCTAACGACACTCCTCTTCCAGGAAATTGGAAGAAAGAGGATGCTACATCGGCAGAGGTAGTGGATACCACTTTTTATCGACATTTGGTGGGTTCGCTCATGTATTTAGTCAATACAAGACTGGACATATGCTATGCTGTGAACCAGCTTTCACAAGTGATGGTTAAGCCTACCAAGCTCTTTTGGAAGGTAGGCAAGCATGTCCTGAGATATCTCAGGGGCACATATGAGTATGGTTTATGGTATAGACAGACGGATGAGGTGAAGTTGCATGGCTTCACGGATGCAGATTGGGCAGGAAGCCCAACAGACAGAAAGAGCACATCAGGAGGGATTTTCAGTATTGGATCTATGACAGTTTCTTGGTACAACATGAAACAAAGATCTGTGGCACTCAGTTCAAAGGAAGTAGAATACATTGTAGCAATTTTAGCTGCATGTGAGGCTATCTGGATGAGGAAGATTCTGGTTGGTTTGTTCGGTTCACATTTAGATCCCATAGTGATTCATTGTGATAATCAAAGTTGCATTAAACTCTCAGTTAATCTTGTGTTTCATGATAAATCTAAAGATATTGATATCCTGTATCATCATATCAGAGATTGTGTGCAGTGGAAGATCATGTTGCTTCAGTACATTCCTACGGAGGATCAAGATGAAGATATTCTGACGAAGGCGCTCACCAGGAGCAAATTTGAATACCATAGAGGTAGGATCAGGGTGAAGGATAATCCCTATCTTATTGAGAGGGAGTTTTGAGATTCAACAAGATGATGAGCTTATTGAAAAGATTCGCCTTCACTAAGTGGGCCCGCAAGCTATTTTTTTCGCAAGTCTATTTTTAGACTATGTCTATTTTTAGACATGATGATCATATTTCAGAAGTTGCAGGATGCTATTTGTGGATGGTTGATCAAGTTGGAAAAATAGATGAAATTCTATTTTTAGAATATTGGGCGAAATCTATTTATAGATCGTTAATCTAAAAATAGATGCATGTCGATTATTATTAGCTCTTAATAATAATCAGACTCTAAACAACAAGTTATTCTCTTGGAGCACTTCAGTTCAGTGCATAGATGTGGCACATCAACTGACAGAAGGAATTACACAATTCCTAAGGATTTACTGGAGCTAATGCATCAAGGACGCAGTTAGAACTCAAGTGGCAGAGTTATGACACAGTTGGAAGAATTAGCTATGGATTTGTATTCAATTTAACTCAGTTAGACTCAATTGAGCTAGTTGTATCTAGTCTAACTGATTGATACACTAGTGAGAGTGGAGTGAATTAATTAGTTGATTAATTCAAAAATAATAACTCATTAATCAACTGAACAATACAGCAGTTAAGTACAGTGCATGGCAGTTTCAGTGGAGACCAGTGGAGAGATAGGTGAAAGGGAAAGATAGACTATTTGTTGTGACTATAGTGATGCATTGATTGCATCACACACACAGTGGAGATGCCAATGAGGATTGCGCAGTCAAGAATGGATTAATTTGAATTCATTAAGAGTTATTCTTCATCAGAGATTGCACAATGGAGGTAGGCTAGTAGGTGGCAAATATCGGTGCATGGATTTGCAAGATTGGTCCTGATTAGTGTATGACGATTGTACTGTACTGAGAGCTTGTGATAAGCTTTGTATGTTTGTATGAGATTTTCATATGATCTCCATGTTACATAATATATAGTTGGGGTTTTCAACCTCAATATTTCCCAGTTAAAAATTGTGTTATGTTCGATTGATTATTTTTTTTTATGCTTCACATGTGTGTGCAATTAATTTTTCCGCAAAAGATTAACCAGTGGAATAGATTCAGTATCTTGCATAAAGTTAAATAGTGTGATATCAGGTGGATCTAGGACATATGCATGCTTATTGCATATAATTTCTACATAGACTCGCTAGGATGAGCGCGCCTTCATCTACTAGGTGTATATTTTGGTGGTAACAGTGGTTTATTCGCTATCCTATGTGAACGATGGGGAAAGGGTTGATATTCTTCCATGATTGCTGATTGATTTTATAAAAAAAAAAAAATAGAAAGGGAGTAATTCTAGGAAAAAGGTTTACCAAGAAATTGTGAACTACAATATACCACCCCAATAAACCAAGGACTTATGTACATGTAGGAAATCTCCTCGAATGATGTGTTCGGTGTATCACAGGTACAAGGCGACCGACTCGATTACCTATGGATGGTAAGAAACCTAAAGTTTTCCACCCAAATATATGTGAATGTACATGGAGTGCCAATCAATATTAGTGTTTTATAATGCGAAACTACACAGTGAGAGCATCCCCTTATATGTTTTGTACTATAACACTACCCAATATACCCGAAAGTACATGGACGAGCTCTGATATACTTACGTACTCGGAATGAGGTATCACACTCAGAACGTATCGTAGACAATTAGTGATAGATGTTATGTTTAACGATGTCGGAGCACGTCTTCTAGCCTAGACCTCTAAATGTTATCATCAATGTTACAATGATTCCTTAGATAAATTTAGATAAAATTTATCTTGATATTTCTTATCAATTTCTCTTTTAGGTTCACTGCGAAATGTATTGAACATTCCTAGAATGCAATTAGAATGATAAGAATTCATTTTGAATTGATTTTTGACAATGAAAAACTAGCTACAAGGGATAGAGAAATCATATTGTACACAATCAAGAACGATCACATCTAAATGAAATTTGCCTAAACTATTCATAAGCAGCACTCACAATCCCTATATGAAAATGCATGTTTTTATTTTCAATTTATTTTAAGTTTAGATGAGCTAAAAGGAAACTAATGCACAAATAATCACTCAAAACTTTCAAGAGAAAAGAAGGCTGAAACAACAATTCCTCTTTCTGAAAATAATGAATTGATCAAATGTAAAATTTAATGTTGGAACTATTCGACAATGACAAAGAAAAAAAAATAAACATTGATCAAATAAATCCAAAGTGAGGCAAGAAGAGTAGAGGAAAACTGGTCTCTAGAGGCAATCAATCACTCAAAACTTCAGCAAGCAATACACTGACATGAATTGGAAAAAGACAAAATATGATAGATTCTGGTTGGTCATAGGGGCAACACACCCCTAAGTGGGAGATAGTTCATTATAGAGAACTTTCCCTAAGCCAACAGTGCTATGCAGAGCACTGTGTCAAGACCAACAGTGCATTGGTGCTAGAGGACTCTCTAAAAAAGAAATCAAACACACTTATTTTGCTACGACACATTCAAATGACTGAAAATAAGCATTTAAAGTCTACTAAATGTTGATGGACAAGGACAAAACCACCAAGGACGATCCATCAATCCCCAGTATGGTTGCCAATTTTTTTTTACATAAATACAAAAAAACGGATAAGTATGCTTTCCCTAAGTGTGGTGGTGCACTTAGAACAACATAAAGAAATATATCTAACCTTTTACTTAAAATGAGTAGATAAAGGGAGGAAAACCTACTTGTAATCTGTTCACTTTTCCTCGCCTTCCTCTGTCGCTTTCATCGCTCTCAATCCAACTTAACTCGCTTGATTGATACATGCAATGGAAAATAAAAGACAAAAAACAACATAAAGGCAATACGATCTATTCAAATTAAACAAATTGAATCGATTAAATTCATAAATAAACTTATAACATAATTTACACGTGCATTAGGAAAGGAACAAATGTCTTTATTATGAAGTAGAAGGAAGAGTACAACTAGTTGATTTATTCATTGTCACTCATCCAACTTGAGTCCCATCCTCATCACATCCAACATCAACAATCCAGTAGCATCACAGTGCAAGCACAATACCTCCAAGAGTTGTGATCTCACCAGCATAACTCTACTTAACACAAATTCTTTCTCCCTTGTGCATTATGATCAGTTCTCTATTTATAAGTAGATGAAGGTAGTTTGACATAAATGAATCATTGAATGGCTTTCCTAAAAATGGATGAAGAGTTTTCCTTGTTCATGGGAATAGGAGGATAAGAGGTTTAATGGCTTCATGGGTTCCATATTCAAAGCTATCAGATGAGGTGAAAGATGGAACAACTTCTAGAAGTCACTAGAGGTTGGGAATATTCTCGGAATCCAATGAAAAATTCACTCCCAGTCGAAAAACGCACTCTAAAGTGGGCCTAGATCCTCTGCAACGCAACATTTCATGGGAGTAGATGCTCTGCAAAGTAGTTACATCTGTCTAGGGGTGTGTTGATGGCTCAATGGGGCACTTCAACTGGCATCTAAGCAGTGAAAATTTCATGAAGTAAAACTACCAATGGAATGACTTGTTTAGGGAATTTAGCAACTAATTTAGAGTATGATAGACCCTAATAGATATTGATCTATGTTTTGGGATGATTCCCAAATTTACCTATAACACAAGTTTTCATGTGATGTGGAGTTACACTTTTCTTCTAATTTAATTAAAGCAAAAATTAAATTAGAATCTTTCTTGTTTCCATTTTCAACAATATGAATATATTTTTAAAAACTATTATCAAAATGATAGATATTAATAGGTATTTCAAAATTTTGACTTTGTATTGTTTTATCTAGAGTGAACTCTGCACACATACATTCATTTTCATTATACAAGTCCATTATAAATGCCTTAAGACCCATCAATGATACATAAATCCTTGTATTAGTCACTTTTCCAATCTAATGTTCTCTTTAGAAAGTATCTAGAAATTTTCAAGCATGATTTTTATTCTCAAAACCCTCCAATATCATCAATGCATGTATCTACCATATCCATGTCAAATTTCAATGCATATGAGAAAAAATTGCAAAAATTTCAATGTTGGCCCCATTCACCGATAGTGGTGCAAGGTTAATTAATAAGATCATATAAATTTCCGCCAATAACCAGTTTCTTGTGGTTTCAAGAATAATATAATTGTGTCTACTAAACAAGGCCAACCATGTGAAGGTGAAATCTCAATGGCCCCTCTCCCCTTACATCACTCTAAAAATTCTTAACACCCAATTTATATAGTATAACTATTTGAAAGAAACATAGTAAGAATCAATCATATATAGAAATTAATAAGAAAGAAATATTTAAGTTAAGTGAAAGAGAACACATGTAAAACTGAAAACATATAAGCGCATACCTCATACATAAAAAATATTTGATAACATTAATCTTCTTCTTCATCCATCATATCAACATTTATTTCATCTAGTTCAAAAATGATGTTGAAATGATAAAAAAATTCAACATCATCATCAATGTCATCATTTCCAATAATCATATCATCATCCTTATTATCACGAAAAACACCTCCTATAGTTGGTTCAACTTCTTCAAGATCTTCATTTGATAGTATATCATCAATATCATCTTCATCAAGAACATTGTCTCGAACCTCTCCTTGGACTTCTTTGACATCTTTGTGATTTGAAATAAAATCGTCAACTAACTGCTACTCTAAAATATCATCCTCTTGAACATTATCATATTCTTATAATACATGATACTCTATTGATCTTCCTCTTGTATCATATCTAACAACATATGAACAACCTGCTCTACCTAGAACCTCTGACTAAAAGACTTGTTCACATTGGATTGGAAGAACATAGTGATCTGATCTTTGCTCAAATGACCTTGTATTAACCATGGTAAATCCATTAGCATTCTGAATAAAAGCTCTATCAGGATCATGTTCATTCATTTTTAGCCTATACCATTTCACATTGAATAAAACCAATTTGAAGGAATCAAATTTGCACTCAAGTATGTCATCCAAATACCCATAGTATTGATTTTCAAAGAATTGTGGATGTGTGCCACTTCTAGAGGAAAAATTAGTGACCTGGAAGACTGAAGTTATCCCACAATAAAAAAATTTCCTCTTTTCATCCACTTTTCTCATGTGAAACATATGACATTTTGTACCACATAGCCTTGTGGTATTTCAACTGCAATATGTGAAGCACATAAAAAGGGCATTGCCAATTAATAAACATATTCATATATATATAACTTGGAAATAATATAAAAGAAATACACCTACATTCACATTAACAATATATTTATAAAATAAATTAATAAAATATTCCAGACCAATGAAAATACATGCTTTCCTATTTATCTTTCAAACCATTTGCTAAATCAATTTCTCTCTATGTAATATTGGCAAATGGGGCATGACAAGCTTCTTTAGTCCATGCAAACACTCATTGCCATGATAACGTACCATGAGATTGTTCACATCTTTCAATCCATGGATTTATCCAATCAATTTTTTTATCAATGTATAAATGTAATGCATCCCACTCTCGACCAACTGTATCAAAAAATCATAATTCAGCAATAAGTATTAACTATAATGGTCAATATTAATAATTGATGAAAGAATAAAAGGTAATAAATATGATATACACAAAAATTAAAATTTATATGTGTGTGTGTGTGTGTGTGTGTGTGTGTGACTTATAAATATTTACATAAAATATTTAATTACATTTCACTTTCGTTGCTCTACCTTAGCCCAACAAGTGATCCCCTTCAATTTTTTTGATGGATTTCAAATCCAAAATGAAATCCACACACATATTTTCTGCTAATACAAGAATACACTAAGTAATTTACACCATGGATTGATATTTCATATATCCCTCCATCATAGAACCCTTGGGACATGCTCTTTTTTCTAATAAAAATATTCAATGATTTCAAGTGCTCCACCATCCACATTAACCTTGTGTGTACAGGTCCACACAATTAAATCTCTTCAACTTGGTATATGAAGTAATTTTCTTGTGCATTGAAAATTTTCGGAGGTAGATACTTTTTCATTTCACACATTAACCAAAAAATTTCTCTCTTCCAATTTTTATATCATACTTAGGTATTTGTTTCAATGAAAACCATATATAGATGATGCGATAAAATAAGTACATGTTCCAACAAAACATAATGTATTAAATTAAAAGTAAAACATGTCATTAAGTTGATCAACAACTAATTGAAAAAAAAATGGGCATATAAATCGCTACTAAACCTCGTGTATTTTCCAAGATCATAAATAACTTTTTTGACGTTGTTGTCGAAGTCATCTCGGAGAGATAGAGGTAGAACATACTGTAACAATAAAAATGAATCATTATTTGTTTAATCTAAAGTAGAAAAAAAAAACCATAAATATATATATATATATATATATATATATATAGAAATATATTGATACCAAAATAATTACCTTAGTGAAGGTGTGCTAATTGTGTGTTTTTACCCCATCAAATTGACCTTTCTTTGTTAAGATATTATTTTTGTTTGAAGAAAATTATGTGGGAAATTTAATTCTTTGAATGATTTCTTTTAGATAATCACTTTACTTCTCTGTTACTAACCATGGACGGTTATGTGTATGTGTCTTTGGTGCACGAATGTACCAAATCACACCTACTTAAGAGGAGTGGTTTTTTCCTCTTAAGTTCTTGGTCACAGGCAGAAAATCAAGGGAGTCAAGCAAATTAGTGAACATGCTAAGAAATAAACATACTAAATAGTGAAATAGCATGTATATTCAAAAAGAAAAACTAAACTAAAACACATAATACTAAAGCTCTAAATAGAGTCAAACAACTTCAATAATCCAAATGGTGGCGCTTACGTCCCCTCTTATTGAGTGCTACTGGGAATAAAGGATGAAACGTTTACCCACTTTCCAAGGGGCCTTAAGAACTAGGGAGTTCTAAGACCCATTGAAAGGATGTCTTTACTTTCGAGGTACCTTGCTGCAAAGTCCCTCTCTCTACTCCAAAGGAATGGAGTGGTTGGATGGCCAACAACTAAGTCCCCTCTATCTCTGCTCTGGATCACACACTTCTGGATTGCTTGGGGAAATTCTAGCGAGCATAACAATGTGTTCTCATATTTTTCATCTCCTGGTGGCCTTTTATAGGAGAATTCAAACTCTCCTTCCCTCTCTTGGTACATTGATGGATGGTGACCCTAGAGAGGAGGGTGACTCCATTGTGTGCCATATTACTCCATTGTGTGCTCCCTTGATATCCTAAGGAGGCTTGGGCGACTGTCCTTACGCGACCTCAAGTGTGGGATCAATCTCCTAGATTGTGCCTTGTGGTCTCAGAAAGTGACTTTCGCCACTCTCAGGTCCACGCAGATTTTTGAGGAAAAGTCGCACAAAGGTGCATTTTACTGGTTCCTTCAGTGTGCAATTTGATTTTCCTTCTAGACTTTAGAGATTTTTAAATACTTCAGATTCTCTAATGTGCCTCGACCCTGTAAATCCTTCTCCCTGAAATTTAATAATGTCATATTTTCTTGTATGATTTTCCAGTGATAACAGTTCCCCCTAATGTGTGAGGTCTAGGAAGAACTGTATAGCCGAAACACATTATATTTTATTTTCTGTGTAGTGTGTGGAGAGAGAGAGAGAGACCTGTGTGTAGCACGAATTTGGAGACACCTTCTACCGAGTCGAAGAGCGACCATGTCCTATGGGAACCCTGCAAGCAATGGTATAATACACTAAATACAATTTTTTTAGGAGGCGGGCATGTCCCATGCTCATGATGCTTTGGCTAGCTAAACAAATCTATTTGATAGATACTGATTTTATCAGTGTCACTAGTATGGTAGTGATCTGTTGGGCGATGATGAAGATTATTGACGCCCTCAGTGGCATTTTTTATTTGAAAATTGGTGGAATGTGGTACCCACATGCGTAAGCTTGGCATGGCATATAAATGCGCATTATATGCATGTGTGTCTGACTGGGCACTTCCCATGTAAGAATCGCTGAAAGAGATGCTTATAAAGGCACGGGTTTTCGATGAATTTGATCAAAGTGGAATGGTTGTAAGGTATGATACCATATTGACATGAAAGCTTGTGTTGTAGTCAAATTTCAGTAGGATCAATGAAATCTGTGGGCAATGATGCCTCCCACAGTGCCACTCGACGATGCCCCTTTTGTGGAGAGGGGTGATCCAAGGTACCTCTTCCTTTTTTAAAATAGGCGTTGATGTCGACAAAAAGGAAGCCTCAACCAAACGAGAGAGTCACTGATACAAGGGATCAGGATCCTAGATGTGATATGTTTAACATAGGCATGATGGCGAGGGTTGACTGAAAATTAATGACGGAGATTCAGTGGCCCAAGGTCAGAGTATAAAAAGAAGCTTGGCAGCACTCATAACTATTTCTAATGTGGAAATCCCTGGAGTTGGTAGGGTGTCCAGGGTGGGTATATATTGGTTATGAATTTCATGGTGGCTTATATGTGAAGGGTGTGATACTCCGACCAAGGGTGACCAGGGACTGCTGCCATGGGAGAAAAAATGGATGGGTGAATGGGAGACATATTGCACCATTTGCGGTCTTTGTAAACTTACCAAAAGAATGAAATAATGGGGTTATGTTTATACAAAACACGGAGACGGGTGCCCAAAAACATGAAAGTGTTCACTCACTGATGATGTGAGGAAGGTTTTTATTGAGGGTGGGGGCCCCATTGGCTGGTCTCATGTGTGGGGTTGATGAAGCAGATGGAAAATGTCATAGATGAGCTATGTTGATGGAGGTATGGTAGGCCAAATGCTTCTTCTTGCAAAACCTGGTAGTATGGGAAAGGGGTTTTATTCTCGATATGGTAAAACTTGACCTGATGCATGGCGGGTTAATAGGCATGAGGTGCTTCCCAGAATAAAGTGGTATGGCCATGGCATCATTATTTTTGTGATATATGGTCTAATTTGGGTGATGGGCGCCATGGAGGGGAGGCTCTACCGACCAACGAGGATTTTTATCATTTTTAGTGTGGGGTGATGATAAACATGGTCGGATGCTTGGAACCTATGGTTTATTTCTTATGGAGAAATTATGTCAGGATATGCATAGTCTTTTTGGGACTCTATCATGTTGAGGGTAGAATGATATCTACTCTAGAAATTTCAGTGGATGGAGCAACGGATGGTTTGCACGACACATGCAAAAAATACCCCAAGTGAAAGCATCTTCTTCATTCAAATATTATTGAAAGACATGTGTTAAAAAATAACATGAGAGAGGGCATACTTTTTGGCACTGAAAATTTATTTTTTCAGAGGTACGAATATGAGGCGTCGCTCTTGGGCATTATGGAGTGTTGATCACACTTTTAGATATTACTTCTTCCTAGGTGACCTTGGGCCAAAGAATTTATCAAACCGTCTACAATAATCGACACGCATGGTAACTCAAGAGGATGAGGCAACCAGGTTGCCCTATCCCTGGTAGGTGTATGGTGGCTTGGGGGGAGGAGGGAAAAATGATTGTCTTTCTGGCGACTGCTCTTCCCCTTGTAGGTATAATATGGCCTAAGGTTCTTCCCCATTTGTCTGTATGGGAGAATCCTCTTGATAAGATTGTTGAATGGCATGTAAGGCATCCCTATATTGTAGGTTCTCTAGAAAATGATGGGTATAGTTTCCATAATTGTTACAGATAGCGCATGCGTGATTTGTATGCAATGCCTTGCCTTAACTCTTGGTGGAAAGTTCCTTTTTACGGGAACTTGGTGTCACGATGTCTACCACGGAGCTAAGGAGTAGTTTTAATTCATCCAGCTCTGGGAAGATGTGGGTAGGGTGGCCTACTATGTCACATATGGAGAAGTGTGGTAATTCTCGTGGCGTGGTGGGATTATCTACCTTCTTTTCTCTTCTATTGGTTTTCTTGGTCGTAACCATTGGCCTTGCAATGGAAATTTCCTTCGAAGGTATGTTTGCGATAGTCTCCTAAACAATTGGGGCCTGCTCAGGATTAAGGGGGATTAACCCTATAGAGGTGATGTGTGCGACTCCCATTGTGGTAGGTGGGACTAGGTACCAAACTAGTATTGAAAATGATAAGTTTGGTAGCACCACTGTCTCCATGACTTGATACGACACAAAACCAGCTGGGGGGAAGAGGAAAGGAGTTTGGGAGGCGGCGTAGGCTAGAGAGGTTGTCGTTTCTGAGGACTCGGTGTCATTACTGCTCATCTCCATGTCTTAATTGGCTTCAGTGCTTCATGGGGACATCATGCACACTGAAGCCCCTGTGACATCAGGTGATGAATCAGGTATGGCAGGGGGGTCTCCTAGGAATGACCCTAGGATGGACAACGGTTTGAACTAGCCAAGGTCATATTCCTGGTACCGTGTAAGCATCTCGAAAGATGTGTCTACATAGTGTATAATGACATCTGTATTTGTTAGGGGTTTTTTTTCACTGTGTGTCAATTGGTCGAAAATAACGATGTGGTCCTCCTGGGGGGAAATCATCATTCAAAAGATGGAGGAGGCTATGGCAGACATGGTGTACATATAACTCCGGCCAAGGAGTATATTGTAATCTAGTTGAGCATCCAAAATTTCTATGTCTATAAGGACCATCTTGCCAGCTAAGCAGACTGGAATGTTTTGGTAGAGGCCAACAGGAGTTGAAGGGCATCCATCATATGCTCTAAGCATGATGTCTGATGGCTTTAGTTCGGGAGACCTTAAATTCTTCCAGACGTTCTTTGAAATGATGCATGTGGGCACCCTCATCAATGATACATTTGTGAATGGTGATGTTTTGAACTGACACGGGTATCTAATAGGTGGCTATCGAGGGGAGCATAGGTGTGGCTTTATTCAAATCAAAATTTGTTAGGCGCAAATCAGCAAGGTTGATGGCACCTAATGCAGAAAGTAAGGCTTTCCTTTGCTTTGGGCATGATTGTAATATCTCCAAAGCTGACATAGCACTAGGAGATTGGGCTAGATCATCCACAATGCTATAGTTATGGGTCACTTTGGAATGGTTTCCTATCCACCTAGTTGGTCCCTTAGCCATTTTTGGAAAAGTTTCAATAGGCATATTTGATATGGTCAAAGGTTTTCTTGGTGCACTTGTACTGGCCCCTGACATATTGGTGTCTAGTGGGGTATCGTAATTTTGGTTCTGTGCCTAAAAAAACATTTATTTTCCAGTCATGTACATTTCATGGTTTTTCTTTCCAGAATCGTCGGGATTTTTTAGATGTTAATGAGTGATAACTATCCCTTGATGGGGGAAATACTCCTGCATCACTGATGTTTGCTCTGAGGATCCCCCTTGCCCATGGTTACCCTGCATCTTCTTCAGCTCAGGGGTGTTAGGACAGTGGTGAGTGTAATGGTCGTACTTACCACATATTGAACAAGAGTGGTTTGTCTAAATATTTTCCCTCTTGATCTACCTTTGGGGGTTGCTTGGTTCCAGGTTTTGATTTTGGTTGGGGTTGCCTCCAGCCTGATATCGTGGAGGGCATTGTTTATTATTGCCCCCCTGTCTAGGATTTCCTTTAGGATTTTTTTTTCCTTTTTTATTAGCCACGTTAGAAGGATAATTTAGATTCTCCTAATTGTATTGCTAGTGTAGTTGGATTTGGGAAGGTTGCACAAAGTTCACCTGTGCATTATTCTACATGGGTGGGTTTTGTGCTGGGGATTGGGCATATTGCGGTCCTTTTCCCTAGTTTATGAATGGTTTTTGGGGGGGAGCTCTTTCTTCAGCATGTATAACTGCGTGCTAGGTCCCCTAAGTCAGAGGATATGGTCTTCCCTGCTGATGTTGGTGCGATGACACCCTATTGGTCAAATTTTGTAGAGGCACAGGATGACTTTGGTAGCCAAGTTGCGGTATGTTCTAAGTAGAATCATATGCGTAACTAGGGTATGGAACATTGCTGCTTAGGTGATTTTAGGTCAATGACCCAATCAAACTTTCTGCGATGTTCGACGCACCTGGAAATTCTTTGTAAGTTTGTAGGCGCAGGGCGTTAGGCAGGATATTGTAAATATATCCTGACTGCGTATAGATCAGCTTGAGATGTTGGGCCTTAATGATGACATCCTCTTTGGATATGGGATTTTTTTGCACCACATCCTTTGAAATCTCTACGGTGAGAGTTTTCAGGAAGAGGTATAATAGAACTCGATCGTCGATCTTGGCTTTGCACAAACTACGATGTCACCGCCATTCGTGGAGATGGTCCGAGATATGGATGGTAGGCGTTTGCCTAAAGTGGGTCAGTAATTCCATTCCAAAATTGTGGTGGATGGGTAACTGAAAATAGGCTAGGAACACAATAGTGAGCGAACTAAAGGTTCCATGTGTAGCAGAGGGCTCCTCCACATACCATTTCGCGGCTATTCCGGTTAGGGTGCATTGAAGTAGTCTTAGTAAAATAGTATCGTCAACGATGTTGTTCGACGAACACCATAGGTGGAAAGTCATAACATTATTTTCGGGGTCTTCCACTTGCTTCCCTTCGAACTTTGGAATGTCCAAAGGGAGCTTCGTGGGTATGGGAGGCCATGTAGGGTTGTGTGCAATGGGGTTGTTTATCAACTTGATTAAATCTGGTAGATTTAACAAAGCTAAGAAAGGTGACTGCGAGTTTGTGGCCATTGTAACTTCTGAAAACAAAATGTTGTGGTTAGGAATAGGGTTTGTCTACGATGTACCCTACTATGAGTTCACCTGGCTTCCCGAATGGGTATCACTCCTTTGTCCCCTAGGGATTGTGGGAGGAGTGGTATGCGGTGACCCTTTGAGGGTGTTCACCGATGTGGCATTGGGTGACCGACAAGGGTTCCCAAATAATGATTCCCCAATAAAGGATGAACCAATAAGGGTGGAAGTGTTACGTCTTTGATGCCTAAATAGTGAAAGACCTGGAACCCCTCCTGGTAATGGGGGGAGGTGCAAAAGACATCTAGATCGATGATGTCCCATTGGGTCTGTTCTGGCGTCGACTAGGTATGGATTTGGAAATATTTGAGAGGAAATAGATTACAATCAAAGAAAAAATCCGATCACATACATAAAACAAAGTGAAAATAAAAGATAAATTTTCCCTCTAGATTAGTCCTATGTGACCATCCAATAAAAAAATATGGTTTTTTGTTGTTTTGTGTATGATACTCAAATCCTAGAAGACCTAGTCGTCCTCACATGCTCAAATGTAATTGGGCCTTAAGAAGATATCTTGCGAATGTTGGCACAACATCCCGAAAGAATTGGCAATGCCCCCTATCAACTAAAGAAAATCAACCAAGGTAAGGGTAGAGGATCTAGTGTTGCCTGCACCGTAACCCATAGGGAAGGATTCCCTAGTTTTGGCCACTAAGTACCATTGTCCCACGTGAGCGTTCGAGTCTTGAGCTTCTTGGTAATTCATCTACCAGTACTAAGTATTAGACGGGTCAGGTAGCCCCGAATAATATTGCATGCACTAGGCCTAAGCTTAACCTTCTCTGAATTGGGTCTCTGTTGCGCTCGGATTTTCATTGTCATGGGTAGATATACAGATTTGAAAGTTCCATAAACATTCAACTTCTATGTTTCAAGATGTATACTGACCAAGGTGGCTTAATGGATGCCTACCCCCTTGGTCCTAACTTAAAATATAAATTCTCTTGTGGTCCCTGTGGGGAGAGTTTAGTGAGTTTAGTTAAGTCAGTTTTAGGTGGCTTTAATTTAATTAGGGTGTCAATTGTGTGATCAAGTGGATATGTGGTGATCCTTTTCAAAATCCCTATTTAAACTAGGTTTGGTTGTTCCTTGCTCAAAAGAAAAACATGTGTGGATGTGGGCCGCTTACGATGCTTCCTAGTTAATCTAAATGATCAACTATAGGGAGATGGTGAATTATCAGCAGAGAGTGTTCATATGCTTGCCTAGGATCACCCAAGGGAGTAATGGTAGAAGTGATTACTTGCTCTCTAAGGATAATTTTAACCTGGTCCCAAATCCTAGTGCCAAAAAATTGAACTAAAACTAATGACTTTTAAACTAGGAAAATGAAAAATATTTAGCTAGGCATGCTTGAACTGGGGAAACTTACTTTGGCTAATTATCTAAGTGTTTTTTGGTGCCTAAATTCACAAAAATTAAACTATTTCAGAATGAAAATTAATTTCCCCCCTACTTAAACTATGTGTTAACTTTGCAGAAATAAACTTGAAATTTAAAACTAACGTCTAAACTACTGAAACAAAGCTAAGAGTGAGATTTAACAAGTCATGGGACACCTGAAACAGTGCTGGAAGATTTCTTATGGGCTGCCAGTCACTTTACAAGCAAGAAATAAATGGAAATAGTAGCAAATTTGTGCTTCTGGTTTCTGCGTGCAAAAAGCCAAGACAAGCGCGAAGGCTGCACACAGGTCACTACTCAACGCGTGTGGTTGGGCGCGTCTGTCTATGAAAAAGCCTCATTGTTTTCTTGCAAATAAATTTTGGGAGCTCTTCAACTTCAACCTCTCACTGAGGATGAATCAAGCAGTGAAGGAGAGAAAGGGGGCAGTTTCAGCCCAACTCCTTAACAAAGAAATAAGTCTCTAAAAAAAGGCACAACCACATAAAATTGGAAATAAAAGTAGTGGATTTGTCAATCCTATGTATGTGTGTTTGGCACACGAATGTACCAAATCACACCGGCTTAAGAGGAGAATTTTTTTCCTCTTAAGTTCTTGGTCACATGCAGAAAATCAAGGGAGTCAAGCAAGTTAGTGAAAATTCTAAGAAATAAACATACTAAATAGTTAAATATGCATATTCAAAAAGAGAAACTAAAATAAAACACATAATACAAAATCTCTAAATAGATTCAAACAAATTCAATAATTGAAATGGCGGCACTTACGTCCCCTCTTATCAAGTGCTAGAAGGAATAAAGTATGAAATGTTTACCCACTTGCCAAGGGGCCCTTAGAACTAGGGAGTTATAAGACCCGATGCAAGGATGTCTTTACTTCCGGGCTACCTTGGCACAAAGTCCCTCTCTCTACTCCGAAGGACTGGAGTTTTTGGATGGCCAACAACTAATTCCCCTCTATCTCTACTCTGGATTACACACTACTGGATTTCTTGAGGAAATTATGGCCAGCACAACAATGTGTTCTCATATTGTTCATCTCGTGGTGGCCCTTTATACAAGAATTCAAACTCTACTTCCCTCTCTTGGTACATTGATGGATGGTGACCCAAGAGAGGAGGGGGATTCCATTGTGTGCCACATTATTCCATTGTGTGCTCCCTTTAGGTCCTAAGGAGGCTTGGGCGGATCTCCTTAGGCGGCCTCAAGTGTGGGATCAATGTCCTGGAGTGTGCCTTGTGGTCCCGAAAAGTGACTTCTGCCACTCTTAGGTCCGCGCAAATTTTTGAGGAAAAGTCGCACAAAGACATGCTTATCGAAGAAAAGTGCGTGCAAAGGTGCATTTTGCTGGTTCCTTTAGTGCGAAATTTTATTTTCCTTCTAGATTTTAGAGATTTTTAAATACTTCATATTCTCTTATGTGCCTCACCCCTGTAAATCCTTCTTCCTGACATTTAATAATGTCATCTTTTCTTGTCCAATTTTCTAGTGATAACAGGTTATTTCTATCTCCATCACTATTTGATCATATCCCACTCTTCATTGCATGATTGGTTTCCACAATGTCATTACAAATTTTCTAGATTTTTTCTTCACCCCGCCTACCATCTATGTTCAACCATAAAAAAAATTCCACATTCTTCTCAATATGCATTATATCAATCAAATGAGTTATTCTTAGGTGGTCATAGTAGGGAAACTTCATGAATTGAGCGGGATAACTTTTCATCCCTTGTGGAAGCCCATGTCCTTCATGACAATTTATGTTGGATTCCCACTTCCATAGGTGAGGTGTCATTATTTGTGGTTTTAATATAGACTCTTATTTCCCATTGAAAATATTCTTTTTAGTAGCATGATACCTAAGGTTCTTAGAGAGGAATTTTCTATACTCATGAAACACCTCCTTTCCTAAACTTGTTGGAAAACGAAATTTCATCTTAGGACCACAAACTAGAAATGCAAATTTACCCTTAGTTTGAAGGCCTACAAGAGATGGATTAATGTAAATTATAAAAAAAAAAATATTATTTAAAATAAATGCATGATATGACCCAACTGAAATAATTATATGCTATTAAAGTGCAATGGAATGTTACATACCACAAAAATGTGTTAATCTAGGGGCATCATGAATTGCCTATACAAGTATGCCATGGAATTGAAATTTCCTCTCCAGTATTGGTTTACAAATGTCATACATAGTTATGTCGACCTATAACTTCATTAACTCATCGATAAGAGGTTCTATATATGCATTCATATATGTAACTTGTTACTTACCTAATTGTTTGAAATTACACATAATTACTACTATGATATATACATATAAGTTAATAAGTAAATATAACATATTGTGAAAAAAAAATGACAAATTAAAATATTACAATATTAAAAAAAATAATGTAAATGAATACCTATAACAATGATTGTCAACATAATGTGATCCATCTTTATTAACATCCAAGGAGGAAGGTTATTATTGATAACAAAATTTGGCCACACTAAGTAAATAGACCTGAGATCTCCAAATGGATTAACATCGTTAGCTGCCATTGAAAGCCTAACATTATGAGGTTAATCTTTTAAATGTGGAAATTTTTCCTCAATTTAAATAAATTCATAACCATCTACGGGCATTCGAAGAAAACCATTTTCACTTCTCTTCTGTGCCTAGTAAGCCATAAATTGTTCTATGTTTTCACACGTGAATAATATCTGCAAACATGGAATTATGGGAATATGATAAAGAACCTTTTGAGACACCTTTTTTGTTATTTTATCTGTTTTATATCTACTATTATTACATTTTACACAATTTTTTCTCGATGCATGTTATCCATAATATATAATATGATCATTAGGACATGCATCTATAGCTTGATACTTCATTCCAATTTCTTTTATAAAAACACATAAAACTTGGTATGTGCGAGATAACTGATTTGATAATGGTAAGAAAAATTCACCTAAAAATATAGTAAACATAAAAAAATCACTACTTAGTGTAAACAGTATTAATCATAAATATTGCAATCTTATTTTATGCATTAATTAACACTAGAAAAAAAAGGAAAAAAAATCAACATTTCATTTGACGAAACATATTACATTATACCTTAAGATTTGTGTCATACAAGTGTTTGACAAACCATTCAAAACCTTTAAGTTCACCAATAGTAATGTAGCATAGGTAATATTTTCTCTTGAGACTTCATAAAGTTATTTCATTGGCTTCTCTAGCACAGTTTCATCATAAAAAAAAAAACATAGTTTTTCTCATTTCCAGGAACATATTTGATCAATTGCTTTTTGCCATCATCTAGAACTATGTTATTAATACCATATTCTTGCATAGGATCATTTTCTTGAGATTTAATATCCTCTCCATATTCCTCAATGTAACACACTCTGTCACATTTACCCACTTTAACTAGCTTGTTGTTGTAAACATGAGCTTATGGCTACTATGACATGACCCAAAATCCTAAGTACAGTCCTTCCTCAAGAGTTACAGGACACCCAAGAGCTAGAAAACCACTCAAAGTTCCTAAACCCTAAGTTGGATTGTTTTTTTAGGGACCTAGGCACACAACCAGATGCATGATAAGGCCCACATATGGTTATAGGCCTCCAACCACATGCATAAGCCTACAAGGGTATGGTAATAGCTAAAACAATTCCAGTTCACAGGGTCTAGTCCCATATTTTGAGCTGCCATTTCAGGCTAGCCTCTAAACCACTGGCCAAAACTCAATGAGACTTTGCATAATGATAAATAACATCATGAAAAATGCATTCATACAAAAAAAATTCAAGTACTTGACCTAACCAGGCCTACCCATGATAGTAATTTTGTCAAAAATATGGTGAACATGTAATCTATAGGTCATGAATGCATATTTGAACATAAGGGTCTAATACTTATTTGAGAATCACAAAGAAGGTTTAATTCCCTCTCATAATAGCTACATTAACATTTTTTAGCTCATGCATTCATTAACCATTCATCCACTAACCAAAACATATCAAGAGCCATAGCTAGAACTTGTTATGAGACAATGCTTCCACCCATAATATAACCAGAATAATAACCATGATATAATAGCCATCAAAGCCGCATAATAAAAGTACAAGTACTCATAGAATACACTAGAAAAATAACTCTTATTAACATATACAAAAGCCAATAAAATTAGGGATCAGGAGATCATGTGTTTTTCTCAAAATTTAAAGTGCTCGAAATTGTACCGAACCTGAGTGACCGGAAAGGTCTCATCGTTGCGATTCTAGCACTACGAATGGTTTGAAAAACTGATGTCGTATGAGGAGGATATCACATTTTGTTCGTTTTTCTAAAAAAACAGATTTTCTATGACAGGGTGACTAGGATGCCCAGTCAGGATGCAGGTACAGTCAGCAGGTGGAATATACTAGGAATATTCCCTTTTCTAATAACAAATCAGATCTCGCCACGTGGCGAATCCAGGGCCGTTGGATGGAGTTGTACATTTTTTAAAGAGCACCATTGGATGGGTGACATGTGGAAAGCCTGGAGGCTACCATGTGTCCCTAGGATTTTAGTTTAAAATTTTGGTGGAGTCGGGGGGGGTTCAACCCCGCGACCTCTAGCGAGCGCATATGACCTTCCATCGTCTCCGCTATCCATTGGTTCTTAACCTATAGTGTTGCCACTTTAACTTAATATGTAAAGGTTTCATGGCTGAGAGGGGGGACTGCCACCAGTCCCAACTCGCTGGTGGCCCCAATGTTATTGGTCACATGACAATTAAAAACTGTAGCATTAAACCGTCAAACCGGCAGGTATTTAAACCATGACTCCAGTAGTGATCTTTGCGGTCACATGTCACACTGTGACATTAAAGTTTAATACGACATATTTCCTGTGACATAACCTTCAGTGGTATACAACATGGTTACATGCACATAATGAAGACTTTTATTGCGATGGTTTCAGAAAAGGTTAACAAAACTCCAACTCTGGGTTCCGCTCCAATGCGGAGTTTAATACAAACTTTAAATCACAGAGTTTAAGGTAGGGCGTCAGCTTGTGACCACCCCACCCTAACCATTTACATTTAAATCAAACGGTCTTTTCCAGCGAGATTCATGGAGGTGCCCTAAATTTTTGGGTTTAACGAAAATTAACTCTAGTTATGTACAGTTCTCCACTTTTAGTGGAGTTTTTTCTAGTTGATATTGGGAAAATTCTTTGGGAGGTCAATTTTTGACCAATTTTGGGGAAACAAGAGTCTACCTAGACTAATTGGAGCATTCTGGAGCCACTGGTGCAAATAAAATAGCCATTAGAGGCTTGTAAACACATGCACTTTCAATTTTTAGCATAATGACAAAGAGGGACATGTCATTGGGAGCTGGACCAGCAGATGTAGCCCAGGAGGGGTGAACTACTTCATCATGCCTGCCGTGTAAAAATTATGTGTGATGTTATTTATCTGTTATACACTATTTTACAGTGTTATTTAGGCTTTTTTTCATGCTTAAAACTCACAAATTCATCTATGTTTCATGGTTAAAAAACTCATTCCTTAAGCAAAAAAATGGAGACAAATTGTACATGTTTTTGTTATTGAAAGGACAATTAGCACAAAAAACTAATACACTCCTTTCAGATCAGTTTGGTATCATAGCTAGAGTTTATTCTTTGTTGTTTTAGTGTGCAAATATTTTTTAAACTGTTTTCAATGGTTTTCATACTTACTAGGCTCAAGCTTTAGAGAGGAGAAGGAAAATTGGTGGAAGCAAGAGGTTCTCAAAGTGAGCCACAACAAAGGAGGGAAATATTTCCACATTCTCCACCACCTATTTCACCTCCAAAAGAAGAATAATAAGTAATAAGCATGCCTCCAGAGGAAGAAGAAATACATGAAGAGGTGGATCCCAAAGAAGAAGAAAGAGTGTTCAAGAAATCATTCCGTGACATGACTGAAATGGTGAAAGTCCTTTATCAAGAAAAGAATGAAATAATAGAAGGAGAAGGATCCAAACTTCACAAGGAAGGTTAGGATCATCAGCAGGTCACAATGATAAAGATAAATCAAATAAGGGCAATGGAGGAAATGGAGGCAGTGGAAAGTCACCCTCCTCACCCTCATCATCATCATCCTCTACTTCATCTTTAGTACACCAGTCACACAAGTCAAATAAAACTGGTAAAATTCCTTTTCTAAAACTTGATGTTAAGTTTTAATTACCAATATTTAATGGTGAAGTCAATATAGAAAATCCTGATAATTGGATTAGGAAATTGGAGGTCTATTTGAGAATTCATAACCTTCATGATGATGATACTAAAATCCAACTAGCTTCATTGAGGATGGAAAGTGCAACAATTGTTTGGTGGGAAGGCAAGAAAAAGGAGGAGATGAAGAAGCATGGTAAGATTATTCTATCATGGACTAATTTCATTACTGCAATAAAACAACAGTTTCATCCATTAGCTCATATGCAGAAAGCCATAATAAACTGGGAAAATTTTAGACAATTGAAAGGACAAAATGTACAAGAATACACCCAAGAATTTAGGAGAAGAACTCTCTTATTAGGGGTATATTTTCAGAGCCAAGATATTTTTCTCAAGTACATAGGAGGCTTACATATCTACCTAAAACATACTATTCTCATGTTTAACCCTACAATTCTAGATGAAGTTTGTGTTCAGAACACACATTTAGAAGCTAGAGGAAAAAAAATTAGTAATGAGAGTAGGAAGAAATCTTTCAAGGGGAAAAACAAAGAGAAGACCTCAAAAGGTAAGGGAAAAAATAGTTCATCTCTCAAGAAAGAGGGAGAGAAATTGGTTTATAAACATTGTTCAAGAGAAGGCCATGAAGATAAAATTTGTTGGAAATTGCATCCTGAAAAGAGACCCAAGTATAAAAATAACAACGGAAAGCTGAAAACTACAACTACTACTCAACATGACTTAGGAGAGGATTCAGGTGATGAATCAAAAATTAAATCCATGGGATTGAATAACATGAAGGGGAAATAAATTGAAACATAATCCAGTACTAGTACATCAAACTGTCACATAGAAGCTCCAATTTAAGAAGAGAGAATTGAATTGCTTCATGTGAGGGTCATATACAAACATACCAAGATTGACACACTGTTTCATAGTGCATCACAAACAAACTTAATATCTGAATTCTTGGTCAAGAAACTTAATCTTGAGAACATTCCACATCCAAAACCATATCCACTTGGGTGGATTTGTAAGGATGCAAATTTACAAGTTTCAAAGAAGTGCATATTGCGCTTTGCAATAACTGCACATTTTGTTGACACAGTTGAATTAGATGTGGTTCCGATTGATATTACAGGTATTGTGTTGGGCAGTCCTTACTTGTATGACATGAAAGTGATCTTCCATATCCATGATAAAAAATACCATTTATTCAAATATGGCAAGGATTTCATTGTTAGAGCACATCGCAAGAAGACAAATATTGCAATGGTAAATGTTGGACAGGTAAAGAGGTTGGTGAATTCAAATAAGGATTTTGTTCTTCTAATGATTAAGCATAAAGCTAATGTTAATCATGAATCATTTGAGTATTTTGATCCTAAGTTGAAATTAGATTTATATGATGTAGTTGATGCACATCATGAGATGTTTCAGGAGCCAACAGGATTGCCTCCAAAAAGGGAGATTCAACATGAGATTCAGTTGCAACAAGACTGTCCTCTTCCAAACATCAGCATGTATCACATGTTGATAATGGATAATGCTAAAATAAAGAGGCAAATCAAATACATGTTGGACAAGGGACTCATAAGGCTGAGAACTTCGCCATGCGGTTCAACCATACTCTTGATTCCAAAGAAAGATGGGACTTGGCGCATGTGTGTCGACTTCAGAGCTTTGAACAAGATAACGGTAAAGAATCAATACCCACTCTCAAGGATAGATTATTTGCTAGATCAATTGAAAGAAGAAATTTTTTTAACTAATTTAGATTTATGAAGTGGATACCATAAAGTAAGAATTGCAGAAAGTGACATATGGAAGACTGCTTTCAAAAACAAACAAGGACCCTTTGAGTGGTTGGCTATGCCATTTGGTTTGTGTAATGCACCGACGACTTTCATGCATGTTATGGATAATGTTTTGCATCCATTTATTGATGAGTTTGTGATTTTTTATTTAGATGATATACACATTTTTAGAAAAAAAAGAGAAGAAAGTGTCTTGCATGTGAAAAGAGTGCTTGATGTTTTGAAGAAAGAGAAATTATTTCTTAAGATGTCAAAGTGTGAATTTGGAAATACTTCTCTGGTTTATTCAAGACACATTATAGGAGGAGGCGAGTTGAGAATTGATCCTTCTAAAGTGGAAGCCATTATGAAGTGTCCCACTCCCAAAACAATAATCGAGGTAAGAAGTTTCTTAGGTGCAGCTTAGTATTGGAGAAAGTTTATTGCTAACTTTTCTGCCATAGAAACTCCTATTCATGCAATGACAAGTGTGAAGAAAGGATTCCAATGGGGAGGAAAATAGTAGCAAGCTTTTGAAGCTTTAAAAGACAATATTAGTTCAACTCCGGTCCTTGCATTACCGAATTTGAGACAACCATTTGAGATACAAACCAATGCTAGTGATTATGCCATGGGCGCAGTACTTTTGCAGCATGGTAATCCTGTCGTTTTTCATTCTGAAACATTCAATGGTGCTGTAACTAACTATCCAACATATGAAAAAGATTTGTATGCGTTGGTACAAAGCCTCGAGAAGTGGAAACACTACTTGATGGGTAAAGAGACGATTATACATACCGATCACCAAACATTACAGTACCTGCAGTCGCAAATAAAATTGCAGCAATCATGAAATTTCAGGTGGATGGGATTTCTTCAATAGTTTCACTTAGTTATAAGGTACAAGAAAGGTATTTTCAATAAATTTTCTGATATTATCTCAAGGCCAATTATAAGTTCTTCTACTTTACTTAAAAATTATTCTATTGTACATGGGAGTTACATAGAACAATATGCATCTGATGTTGATTTTCAAGATGTGTATGCTAGTTTTAGTGAAGGGAATAAAGTTGAGGAAAATGATTATCACGTGCATAAAAATCTTATGTTTCATTTGGGAAAGTTGTGTATACCACAAGGAGAGAGACTTAGTGACATGAGAGAGGCTCATTCATCTCTTATTGTTGGACACTTTAAGGTAAGCAAAACAGTGGCATATCTACAGAGGTATTGCTATTGGCCTCGCATGATAGATAGTGTGTCACGTTTTATAAGAGGTTATTCTATGTGTGCAACAAGAAAGCCTAGGAATAGGAAGCTTGAATTGTACACACCACTTTCGGTACCATCAAGGCCATGGGAGATTATCTCCATGGACTTTGTTGGAGGTATACCTATGTCAAGATGATTATCTTTATGTAGTTGTGGATAGATTTAGTAAAATGTGTATACTTATGTCATGTAAGAAAACCATTACTTCTAAACAAACTACTGAACTTTATTTCAACATTTATGTGTTCATTATGGTTTTCCAACTTCTATTTTTAGTGACAGGGATTCCAGGTTTGTTGGGAATTTTTGGTCCAATATTTGGAAGATGATGGACACAAAGTTGAAAAAGAGTATTTATTTTCATCTGCAAACTGGTGGCCAAACTGAGGTGGTGAAAAAAACCGTTGTGCATCTATTGGGAGGATATTGCAGCAAACATCCCAAGTTGTGGGATGAGCAACTTCATTAAATTCAGCACGCTTACAATTGGGCCAAGCACTCTTCTACAAGTACTTCACCTTTTGAAGCCTGCTTTGGGTATTTGCCAAAATCGCCATTAGAATTCATATTTGATAAGGATGTTGCAATTGATGGGCATAGTGATATTGACAAGGCTCTAAATTTCATTGAGCCAATTCAAATTATTCATCAAAAATTTCAATAACAACTTGAGAAGAGTCAAAGAAAATACAAGGAGAGGCATGACAAACATAGAGTTGATCACAAGTTTCAAGAAGGAGATGAAGTATGGTTGCACATAAGAAAAGAAAGGATTCAAGGAGAAGGTAAAAACCTCAAGCCCATTCGCTATGGTCCATTTAAGATCATCAAACAAGTTGGTAATAGTGCATTTCAACTTGACTTGCCTTCATATATGCAAATGTATTCCATTGTCAATGTGGAAAATTTACATTTGTATGAGCCTCCTTTGATTGATGATCAAGGGAGTTATATTCAGCTGCCATCTATAGAATATTTCTCTCAAAAATTTCTGGATGAGCTCAAGGACGATACCATCCTTGATAAGAGGACATGCACTTATAAGAGGGGAAGTGTCGATTATCTTCGAATTGGGCTCAAGGGCGGTAAACAAAGTAAGGCAAGGTGGATGGAAGTTGAAAAGGTGAGGGAGTTGTACCCTCATCTTTTGAATAGGTAATTAAAGTCTTTTGGGGTCCAAAATCTTCCCAATGGGGAGGTGTGATCAGGAGATCATGTGTTTTGCTCAAAATTGAAAGTGCTCAAAACTGTACCAAACCTAACCGACCAGAAAGGTCTCATCATTTCGATTCTGACGCCGCAAATAGTTCGAAAAACCAATGTCGTATGAGGAAGATATCATGTTCTCTTCATTTTCCTAAACAGAGAAAATTTTTGTGACAAGGTGACTGGGACGCCCAATCAGCATGCATGTACAGTCAGCAGGTGGCATATACTGGGAATATTCCCTTTTCTCATAACCAATCAGATCTTTCCACATGGTGCATCCAGGGTCGTTGGATGGATTTGTATGTGTTTTAAAGAGCACCATTGGATGGGTGACACATGGCAAGCCCGGAGGCTTCCACGTGTTCCCAGGAGTTTAGTTTAAAATTTTGGTGGAGTCAAGGGGGTTCGACCCCATGACCTCCGGTGCGCGCAGAAGACCTTTCACCATCTTCACTATCCATTAGTTCTTAACCTATAGTGTTGTCACTATAACTTAAGGTGTAAAGGTTTCATGGTTGAGAGAGGGGACTGACGGTGGTCCCAACCTGCCGGTGACCCCAAGGTTATTGGTCACATGACAATTAAAAACTGTAGCATTAAACCATCAAATCAGTGGTTATCTAAACGACGACTTCGACGATGATATTTGCGGTCACATGTCACACCGTGACATTAAAGTTTAATACGACAGTTTTCCTATAACGTAACCTCCAGAGGTATACAACGTGGCCACATGCATGGAATGAAGACTTTTATTGTGACAGTTTCAGAAAAGGTTAACGAAACTCCGACTCCAGGTTTCGCTCTAATGCAGAGTTTAATACAAACTTTAAACCGCAGAGTTTAGGGCGGGGTGTCGGCTTGTGACCACCCTGCCCTAACCATTTTCATTTAAATCAAATGGTATTTTCTGGCGGGATTTATGGAGGTGCCCTAAATTTGGTGTTTTTAACCAAAATTAACTCCAGTTATGTACAGTTCTCCACTTTTAGTGGATTTTTTTCTAGCTGATATTGGGAAAAGGCTTTGGGAGGTCAATTTTCGACCAATTTGGGGGAAACAAGAGTCTAGCTAGACTAATTGGAGCATTCTAGAGCCACTGGTGCAGAGAAAACAACCATTAAAGGCTTGGAAACACATGTATTTTCAATTTTGAGCATAATGACAAAGAGGGACATGCCATTGGGAGTTGGACCAGCAGATGTAGCCTAGGAGGGGTGAACCGCTTCATAATTCCTGATGTGTAAAACTTATGTGTGATGTTATTTCTCTATTATTCATTGTTGTACAGTGTTATTTAGGTGTATTTTCATGCTTAAAACTCACAAATTCAGCTATGTTTCATGGTTAAAAAACTCATTCCTTAAGCAAACAAATGGAGACAAATTGTACATGTTTTTATTACTGAAAGGACACTTAGCACATAGAACTAATACACTCCTTTCAGATCAATCAGGGACTTCCATGTACCACACAACCATATATTGAGCTTAACAAAATATTTATTTCATCCAATCACACTCATGCCATATTCCAAGCATGAATCTGGGATCTCAAGACATAAACAACGAGGGCTTCTGAGATATTAAACCACCTCCACCCTCATGCTCTTGCAATCTTGCTGAAACCAATTAAGAGATAACATAATAAAACCGATACATAAGCAACCAGGACTTCATATATATTAAACCACCTCCACCATCAGGCTACCGTGATCCCTCCAAAACCAGTCAAGAGATCACTAAGCCCCAAACTTAGATTGGATGACTCAGAGTTTCTTCACCAATACCTTGAGTAATTTCACCTATATCCACGCACCTATAGAGGGCTCCCTATAGATTAAACCACCTCCACCCCCAACCCCTGGGAATTTTCCTGAGATCACCTCACCTGGTTCTAAAACCTTATGGAAATCAAAAGCTCAACCAAATAAAAGAACCCCATCAGACCATGGCTATCTAGAAATTGAAAGGAAAGGTTGAGACCTCTGTCACACCTAGAAAAACCCATGCCAATGACAACAAGATAACCAAATACACACATGCATGTACCATGCATTCAAAAATTAGCTAGGAAATCACACATGCAACCTATTACCTACAGGTCTTCCTGCTAAAGCTACTTGATCCAACCTTCCCTATTTTTCCTTTTCCTTCCTTGTCCTTCATTTTCCTTTCATTTGCTTCCTTTCTTTATTTCTCCTATTGGTTCGCTTCTCTCTTTAAAACTAATTCCAAAAATAACTCACAAAAGGTTGTGAACTAATCCTCAGAAGCCTTTTTATCACCTCTAATTTCTTCAATTTTCTCTATTTTCCTTCAATTTCCCTCTCATTCAAACCTATCACATTTCATCTCCCTTTTCTCCTCTTTTCCTTTATTTTCATAAATAAAATGCTAATATTACCTCTTTGTCTTTGCTGATGACTTTCCCAATTTCCTTATCCATAATAAACCAAAAGTGACACCCACTAGGATTTTTTTCCCAACATTCAACTTGGAATACGTGTCCAATGACCTTGGTCTTATCTTTCTTTTATTATCCTATATTACATGAAATTTAACTCGGGTTTGTTACACTCAACTTATAGAACATCATTTCTTGCACTAATACTTCGTGCGGTATTCAAATTACAGTATCTAGGGGGGACCTTGACTTTATAATAATTTCAAAAAATCATGTGAAATAATTAATTTGTTGAACAAATATTATAACAATAAAAAAAATTACAAATATGATTGATATATATATATATATATATATATATATATATATATATATATATATATATATAATGATTCATAAATAACATCTTAACACTAAACTATATTCATTCCCCCTTTCAATGTGAGCATTCTTCCTACAATGTCTATTATTTGTTTCATATGAAATTTTTCGCTGAAATTTGCACTTGCAAGAATTGCAAGGGAAATAAAATTTCTCATCATTGATCCCATGCAGATTATTTGATCCCCATCTAATGTTTTTTTACATTCTTCCCACAACCACAAAACAATTATGTAAAACAAAATATGTTTTTCATTCGCAAAAAATACCTTATAACCATTCAAAATTATTATAGTTATAACAAAGATGTCGCAACATATCTTATGTGTGGGATATTTATATATTCATTTATCATCAAAATTGTGACGTTAGATGACTAGACAAAGTCGAATATGACCAGTCAAACTATTTGTTAAATTAACCTCGGGGTGCCAAAAAACATTGTTCATCGCAATTCTGACACCAAACATAGTTTGTCTTACTTGTGACAAACAAAATTTTTCATCTTAATTGTGACACCTTAGAAATCATACATCGAAATTACGACTTGGGACAAATATGTTGTCATAATTGTGACAAACACGGGAACTGAAACTAAAAAAATGACATTTTTATTGACCTTTGTGATAGTATGGGCCATACTGTTTGACCATGTCATCACAATTTAGTCTTGTGTGTAATAGTGTGAGCCTTCTTGGTGGAGAAATTATTCAGAATCCATTTCTGGGTCTCATCTAGTCTTTACTTCCTTTCCTGGTGTTTTTTCTTTCATTTGAGGATTTTACGTCCATCAGTCCTCTCCTTATTTATTTTTTCCATTTGTGTTGTTGATGGGATCATGTCTCCACTAATCCTTAGCTTCATCTTTGACTTTGTTTTCATTTCTTCTTAATCCTTTTATCAAATTGACATAGCTTTTAGGTTCTTCTTATTCTTGTGTCTTTGAGCTTGATTATCCTTTAAATATCCCATTATATTATTTCAAACCAATACCTATTTTAATAAATGGAAATCTATGGTTACTTAGTAAATTATCTAAGATTTTAGAACTTCTTCAAAACTTTAGTTGATCATTTTCCTTTTCGAGATCATTTTTAAAGGAAACAATCTTAGCTTCTAGTTTCTCACAATGTATTTTATTTTCTTCCATCTAGCTTTTCACCACTTCTTTAATTATCCTTGCCTCATATAATTGAGTTTTAAGGATAGACACCATTTTCTCTATTCATCATGATCCTTATCTTCATACTCCTGCAACATCTCCCTATGAATTTTGTTTATTATTTTGAGCCTCTTTATCTCTTCTAAGGAAGCAAAGAGATCACCTTGAAAGCATTTCTTACCTTTTATTTCCTCCTCATAATTTGTCTTCTCTTCTCAGTTATCTTTATTTTATTGTTCAACATTTTGAGCATCCATTACTGGAAATCATATTATATTTTTCATATGTACATATAGAATTAAAATGACCTTCATTACAACAACTGAAACAAAGTGGGAGATTACCTTTGCCTTTGTTGGTTTCTTTTAATATAGACCGCACTACATTTTATTTCTCTTTTTCATTTTCCGAGGTCATGAGTAGGAATTATTATTGATCATCATCAGATGTATCTTCATAACTATCTTTTGATGAGATTCTATCTTCCCTGAAATAGATATTTTTCCTCTTGAGAGATCTTCCCTTTTTATGAAATTTTCCTATATTTCTACGTTCTTTTTCATCATCACTATATTTACATTTCCCATATGGACATTTTAAATCATAATGACCTATTCTATCACATTTAAAAATTTTGAATGGTAGCTTTCCTTTATATTTTCCAAAGCCTATTTTCAACTTTGTCATCAATTGAGCTTCTTCTTCATCTGATTTAGGGCTAGTGTGATCATGGTCCTTGTGTCCTTTTGTTTTATTTAATTATTTGAAGGCTAGTTCCTTTAGTTTTAACTTCTTGTTTCCCATTCTCATCTCATATGTAGTCAGTATTCCATGTAGTTCATCCATCTTCAATTTTTCTATATATTTCATTTCTTTAATAGTTGAAACCTTTGGATTAAACCTCAATGGAAGAGATCTCAATACTTTATGAACGATTGTTGATTCTTCAATCTTTTCACCCAATCCTTTAATAATGTTCACAACTTCATCTACTTGAAGGAAAAAAATTGAAATGTCTTCTTATTTATTCATATTTAAAATTTAAAATTTAAAATTGTATTATATGAATTTCAAATTTAACCCTTTTTACCTTTTCATCTCCTTGATAGATGCTTTGAAGCTTATCCAAAATTTCTTTAGTAGACTCACAATCCATTACCTTGGAGAACACAGAATTAACAAGACCACTTAAGATGGCATTCATTTTTTTAAGACCTTTTATCATCTGCATTTTTCAAAGGAATTGTTTGAACTATATGGCCTTCTACCATAGAGTGTCATACATCAACACCAAGAGACATTAGATATTTTATCTTCCTTATCTTCTTGAAAGTGTAATTTTTTCCTTCAAAGGAAGGGGCTATGTTATCCTTTCTAGCCATTTGTCACTCTTAGATTTACCCTCTAGTGGATAGACTACTTCTGAAGGAACCTACTCTAATACCAAATGATGGGATTGTAATTATATTGAGAGGGGGGTGAATCAATATAATGGAAAATTTAAACAATTTAAACCAATAAGAATCAAAAACATAATCAAGACAGGAGAACACCTGATATATGTAGATGCCCTTAAATGGAGAAAAAAACAATTCTTATTTGTTTGAATATTCTTGTAGGCACCAAACAACTATTACATCAATTTTTTGGCACAATCTATGAGGATATACCAATCCCCTGATTTATAGGCACCAAACTGACGGAGATTCCAATCCCCTTATTTACAAGCACCAACTTGAAGGAGACACAAATACCTTGATTCAATTCTAATTTTTTTTTTATCTACTTTTGTTCACAACTCCAATACAAATATCTTTAACTCTGAACACCACTCTCTTCTTTGTACTTGTTAGTTCTACACATGGTATTAGCTATGATATTTACAAAATTGTATGCTACTCCATACATTTTTCTTATTTTACTACCTACCATAGACTACTTTGTGCCTTCAAATTCACACTTATCTTCCCTCAATTTTTCAGATAGTATGTACTTTCTATACATGTCCTCCTTAGGATTTATCCTACGACTTTTTTGTGCAATCATTTACTAATATGCTTCAACTAGTTTCTCAAATCATCTCCACACACTGCAAACCTTTCTGGCTTGAGTTATTTATACGACATTTCCAAATCCGAGCCAACACAAACTTAGTCATGGTTGACACAACATGAGAAAAATATGATCAGAGATGACACGCCTTGCGAGATCCCATTTGGATGGCCTAGATTAACTTTAAATTTTCATGGTTATTTGGCACCCTATGGTGAGACCATCAAACACCCATGATCATGTGTTGTGACCATGTTCTAAAAGAGTCATTCCAATAGCTTTGAAATCTCGCTCCACTTCTCTATAATGGATATATAGATATATGGATGATTTTATTAGCCGAATTGCTCAACAATAGCTCCAGCTCCAAGGGACAAACCTTTAAAATCACACGACGTTATGGTAGGACCATATTTTTAAACAATTAGTTCTAATAGATTTGGAATCTAGGTCCATGTTAACAACTACATTTCGAAAAACAACTGGATTACTAGATGCCCAAATTTATTTATATTATTTATGTTTAATTTGGAGTCTAGGTCCATTGAATAGGGTCCATTTTTATATAAAAAATGTACAAGTACCTAAATTATTTCATAACCCTTTAGATCTTAGAGTTAAACCATCGATCCCTCATGACCTTGAGCTAGGACCATGCCTTAAGTGATTAGCTCAATAAATATAGAGTTTAGGTCCACTATAGAGGGTTCACTTCTATAAAACCAAATGTATGGATACTCGGATTATTTCAAAACATTTTAGCTCCGGATCTAAACCATCAAGAAACTATGACCATGTGTTGTGACCTTGTCCTTTGTAATGGAATCTTGACTAATTGGATCCTTTACCATCCATACTGAACCACTCCATATTTTTCCATTTTTTTACCACAGTACCATAGTCTAGGGCCCATAAGGGTTAATCCCTTGGCCCTTTGTAAATTTAGCCTGTAGCCTTCATTTTTTGGATTTTTTGCCAAAACCAATAACATAGGAAAACCTTTCCAAACATGTCCTTGGCATGAATCTTGAGACCTATGGGTTTGCCACTTCAATCCTCTAGACTAATTATTGTCTGCCACATGTTCCAATGCCATTTAATCTACCACACGTCACAATCTGACGCTTCCATTTTTCACTCTCCAAAGCCCTGCTAGTTGACTAAAAATTCCCTCTATTCTTGCCACATGTCATCCACATTGATGTGCCACACCATACCATTACCACATCATATTGAATAATAGTCTAAATTTTATAGGATACGTCATGTGGTGCCTGATGCTTTGGTACCTTGGTATTGAACCCACCTTTTCACGTCATACTAGGATGC
The DNA here is from genome assembly GCA_034641835.2 of Pinus albicaulis. NCBI lineage: Eukaryota > Viridiplantae > Streptophyta > Pinopsida > Pinales > Pinaceae > Pinus > Pinus albicaulis. Next base: position 887,358,506 of record CM076578.1, read on the forward strand.
TCAATCAATAAGAATTCCATGTTTGGTGCTCCGATACTTCCGTAAAATATCCACCGTTACTAAACCCATCCAATTTCTACTAATGATGGTTTAATAATAGCTTAATAAAGGATTAGAAGGTGACATTAAAAATTCCAGTTTTGAGGAAAAACATTTGATTATAATGTTAAAGGGTTCTCCTTTATGCATTTTTTGGGATTATATAATAGTACCATGTATTCCTTTTTATACATTTCCATCATGCTTGAGCTTATATCACATACCAAACTATATTATGTACCAACATCATGCTTTGTGGAAACACCAAAATTGGTTCTATATGAACGTGTTGTGTGTTGGAGCGAGGTCCCCTCGGGTACACTTTTTGGTATATTTTGTATAATTTTTGTATATGTGCATTGTGCGGAGAGGTAAAGGGACTTTGGGGTGGGTCAAAGTCCCTATTTTGAAGTAAAATGGTTTTAAGGGTAAACTTTGGGTCTCAAACCATGGTTTGAGACCACAATATCTGCGTGCTATATTGGATATAAATAGATAGATCAAGTCTAAGTGAAAGGTAACTTAACTTGATATGATGTTATGATCTAAATTTTTATGTGTCTGTAATACATTTGTAAGGGTTTTAGTCTGGGTTGGGTAGAAAGGCTCCTGCTGGATGTGTGTACGGAAACCTAGTCCTAGCTGTGTGCGAACTCTGCTGGTTGTGTGCGTGGAAGGGTAAAGTATAAGGGAAATTTTTATGTACTGAATTGATCTGAGTTAATAAAAGGACTGATTTTGACAGAAACATTTTGTTATTGACCTAAGTTATCTGTTATTGTTCTACTTTAATATTTCTTTACTTATGCTATCCTTATTTTTATATGCACGAATACATTTGTTATTTATGTATGAAGTTACATAGATGGTTGAATACGTGGATGAATATTCTTAAGTAAATACATAGATCTGGATTTGATTATGATATAATGTATCTACGACAAAGTGGTATGTGATTATGTTCTGTGATCGGATAAATTATTATTCTATATTTCTCATATCTTTTTATGATCAATATAAGTCTGCAATTAATCTGTTTAGGGCCACTACATTATTTTCTTAATAAAGGTGCAGAAACCTAGTTCTAGGACCCCCCCATACTGCTTCGGTTGAGACTTTGATCTGCGCAAGCAAGTCATTGCTGAAAGGGCCAGTAGTTGGAGGGTTTGTTGCTTTCGCGATAAACTCTGAACCTGGGTTAGGACCCCTCAAGGAAAAAAATGGTTCTGTTGTCGGGACTAGGATCATTTTGAGGGATATTTGATGTTGTAGCACCCTTCGTGGAACGAATTACAAGATTGGCTGGATAGAAAGATCCTTGAATTCACACTCCAAGGGAATCAAAGTACTAAGTTATCTAACGAAAACTGGGTATAGAAATACTTCTATACAAAAGTTCACGAGATATTCTTTTGGTCCTTTGCAAATGATCTGCAAGAGTGGTTTTCATGATTGATTGAGTTCAATACCTACATGAAGGATGGAAAATTCACTGATTGGACTCCTAAATTGATTCAGCAATTAGAAAAGTTAGAAAATTTGATCACCCGCATAGCGGAAAACTTTATCGCAAAGATCCAAAAAAATTATTTATATCCCTCTGAAGCATAGATCTGATAGTGAAGATGAACCAAAAATTAGTATCTCTATTGAATTTGAAGAAGAAGTTTCATCAAACCAGAATGATCAGAGAACCTTTATCCCTTTTCCAACCCCATCCACTCCACTTCTAAACTCGTCTCAGAAATCACCCACTCCACCACGCAGTCCATCTCCATCACCACCTCCACCTCCCCAAGGCGTAGATATGGCCACGTCAATGAAGCTACCTAATTTCAAAGGTATTTTAAATGAATATACTGAGCACTTTTGGTTTGTGACTAAGGTTGTATGGCAGGCTCAGCAGGTTAATAATGATGCTATTAAGAAAGCACATCTAGCCACTACTTTCCAAGATCATGCATTGGATTGGTATATCATATATGTTCAAGTAAACCCTAATTCCACCTTGGAACAAATAAGAGATGCCCTAAAAGAACAGTTCAAGAAGCCTAATTCATACGCGCAGTTGGTTACAAAAATTAAAGAGAGTCATAAGGAGGTTAATGAATCTGTGTGGGAGGCAGATTAGGGGCTGAAGCACACTATTAGAGATGGTGGATTTGTCATCTTTGATACTCAACATAAGGAATGGTGTATTACTATATTGCTCACACATCTGTGCCAACCCTTGGGTCAGTAGAATATTGCCACATAGGCTGAGGCTATGGAGGTTTCAATGAAACTATAAGCTATGCCAAGACTTGTTGTGCTTGGAACTCAACATATTCAGAATCAGTTGGAAGCCATGCATTTATAGATTCGAATCCTATGCAAAGACAAGGGAAAGGAGGTTTGTGCAGAGGTCTAGTGCATAAAATGTAAAGTTGTTGGGAACCATAAAGATCAATTCCCTGCCTTTAATAATTATCTGAACGTCGGAGGTCCTATCCCTTTGAAGAGAAAACTATGCTGCACAATATGTCAATTTGTTGGATTGCATCACATATATTTCTTCCCAAGTGTCGGAAAGTATCAACTTGAGTTGAAACAGTTTTTTTGTAGATTATTTTCATCACTGGGACATGATGATCAGCACTGTCGCACTTATGATATGATGTTGGAAAAATCTTAAATATATAGAATGCAGGCTGAACCTACCTCACCAGCATCCCCCTCTAGGCTTGGTGGATTCTAGGGCAGAGGAAGAGGATGAGGAGGTGGATCAGTTGGTCGAGGAAGAGGAAAAAATATTTGTTATGAATACGAAGATGTTGGTCACTATGTGCATGACTTTCCAAATCCAGTGCGACAATCATGCAAGTATTGTAGACAATTTGACCTTTTAATAGAAGATTTCCTTGTCTTGATTGCTAAAATTCAGGAGAAAAAGACGCAAACTCCAATACAGAAACTTCAAATGGTTAGAGAAGAAACCCGTGAAGAAGATCTTAGTGTGAATGTGGTCACTAGGAGTGGTGCAACCACTAATGAAGATAAGGGAAAACAACTGAATACTGACTTATGGATTCGTAAAACACCTGAGAACAAAGAAAGGTTTGATTTATAGTGCACAAAGGAGATTTGTTGAAGTGCGGAAAAAATTTGCAGAGGGAAGAACATCAACATCAGGTATACTAATGAAGGAAGGAGGAGGAGATGGAGAGATCAAACCGTTCCTACAAGCTTACATTAAGTTACTTCACAACAAAAGGGCAATAGAAAACCTTTTGGCTCTGATAGATAATTGTGCAGAGAAGCAACCGATGGTAGAATATAGAGCTGTCAAAAAAAATTATAAGAATAAGAAGACAATGGGTAGAGAGATTCATATGACTACGCAGATCGAGGCTTATGAGATTGACCAGACTATTCTAGATTTTGGATCGGATGCCAATGTTCTATCTAAGAAAACATGACAGGGAATGGGAGCACCCAAGTTGGAGTGGTCTACCAGGCAACTGTGCATGGAAAATCAACAGAAGATCTTTCCATTATAGAGGCTATCATAATTTGTAGTCAGTATCAAGGGTGTTAATGTCATGGCAGACTTTAAAATTTTATGAATTGTAGATGATATTGATTCTTATCCTGTGTTGTTAGGACTATACTAGGCTATTGATATGGATGGTTTCATAAAACTAAAGAAAATAAGAATGGAATTTGAAAGAAATGGAATTAGGGTCATCATTCCTCTAGACCCTACCAAGGGAAAAAGATACATAGAACATGTGCATGTTGATGATGATATTGATTAGATCTACAAGCTGAATTTGCGTGAGGAAGATTGGATCAACCCAATGATGGATGGAAATCTTAATTGGGAGAAGGACAATTCCTATTTATCAGATTCTGATGAAGAATTGTAAAATTTGCAAAAGTGGTTGCATGAAGTATCTGCATTGTGTTGCAATTGTGTGACCAGATCTCTTCGATGTATAACATTTGAGGTACGCAAATTACCACATTATGATGGTTCAATTGATATAAACATGTTTTAAGGAGAGCTTGAAAGAACTGTACTAGAAGGGAAGAGATTCTATGCTTTGGATCTCAGATTTCGGACTACTCTAGCAAGTTGGTGGGAAAATCATAAAGAAAACATGGGCAACTGGGAGGAATGTGTGCACATGATGAGGTTACAATTTGAGTTTCCAACCATAAGAATAGAAGATGTCTAATCTAGAAAGGATGATCCACACAAACATTTGGCTAGATGGAATCATGTATGGGGCATAGAACCAAGACCTGAATGGGTCGACATGTTTATTCACACATTGGGGAAGGTACCTGCTGAATGGTATCTGGAGATAGAGTTGCGCCGAGGTACTAGTGAATGGTCTGCGCTGATGGAGATTTGTATCCTAACATTCATCTTTGAGAGTGGATTTTCTAAGATTAGGAAAGTTTTGCATAGTATTCAAGAAGTCATATTTGATACAACAAAGCTTTCAATCGAGTGCACTCCACTAGCATGAGATGCACAGATGAAGGATATTGTGAATTGCATAAATCTGACAGTTGAAGAGAATTAAGAGAGACCAAGTAATATCATGATTATGGTATATGAGGGACAACGCGCACTGGCTGGACCCTCGATAACCTCACTATATGTGACAAAAATTCTAAATATTCGATAAGTGAATATTGGATCTAAAGAGCAACCTAAGTTGGAAAAATATCAGAGACTATTAGGATGGTGATATAGTAGGGAAAGTTGCTAAGTTGCTGACAAAATATCAGGACTTGTTCCCTACAAATTTCTTAGAGCTGAAAGGAATAATTTTAGAACTTGGAGTTATGAATATCACTTTGATACCTGATGTCCTCTCGTTCAAGCAGTGCCCATATAGGCTGAATCCAAGATATAAGTGGAAGGTGAAAGAATACTTGGATAAAATGGTTGTTGCTAGCATCATAGAACCAATAGAAGAGTCTGACTGGGTAAGTCCAATGGTAGTGCAAGAGAAGAAGAGCAAGGGCGAAATCAGGATCTGTGTAGATTTGTGCAAATTGAATTATGATTGTGTGCATGATCCATTCCCTGATAAAATCCTGGATAATGTTGGAGGACAAGAATCTTATTCATTCACACATGGTTTTTTGGGGTATCATCAAATCCAGATTGTGCTAGAAGATTGCAGTAAGGCCAACTTTGCAACTGAATGGGGATCTTTCCAATATAAAGCCATGCCCTTTCGCTTGAAGAATGCGCCTCCCATCTTCTCGCGTGTAGTAGTAGTTTCTTTCAAAGAATTTAACCACAAGTTCTTGGAGGTATACTTTGACAATTGGACTATGTTTAGCTTGTTTAAGAAGCATGTTTTAAATATGCGCTTAATGTTGGACACCTATATAAAATACCATATCTCATTCAATTTGATGAAATGTATATTATATGTTGCATTTGGGATACTACTGGGACACATTGTATGCTAGCAAGGATTGATGGTAGATCCTGCGAAGATCGTAGTAATAATTAATCTGGAGATACCTGAGAATGTCAAAAAATTGCGCTCAATATTAGGGCACACTGGTTATTATCGAAAATTCATTGAGGGTTATGCACTGATAACTGTGCCCATGGAGAATCTGCTCAAGAAGGATGCAACATTCTGCTGGGATGAGGATTGTTGTTGTGCTGAACTTAGTGTTCCTAAATTGAGGTTATAAATTATCAACCAGGGTCAGTAAACTGCTGAAGTGTGGTGCACTATATGTGCCTAGGTATCTGTTTCTCACTACGTTGTGTTTAGTGTTTTTATGATGTTTTTGGTTTTATGGTTTTATGTTAAGAAGGGAAAGAACTAAGTGTTGGTAAAGAGAAGTGAATGGTTACACTAAAACAGAGCAAAACCTATTCTAAACTGTGTATGACACTAAAGAACAGAAAATGCAAAGTTTGATAATGACTCATAGCAAGGAACTAAATCACAACATGAACTCAATAACTCATAACATGTACCCATCCAATTCCTTCATTAGAAATATATTGGAATAGCTTGAGAAAAGGAAAATTTTAGTGTAAATGAGGTTCTACTAAATAAACAATCATCTTACAATATTACAAAGAATCTCATTCATGGCTAGAAGTTTATTGGAACACAATTGGAAAAAGACTATTTGTAACACAATAAGATTTCTATTCTGAATTAACTTGTCATGCTAAGATCAATTCATTTTGCAGCTCAACTTGTCGCCACTAAAACTTATTCAAAAGTTAGAGATGTTCTAAAATAGTTTTTGGAAAGAAAGTTTTAATTGTGAAATTGCAAGGGATTGCAGATCAATCAAGGCCTTAAACTGATGTCACTAATTCCTATCCATTTGATGATGCATTAATAGAAAATCAGAACAAGATTAGTTTGTAAATAATGAAGGCCATGAAGTATAATTTTGATAGTCAACACAACTTAAAGAACAATGAATGACACTAAACTAGAATGCAATTGATCAGACTTGCAACACAGTGACCACAACTAAACTAAAATGTCATTAACCTAACTTGAAATACAGTGAACTGGAACTGAGCTAGAATGCCACTAATCTGACTTGAAATGAAGTGAATTAAAACTAAACTAGAGTTCCATTATCAAACTTGAAATATAATGACAGAATTAAACTAGAATGAAATCTACCTCCGGAGTGCTATGACTAGACTAAAGATGCAACTAATCACTGAAATGTTTCAGCTCTGTCTCATTCAGAATTAGTAGTATTTTGGAATAGTTTGTAGAACAGGACTGGCTGCAACATGTTATGTAAATGATCATGAAAGCATAAAATTCAACAAAACACAACAAAGCTCTAAAACACCACAGCTATGTCTCATCCGAAATTAGTGATATTTTGGAAGAGTTTATAAGATCATGACTAGCTGTAACAACTGATGTAATTGAGCATAAGAATGTAAAACTAACTCCTACAACACTACAGTTACACCTCATTCGACATTAGTGATATTTTGGAAGAGTACATAAGAACGAGACTAAACTGTAGCATCCAATGCAAGTGAATATAAAATGCAAAGTTCAAAAAGTCAATTGAACTAGGAATGAAACGAAACTAAGTTACTTATCTAAATCATATGAACAAAGCTCCTCAGGTAGCAGGGGCCCTCTACCACCGGAGTAGCATGCAAATCTACTCAAGATTGACTCAACTCGTGCAATAAAATGATGTCTCTTTCATTAAAGGATAAATTTCTTCAAAACAGAGTATTTACAGTCTTCAAAGATCTAGGCAACAAAATAAAATCTAACCAACTCATTTCTCGGTCTCCCGAGTCATACTTATAATGAAATTACATAACTACTCTTGAGAAAATCATGGATAAGTGTCTTTCCTACTTCTAATCAAATTAAAACTCTTATTAATAGTCTTGTGCTTTACTACAGACATCTGTAGAGTCCGTTTTTTAATAGGAAACTGCTTCTCCTCTACGTGCATAACCGCTTGGAGACTTTAACTCAGACTTCGTGGGGAGCAAGAGATGATGGGGAAGTGTTGTGGATTTCACCCATATGCCTCTTTCTTTGCAGTGACACCTGGAACCTACGTAAACATGAGGATGGCTGTAGAACAGACGACTGGCTATGGAATGCCTATATTCTGTAGCCGAGTCTTAGTCAAAAATTACTACACCAACAAAATCATGAAAATATAACAAGTTAGCCATTATATAAATTCTTAAAGAAAATTTAATTAGTATTATTGATAATTTAAGCCTGTAATTGATGAGGGAAAAAGAAAATGAAGTAGAATGTGGTGAAAGAGAAGAACATCTTTGAGGCTCAACAACTGTCATAAGAGTTTTGAATTGTGAAAGGAAAAGATGGTCACTGCACCCATACTGGTATTTCCAGATTGGGAAAACGTGTTTCATGTATAGCTCTCAGAGCTATTTTAGCGTAGCTAAGAGCTGGAGAGATCGATCACCCTATTTCCTATGCCAGTATAAAACTCTCACCCGCGGAACAAAATTACTCAACCACAAAAAGGGAAGGATCAGCGATGGTGTACGTGCTGCAGAAATTATGCCACTACCTATTAGGAGACCATTTCAAGATGTTTACTAATCATTTTTCTTTAAATTACCTGGTCAATAAGCCTGTGTTGGGGGGGAAGGTCTGTAGGTGGTTGTTGTTATTCCAGAGATATGACTTTGAGATTATTGTGAAACCAGGAATACTGAATGTTGGGCCAGACCATCTGCTGTGCATTAAGACTGGTGAAGAACCTACAAATTTGGAGGATGGATTTCCAGACGTGAATTTGTTTGTGATCAAGGTATTTGATGAGAATTTACTTGATATTATTCAGTTTCTAACTACTGGACGCGCGTCGGAAGAATATACAGTTCAGCAAAAGAAAGAGCTTGTGGCGCGTGCAACAAACTTCACTATTATTGTTGGACATCTGTACAAAATGGGTGCAGATGAAATTTTTCGAAGATATGTTCTGGAGTATGAAAGGTGGGAAATCCTAGATGAAGCTCATGGAGGGGTTGTTGGTGGTCATTGTTAGCACAGTTCTATGCTTAGTCATGAGTGTGTTTTAATTTTTTATTTTTTATTTGGATAAAAAATTGTAAATTTCAAAAAAAATTAGAACATTGTCGAAAGTTCTAGTAACATATGTTTTAGCCATGTCGGACCGTCTGTTTTAACTCTATTTTATGTTTTTTTATCCTTTACCCAATGCTACCATAAGTTCTAGTAACTCCCCCTGTTTAAAAAAAATAAAAACCATACGCACTTTTGTGTTAGCCACGTGTTCTCAATATCAACAAAGTTTTAAATCTTTAACCATGAGGCATGTCGCATGATAGGAAAGTTTTATTTTTGAATGATTTCGAGTTAGTAGTGGTCATACATGGAAGTGTTAGGTTTCAATCCGCAGTTACGAAGACCAACCATTGTTTGTCCTATCTGTCAACCCAAGTTGTTGTACCCACATATCAAAGTATGTATTTAGTGTCAATATTAAACGTGGATCTTTGATTTAATGTGGTGAAAATGTTGTTAATCATGCATGATTGCTACTGGAATTTTAGGCCTGCCATAAAGGATACGATGGAGGTGACTGCCAACTTCAACACCATTCAACTCCAGCCACCTATTGCAGAGAATCTAAAACAAATCCAGAAACTAAAATATATCACAAGGCGTGGTATATGGTCCCGATATTTCCCATTATGAAAATATCTTATGAATGGAAAAGTGAACCAATGTATCACTTAAAATCACCAAAAGAAAAGGAAAGGGAACGACTTTTAGTTTCGAATGTTGGTGAATAAGCAGTTCCAATGAGCAGCTTGAGGAGGAGACTAATTTTTCAAACAGTTTTCATTGAGGATTCAGAAAAAAATGTAAAGTAAGTTTCACTAATCTTGATACCTTTCTGATCTAGAAGATAACTTTCTTTATTCCTCAAATGACTAAAAAAGGAGGAAAACTTAAGCCTATTAAACCTCAACGTGTTGACTTAATAGATTGCAAACTGAATGTGAGGATGTTTTTTGTATAGGCTGGGTGGTACCCATTTTTCTCAAGGTTAGGAAGCTCTCATCTAGGAGTAGCCAAATAATTTTCCCTCTCATTCAATGGACAACAAGCAAATGTTTATGGCCTCAAACTACAGGTATCAGCAGAATCCATTGCCGAAGCTTTCCACCTCTCACAAGAAGGAGAGAAATGGTTTAAAAACCAAGTCATTACTGGAGGAGACCTCAACAACTTCATCAAGGATGAATACAAAGATCCTAACTGGGCTAAAGGGATTCCTATTAGTTATCTCAAGGATGAATGGGCTGAAACTATCAATGTCATTAAGATCTACCTTAGTTGTGAAAGGAGGTATACTATTGTATTTTTGTATCACATGAGGTTTTTGTTTCACGTTGCAGGTATGAAGAGTCTCAACCTACCTTTCTTCCTGATGAAAAGCTTGACTAAGATGTTAGCTAGAATACAAACCCATGCGGCATCTTCATTTTATAGCATCTACCGTCAAGCTCTTATTAAGGTGTTGATTATTGAAGAACATAGAAGAAGAAACCAGAATTGGGAGCATTTCCTCTTTTACAGTGTAGGCCAACCTACACCTACAAAAAATATTCCTGCTCAGTAATCTCAATTCTCACAGCAACATTCTCAACCTGCTAAGTAGAAGCGAGAAAGACAAAAACCAACTATTGCATTAGTTGGTAAAAGGAATAAAGAAAAGAAAACAAGGTGAATATCTACAACAAGGCTAAGGAAAAAATGGAAAAGGCTCCCCCAACCAAAGTTGAAGAGAAGTTGGAAAAAGGAGAAGACTCATCTATTAGCAAGCCCAAATCAATGAATATTGTGCCTCCTATTTCTCATTTTCCCAAGGTTTATGCCAGAGCACGAAGAAGGAAGACTGCAGTTGTAGAAAAATAAAAAGAATAGGTGTTGTCAGAAGTTACGGTAGCAAACCTTCAGCATAAGTTTCATAAGGATTATTATCCCACCAAATCATATGAGGAGCTCCTGAAGGATGTGGGATACGATATTAGCAATATAAAAATACAAAAGGATGCAAGAAAATTTGTTGGCAACTGGAAAATACACACAAGAGCTAGCAGAAAATTCATGTTGAAAGCGAAAGCCCTACATAACCCAAGCTTGATGACAGAGGTCATAGATGTGGAGAAGCAATATGAAGGGTTGCAGACTGTAACTCCTTCAATTGTAGAATCTAGTGGGTTCAAGAAGAAAGAAAATGGTAAAACTCCCTCAAACCAGCAAACAAGAACCTCCAAGAGAAGAAAAATCTAGATGAGCTCAGAAGAGAAAAAGGCCATTGAAAAGGAGACAACCACCAGGACTACAAGGTCACAATTATCAGTTGACTGAAAAATGGATATAGACAAGATTGCAGAAGTTGCAGCTCACATGGAGGAGAGGTAAAAGGATGTCCCAATGAAGTATCATTTTTCCTATTAGTTATATTTTGGAACAGCTCAATTTTGAGAATGTTTTAATCTTCACATAATTTTTCAAATATCTTGGTTTGAATTTTTGAAAAGGAAATAGAGCATTACCAGAAGTTTTGGTAGCATTACAATTTTTGCGCAGTTACAGGATTTTACTGAAAGTTTCAATTGCATCTATTTTAAAAGATGTTTTATAGCTGTCAACAGAATTTTCGAGCTATTCCAAGGATGATAAGGATTCCTAATGATATGGACATGTCAAGTGATGGTTGATAAGTGGTTTTGAGTTTTTTAGATGACACATTTAATGAAGATACATGGGTTTTAAAGAACCAAGATCATGGAGAGACAACTCAGCAGAAAAGTAGGCAGGTTGCCAGCACACTCAGCAGCACGGTTTGAATTTTCTTCTTTCTTCCTATCTACATCTGTCCTCTTAGTTATATTTCGATAGGATATTTCTTTAATATGCTATAAATCCTATGTAAGGAGAGGAAGAGTGGATCCTTATTTTTAGGAGAGACGGAGTTGGTGCTCTCTCTATAAATATCATTTGTAAATGTCATTTCAGGGTTGGAATTTTGTCAACCTGAAGATTTTTTCATAATAAAAAAAAATCATTTTGTACTTCATGCTGGAGGAATTTTTGTTTCAAGGACTATATAATGTATGGTGTGTTTCTCTTATTGTTTTATTCATCTACTTTATGAGTTGCAGTAGCTATAACGTATGAATAAGAGCACTGCTAGAGGATCTAATAGGTATTTATTTGTTATTCAGCCTTCTGCAAATCATCTATATGTTGTGTAGATCATGCTAGTGAAGGTTTCATGAAATATTTATGAGATTATTTATGCATGTATGTTTCTTTCTAAATGTTTTTTCCTTGACATAAAACAAATTCTATGTAAAAGGCCACTCTTATAGATGTGTGACTAGTTTAGGAAATGTTTATTTCTTATATTGAGTACCAGCTATCTATCACCTTTCATTTGTCACAATCTTCTCCCCTATACTAAAAATTTGTCCATATAATTTATACTTGCCACAATTTTCCAAATGCATGAATGTCTAAAAGAGTTGAAATCATTTCAAATTCTTTAAGAATCCATAACACCACCCAAAATATTTTACTTTGAAATGAACTATGATGTGTAAGGATTACTCCTTTACAGTCAAGGAGTGACTCCTTACGCTAACATCTTCGGTGTCATTTCCAGGGAAGTGAATTGAATTTTATCCCTGGGTGAATGACAAAGTTATAAGTTTGGTTCTGAGGTGTACAGTTCCAACTGTATTTTTAGACTTCTTTACACCTGACGACTCCATTGTTGAAGTTATTGCTCCTAGAAGGGCTAGAACCAAGGCTAACCCATATTCCCCTTTGAGAATCCCAGTCCCTAGTCCTGAGAAGCTAATCAAGAAAAAGAGTAAACAAAATTTTGTTGCCTCTGTTATTTTTTTCTCAAAGGCTGTCCTTAAAGAAGTGTTGCAAACTTTTTCCCTTTTTTTTGCAGAAAATTTTGTACCTCCATTGTTTTCCATCCAAAAAAGAGTCTATACATCAAGTGTTGCTGCTTCATCATATTTTGTTAAAAATCCACCAAATGTTGTTCCACAAATCCCTGTGACTCATACCATGGCAAGTCAAAGCCCACCCCCTAACCGAATCGATGCAATTTTTTCTTCCAGGTATGCCCCTTTAGTTTTAACTGAACTTATGAATGCATTACATGTAGGAGATTATCTCAAGTATATGCCTAAATTTAGTGGCGTGGGAGAGGTATAAACTAAAGAACACCTTGATGATTTTTATGCCTATGCTGACAATATGAATATTGAGCATGAAGATATTTGGATGAGAGTTTTTGTTCAGAGTCTTGAGGGTGATCTTAGGAAATGGTTCAAATCTTTGACAGCTGGTAGAATCACTGGAATTGAAACCCTAGATGATACATTTTTAAGGAAATGGGGTGATAAGAGATATTTTCTATATTATCTCATTGAATTTGGTGCAATCAAAAGAAAATAAGGAGAATCAGTTTTTTATTTTTCTAAGAGATTCAATAAGACGTATAGAAAAATACCTATTGAAGCTTTAGCCAAAATCACTTATGCTAGTGTCTTTGATCCTGATTTTTGTTTATTGTTGAGATAAAAAAGATATAAAACACTAACAAAAATGCAAGGAAATGCACTGGAGGTAGAATATAATGTATTAGCAATTGATAGGCTTAGAGGAGGGATTCACAAAGAAAAAAGGAAGAAAAAAGCTGAAGTTTCATCTTTAGGAACTTTTGACATAGATTCTAAGCTAGATGAGATGACCAAGATGGTCAAGTAATTGACCACTGAGATGTCCAAGATCATGATGGAAGAAAGACCAGCTACTACTAGAAATGATTCATTTGATAAACATAATAGACAGTGGTTTAGAAGACCTAATGCTCCTCAAATATTGCAGTGAGAAAGAAGAGATGATGATGATCAAAAATTTCATCCCCCTTTGCAGAATGCTATGTTTGAAGATTAAGAGGAAGTTGAAGGGTTGGATAAAGGTGTTGATATCAATTTTATAAGAGATAAATAAGGGTCGATTCATCTTACACAAGTAGTGTATGAAAACTTCATCTCATATACTCAGAAGAATGAATTGATTTCTGATCATTCCATGATTGCAACTGATCATAAAAGTAGATACAATCTTGGATCAAAGAAGATTGATGATAACTCTAATCCAGTTTCACAGCCAAAGAAGAATAAGGATATAGTTAAAATTCCAGCAGAAAAGCAAGTGGCTGAACCAAGCAAGCCAGAAGCAGCTAACCCTCCTTCACTTGAGGTAAAAATTGCTCACAAGATGCCCCCTATATTCAATTTTGAAAATGAGATACAAAATATTGATTCATGTTCATCTTGTAGAACTCATGAAAAATGATGATTTCAAAAATACTTTTATGAAAATCATTCAGCCTCCACCTACTGATGTAGCCTCTGATTTTGTTAACCTTCAAGATGACAAGGCCACTATTATTTTAGGTCCATTGGTAGAAGACAAATATGACTCTACACCTGCTTTATATCTATCTCTGAATATTCATGATAAAATCCTACATAATTGTCTAAGGGACGCTGGAGCCTCACATAATTTAATTCCCAAGGTGGTCATGGATGAACTAGGTCTAGAAGTAACTAGATAATACCAATATCTCTAATCTTTTGATTCCCAGAAATTCCAATGCCTTGGTGTCATCAAAGACCTTGCAGTAAGCCTCTTTCAGTTACCTATGAGAGGGATGGTAATGGATATTTTTGTAGCTGACATTCCTCGTATATTTGGTATGTTACTTTCTAGGTCATGGATTAGAAGGTTGGGAGGAACTTTGCAAATGGATTTCACTTATGCTACTATCCTTGTTTTTGGAGGAGAACAAAGAAGACTTTATAGAGAATTTCAGCTAGCATATATCATTAGTGACAACAAAGACCCCACTAATCATTCGATTTATGCTAGAACAACTGATGTGGGTTCCATAATTTTACATATGGATAATTATGCCCCGCTTACAGAAATTTTTTATATTTTTAAGCCTATTGAAAATCAAATCAGTCATGAGGGTGCTTAGGTGTGGCAAATGTATTTTAACGACTCATGTTCTAGAGAAGGAGTTGGTGCAAGAATAGTTCTCATTTCCCCTTTGAAGGAGAGCTCCACTTTTTCTTTCAAACTTGAATTTGAAGAAACTAACAATGTAGCTAAATATGAAGCTCTTTTAATTGGTTTAAAAACATCAAAATACATGAATATTTCATAAATTTCTCTTTTTGGAGATGTTGAACTTATTATTCAGCAGATCATAAATTTTTATCAAACTAAGCATCCCAGACTCAAAGATTACCGGAATGAAGTATGGAGCATTATAGAAGATTCATTCCTGGCCTTTAACATTTATTTTGTCCCAAGAGAAAGTAATATTTTGGTTGATTCACTTTCTATTTCAGTAAGCTCATTCAAAATTCTAATACCTATAAAGTTGAAATATGGAGTGGAAGTTAGGTTTAGACCTAGAATTCCTGATAATATCAAACATTGGAAACTTTTTGAGGATGACCGGGATATTATAAGATTCATTGAAGCTACTGAATAATTTTTTGTCCTAAACATTAATCAGGATGAAGATCTCATGAAGGATAATGTTGATTATCAAGATACTAAAAATCTGAAAAATCAGATTGTGGATCAGCCTATCATATAGCTTCCTACCAATCATATTCCCAAGGGGTTAATCCCACTTGAGAACCTTTTTGGTCACAATGATGTTTTAGTTAAACCATATTTAGCTGAAGAAAATGTAGAATTGGAAGATTACAATTTGGTTACAAAACTAGAGCCAAGGTATGTTAAGTTGTCAAAAGCTTTATCAAAAAAAAGAAAGATTGAATACCACAATATGTTTTGTGAATTTGTTGATGTTTTTCCTAGAAATATGAGGATATTAAGACATATGAAACAACTAATATTAAGACATATGAAACAACTATCATTGAGCATAGAATACCATTGAAATATGGTACTAAGCCATTCCGGAAAAAATGAAGACAAATCCATCCACTATTGTTACCAGTGATGGAGAAGGAAGTGAAGAAAATTTTAGATGCTAAAATCATCATTCCATTGAGATACTAAGATTGGGTTGCTAATACAGTTCTAGTAAGAAAGAAGAGTGGTGAAGTAAGATTATGTGTAGATTTCAGGAATCTTAACAAATTCTCCAAGAAATATAATTATTCATTCCCAAAGATGGAGCATATTCTTCAAAAGCTAACCAGGTCCGAAATAATTTCCATGTTAGATGGGTTCTCTGGGTACAACCAAGTATATTTTTGGCCAGGAGATTGAGAGAAGACAAAATTCACTACTCCTTGGGAAACATTCATGTATGAAAAGATGCCAATTGGGCTTATGAATGCAAGGGATACTTTCCAATGCCCTATGAAATTTGCATTCATTAGATAAAAAGGAAAATTCTTGGTCATCCATTTGGATGATATTACTATTTTTTCAGCTTCATATCAAGAGCACCTTCAAAAATTGAGACTAGTATTTGTTAAATGCAAAAAATATGGTATATCATTGGATCCAAAGAAGTCTCATTTCCCTATTAAAGAAGGTAAGATGTTGGGTCACATAGTTTCTAAATGTGGAGTGATAATTGATCGCAAAAGAGTGATTGCAATTCATGCCTTAACACTTCCAAGATCCAAGAAAGAGATTCAATCTTTCCTTGGTAAAATTATTATTTTAAGAAGATTAATTACCAATTTTGCTGAAGTAGTGAAGCATATTACTTGTATGATAAAGAAGGACAAAGAATTAAATTGGAAATTTAAAGCCATAAATTCATTTGAGTTGATAAAAAAAGATATCATTGAATCACCTCAGTCGGTAAGCCCTGAATACTCAAATCCTTTCTTGATCTTCTCATTTTCCTCTCAAGATATTGTTGTTGTTGTTTTATTACAAAAAGATGAAGAAAATAAGGAAGCCCCCATAGCATTTTTCAGCAGAGCCCTTAGATATGCATAAATGAGGTATGAAATGTTGGAAAAGCATGCTTATGCATTAGTTAAAGATCTGAAGGCTTTTAGATTTTATATTCTTCATGCTAAAATTATTACCTATGTACCTTCATCTGTTGTTTGAGAAATATTAGTTCATCCTAACATTGATGGAAAAATAAGTGGGTGACTAAAGTTCTTGAATTTGA
Source organism: Pinus albicaulis (assembly GCA_034641835.2). Lineage (NCBI taxonomy): Eukaryota > Viridiplantae > Streptophyta > Pinopsida > Pinales > Pinaceae > Pinus > Pinus albicaulis. The sequence goes on from CM076578.1 coordinate 887,375,315, forward strand.
TTTAGAGATAAACCCTACCAAACTAATCAAAGGTCAAGGATTACCCAAAATACTAGCTGAAGAAAATTGTAGAGTTTTGGGCTTGAATTTCATGGATGACAATCTAGAAGAGAAAATTTCAAAACCTCTTGAAAGCAAAGAAGTAGATGTAAATCTTGTTGAGTGCAGTTGGTATAAGGATATCATTTATTTTTTGCAGCATTTTAAACCTCTTCCAAATTTTGATAAAAGAAGGGTGAGATCTTTGAAGTTGAAAACCATTAAATTTTGCATCAATGCTAATTGTTTATATTGGAAAGATCCTACAAGAGTTTTGTTGAGGTGCATTGACCTAGATGAGTCTGAGAAGGTTATGTTTGATATGCATAGTATTTTTTGTGGAGGTCATCATTATTGGAGAAATACTGCATACAAAATACTGAGAGATGGCTATTTTTGGCCTAGCATATTTTCTGATATATGTGTTGAGGTGAGAGCATGTGAAAAATGTCAGAAGTTCACTCGTAAAAAAAAATTGAAATCTTTGCCTCTGAAGCCCATAGTTGTTTTTTCACCTTTCTAGAAATGGGGATTGGATTTCATTGGGGAAATTCATCCACCTTCAAGTGGAGAGAATCATTGGATTCTTGTTGCAACTGATTACTTCACCAAGTGGATTGAAGAAATACCTACCAGAAATGCTACTCATAAATTCAGCATTAACTTTTTGGAGGGAATCATAACCAGATTTGGATGTCCATGAAGGCTAGTAGTAGATAATGCAATGTCTTTTAAATTTACACCATTGGTAAGTTTCTGTGAATATTATGGTATTCATCTTACTCACTCCACATCTTACTATCACAAGGGCATGGCTTAGTTTAATCATCTAACAAAAGTTTTGTAAGAATCATCACCAAGCTATTGGAGCAAAACAAGAAAGTCTGGGACTGTAAACTGAAATTTGATTTATGGACTGACACGGTGACAATAAAAAAATCTATTAATACATCACCCTTTCAAATGGTTTATGGAATTGAGGTTGTTTTTCCAGTCCAATTAGCCATTCCTGTAGCTAAACTTCTACAAGATAATGAAACTGAACCAAATGACATGACCAAAATAATTTATTAGATCATAGAAGTGCAACAAAAGCGAGAACATCAATATGATTTGGTAAGAAAATATCAGCAAGTTGTAAAGCAAGTCTTTAATAAACGAACTAAAAAGGAATATTTTCAGATTGGACAGCTGGTATTGAAAAGGGATGCACAACATCAAGACTCAGGTAAGAATTCCAAATTTGATGCTTTATGTCTTGGTCCTTTCAGAATCTCCAATATTTTGCAGAAAAATACTTTTGATTTGCAACATCTTGATGGGACATAACTGTTTGGAGGCTCGTTTAATTGGTAGTTCCTCAAACATTTCTTTGACTAAGGTTGTTGATGGCCTAAATTCACTGTAAATACTGGTGATTTTCATAATAAGACTCCATAATCCAATAAAGAGGAACTGAGACTGCAAAATATTCTTAGAGCCTCGCAGGGAGAGCTATATCCCCCGTGGAGCCAATGTTAACACATTTCTATGCTTAGTCATGAGTGTAAATTTCAAAAAAAAAATAGAATTTTTCCAAAAGTTCTGGTAGCATCTGTTTTATCCCTATCAGGCTATCTATTTTAAATCTATTTTATGTATGTTTTTCCTTTACCTGATGCTATCGAAAGTTCTAGTAACTTCCCTTGTTTTAATAAAAATAAAAATCCTACCTGCTTTTTTTAGCAACATGTTCCCAATATCAACAAAGTTTTAAGTCTTTTATCATGATCCATGTCACGTGATAGGAAAGTTTTACGTTTTCATGATGTCGAGCTAGTAGTGGTCATACATGGAAGAGTTAGGTGTCAATCCAGTGTTATGAAGACAAACAGTTGTTTGTCCTATCTGTCAACCCAAGTCGTTGTGCCCACATGTCAAAGTACGTATTTAGTGTCAATATTTTTAATCATGCATGAACATTGCTGGAATTTTAGGCCTTCCATAAATAATATGATGGAGATGACTTCCAACTCCAACACCGTTTAGCTCCAGCCACCTATTGCAGAGAATCTGAAACAAAGGAAAAAACTAAAATATATCACGAGGTGTGGTATATGGTTTGATATTTCCCATTATGAAAAGATAATATGCATGGAAAAGTGAACCAACGTATCACTTAAAATGAACGAAAGAAAAGGAAAGGGATCAGTTTTCAGTTTTGATTGTTGGTGAATAAGAAGTTCCAGTGAGCAGCTTGAGGAAGAGACTAAGTTTTTAGATTGTTTTCATTGAGGACTTAGTAACACCTATAAAGTAAGTCTCACTAATATTGAAACCTTTTTTATCTAGCAGATCGCCTTCTTTATTGCTCAGATGACTAAAAAATGAGGAAAGCTTAAGTGTATTGAACCTCAAGGGGCTGATTTAATAGATTTCAAACCGAATGTGAGGAATTTTTTGTACAGGCTGGGTGGTACCCATTTTTCTCAAGGTTAGGAAGCTCTCATCTAGGAGTAGCCAAAGAATTTTCCCTCTCATTCAATGGACGGGAAGAAAATTTTTATGGCCTCAAACTGCAGGTATCAATAGAATCTATTGTTGAATCTTTCCACCTCCCACAAGAAGGAGAGAAATCATTTAAAAACAAAGGTATTACTGGAGGAGACCTAGCTTCATCAAGGATGAATGTAGAGACCCTAAATGGGATAAAGGGATTCATAGTAGTTATCTCTGGGATGAATGGGCTAAAACAGCCAAGCTCATTAAGATCTACCTTGTGAAAGGAGGTAAACTATTGTATTTTTGTATCACATTAGGTTTTGTTTTACATTGTAGGTATGAAGACTCTCAACCTACCTTTCTTCCTACTAAAAATCTTGACTAAGATGTCGGCTAGATTACAAACCCATGCAGCAGCTTCAGATTATAATATCTATCGTCAAGCTCTTATTAAAGTGTTATTGTTGAAGAGCTTAGAAGAAGAAACCAGACTTGGGAGAATTTTCTATTTTATAGGGTAGGCCAACCTGCACCTACACAAAACATTCCTGCTCAACAATCTCCAGCCTCACAGTAACATTCTCAACATGCTAAGTGGAAGGGAAAATTTTAGAAACCAGCTACTTCATCAGTTGGTAAATGGACTAAAAGAAAATCAAATAAGGTGAATATCTACAAGAAGGCTATGGAAAAAAAGGAAAAGGATCCCCCAACCAAAGTTGAAGAGAAGTTTTAAAAAGGAGAAGGATTATCTATTAGCAAGCCCAAATCAATGAATATTGTGCCTCCTATTTCTCCTTTTCTAATGGTTTATGCCAGAGCATAGACAGGAAAGGTTGCAGTTGCAGAAAAATCAAAACAATAGTTGTTGTCGGAAGTTCCGGTAGCAAACATTCTGCATAAGGTTAAGAAGGATTATCATCCCACCAAATCATATGAGGAGATCCTAAAGGATGAAAGGTATGATATTAGTAGCAAAAAAATACAAAGGATGCAAGAAAAGTTGTTGGCAACAGGAAAAGACACACAAGAGCTAGCAACAAATTCAGGCTGAAATAAAAAGCCCTACATAACCCAAGCTTGATGGTAGAAGTCATAGATGTGGAGAATAAATCTAAAGGGTTACAGACTATAACTCCTTCAATTGCAGAATCTAGTGGGTTCAAGAAGAAAGAAAAGGGTAAAACTCCCTTAAACCAGCAAACAAGAATGTCCAAGAGAATAAAAATCTAGAAGAGCTCAGGAGAGAAAATGGCCATTGCAAAAGAGATAGCCACCAGGACTACAAGGTCACAATCAACAGTTGATAGAAAAAAAGATTTAGAAAAGCTTGCAGAAGTTGCAACTCATATGAAGGAGAGGTAAAAGGATGTCCCAATGAAGTATCATTTTGCCTATTAGTTATATTTTGGAACAACTCAATTTTCAAAATGTTTTAATCTGCACAGAATTTTTCAAATATCTTCCTGCAAATTTTTGAAAAGGAAATAGAGCGTTACCAGAAGTTCTGGTAGCATTATAGTTTTTGCGCAGTTACAGGTTTTTACCAAAATTTTTGGTAGCATCTGTTTTAAATGAATTTCGACATTTGTCAGCAGAATGTTCGAGCTAGTCCAAGGATGATAAGGACTCATAATGATATGGACATGTCAAGTGATGGTTGATAAGTGGTTTTGAGGTTGTTATATGACACATTTAATGAAGCTACATGGGTTTTAAAGAACCAAGATCATGTAGAGGTAGCTCAGCAGAAAAGTAGGTAGGTTTCCAGCACACTCAACAGTACAGTTCGAATTTTCTTCTTTCTTCCTATCTACATATGTCTTGTTAGTTATATTTCAATAGGATATGTCTTTAATATGCTATAACTCCTATGTAATGAGAGGAAGAGTGGGTCCTTATTTTTATGAGAGATGGAGTTGGTGCCTCTCTCTATAATTATCATTTGTAAATTCCATTCCAGGATTGGATTTTGGTTGACCTAAATAATTTTTCATAATAAAGAAAACTCCTTTTATACTTCATGTTGGAGGACTTTGTGTTTCAAGGACTATCTAATGTATGGTGTGTTTCTCTTGTTGTTTTATTCATCTAATTTATGAGTTACAACAGCTAGCAAGTATGAGTAAGAGCATTGTTAGAGGATCTAATAGTTAATCATTTATTGTTCAGTGTTCTGCAAATCATCTATATGTTGTGTAGAACATGCTAGTGAAGGTTTCATGAAACATTTATGAGATTATTTATGCATTTTTTTTGCTTTCTAAATGTTGTTTCCTTTACATAAAACAATGTCTATGTAAAAGGGCACTCTTATATTTGTGTGACTGATTTAAGACATGTTTATTTCTTAGATTAAGTACCAAATATTTGTCACAATTCATCTTACACCTTTCATCTGTCACAATTTTCTCCCATATACTACAAATTTGTCCATACAATTTATACTTGCCATAACTTGCCAAATGCATGAAGGTCTAAAAGATTTGAAATCATTTCAAACTCTTTAAGAAGCCATCCCACCATCCAAAATATTTTACTTTGAAATGAACTATGATGTGTAAGGGTTACTGCTTTGCAGTCAAGGAGTGACTCCTTGCACTGACAGTCATTATGTAGGTAAGGAAACCACACAAAATATTTTGCGAGCTGGGTTATGGTGGCCCACATTGCACAATGATGCCTTTGCACATTGTCATGCATGTGTTTTATGCCATAGGATTGGAAAGCCATCGCACAAAGATGAGATGCCTTTGCATTCAAAAATAGTGTTGGAAGCATTTGAGAAATGGGATTGGACCTATCATTCCTATGGGCAAGCATAATGGTGTGCATTACATAATCACTTCGATAGACTATGTAACCAAGTGTGCTGAAGCTAAGCCTATGAAGGACTACACTGTATATACAGCTGCACAGTTCCTATTTGAGAATATTGTTACTCGATTTGGACGTATTAAGGTTCTAATAAGCGATCAGGGTATGAATTTTTTGAATAAAACCATTGAAGCATCGACAGATGAATTCTATATGCATCATCAAAAGAGATCTCCCTATCATCCTCGAGAGAATGGTGTGGTGGAAGCATTCAATAAGATATTGGGATGAGCGCGTACCTACAGTTGTCTGGGCATATCGGACCACATGTAGGAAGTTGACTCGTAGGAAACCTTTCAAGATTGTATATGGGCAGGAAGTTGTGTTGCTGATGGAGTTCATTATGCCTATTATGTGCAGTGCAACATTTAAAAATATGGTAGAAGAAGATGCCATGGAGGAACGGTTGTTGAAGTTGGTCAGACTACAAGAAGATTGCTTTATTGCCAGTTATCACCAGCAAGTTCAAAATGCACCTGAAAAAGCATGGCATGATAGGCACATCAGGAAAAAGGTGTTTAAGGAAGATGTTTTGGTCTCATTATATGAAAGAAAGTTTGTGCACCACCCAGGGAAGTTGAAGATGCATTGGCTAGGGCCATATGTTGTTAAGGAAATAACTGATGGTGGTGCAGTGCACCTGGCCACATTGACCGGGGAATACCTTGCTAGATATGTCAATGTAACCCGATTGAAGTCATATAGGGATGACCCTATGCATACCAAATGACTATATGGTTGGTGTTATCGCTAAGTTGGTACAGATGGGCTGCTCCACCAGAAAACCTAGAGTAACTCTTTCAGACTAGCTTTTGACTGAAAATTAGCCTCTTCAGCCTGAGAGGGCTCTCTCAAAGTAACTATGATTTGCTCAATTATGATTCAATCAGATGGCTAAATCTGTGATATTGTATTGAATGTGTTTTATTGCAGGTTAAAAATGTATAGGGTTTACTACCATTGGGCTTATGGAGTTAGTGTTAGGAATTCAATGACAATGGCTCTCCTTGTGGAAGCTAAGGCTTGTAATGCTTCAATGATAGAACAACATACACACAAAAATATTCAATATATTAATGTTAAAAGGAAGTCAAAGCATGAAGAACATGAATTCTGGGTAATTAAACATCAAGATATTGAAAGAAAAATATTAAGAAACATCAGAAAAAATCTCATTGAAACACCAAAAGAATCTCAGGTGAAGCAGAAAAACGCAGTCACTATATATTACTGATCATCGAAAAAATTTACAAAGTGGTACTATAGAGTAAGATTCTACAACCCTGTATTCTTCGAAGTACTGCCTATTAATAGCCTTTAGTCACTTACATAGGATATTCCAATATGGCTAGATCACAGAAACATTTATTTTGACACCTCACTTAACAATAAACTAAATACCTGGAAATAAAATAGAGACCTAATGACTTTAGACTTAGAAACCTATTAGGACTCTACCTCCTATTTATTACATTCACTAACTGTGGAAATGGACAATTACATCAATAATAACCAAGTGCTTGAGTGGAAATAACCATCATCAAGACATAAATACCCCCACTAGATTTAGAAACCAATCACCCTACTTTTAAGGAAAATATAATCATGATATTGGATCATTGTCTTTATGTTGAGATGGAGAAAATGACAAATTTGTCAAGGAGAAAATATCTGTTGGATTGTTCTACTGATACCCTTTAATGCCTCCATGTGGCTGGCTAACCTTCAATACACCTTCAAAATATGAAAATGCTACCAAATGATGCTCGCAATAAAAATAGAGTAAAACAGGCAGTTTCGGAGCGTCGTTTTGTAGCAACTCCACTTCAACTATTTATGCCAATTTTTCAGCTTTCTTCTCTGATTTTGATGTGTTGGTTATACAAAATGAACTAAATACAACTTTCCTCCATCTTTTATTTTTCCCTAAACTATGATTTTTGACAAAAAGTCACCTACAGGGATTTCGTAGCGAAATTTGGGCTTCAAGCCTGGGATTTGCTACGAAATTTCCTAATTGGCATAAAAACACAAAATTTCCCCTTTTCCTCAAAATTTAAATTTTAAGTCTGGAAATGATGGTTCCTGAATACTACAAAATTGTCAAAAATATTTTAGGGCAACTCTTCAAGCTTTGGGAACTTCATCTTTAGCAGTAGGAGGCTGCATCTATTCAGGCTCATTTATCACTTTGATTTTAAGTCCTTTTTTCTTTAGCTCTGACTGAATCATCTCCATTTGATATTGTAATTCTTTGACCTATATTTTGAGTCACTTCCTTTTAGATTGTAACCATAATTTTCTTTCCTTGGTGTTTTTCATTACCCTTCTCAAAGGAAGTGTCCTTTTCAACAACTTCTTAGCATTGGTTAGTGATTGATCATATTGATTTAGATGATAATTTAATTCTTCCTTAAAATATTCCATTATAGTTTTTCTACCTTGGCCTCTTGTAATTCTAACTTGATCTCAATGACCTCTTCTCTGGCCTCTCTTAACTACTCCTTTAGTACCTGCACTTCATTTTTTTCTGCCATCTTCTCTTTTCCTTTCCTTTGCACAAAGACCTCTTCTGCTACTAGAGACAAGCCAATAATGTCTTATATGATAGGTTGCTTGCCTTTGTAAATATCTTATGTCTTATTATTTTCCATGACACTCTTTGCAAGTTGCAGCCTAGTAAGTGGTTTCCATGGCTGAAATAAGAATCCCACATCGTCTCCTACAAAATCAGTATTTTTAACAGTATTACCTTTATTTTTCTTCTTCTTGTCACCTTCAATGTCTTCAGCTCTAACAACTGGAGTCTCCTCATTATCTATAGCTTTAATTATGTCTTGAAGGTTTCCCTTTCCAATTTTTTGACTTCTGGTTATCCTCCTGTGATGTAATATCCCAAAAGGGAGAATGCAGTAATACTAAAACACAATAGATGAACTACAACTAAGTAAACATTAAATCTAAAGACAAAATCAGAATTTACAGAGAAGCTGAGCCATTTTATTATATGGGAGGTGAAAATCAAATACAATAGTGCTCAAAATATGAGACACTCGAGCCAAATAGATGGCCTAAAATGACTCTGAAATGATCCCACAAGAGGGACTATGTAACTGTTGAACTGCTGGAAGGTAAAATGCATTGTCCCTATTACAACTGCTGGGACTACAACTGCCAGAAAGATATAAAGTTAGATCTAGGAAGAATGGGAGATCTGATGATGCTTAAAATAGAGATCTGGGCTCTATGATGGATATCCAAGATAACCCAGAAAGTGTTTCTCAGATCTGTCAATCTAAGAAAACCACCCTCTTAGGGCTTCACCAATATATTGTTGGGTATGCATATATGTTGCATAATCTGATGATATGATGGCTACAATTATGCAAAATCAGATCTATGCAAGAAGGGTTGATCCCTTCACTAGATCCTTGGGCGAAAATCTCAAGATCTAGCTCCTCCAATATCCTCCACTGAAAATAGCTACTGGATGAACAAAAACTTCAGAAAACCATGTTGTAAGAGAGGGAAGCTTAGTATCCTACTGCTAGATGTGTTAATACAGCTCCTGAATAATGGAAAAAATAGATCCGATGTGAGGATATGATCCCTCACAGGATTTCCAACTGAAATAATGGGAACTTCCTTCCTCCAATAGATCTATAGGACTGGGATGCACAATCCTTGAATGGACTGCTGCTGCGTTGAGGTAAAACCCAATGGCCTCAATGCCGGATATAGATCTGCTACTCCTGGAAGACTGAATGTGAAGAACAAAGTGGTAGGATGAATCCTTCATTGGTTTCCTAGCTTATTGCTAGAAACAACCTCCTGAAGATGGCACCAATTCTTGATAAGGAATGTAGTACAACCCTCTTCCTTAGATATCACTCAAGGAAAGTGGTGGGATTCCCACTTGGGAACACTCTGTGCTAAACAACACTACAAACTTAGCTAAACAACTCAAGAATGCATAGAGTTGTCCTAAGAAAAATCTATATCTAAATAGATCAAGAAATGAATAGTCAAAATCATACCTTCTATTGTGCTTTCACCTTCGTTATATACATCATGAGCCTTCCATAGCCTAGGCCCAATCCAAAACTATGTTGTACATGTGGACATAAGTGTCCATGGTTGATTGCATTGTTTCTCCATGTCTTCCATCATGTTCACATGGGGTGATCACACCCTCCATCATGTGTGCATTAAATGCATCACTTCCTCCACTAAACAATCATAATTTCTTTATGATCTTACTTTGAATTCAATATGATATCATTTGACCTTATCAAAGATCCTCATGATTTTACATTTAAGATCTATGATCTTATTTGACTGTTTCATCCTCCATAATCTATCTCATGAATGAGACATGATCTCCATTAATGGAGTTTCTCCACTACTCCATGATTTTAGATCTAGATATATAATATCCACATACACACATTAAAAGTGGATTTTATTCATATTTGAGGTTTGTGGGTCCCTCCACCCTTTTATTTACTTAATTTATTAATTTTATTAAGAATTTAATATTCCAAATAACATGTGAAAATTTTGGAATATTACAATCATACCCTACAAAATGTTGCTTGTCCTCAAGCAACTGCAAAAGTAGATGCAAAAGCCATATATTCCCCTCCAAATGACATCCACATAAGGAAGGCCTCCTCCATTTGCTGTAATGTGTTATGCATGTTTGGTTCCCAAATTTTTCCTTTAAAATGCATAGAATTACCTCCAACTGTGTAGTTATATTTCCTCCTTTCTCCAAGAAGTACCAAGTGACAACCATATGCTTTTCAACATCATCATCAATACATGAGATACATAAAATAAATTGGTTATTTCCACAAAGTAAAAGCTCCATCTCACAATACATCTCTTCATCCCATGCTTTATGAAGTAGATTGAGCATTGACATCCCCTCATCCTTAGCCCTGTTGGCTTTGTTGGATCCAAGCATCATCCAAAAATTATGCAAAAGAAGAAATAAAGATATATGGGTAGACAAATATGTCAAACCATATTCTCCCAACAGTAACCATCAGAGTAAGGCCCTTTGCTGCCATCCTCCATCTCCCCCATGCAATATGGATAAGCCAAACTCCCCCAAAAGCAACCAAAGCAACAAGAGATCTTGCTGCCTTCTCTCCTCCTCATGTGCATCATGGAGTAAAAACATAATGATAGACATGTGGAATGTCACATCAGCCCAATACAAGTAAACACCATTAATACACATCATGGGAGTACCATGTCAAGTTTTACACAATACAAAACACATAGACATAGTGGATGTCATGTGATGGCCAAAATCTCTCATGGTCAACCCAAGTGAACATGCCTTCTTCTGCTGCATACTATCATTGATACACAAGGCATGAGTCAAGAAAATATGAGATTTTGGGTGGTAACCCTACTCACCCAAGAGCATCCAGCGTAGCCATGCATCCCTCTTCATTTCATGAGTGTTTTTCAAGGCATGGATCAAAAAAATAGGAGCCTTTGCGTAGTAACCAAACTCACCCAAGAGCAACCAGCATAACCAAGCTTCTTGTTGGCCCATGTCATATATTTGCAAGTGGTCATGAAACCCCTGGCATATCATCCTCACCCACTCATACCCATGTGGATGATGAATGATATTCTGAATAAACATGGTATCCTCCCTTTGTAGAATACCATTCTTCTCAAATTGATGAAGAAATTTGCACTCCATGAAATTTTGAATTGTACCTCTAATGAGATCTCTCAATGAGAACTTCTTCTCATTAATGGCCCTCCAAAACTAGCGAGGTTATGGATCTGCTGCAAGTAGAAGTTTCTCTTTGAGCTGTGAGATGCTCATCGAGAAAGTGCCATCTAGAAAGGAGAAAATATTCCTCATCTCAACATGTCTATGATTGATCATATTTACCTCCATTGCTTCATGAGTGAAGCTAACTTCAGAATGCTCCAAGAATAATTGGGCCCCTTCATTATCAGTGCTACTAAGTGACAGCACTGTAGATCTGCATGGTGATACATATGATGTCTCATGGCAAGGCACAATGTTGAACTCATAGCCAGCCATTGTACATAGGATTATGCTCATCCCATCTTCTGAAACTCTACACTTCAACTCAAAGGGTTGAATGTATGTCAAAAATGGTGAACTGGGATAGCTCTTAATCTCCTCCTCGATTAGATCAAGGGTCCTCTGCACTGTGATATGTTTCTACTTCAAATCAACGTTTTTTTCTAACCCTTGGTTATGCATTGGCCCTGATGACATGTCCCCATAAGTTTCAATATGATCTATTGAAACAATATGTGATGAAAGTGTATGCATACCTTGGATCAACTGATGTGTGGGAACCTCTTACAAGGACACAAGAGTTCCTCCAACTAGGAAAATGGTGTCTCCAACTGTTTGTAAGAGTGATTGCTGCTCTTCTCCAAGAGTACCAGCGTTGGAATCTACCTCCTCTTCATCATGCATCTCCTGAATCATGCATGGGACTCTATGTGTCAAGATCTCAAGACTATGTTGCAAAGTTGCAAGTGTCTCTTCTCTGGATGCAAGTACTTCTGCAGGTGGTGATGAATGTAGTGACCCCTTGTCTAGAGTGACAAGAATGACATCCTCCTTTGTTTCCTTAGGAAATTTCTCTTGGTGACACATCTTTGGTTTTCTCACATCAAACTTCTTTCTCAATTTGTGAAATAAATCTGAATATTTAGTCACCTTTGCAAGCTCCATGTGACCAAACCACCAATCATTGGCTTCACCACAAAGATGAAGTGTTGCAATCTGGGCAGCCTCTCTTTCAGCTACAAGATGTAGCCTAAATAATGTATCTAAATCTTTCCTCCAAGCCTTAAGAGTTCTTGAGGAAGATCCATCAAATGTAGGCAAATATAATCTATTGTGCCTCTTTCTTCTATTGCTGCTATAGGATCCTCTTTCTTCTTTGATTTTGAAGAATTGTTGAAGAGTTAGCTTCTCCTTGAATGCTCTAAACTATGCTTTGTACTCTTCAAGATATAGACTGAGAGTCTCATGAGTCTCAGGTTCTTTTCTTTCTTCATGACTATACCATTCAACTTCTTCAAAGAAAGTGGGCATAGTAGATCTATGATGAGATCTATGATTCTATGATTTTCTTTGTTGTTGATCGGAAGTGCTTGGGCCTTCCTCATCAAATCTTCTTCTTGGATCCTCCTTTTGCCTTTCCCTCTTCATTTGATTGACCTTCTTGGAGATATCTTTCATGGATATAAAGAGAGGAGTGGAAAAACTACAATCCTCCTTCATGATAGATCTCATCTATCTGCTTCTTCTTTTGATGTGAAAGATGAAGCGTCCACAAGCTGAGCCAAAGATCATGCTTTGATACCATTGTAATATCCCAAAATGGAGAATGCAGTAATAATAAAACACAATAGATGAACTGCAACTAAGTAGACATTAAATCTAAAGACAATATCAGAATGTACATAGAAGCTGAGCCATTATATTATATGGGAGGTGAAAATAAAGTACAACAGTGATCAAAATATGAGACACTCAAGCCAAAGAGATGGCCTAAAATGACTCTAAAATTATCCCATAAGAGGGACTGCATAACTACTAAACTGCTAGAAGGTAAACTGCGTTGTCCCTGCTGCAACTGTTGGGACTACAACTTCCATAAATATAGAAATTCAGATCTAGGTGGAATGGGAGCTCTGATGATGCTGAAAACAGAGATATGGGCTCTATGATGAATACCCAATATAACCCAGAAAGGGTTTCTCAGATCTATCAATCTAAGAAAACCACCCTCTTAAGGCTTCACCAATATACTACTCGGTATGCAGATCTGCTACATAATCTGATGATATGATGGCTAAAATGATGCACAATCAAATCTATGCAAGAAGGGTTGATCCCTTCACTAGATCCTTGGGCTAAAATCTCAACATTTAGCTCCTCCAATCTCCTCCATTGAAAATAGTTGTTGGATGATTAACAGCTTCAAAAAACTATGTTGTAAGAGAGGGAGGCTCAGTAGCCGACTGCTAGATGTGTCAATACAGCTCCTGAATGATGGAAACAATAGATCAAATGTGAGGATATGATCCCTCACAGGATTTCCATCTAAAATGTTGGAAATTTCCTTCCTACAATAGATCTACAAGACTAGACTGCGCAATCCTTGAATGGACTGCTGCTTCATGGAGGTAAAACCCAATGGCCTGAATTTCGGATATATATCTGCAGCTCCTGGAAGAATGAATGTGAAGAAAAAAGTGTTGGGATGAATCCTCCACTGGTTTCCTAGCTAAATGCTAGAAACAACCTCCTGAAGATGGCAGCAATGCCTGAATAGGAATGTAGTACAACCCTCTTCCTTAGAGGTCACTTAGGGAAAGAGGTGGGATTCCCGCTCGGGAACACCCTGTGCTAAAAAACACTAAAAACTTAGCTAAACATCTCAAGAATGCATAGAGATTTCCTAAGACAAATCTATATCCAAACAAATCAAGAAATGAATAATCCAAATCACACCTTCTATTGTTCCTTCACTTTCATTATATAGATCATGAGCCTTACATAGCCTAGGCCCACTCCAAAACTGTGTTGTACATGTGGACATAAGTCTCCATGGTTGACTGCATTTTTTCTCCATGTCCTCCATCATGTTCACATGGGGTGATCACCCCCTCCATCATGTGTTCATTAAATGCATCACTTCCTCCACTAACAAATCATAATTGCTTTATGATCTTACTTTAAATGCATTATGATCTCAGTTGACCTTATCAAATATCCTCATGATTTTACATTTAAGATCCATGATCTTATTTGAATTTTTCATCCTCCATAATCTATCTCATGAATGAGACATGATCTCCATTAATGGAGCTGCTCCACTACTCCATGATTTTAGATCTAGATCTAGAATATCCACATACACACATTAAAAGTGGATTTTATTCATCTTTGAGGTTTGGGGGTCCCTCCACCCTTTTATTTACTTAATTTATTAAGTTTATTAACAATTCTAATATTCCAAATAACATGTGAAAATTTTGGAATATTACATGTGAACATGCTTACTGATATTTTGTTTGTTGCTTGTAGGTGAAGCTGTGGGATTTCTGCCTCTTGTATAGGTTCTTTTTGAACATCCATTGGATCTAGGATAGGCTCCACTTCCTCTTCATTTACTCCTTCTATCATAGATATAGATTTAGCATTTTTATTTTATGGAGTAGCTTTTAGCTTTGGGGTTTTCTTAGGTGTCACCGAATCAACTTCATAACCACTGAGGAAAAGGAAAGTAGCCCAATCTCTGTTTATTTTCTTCAATTCATCCAGCACTAAGAGTTTAATAAAACCATGGTGAAAGATTGATGTCTCATTGCCTTCAACCCTGACTTGAACCTTATCATACATTTTCCCTAAGCTCCTCAACAAAAACAAAGGAAGATCAAGGGACTGCTTACTAGTGAAGTGCAATAGAAGCCTGAAATGGTATAGGTAAACCATATGAAATCTCCCCTCACAAGTAAAGTACTTTTGGATCACAAACAAAATTTTGGAATAATTATCCTTCATATAACTCCTTGGAATACTAGATGCCATGTCAGGTCCAATGTGTTCTGGTTTAAAATTCATCACAACTTTGCATCTTGAATTAGTGGCTTTGAACCACTTTTCACCCTCTCTTGGTATCTCCGTGGCTTGATAAATGGTATCAAGTGACACTGTAAAATTTAAAACCCCCACCTTCAAATTTGTGCTTGTGAAATTTACTATGAAGTCCTTTGATGTTTGAGTACGAAATCCTTGGAGTTTCTGACAGATTTCAGGCATCCGACATTGTTGAATTCTTCCACAAAACTGAGGTCTTCATTTAGTAGCTTGAGGTCCATGGGTTCATAACTCACACAAGAGCCTCCCTTGTTTACTTTATTCTTCATAGCCATCCTCCTTTATAACCACGCTGCCTTTTGAACTATGACACCTTGCTTTCTTTTTAACTGTGACACCTTGCTGCCTTTTGAACTATGACACCTGCAAAGAGAAAAAATAAACAACAAGCTTCTTGTGGTGGGACTGAGATTCTGAGAGATGCTAATGGAATGATACATGAAAAAATCGAACAACAGATGACAAAGAGGTGCTTTGGGGATAAGTTTTAAATATGGAATTCGAAAGTGGAGAGCATGATGCCAAATGTGGGAGTGAAAGATAATGATGAGGGTATTTACACTTTTGCATGCTTCGGTGATCATGAAAACAAATTAGATGACTTCACCTTTATCCCTAACCATTAGAAAATCGAAAACTCATCGTGATCTACTTTTATGCAGAAAAACATGATTCCACAGGGAAAATAGTTATAAAGCTAGCAAATTCGCTACAGACTGGTCAAGTGAATCCGTAGCGAAATATGCCAGTTTGCAGTTATATTCACTATAGAAACGTGAAAAAAAAGATAGGTGGAATTACCTTGATTTGAAACCATGCATGTGAACCTAATGTGGAATTTGGTGGATATGACTGATATGTCATGACTAATTGAGTGTTTTAGACTTAGGATAAAGGTTTATTGCATGAATTTTTCATCAATTTCATGAACCAACCTATTGAGACAAAATGAAACCTAGGTGAGTGACCCTATCAATAAAAATTAAAAATTTATGTGTCATAATAGTGGCTCCACTGGGGATGGCTTGCTCCTGTGGTACGACAAAGAACTTGTAGTTCCAGTGCCTTCCTTCAAGAAACACAAAACATTTCTGAAATTGATGAAGACTTCTTCAAACTCTTATGGCCTTCTCCTTGGGCTCAAGCTTGATGATGAACTCATATTTATTAGAAAAAAATCATAATAGAAAATTAAATATGTACAATGGAGTGAAATTCAGTAAAAGGAATTAGGAGGAATAGTTCTTTAGAAACCTACCATTGACAGGTCCTCATCCACACAACTGTCCATCCATCTCCTTAAGTAGAAAATTTTTGTTGCCATGATATGCAGCTATCACAAATGGCCCCTTCTAGATGTTCTCAAACTTTCCATGCTTCCCCTCTTCTTCAATTCTGGCTTCCCATTTCAGAACTACATCTTGGATTTGGAAATTTTCTTCTTTAGTTTTTCTATCAAAGGTTTTCTTCACTATGTTTTGTGATTGCTGATGTCTATCATAAAAATCTTCCCTTTTGTCCTGTAACTCCCAAATAAGTGGTAAAAATAGCTTCAACTCCATATACTAATTCATAGGGAGATGTACTAATGGATCACTTTGTGAAAACTCTATCAACCCACAGAACAAACTCCAGCTTTAGATGCCATGATCTCTTGTTTTCCTGCAACACCTTTTTGATAATCCTCATTATGCTTTTATTGGATGATTATGCAAGGCCATTACCTTGAGGGTAATATTTTGTGGAATGTCCAAGAGTAATATGATATTGATGACAAAAGCTAATTAATTTCTGGATTTAAAAGCTTGTGCATTATCAGTAATAATCTTCATAGGACAACCAAACCTAGAAAAATATTGCTCTCTAATAATTGAATGAAGACTGAGTCAATAACCTGCCTTGTTGGGATTTCTTCAATCCATCGATGCTTCCCTGAGGATGCTGGGTGTATTTCGCCGATGAATTCTAGCCCCCATTGCTGGAAAGGGGCTTTAACATATATTTGTTTCAAAGGTAAAGGAATCAACTTCTTCTTACCATCAAAAACTTGGCATTCATGGCATGCAGTGCTATTCTTGTAGATGTCCTTAAACATGGTAGGCCAATAATACCTTGCTCTGAGTATCTTGTTGGTTGTTGCTTTTTAGTAATGGTGTCCTCCACAATCTCCCTTATGGAACTCTTCAATGACTTTTTGAGCCTCATCTTCAAGCAAACAATTGAAAAGAATACCGCCGACATCTTTCCAATACAAATTTTTATTCAAAATGTAATATCTCAATGATTTCAGCTTCACAAAACTTGACTTGGACTTAGTCAACTGAGGAGGAGCTTTATGATGATGTAGGACAAAGGTCACATCTCTGTACCATCTAGATAAGATGAATTTCTCTTCAATAGGGACCAATTATTCTTCTTATGTCAGCTCTGAAACTTCAAAAATGAAATTCATGTCAAGACATTCAAAATTTGAATGTGCCATCAATTTTTCTATTCCCTGCCCTTTCACCAACTTATTAGGCTTAATTTATATGTCATATTCCAGCAAAGTGGAGATCCATTTCCCTCTTTTTCCATTAATATCATCTTGTGTCAAAATATCTTTAACCACATTGTTAGGAACAAATGCAATAATATGAGAATGCAAAATGTAAATTCTGAAATCTTTAAGATCTTTGACTAAATAATATGCCTATTTTTCCAAGATATTATACTTCAATTCAGAGTTGGCGAGAGTCCAACTGAAAAATGAAATAGGCTGCTCACCACCTTGCTGACCTTTCTGCAATAAAACTCCAACAATGTTATTTTCATAAGCGAATGTAAAAACCAGAAATTCACTTGAGAAGTCAGGACTTATAATCATTGGGGCTTGAGTGAGGGCTTTCTTTATCTCTTAAAATTATTTCTTAGCTTCAACAGTCCACTTAATATCTTATTCCTTATTTAAAATCTTGGTAATGTTCTTGACAATCTCAGTAAAATTTTGAATAAAACTTCTAACAAAATTTAGCTTTCTAAGAAAAGATTGAATCTATTTCCTATTCTTCGGTAGGTCTATCTTCTGAATTGCACTGACTCTATTAGAATCAATCTTTATCCAATATTTTGATATAATGTGTCCAAGAAATTTTCTAGAAGTTAGAGCAAAAACACTTTTAGTGGGATTAAGAGAGATACCAAATTTTCTACATTTCTGCCAAATTTTCTCCAAATGTTTCAGGTGTTCTTCCTCCTTTCTTGAAAAAAAAGTTATGTCATCCAAATATACCACAACTTATTTTTCTTTCTCTTTAGCAAAAGCAATATCCATCGCCCTTTGAAAGGTTTCCCCTGCATTCATCAAACCAAAAGGCATCTTGGCGTACATGAATGTTCCTCGTGGCATGGTAAAAGCAGTTTTCTCCTGATCTTCTAGATGTACCAATATATGGTTATAACCTGAAAATTCATAAAGCATGGAGATTATTTGAGAGCCAAAAATATTCTGCAAAATATAATCGCTATTGGGAAGAGGGTAGTTTTCCTTCAGATATGCCTTGTTCATATTTCTAAATTCAATACAAATTTTAATCTCATGACTCTTCTTTCTAACAAGTACTAGATTAGAAATCCATTTTGAAAACCTTATAGGGACAATGATCTTTGCATCAAAAAATTTCTTAATCTCTTTCTCAATCAAAGGCATGAGCAAAGGACTAATTCTTCTCAACTTCTGCTAGAAAGGTTTTTCATTCTCTTTGATGGGAATAATATGTTGGATAATTCTAGGATCATACCTTTTCAGATCAGCATATCTCCATGAAAAAACATCAATATATTTCTTCATCATATCCACATACTTCTATCTCATCTCCATAGAAAGAAACTTAGAAATTTTAACCATTTTAGGCACTCTTGCTTTACCAAGATTTCAAGTCTCCACCTCCTCATCATCAACCTGCATTCTAGGATATTTTAAAACATCATTTTGATCAAATATTTTCTCAAGGGGAATAAGGCCTTTTTTAATACAAATTTTTTTCAGTTGCATCTACTTGGATATTCTTAATCTCCTCCTTCAAATCAAGGAAATTTTGGACTTGCTGGTCATTCTCAAACACTTGCCAATGAATGATGTTATCGGGTATTTTTGGCCTATGTCCGAACTCAACCTAATATTTCGCACTAGAATGAGTAGGGATGACAAATAAACTTGCAGAGACATCTAGGGAATCAGGTACTAAATTTTGGTCTCTAGTTTTAACAATGAAATCACATTCCTGAAAATTCTTAATAATTTCAATGACTAAGTTTTTGTATGCCCTCATTCTTACATCTTTGGTTTGATAAGACCCTTCAACCTGCTTAATCACTAACTCTGAATCACCACACACTGATATCCTTTTGGCACCTAATTTTTTCAAAATCTCTAGACCCAAAAATAATGACTTATATTCTGCCATATTGTTTGTGCAATCAAAGTTAAGTTTGAAAGATAAAAACTTAATTTTAGAATTAGGAGTAATGATCCATATCCCTGCTCCAGCCTCCTCTCTTCCAGCAAATTCATCAAAGTGTAAAATCCACAAGCCTTCTCCTTTTTCCTCAACACATCCCTGATTTTCTGCTTGCTGATTTTCTATTTTTTCTTTGATTTCTGCCTCATCAGTGAGTTCATTGAATAAAATTAAGGACCCCAATTCAATTTCAACTGCATAAATAGGAAAAATTTGACGCTTATCCTTACTACTCATCATGTAGGCAATCCTACTTTCCATCTGCATAACCCCTTTAATTTTGGCTTCCCAAGATGTGGATAAAAGCATACCAAACTTTGGAGGAATGTCAACTAGCACTATTTCCATCACCATTTTTTTAGTAGGTACTTGTGTTAGGCCAAAAACAACATATTTAATAATACCTATGCATTGGACTCTCTCAGAGTCAAAAGAAAAAAGATCTTTGTAATGTCTAGTGATCTCTAAACCCATCCTCTCCATAATAAATTTAGGCATAAGGTTTTGGGACGCACCTGAGTCTAACATGGAATTGTGCAAATTCATATCATGAATATTTAGACTTACAAAAAAAGGAGGAAATTATTCATTTTGTTCATATTCTACCCTTGGTCCTAGGAAAATAGCGGGATGATATTCTTGCAAATTGAGAATGTCTGAAGGTCCAGGCTGAGAATTTAACATATTGACATTTTTTCTTCTATATTCAGTGACCTTGATAATTTCTCCAAAGGGGACTGGAATTTTGATTTTGGAGATCTCATTTTCTAAATTGAAAGTAGATGAGGCTTTTTCAATTTCGTTGACAAGAGATGGAGGTGATGTATCCTTATTTTGCTCAATTGGTCTAGGAACATCTTTCTTTGGCTAAGCTTTATTTGTTGTAATGGGGACATTCCTATTTCTCAAATTGTATTGTTTCTACATTTCAAAAATGGCATGTTGATAACCCTTTAAGTAATATGATTGTCCCTCACTCTTCTATAAAACATGACTAGACTCATCATGTTCCTCTTTAGTTAGAAACATCCAAGACATGTCTTCATCTAAGAAATGAATAATATCCTCTGGAAACTCAGGTTTTGCTTCTTCTTCATTAAGTAAATTTTGCTGAAAGGGAGGCCTCACTTGTGTGTCGGGATGATTTCGGTATTCTCTTTGTCTTTTCTGATTTTGAGGTCTCCTAAATTGTGGGTTTTTGATGTGTGTATCTTGTTGCGTAGGAGGCAAAGGATTGGCTCCAAAAACAAGTCTATCCATCAGTTTATCCATGGTCTTCATCATGGATTCAAACTTAGCATATAAGGATGAAGAAGTCTTCTCCTCTGCTTGCAACTTTTTTTTCCCATCTTAGACATCTTGGAAACTGCCATGTTCACCTCTACTTTCACTACATCCTTCTACATTTCTGTTAGACAAGAAGACTATATTTCCCTTAATAAGATGGAAAACTCATAATCAAATGCCTTTGCATAGTGTAATTGAGAATCTCCTGGAGGAGGTTTAATATGAGCAGGTATGGAGTTATATAACATGTTAAATATCTTAGATAAGTCTTGGATAAATTCATCTAAGGCTCTTTTCAAATTTTTATACTCATTCAGTGCTTGTACTGGATTTACCTTACTCCCCCACTTAGTTAAAAAATTATCTTATAGCTGGTCCCAATTCTGCAAAATTGCTAGAGCTAAGGCCTTAAACCATTTTATTACTTCACTACTGAAACTCTGAGAAAATAATCTCATTTTTACATCCTCATGGTCTTCCTCCTCTCTGTCAATGAAATCATTAAATTTATCTACATGTTCCTCAGTTGATATTTCCTCTTCACTCACAAAGGTTTTAATTCTGTTTGAGTATCCATCTGGGA
This sequence comes from Pinus albicaulis, assembly GCA_034641835.2. Taxonomy (NCBI): domain Eukaryota; kingdom Viridiplantae; phylum Streptophyta; class Pinopsida; order Pinales; family Pinaceae; genus Pinus; species Pinus albicaulis. The sequence continues at coordinate 887,396,769 of CM076578.1, forward strand.
GGTCATGAAGGACTGCAAGAAGGAAAAGTGGGGCATATCTTGCAGGTCCAACAGGAGGAGGAGGAGGAACAATTCCAACCATGATGACAGGAATTGTGGCATGTGGAAGGACAGTAGATGAGGTTAAATTCTGACTTTTGGAAAACATAATAGGTGAGGCTGAATTGTTAGGAGATGGTGTAGATGGTATTTGAATTCTAGATAAGAATAAACTCCATTTAGGAACAGGCACACCAGATTTTCTCTTCAAAAAAATTCAAATGGATCCAACTCTTTTAGCTTTTCAAATAACTCTCTCTCAAACAACAACTTTGATGTGACTATTTTCCAGAATTCTTCTCTTTCTTCCTTAGATACTAGGGATGATGTGTCAATACCCAGTGTTTGTAGGTCTAGTATTATGTCAGTCAGTTCATTTTCATTCTTAGACCTAAACAAAACTTCTTCAATTTTATCATCAAATTGTTTATCTTCAGGACTTCGAATAATTTCAGAGGACAAAGCTCTTGAATGTGATGAAATACCTAATTTTGAAGAGTTGCTTCTAATGCCTCTGTTACACCATTTTTTGGTCATCTAACCTATTATCATTAGATGGACCCAAGTACACCATGTAAGACCAATTTTACCCTAAGTAAAATTGCTTTCACTATGTTAAAACAGGAAACCCCAAAAGGAAATATTAAACAAACCTATATTTGTTTGATTTTTCTCATGGAATAATTAATTAAACCATAATTTAATTATTATTCCCAGTCATGTTTAACCCAAAATCAAAGAAATTAATTAGATAAACCTTTATTTATCTTATTATTTTCTAGGAATAATTATTTAAACCTTATTTAGATAATATTCCTAGTTAAATATGACCAAATCACCCACAAATAATTAAATAAATCACTATTTATTTAATTATCTTTCAACCACTTCCTTAAATAATTAAATAAATCATTATTTATTTGATTATCTTCTAACCACTTCCTTAAAAAGATAAATAAATCATTTATTTATTTATTTTTGACAAATTAAGGGATTTGACCCAAGTCAAATACCTTTCCCTCCAACAAATATAATAAAATATTCCATAAAAAGTGGATCTAGATCTGGTTAACCCATGCACCAAGATCTAGAATGACCCAATATTTTGTTATAAATAGGAGGGTTTTTCCTACCATTCTTTACCTTTTGTTGCCTATTAGATCACTCTGGATCTATACACTTGGTCACCATTTTCTGCCATTTGCTGTGAGAGCTCCCTTTGAGTTCAATTCTTTGTGTGGGTTTTCTACACCAACAAGAGAGAGAGATTTTAGATCTGAAGTGCTGAGGACTTGCCAGAACCCATCCCACTGAGGAGAATTGGATACGCCTTCTTGTTTTCCTCCTAGGTGCCCGATTAATACAAAAATTCTTTTAAAAATTGTTCTTGTCTTGTCTATTGGTATATGGAGCAAACCCTTATTTTTTCTACTTAATGTCTTTCCATGCATAGATCTGGTTTTTGCAGCTCTTTTATGTTCAACTAACCACAGATCTGAAGATATTGGCAGCCACTTTTGTTGTTAGGGCTATTAGTTATGCATAGCTAAGGTGGTCCTTTTTCGTACACTTCGACAAAGGTTTCATACTAACAAATGGCGACTCCACACGGGTTTTAAATTACGACCGTTGTCGTTTTTCATATTCCTGCATATCCAGCTACTTCAGACCCTAGGGTTTCTTTTCAGCTGTTTATTTTTCCTAGTTTCATGTTGTTTTTCTCACATAAAACCCTAAAACATCAAAATTTCTAACTTCCGTGTGTTTCTGGCCCTATTGCACAGGTAAGCGACACCAGCCGCAACTGAGACGGCAACTTTTCTGAAAATCTGCCGCCGAGACAACCGGAACGGGGGGTCGTACTTTTTGGCCCATAACCTGTGACCTGGACCTCCAGGTCGCACTTTTATGCCCCTTTTCTGCGACCTGCACTGAAAACAGGTCAGAAACTGCGACCTGCCGCCTTTTCTCGCTGATTATCTACCAATTTTTCCGGGTTGCCTTGGTGCGCTTCGTCGTGGCCTCTGCCTCTGCCCCCACCCCCCCCCCCGCTTTGACCAAGTTCTGATCTATTTTTACTCATCTAAGTGGGAACCTAGCCCCCTAGGGCTTTAGTACCCTCCACTTTTTGTGGAAGAGTTTTACTTGTTTCAGTCGTCTGTTTTTCAGAGCTTCAGCCTCCTTTTTTCCAGATCTGTTACCTCCCTTTCAGATCCATTGTAATCAGCTCTTTTACCTCTCAAATCACCTCCTGAAGATTTGTTTGGATCTACTTTTAGGGCCCTCTCCTTGCCCCTTCCGCTTTTGCTGATTACCTTCCTTTTTCCAGCCACCTTGCCTCTGTCTCTTGGCTGTGATCTGCACCTCTTTTTAGCAGCTTTATCCTTTAGATCCCTGTCCCTTTTGACCCTAGATCTATTGGCCTCTTTTTATGTGTGTTTTGAATAGATTTTTGCCCTCTTTTAGAGTATTTTTGAGAGACCCGCCTTTTTGGGTGAGATTGATGCATGTTTAGCTGTTAAATGTTCTGTTATTTCAGCATTATATACTGTTCTCTGCAGATTTCTTTTCAGTTACGCAACACACTTTTTCTTGCTCTCAAAATGAAAAGGGTTTAAAAATTAAAATTAACGCACACCACACACTGAACCTAAGTGAAGAAGTGCCTGGTTAACATCGCCTGGCAAAGACTCTAATATCAATTGTCACTGCACCTTGTCTGCCCTTGACCTCTCTTGATTCTGTCCCTTTCTGCCCCTGTCGGTTTCCTTCTTCCTGTCATCATTGTGCCCCCTAGGCTCCTTTCCCGGAGACTTCTTCGCCTTCACCCTCAGTTTCCGGTTGATCGACCTGCTCCGCCCCGCCGTCATCGAGCCAGTCCTCCTTCGAGTCTGCACTCCGACTCCTCTCCTGATTCATCGGGTTCTCCTTCTCCTCCTGGTTCTCCCCCTGCCACCTTCACTATGTCTGGTTCAGGGCCTAACGCTAGCGGTTCTCCCGGCCCTAATGCCGGCCCGACTACTAGCGGAACTGCCACAGGAACTACCCCGGCCACCCCCTTGCTGTCGTACATTGCAGGCCTCAGCCTCCCCGATTTCAATCAGTTGATCAATGACCCTATCCTTTATATATTATCCACAATTGTAGGTGGGTTAGGATCTGGATTGATCCTTGTGTATATATTTCTCGAAGCCACCTTTAAGCATGAAGATATTTAGTGGAGTCACCAAGTTAGTTTCTACTGCCTCGAAATGTTCTGAGCTCCAGCTACCTCCAAGAGTTCAGCTTCACTATTTGAGCACAAACTTCGAGAAATATGTCTTCGGACTGCCGACGAACACACCAAAATATTACCACTAAGCTAGTACAAATGGGCTGCTCCACCAAACAACCTAGAGTAACTGTTTCATACCAGCTTTTCACTGAGAATTAGCCTCTTTAGCCTGAGAGGGCTCTCTCAAAGTAATTATGATTTGTTTAATTATGATTCATTCAAATGGCTAACTTTGTGATATTGTCTTGAATGTGTTTGATTTCAGGTGAAAAATGTATAGGGTTTACTACCATTGGGCTTATGGAGTCAGTGTTAGGAATTCAATGACAATGTATCTCCTTGTGGAAGCCGAGGCTTGTAATGCTTCAATGATAGAAAAACATACACACAGAAATATTAAATAGCTTATTTTTCAAACAAAGTAAGAACATGAAGAACATGAATTATGAGTAATTAAACATGAAGATATTGAAAGAAAAATATTAAGACGCATAGGACAAAAGCTCATTGAAACACCAAAATAATCTCAGGTGAATAAGAAAAACATAGTCACTGTATATTACGAATCATCAAAAAACTTTAGAAAGTGGTAGTGTAGAGTAACATTATCCAACCCTGTATTCTTCAAAGTACTACCTATTAATAGGCTTTAGTCACTTACATAGGATTTTCCCCCATGGCTAGATCATCGAACCATTTATTTTGACACCTCACTTAACAATAAAATAGATACCTGGAAATAAAACAAACACCTAATGACTTTAGACTTAGAATCCTATTATGACTCTACCTCTTATTTATTACATTCATTAAATTTGGAAATGGATAATTACATCAATAATAACCAAGTGCTCGAGTGGCACTAACAATCATCAAGACATAAATACCCCCACTAGATTTAGAAACCAATCACCCTACTTTAAGGAAAAGATAATCATGATATTTTATCATTGTATTTATGATGAGCTGGAGAAAATAACAACCTTGTTGAGGAGAAAAAATCTGTTGGAGTGTTCCACTGATACCATTTAATGTGTCCACGTGGTTTTTTGACCTTCAATACACCTTAAAAATACCAAAATTCTACCAAACGATGCTCGCTGCAAAATCAGAGTAAAACAGGCAGTTTCGTAGCATGGTTTGTAGCAACTCCACTTCACCTATATATGCCAATTTTCATCCTTCTTCTTTGATTTGGATGTGTTGGTTATACAAAATGGACTAAATACAAATTTCCTCCATCTTTGATTTTGCCCAAAACTATGATTTTTGACAAAAGGTCACCTATAGGGATTTCGTAGAAAAATCTGGGCTTCAAGCCTAGGATTCCCTACAAAATTGCCTAATTGGCAGAAAAAACAAAATTTTCCCTTTTCCTCATAATTTCACTTTTTAATTCTGGAAATGACGGTTCTTGAATGCTGCAAAATTGTCAAAAATATTTTAGGCCAACTCTTCAAGATTTGGGAACTTCATCTTTAGTAGTAGGAGGCTGCATCTCTTTAGGCTCATTTATCACTTTGATTTTAAGTCCTCTTTTCTTCAATTTTGACTAAATCATCTCCATTTTATCTTCTAATTATTTGACCTATATTTTGATTCTCTTCCTTTTATATTGTAACCATAATTTTCTTTTCCTGGTGTTTTTCATTACCCTTCTCAAAGGAAGTGTCCTTTTCAGCAAATTCTTAGCATTGCTTAGTTATTGATCATATTGATTCAGTTGATCATTTACTTCTTCTTTGAAATATTCCATTAGATTTATATCTACGTTGGACTCTTGTAATTCTAAGTTGATCTCAATTACCTCTTCTCTAGCCTCTCTTAACTGCTCCTTTAGTACCTACAGTTCAGTTTTTTCCACCATATTCTCTTTTCCTTTCCTTTGCACAAAGACCTCTTCTGCTACTGGAGGAAGGTCAAAAATGTCTTCTATGATAGGTTTCTTGCCTTCATTAATATATTATGTCTTCTTATTTTCCATGACACCCTTTTCAAGTTGCAGCCTAGTAAGTGGTTTCCTTGGTTGAAATAAGAAACCTGCATCTTCTCCTGCAAAATCAAGATTTTTAATAGTCTTGCCTTTATTTTTCTTCTTCCTGTCACCTTCAATGTCTTCAGCTCTCACAACTAGATTCTCTTCAATATCTATAGCTTGAAGGATGTCTTCAAGGTTTCCCTTTCCAATTGTTTGACTTTTGGTTATCCTCCTGTGACCATGATTACTGATTTTTTTTTTGTTGCTTGTAGGTGAAGGCTGTGGGATTTTTTCCTCTTGTATAGGTTCTGTTTCAACATTCATTGACTCTAGGATAGGCTCCACATATTATTCCTTTACACCTTCTGTCACAGTTAGAGATTTATCGTCTTTATTTGATGGAGTAGCTTTTGGCTTTGGGGTTTTCTTAGGTGTCACTGAATCAACTTCATAACCACTGAGGAAAAGGAAAGTAGCCCAATATTTGTTTAATTTCTTCAATTCCTCTAGCACTAAGAGTTTAATCAAATCATGGTGAAAGATTGATGTCTCACTGCCTTCAGCCCCAGCTTGAACCTTATCATACATTTTCCCTAAGCTACTAAACAAAAAGAAAGGAAGATCAAGGGATTGCTTACCAATGAAGTGTAATAGAAGCCTGAAATGATACAGGTAAACCATATGAAATATCCCCTCACAAGTAAATTAATTTTGGATCACAAAAAACAATTTGGAATATTTCTCCTTCATATAACTCCTTGGAATCCGAGATGTATTATGGTTTAACAAATTCATCACAACTCTGCATCTTGAATTTAGTGGCTTTGAACCACTCTTCACCCTCTCTTGGTATCTCTGTGGCTTGAGAAATGGTATCATGTGACACTGTAAAATTTAAACCCCCACCTTCGAATTTGTGCCTGTGAAATTTACTGCGAAGTCCTTCGATATTTATTTATGAAATCCTTGGATTTTCTAACAGAATTTCAGGCATCCAACATTTCTGAATGCTTCCACAAAACTAGGGTCTTCATTTAGTAGCTTGAGGTCCATGGGTTTGTACCTCACACAAGAGCCTCCCTTGTTTTATTTCTTCTTAATATCCATCCTCCTTTATAACCATGCTTCCTTTTAAACTGTGCCACCTTGCTGCTTTTTTAAATCATGTGACACCTTGCTGCCTTTTAAAATATGACACCTGCAAAGTGAAAAACTGAACAAGAAGTTGCTTGTGGTGGGATTGAGCTTTTGAGAGATGGTAATGGAATGATACATCAAAAAACTCGAAAAATAGATGACAGAGAGGGTATTTGGGGATAAGTTTTAAATATGGAATTCGAAAGTGGAGAGCATGATGGAAAATGTGGGAGTGAAAGATAATGATGAGGGTATTTACGTTTTTGCATGCTTGGGTGATCATGATAATGAATTAGATGACCTCTCCTTTATCCCTAACCATTATAAAATCAACAACTCATCATCCTCTGTTTTTATGCAGAAAAACATGATTCCACAAAAAAAATAGTTATAAACCTGACAGATTCGCTACAGACTGGTCAGGTGATTCCATAGCGAAATCTTCCAGTTTGCAGTTATATTCACTGCAGAAATGTGAAAAAATAGAAAGGTGGCATTACCTTGATTTGAAACCATGCCTGTGACCCTAAAGTGGAATTTGGTGGATATGACTGATATGACATGACTAATGGAGTGTTTTAGACTTAGGATAAAGGTTTATTCCATACATTTTTCATCAATTTCATGAACCAACCTATTGAGATGAAATGAAACCTAGGTGAGTGACCCTATCAATAAAAATTAAAAATTTACGTGTGATAATAGCTAGAGTATCATATCTGCACAGATGGGATGGCGGATGTGCCGAAAGGTGCGACGCGCTCATGGTAGCTACGCGAGGAGGTTGACTGGGTTGCAAAGGTGCCAAAAACTAGCCGTTGGAATAAGAAATCTGGAAAAGACAAATTTATTACTATTTATGGGAGCATCTAGGCTGCATTTAATGAAGGGATTTTTCCATATTTGGGACCATTTTGTCATTTATGGAGATGCATTAATGCATAAGGAACCATTGAAGATGCACTACAAGTATAAATATGACCTATGGGGTTGCAATAGTTCCCTTTTCTTTCTAAGTGAATTATTTTCATTGAGCTCTTTGATTTCAGCCGCATACTCATTGTAAATGTCTAGTTTGGATCCGAGATTCGAGGAAAAGTTATGCCGCAGAGGGTTGGGTTATGTAATTCTACCCAGTATGACAGCTACACGACTCGAAGATGAACCTACGGCACCACAGGTCCCCGTTGCACCGATTTTTGAAACACTTGCGCCCACAAAGTCTAAGAAGGGGTGAACATATGGAACAAGGAAATCCCCAAGGGAGAAGAATCTAAATTTGCGCTCCACTGCGGCTGAGCACCTGAAAAGACCAATGAAGGAGCTCCCTGAGACAATTATGGAGGAAGAAGAGGATGTGGTTGAATTGGCTCCATTCTCGTGGTTTCCGACCTATGTCACATTGCGCAAACTGTTAGTAAGGGTTCCCAAAGTTCTCGACAAGGTGCGATAAAACATCAATATGCCTTTGAGCCCTGAAAATGTCCCGATAGAAGGTGACATGCTTGAAAAATTGCTGCAGCTCAGAATGGAGGATTGGGACATTGCAGACGTGGATAAATTTTCATGAAATTGTGCCAGATCTGTACCTAGACCATGTCCAGTATGAAGAAGGAATCATGCACCTAGATCCAAATAGATGGGTGTTGGGTTTGCACAAGGAAGGCCTGTTGAATATATTGCAGATTCCTCACTTTGGGAACAACCCAATAAATGATATATGTGTCTGGAAATTACTCGCGCTTATGCATGATGATCCACTGTGGTTGGGAGAGTGCATTCCCATTAATGTTGCGTTAATCCATAGGTTCACTGGCCTACCTCATTAGGGCACAATTCCAATGGTTGAATTTGGGGGAAAAGCGCTAGAGAAATTTGTCACAAACAAGATCAAAGCTAAGTGCCAAGTCTCACGAAAGAGTAGAGGATTTGTCATGAGTGAGATAAACAACATTGTTGTTCAGTTAGGAATGTTCATCTTGGCCTGCAAGATGATGCGCAAGTGTAGACCAAAGGAGGTGTCTGCGTAGGTGATTGCTCTTTCTGGCCGATGTGAAAAGGGTGTGATCTACAACTGGTCGCATTATTTGTGCAAGGAGGTTTTGGAGAATGTGTGCAAAGCACAGGAAGAGGGCAAGAAATTTCATTATGATTAGATGTTGTTATTGATTGCATTTATTGGGTGGAAGACCCCTGAGCAAACCCAGCTTCCCGAGATAGAGGCCCAGATGTGTGAGGACACGCAGTACGCTACTCTCTAGAACTCATCTGAGCCCTCGTGCGTCATGGAGAATAAAATTTTCTAGGTTATTTTTTATGACTTTCTCTATCAAGCGGTGCAGTCTAAGCCGAGGTTATCTCCAACACTCTATGATCAATATAGAATGATAGCCGACTATAAAGCAACTTTCCATAATATGCACAGCCATGCAAAAGGCGCTGTGGAGGGATTTTGGTATGATTTACCATATTTAGTCACAAAATATGATCTCATCCACATCACTGCAGAATGGCCACCAATGGGGTTAGAGCATGGCGAATCCACATCCATTCCTAAAACACCGACAAATCCATGCACTGGTACTTAGCCAAAGAAAAAAACTAAAAAGACGATAGAGAAGGAAACCATGCCAACCACAACCGGTGAAACTATTAACTTGGAAAAAGATACGAAGCCAGAGAAAAATGGTATTGTTCCAAAAGACATAGTGGAGCAAGTAGAAGCAAAAAATTCTAAAGGAACAAAGCGCGGTTCTCGGACCACTGTAAGATCATGGAAGAAGAGAAAAGGTTCTAAGGAAACTGGAGATAAGGTCTCGATGTTGACAAAGGATGAATTAAACGAAATTACAAAAATGGTCACGTCTTCGACAAAGGATCGATGGAAGGATATGGAAGTGCACTATAAGACTGCACTCGAGGTGGTACAGCTTGGGGTCCAAGAATTAAAAATGCAAGCAAGCCTGATTCAAGAAATCGTTGCTTAGGAGAGCCAGACACAAATGAGGGCACATGTAACCAGCGTGAAAACACTCAAAATAACCTTACCAGTGACCCGAGATGTTTTTCTTGTGCAAATCCCTGCGCCATCCATCCATGTAGACCCCAGATAATGTGCCCAGTTTAAAGGTGCAGGTGATATTAGTATTAACTTGTTTGTTTTAGCTGCATGAAAGCTTCACATAATACATAGTATGATTTTTGATGAAATTGAGTTCCATGAGGCCCATGCTCACACAACTATTGTAGAGTTAATGAAGTAGAGTTAAAAACAATAAGCAGCGGAGGAATTTTTCCGCGCTGCTAAAGCCCACTGCGTTGCGCTCGAAGCAAAGATCTATCAAGTGTGCAGTGAAGTGCTCGTATTCCTTGCCACAGCAACCCCAGAAGAAAAACTAGAAGTACTGGCTGCCGCATTGAAGGCTTGACGCGCTGAAGTCCAAAAGGTTTGTGCTACATTCGAGCACCAAATCAATGATCTACAAATGAAGTTGCAGCCAAAAACTCCACCTGAAGTCCGCACGAAGCGAGTTACCAAAGTAAAAAAAACCACTAATGATATTGTTTCCACAGTCACGCAGTGTGACAAGATTTTATATGAGGCTATGGGTGTCTGAACATCAGTTTAGAATGACCCTATAGTACAGTAGCTGCGCAATGAGCTACACATAAAAGAGAAACTTTTTGCTGAGATCTAGATGGTGGCACCTACCCTTGTTCTTCCACAGCTCCTTGCCTGCCTACATGAGGGAAAAATAATCCAAACAGAGATTTAGGACCTACTTCGCAAAGAGCAGCTGCTGGAGGCATGAATGCAGACATGGACTGAGGAGGCTCTTCGGCTATCACAGACTTTGGCCACTACATTAAAGGTTATGCAGCAGATGCAGTGAAGTATCGAGTTAGTAGCTGAAGGGCCCACCACTAATAAGTTAGTTCTTCAATCATAGGGAGCTACTGCGTAGAGTTTGGAAATGTTACTACCTCTAAAATATTATGTTAGTGTGCTCAAAGCCAAGCTCAAGGAGCAGATGCCAAAGTGACTCGGGACGAGTCACATGTTTGTGTTGGGGGCCTGTTGGAGCGGGGTCCCCTGGGGTACTCTTTTTGGTGTCTTTATGTATAATTTTTATATACGCGTGTTGCACGGAGAGGTCAAGGGGCTTTGGGTTAGGCAAAAGTCCCTCTTTTTATGTAAAATGGTTTTAAGGGTAAACTCCAGGCCTCAAACCATGGTTTGATACCATAGTATATGTGTGCTAGATTGGATATAAATAGATAGATTGAGTCAAAGTGAAAGTTAACTTAACTTGATATGATGTTATGATCTGAATTTTTATGCATCTGTAATACTTTTGTAAAGGTTTCAGTCTGGGTTAGGTAGAAATTCTCCTACTAGCTATGTGCACGGAGACCTAGTCCTGCTTGTGTGCGGACTCCACTGGCTATGTGGGCGGAAGGGTAAAGTATAAGGGAAAATTTAATGTAATGAATTGATCTGAATTAATACAAGGACTGATTTTGGTGGAAACATATATTGTGTTATCGACATGAGTTATCTTTTACTGTTATGTTTTAACATTTCTTTACTTTTGTTATGCTTATTTGTATCTACGCGAATACATATGTTATTTATGTATGAAGTTACATTGATCGTTGAGTACATAGATGAATCTGCTTAAGTAATTACGCAATGCATAGATATCGATCTGATTCTGATGTAATATATCTGCGACGAAGTGGTCTGCGATTCCATTCTTTGATCGGATAACGTATTATTCTATATTGTGCATATTTGTTTATGATCGATATAAGTCTGCAATCAATCTATTTAGGGCCATTACATTATTTTATTCCTCAAGGTACCAAAACCTAGTTCCAACACCCCCCCATACTGCTTCGGGTGAGAATTTGATCTACGCAAGTAGGTCATTGCTGAAAGGGATGTAGTTGGAGGGTTAGTTGGTTTCGCAATAAACACTGAACCTGGGTCAGAACCCCTCAAGCCAACACTATGTGAAAGTCAAATTTCATTCACTTGGCATGCTCGGCTCCTCAATGCTTGATCTTGGTTAGGGATCCACCTAAGCTATTTCCTTATCCATTAATGACACTGCAAAAATTCCTTTGACATCAATAATAACACTGCAATTGACATCAATGAAAACATGTGCAACAAAGTACATGGAAAAAACATGTTTGAAATATGCTTTTCATGTATTTTCAATTTTTATTGATGTCGGTATACTCAAAATTATAAAAAGAGGGTACTCAAGATGTGGAATTTATTTTTTCATCCAATAGGTGTCTACACTTGACATTTGAGTGAATCTATAAGGATATAGGAAAAAAAATCAATAAAAAAGGTAGTTTTCTTGTTTTCTCTCCAAAAATATTCACCCTTGGAGATGACATAATCACCTTGAATCTTATTGGTTCTTTTGAAATTTATTTTGTTTGTGCATTTTTTTTTTAGGTCCATTTTTTACCTCAAAATTCCCCCAATGGAAGTATTCTCTCCACTCAGTGATTTCAATCTCATAAGAAGAATAGATAACTAAGCACTTTGAGGAATAAGACTGGTATGTGGCATTTATAAAGTTTGTTTCTCAAGCTTTGGCATGAAAAAACATAATCAATAAATTATTCTTACCACTTTACTTCTACCAATATTCACTCCAATGATTTGCTTGAAGAGGATGATATGTAGAGTGATATGGAAAAAGAGGCAAAAAAGGGAGGTTGTATTTCTAGACTAAGCAGCATCCTAATGATAAAATTTTAAGATAAGCCTCATCATAGGGCCTACCCATGGAGGTGGTTTACAATTTTTTGTAAGCGCACAGGTTTTGGGGTGAAGAAGAGAAACTCAATTAAGCCCTTTTTAAGTGCTCAATTGAGCAATATTTTAGCCCTTGTTTGAGCTATTAAAAGGTTTAAATATTGCTCATTCGAGCAATAAAACAAACCCTCGATGGAAGAAGATGGTTTTATCTTTCCAGATCAACAACTTATATCCCTTTTGGTCGATCAACTTTATTGATAGTTAATAAAGGTGGGATGAATCAAAATTCAAACCATGGTTTTCATAGGCAATAACATGGCATGATCGTGTTCATTTCGATAGCCTCAAGAAATATTCCAAAATCATTTTAATATGTTTCCATAATGAATGAGTGACTCATAAGTGGTAAGGTGCATAAGAAAGGCACATCATAAGTGGAGGATGACATTAGAATTAAAGTGTTATATAATTGTAATTCCACAAAGTAGAAAAGTATCATGTGGATATGATTTCATGTTATATGGAACAATACTTAGTAAAAATTATTTGTGGGAAATTTTATGGTTAAATTTGGTACGATGGTGGAAGACTCGCGATAATACCATGCTAATTGACAACAAAATAAGCATGTACCAATGCCATTGACAAGAAAGATAAAAATGGTCCTTTGATATTGAGATCGATTTCCTAGTGGTCCTTAGATTTTATCTATAAATTGTGACCTCTTCCTCTCACTATTGTGGTTTCTAAGAATCTTTATTTTCAACATTAACCTTCATTGACTCCAACCAAACATTCTACAATATGCATTCAATGGAACTCTTCCATACCTTCTTAAAGAATGTTGACCAACTCCCTTGCAAATATTCCTTTTGCTACAATAAAATATGCATATGTTGTACCATTTGTTTCTACCAATATGATGTACATAATCTTCTAGTGAGCCAGGAAAGTCATAGTTAATGACACATTTTATATCTTCTACATCTAACCATGTGCAACAACATCCACAACAATGATGATATGTATTTTTCCAATTTTAAACTCTCTCCTGACCATGTCCTTGTTGGCTTGGCTTTTATTAGCATGGATGGATAGTGATAGAAAACAATCCATTGAAAGTTTCTTAGTAACTTGATGGAATCACTTCTTGGATTCCATGAAAGGAAGGATCTAACTTGCTTCCATGATCTCTTCTACTTCCTATACTCTGAGACAACCTTAACAATATAATTAATTCCATGGCCAACTTTCAAACTTGGAGATCTAATAATAACCATGTAAGTATTATGTAAAAATTGTCTTGCCATATGTTCAATTCACATGTCTAGCATGCTTAATTTGGTTATTATCGCATAAAATCTATTGACTAGAAACTTACCATGTTTCTTGCCTTCTTTAAAATCTGATTTGATTACTTTCAATTTTCCTCACAAGCGATTAATCACTTCCTTCAATAGTTGCCTCTCTCAATCATGATTTTTACTTAAATATTAGAATTGTGTAAATGATTCTTCATTTACTTATAAAACTCACATTCTAAAATTAAATCTATAAAATTCATTTCATTCTCCATTGCAACTCAATAAAATTTTTAATTTGCTAGAGTAATAGTTTTCTCAACAAAAAAATGAGGAACACATTCCTACAAAATTTAAGATTGTGCTTTGTATGTGCGACTAGAACCATCTTCTTCCATCATTGTTATATGCCTACTAACATAGTAGAAATCCTCTGCTCCAAAACTTGCTACAAAATAATTGACATAATTTCATAACAATCTACCGTGGTTTATAATTTCCGTAATTGACAAGCAACATCAAAATGAGCCAAGTATTTTTTCTAATTCATTACAATGATCCTATACATTTTCCATAGTAAATTCTAGGCCCCTACTAGTATTTTAAGTACCTCTAATATTTTCAACAATCATCCCTTACCTTTCCATCATCAGAGAGAAGAGGCGAGAGTTCCATTATATTTCCTGGACTATTATTGAGCTCCGTAATCCCTCTTTATCGAATGGAAATTGAACAATGATCCAAATCACCTTCGCTAGATACCACAACTATTACTAAGGGAAAAAAATCATTGAAAAAAAAATCACTATGGTATTTCCTCTCTCTATGTATCTATTTTTTGAAGATGCCTTGAACTATTCAAGATTGATAAATATGGCTATCTTTTTCTAGTCTAGGTATTTTCCAACATGCACTTTTCCAATGAGATAAGTGTTGTGAGTTGTAAAGCTCACATAGGGTTGTTATCTGATTTGTTTTCATACTTGTCTTTAACTAATATTGGGCCTCCTCCATTTTTATACATGGAGAAATGATCTATGTACTTTTCATAATGTGAGTACTATTAAATACTATTTCATGGTATCAGAGCCAATGTTTTAAGAAATTGATTAACATAGCAATGAAACACATAAAAATATTACAGAAACAAAAAAACATAAATGCATAAAACAAGAGAGACATAGATATACATGGTTCACCGAATTTGGGCTACGTCCACAAAGAAACAGCCAGTCCTTCATTTTGTATTATCTATCAAAATCAAGAGATACAACCTATAATAGATCCGTTGTAATTTCTTATTCGCTCTCACACACTCTCCTCTCTCTTTTTCGCTCAGAATAATAATACACAGTTGTAATACAATTCCCTCATATAAAATGAGGGTTTCCTTCTAGGGAAAGAAACCTAAATTAACATAACTTATACCGTCAGATCGACTGCCTAATGAAGGACTCAGGTTAACTACAAACTTAAAATATTTTACAAGTAAAATTTTCATCGATTTTTAGCTTCAAGGGCACTTCCCCCAAACCCTCGCTAGGGGGGGCTGACCCCCCTGACGGTGATCATACAGGCGATGTTGCACCTCATTAGGAAATTGGATCTAAGACAGATAAAACAAAAAAAACTTCTGAACAATCGGGAAGATAATCAGGCTCCACATCCAAAAAATGTTTCCTTCCATATTGAATCCTTATTATTTTCATTTTTTATTTCTTTTAGATCATAACGGGTTACTACATAACTTATTTTAGTGCTTTTTTAATATTTTTGGGCAATGGATTTTTCACTCGGTATATTTTAGTCTCATATTTGGTACCATAAACAAAATTTTCTTTTTCCTCTAGTGAGATATCTTAATATTTAATTTTTAAAGCCCAAATATATTCGTGAGTAAATATTTATTCTTTATTTGTTTATTGCAAATCGTTGAAGCTATCTACAACCTAGTTCCTGGTTAGAGTTATCATGTTTGTAGGCATCCAAGGGTTTGTAAATCCTTTATTTGTGGAATTTGTTTGCATCATGGCTCTGTGGATCTGAAAAGCGATTGGTTGATTTCTCAAATCCACTAATACATAGCATAGGTCTGGCAGATCTAAGGTTGGAGGTTATCAAATTTGGTGGTGGATTAAGTAAACTATTCTCTCTATATTACCTTTAGGAGCCTTGAAATATTCGTGGAGCACAGGATAGGCTTGCTCATAAGTACCATTAAACCGAGGAACTGATTGTTGTCAATAAGGGTGGAGCTATAAGATGATTTGACTCAATCTCGTAATGTTAGGCTCCTATAAAAGTAATTTTAGCCACTAAATGTAAAAATACATTTTCACTAAAATTTCGAGGATTATGAATTATGAACCGGGTTTAGTCCTAAAAATTTGGATTATTCACCTTCTAAGTGCATGACTGTATTGAAAATGGTGTCATTGGAAGTTTTTCCTATGTCACCTTTTCCATAGGCCTTCATCTAGATAGTATTGTATAGAAAATACTTCTACATGACTTAATTCCCACTATATGGCCATGCTTTTAGCATTCTCTTAAATCTAATATCATTTTTCCTCATTGGGATTTAAGGGGTGTTGATCTCAAAAATTAAAATATTTCTAGATTAGTGAGTGATTTTTAGTTGGAAATTGGATGAAGTAAGGTAGAATGCCACTGGATGCAAGTTCTTAGTCACATTTGACACCAACCCATGTATCTGACAAGGAATCAGGCTCAAAGCCAAAATCTTAATGATTTTTTGTTCAATGTATTTTAAACATGAATATTCATCAGTTATGGTCTCCATGTCTTGTGAAAGGTGAGTTCGTCTATTGAAATGAATAATAGGTGGACGAGATGACTCCAAACATTGTCTAGACGTGGATTCCTTAACATCATCACATTACAGCCTCTCTCACGGAGTAGATCGAGATCTATAGAAATTTTAGTAAAAGGAAATAGATTTCACTTTTTTAATCATTAGGTGAATGATCCTACAATTTTTTAAATATCCTGATATAATACATTGGTTTTCCATGTTGCCCCCATTTGTTTTAGTTAATTTTAGGGAAGGTAAAATGTTTTTATGTATTTTTGGTAAAATTTGTTCTTCAAAGGATCACTACTTTTGACATGAACTTCTCACAGATCAAAGCCTCTCCATCCATAGATATTTTTGGCCATTATTAATTCATTCTTGAGGATGGTAGGCCCATTAAATTTTCCATCAAGATACACTAGCACATATTTGACTTGTTGCACGTTAAATGGCAGTTACTCCCTTTTTAGTTCATTTGCTAATTCGAAGTTGTAAATAATTTATCACAATGGGTAAAATATTGTGAGAAATACATGACAAGAAGGTATCTAATTAGTTTCTTAATGATATACCCTTCAATTTTAGTTTTTTGTTGATGTATTGCAAACAAAGTATGCAACATTTAATAATCAGTTCCAAACTACAATCATCTAAGAAAATAACGAAGGTTGATAAACTAGATTCAACCATGGTAAAATATTTCTATAATATTTTAGATTAATTTCAAACCAAGGTAGATTTTCTTGATGATTTGGAGTAGGAAGTTCATTCCCTGTTTAACTCAGAAAATGCTTTCTTGAAGAAGTAAATTTGGAATTTGGAGGAGAAAATTTCCTAGAGAGTTACAAGGGTTTCCTATTTAAAAGCCTCACTGCAATTCTTTGTGAAGAAGTTGGTCCTCTTGATGAAATTAAAAAAACATATCAAACCATGTAAGAGGATTATGATTAATTATCTCTCTAGTTCACTGAGAAGAACACAATTATTCAAGGTTTGCAGGAGTGCAAGCAAACCTTGATCAAGAATTCAATGTCCTACAAAATCCAAGAAGGATACCATTGTTTTTGAGGTGGTAGGCTAACCTTCCTCCACCCTTCATGATATTTATTATATCCTTTCCACTTGTGAGAAGCCTAATTGTATAAATATTGAAATAGATTCAACTGATCTTGTAATGTACTAAAAAAATGTTGAATCAATTCTACAAATTGTGGAAACTAATCATGATTGCACAATCACATAATAATGTAAGAGAAATAATATCAATCACACAACATAAATATGTATCCAGGGAAAGCCTCAGCTAAAAATCCTGCTATCTGTATATTTCATATATTCCAGAACATGAAACAATACAATGGTATTTCCCTTCCTAAGAAACCTTTGCACTCTGTTGACTGTATCACTCTGATCTAAGTAAAATTGGTCCAATACTTAACCAATTACTTGCCTCTATCTGAAAAACCTTGCTCACACATTCCTGAGCTAATTGAGCCCCTATTACTTAGGAAATTACATTCAATTGATTGTATAATGCATCCAAGGAATCATTGTGAACTTATACATGACCTGTACAATTTTATAATTATATAATTGATATTCTTCTTCCCTTTAACTCCAATCTCAACTGGGCCTTCCTTAGAACTAACATGCAAATACTATTTATAGTGAATTATCAGTTATCAAATTTATCACTGCATGTGAATTAACTCTAATTTAATTCACATGACCTCTCACTAGTTCCTCCATCAGTTAGAACTAGTTAAACTGATTTTAACTTAAATAATCAAGTTAAATAATTACAACTCAAAATAAACTGCAACTGAACCCCTTAAAATTTAGAGAGAACTCTACATGCCTCTAATTTGACTCTCAACTTGAATTGATTAAGCTAACTAATTCTTACTGACTTATTTAACTTGTACAAGCTGTCATGTGATGTGGAATTACAATTTACTTCTAATTTAGTTAAGGGAAAATTAAATATGAATCCCTTTTGATGCCATTTTCAATATTTCTTGTTGTCATTTTCAACAAGAAAGGAATTGAACTCTATATTGATTGGGTACCTTTGGAATGTTCTACATGCAACACTTCTCTCTAATATTGTTTCTACTACAATTTATGAAACTGAAAAGAATCCAAACCTGAATCAATATGATGCATCTGTCACCAGAGTCTCTGACTGCTACTAGCTACTGCAATGTATACTGAAAAATCTGCGTTGATGCTAATTCTGTCATGTGCCATCTGCACTTATACCAGCTACGCTCTATGCTAAAATGTTTGACTAATGCTAGTCTCTGCATATGTCACTCTTTCATCTAACTACATCAGCCACGACTGATCCATCTTGGTACTCTATACTATGGACCCCCCTTAGCCATGTATTGATCCATGAGACAAGACATCTCAATGGAACCTTCCCAAATTTCTACACTCTTGGGACTATTTCTTCACATCACCCCACCTCTCACCTGGAGGTATGGTTGCATGTGCTCCCTCTACCCACTTGGCTCTAAATTTCCCCCCACTAGAGGTCTCTGCTTGAGTGGATGCCTCCACTCGGTCGCCTCTCTACTTCTCTAATTATGGTTTCTCCATAACTATTTGAGATTGCTTCTAAGGATGCATCTTGAGAGGTAATTCATGCTCCATCTCAACCACCATGTCTCTAACCTTTTCCTTACTACTCAAGGTTTTTCATCCATATTTGACCTCGAGAACATACCGTTTCTTAACTCACACACTAATATATTTCATATGTCCCATGGCGATGTGTCTAAGGAAAACTTTCCCTTTGCTAAATATCACATTATCTAGGAACTTTGGAAACTCATATCCTCATTGGAATTATCGCGCCGTCACAAAATTTTCTGAAGAAAAAAAAGAGATGATTTTAAATTGGCGATATCTCCCTCATTTGAACTTCGATTTGACCAATTTTTTTTTGAATTTAGATATTTTTTTGCAAAGGAATCCAGATCTGCTATTTGTTTTTGAAGATTTTGCATAAAATTTTCAGATCTGCTCTGCAAACTCGCTGCCCAAAAAATTCCTTCTCTGATACCATATAGAAATATCTAAATATATTCAACTGATCTTGTAATGTACTAAAACAAACACTGAATGAATTCTACAAATTGCGGAAACCAATTACGATCGCATAGTGACATAAACAAGTAAGACATAGAATATCAATCATACAACAAAAATATGTATCTCAGGAAAGCCTTAGCTAAAAACCCCACTATATATATATATTGAATAAAGTCAAGAACATGAAACAATACAATGTTATTTCCCTTCTCGAGAAACCTTTGCACTCTGCTGACTGTCTCACTATGATCCAACACTTAACCAATTCCTTGTGTTTGTATGATGAGCCTTACTCACAAATTCCTGATGGAATTGATCCCCTATTACTTAGGAAATTCCCTTCAATTGATTGCAAAATGCATCCAAGGCATCCTCATGACCTTTACAATTTTCTAATTATACAATTGATAGTCTTCTTCCCTTAAACTCCAATCTCAACTGGGCCTTCCTTAGAAATGACATGCAACAACTATTTATAATGAATTATCAGTTATCTGATTGATCACTACATGTGAACTAAATCAAATTTAATTCACTTGACCTCTCACTATTTCCTCCACCAGTTAGAACTATTTAAATTGATTTTAAATCAATAAATATTTTAAATAATTACAACTCAAAATAAAATGCAACTGGACCCCCTAAAATTAGAAAGAACTCTGCATGCTTCCAATTTAACCCTCAACTCAAATTTACGAAGCTAACTAATTCTTCCAGACTTATTTAACTCGTACAAGTTGTCATGTGATGTGGAATTACAATTAATTACTTCTAATTTAATTAAGGGAAAATCAAATTAGAATCCATTTTGATGCCATTTCAATATTTCTTATTGCCATTTTCAATGCTAATGTTGATGATAATGACTCATCACATTATTTTTTGTCCCCTTGTTTTAAAAATCATACTATTAGTATTG
Organism: Pinus albicaulis; assembly: GCA_034641835.2. Lineage (NCBI taxonomy): Eukaryota > Viridiplantae > Streptophyta > Pinopsida > Pinales > Pinaceae > Pinus > Pinus albicaulis. Next base: position 887,417,116 of record CM076578.1, read on the forward strand.
GATCCTGATAGTTAAGTAAAATTGGATATACTGAAGGAGGAATTGAGAAGAATATATAGGGAATTATCGTTCCAATTTCCCTTGAAGTGAAAAAATCTAGAGAAGGTCTTGGATATATTTTTACTACTACTTCGATGGTTGCATATAGCCTTGTTGAATCTCTAAATATCTCTTTTTTTGTAGGTGGTATTCAAAGAAAATTGATGAAAGAGAAACTCCCCATTGATTATGTTGCACAGACTAAAACATTAGTTGATAATGTCATTACAGATGAAAATGTTGTTGTTGTAAAGAATTGTCCTCCTTTTTTTGCACAAGGATTTAATTTTGTTAAATATCAATCCACATCAAATTATTGATATGAAAAAGAGAAATTTATCGAGGAATTATAAATTTGTTGATTATGGAGTTAAAAATTTGCAAAAATAACAAGAAAGGCTTTACCTTTGGACCAATTTTGATGATTAGGATCAACTATGGTTGGATTAATGGATGGTATTTGAATCATTTGACTATATGTTTTCATATTTCATACCCTTGTCTCATCAACTATGTAGTTGTACAACATTCCTATTGTTTTCTATTAATTGGCACTACTCCCTTAGTTCTATTTCATGGTGGAAAGTTTGATAATGACTTGAGTTTCAGGGGTGGGGGAGAAGTTAGATGATGATAGATATTGTTGTCATTACTTTATTGTCATTTATTTTGTTTGATCAATTTTGTGGTGATGATGTTAAAAAATCTTCATTAGTGTTTTTTTATAAGGTATGATTTGAGTTTTCCATACTTAAAGCCCTCACTGTTTTTTTACTAACTAATGGTGTTACTTTCATTTGAAGCCTTTTTCCTCATTCTTACTAGCTCCTATTTCTATGAATAATTTATGAGAATGTTTTCTTCTACCTCTGCAACACCTTGTACTTCAAACATTAACCAAGCTCATTGAATTTTCTTGGCTTTCATATTCATGTTTTTGGTACTTCTTAATTGGAACAGGATTCGGTCATTGCCATTGCCATTTAGTGGATCATTGTGGGATCTATAGTTTTAGATCCATGTTTATTTAAGAATTTCCATCTTTGTCTCTTTTGGAGAGATTTTTTTTTTCCTATGATTTGTTCTCCTTTTCTCCACTTATGATAGTTTGTAATTGGCTACCTTATCGAGCCTTGTTTCCATGACCCAACTCTTCTTTATGTTTACTCTCTACACTTTGTGTGTTGGTCTTTTCCAATGATCTAAGTGCTGTGAATTTTAAGTTCAATTAGGGTTGTTATTTTCCTAATTATCATTTGGCCTCCATGAGTGTTATATATGAAACAATTCTCTATTTTATATCATGAGTAATAATATTAAATACTCGTACTTTATCACCTTTGATTTGTTCTTTAGTCACCGCATTTAAAACACCAATTTATGTATTCTCATGCATCTCAAATGTCTTCAAAAAATGAAAGAAGTCTTCTTGGCACTAATCTGAGCCCCGAGTAGTGTTCAAAATGGAACCCGTCCCAAATCTTTCTTGGGATTTTGGCCCATCCCAGAAGGGCTAAAAGCAATTTACGCTTCAAAAAAAATTAAAATATCAAAATCACTTATGAATCCTAAAAGTTAAATTAAATTTCTATATTTCAAAAGAAGAAAAATATTTTTAATAACCTGTCAATATTTTTTTTAAAGTTATTTAACTTTATAGGCATAAATTAATTAATGATGGTGGCTTGCAGTAATTATATGGACTAAAAAATGGATGGCTACGGTCCACCATGACGTTTAATTTTAGGTTTTGTTTTACATATGTAAGGAACCCAAGTTTCAACTTTTGTTTTGCATTCACAAGGAGTGAAAAAATCACCCGTACCACAAAACAAATAATGATGTGAATAGTATAAATTTAAAAAGTGGCATGGTTGTTAGTGTTGGCCTTAATTAATGGGCCATGTACCTATTCATCTTCACCTTCTCTGATCTTTGAATGGTGGTCAATTAATGATAAATGATATTTTTTCCCATGCTAGTGTTGAACCATTTATTAATGATGTTAATGTTGAAATTTTCTGTGATCAAACATGCTCTTTCAAGTTTACTTGGTAGTGGTCCTAGATCAAAATTTCATGTTTTCATATCAATTTGAAAATGAAATTTTGTTCGCTAAATTTTTTCTAAGTCTGAAATGCTACTCCCTTCACTCTATTCATGGTCACCAACATTTCAAGGTCATGTCATCCATTATCACCTAGGGTAATAGGTCAGTAAACACACCTCCATCTAGGTCAAGGTCTAGGTCTTTTTTGTTTCGCCACCACAATGTCTAATCATGTCATAAAATAAGGCAAACAAGTCGTCATTTTAACCAAACATAATGTTATCACTCTCCCCAACTTCCTAGGCTGAAAGCAAGAGTGAAGAAAGGTAACCACAGGCGAACTTTTAGTTACATAGCTAGCCCTACCTAACCAGAGAGGGCTCTCTGTGTTACTTTTTAAATATTCAATTTTAGGCTAAGTACCAGGTTTTAGGCTAGATATGAATTAATTTGTTTTATAATTTTTTTAATAATTTGTTTGCTGGAAAATAATTATAACCAGTGAAGCTAAAATCGATTTCAAAAGGGTGAATTGCAGAGAACAGAGTAAGGCAAGATAGGAAAATTATTCAAGCACAATTAATTTGTCATTAGTGTATAGTGGTCGAAAAGGTAGGGATCTGAATGAAAATTCTATTGAATTCATTCATCAGAAGAAAAGACACATTGTAAAAATCAAAATAAACATAACATATAATTGAACTCTGTTTATAAAATGATAAGATTATTACAGAGAAAATGAAATGGAAATGAAATAACAGAGAAAGGCATAGTTCTAAATAAAAATACCACATGAATCTCACAAAATTGCTGCAACTCCTTTGATTTCATTAATGATAGGTCCACAGTAATACACGAAGTTCAAAAACTCGATTATCCAATAGTAATACTTTTTACAACGAAGTATTTATAGAAAAAAAATTACAATGGTTACATTAAAGGCTATCTTAACTGATAGCACTTTATTTGCTAACTAAATTCTAACTGCATCATGGAAATAAATTTAATATTATGTGTTGGTGCTTGCTCTAACTGAAAACTGTTGCTGAAGGAGATGTTTGTGGGCTACGCTGGCTATCACTTGACTATTGATCTAGAAAAATTTGACTTTTCTTTTTTTTATTAATTACTCCTGAAACTCACACAGCTTTTCCCAACGTTCTTCATCAGGAATTACCAGCTTCATTACCTTCGGGTAAAATTTATCAGCTTCATTATATTTATCAAAGGTGGGCCTCACCACAAAGATATGTTTGATCTCATACTGAATGTAAATGGCATTACTCAGGGTTACCAACAGTGCCCTTCTTGTCAATGTGCCTTTAATGTTTGAAAACTTGGCAGTATCCTTGGAAATATCCTTCAATATTCTCCAATAATCTTCCTTGGGCATCAACTTATTATTAATCACAAGCATAGAAGGTAACCCTTTATGTGTCAGAGGCTCTATTCTACTAAAAAATATCTGAATTGTAGTCTCTAGAGTGTGACACTTCTTCTCAAGCTGAAGAATAAATCACCTTTTTCACTTCCAGGATTGCTTTTGTTCTATCATTTATACCTAAATCATCAAGCTCATACCTGTTTTTTGCATTTAGAAACTTAATGATATTATTTGCTATTGCAGGCTTGTCTCCCATTTGTGCTTTGATTGTTGTGATAGCATCATTTTCCTTCTCTATCAGCTCTTTTTGCTCAAATATGATCTGGATACTTGGCCAAATATCATTTAAAGATTCCATAATGTTTTCCCAAATAATCTCTTTTACCTAGCCCAAAGTGTTTCCAATAGCTTACTCCTTTTTCTCTTTCTATAACCTTTCAATCAACTTTTTGGCTCTCTGTGCTTCAGCTTCATGTGAACTATCAGCATTATATTTCTGAAATTGCAATAATTTCACCTAATCCTTCAATTTTTTAATCTCCTCTTCTAAAATGGACATGTTCTGAACTTCTTTGGTAAGTTTTTCAACTCCATATACAATGATTGTTGTAGAAGTTTGAGCTATAGGGATGGCTGCTAGAGGCACTGCTTCTAAAGGAACCTTTGATGTTTTTATTGTTTCTTCCTTTTCCTTTATCATCTTTTATAACTCTGATTCCATATGCTTTAATTGAGAATTCCTCTCCATTATCAATTTCATAATTTCTGTCTTCTGAGTTTCAGTTTATTCAATATCCTTTTCCAAAGGATCTTCTGTAGCTAAAATTTTCAGTTGTTTTCTCAATTCTTCTATGTCAGTATTTTTGTTCTTAATGATTTATTCAATGGAATTTACATTGGATGGATCATACCCAATTTTATTCACTAGATCTTCTAGAGTCTTGATTCTTGTATCCTTTGCAAATGAAGACACCTTTTCCATTTTCAGCTTGACTGTACATTTTCCAATGAAACATGTAGTTTTGAGAAACTCAAAGCAGTGTTAGTGAGAGTTGATGAAATCATCTCACTAGTTTACTCATGCATCTCCATTTGGTCTGTTGGATGAATTTCTTTTGTATCAAACTCAAATGTAGCCCTTTTATAATCTACCTCTAACATTAGTTGTGGAATTTGTGCTTGAAGAAATGCAAAGGGAAATTTTCCCTTTTATGAATCAAAGGCTCAAAGAAACCTACTTTTTGAGTCAGGATTTCGTTTCATAAACTGGTTCTATGTACTTGTCTTCAACATTTCATTCTTTAGATTTATCTCTTTGAAAGTGTCAAAGACAGTGTTTTTTTCCTCCCCTGTAGTAGTTGTAGTTGTCTGAATGGATTTCTGTTGATCTTGAGAAGTTGTTGTTTGCTGATCTTTAGAAATTGTAGAAGTAGTAGGATTAGTAGAAGTTCTTTTATCACCTTCCTGTGTGGAAGGAGGCGTTTCTTCATTAATGATAATTACTTATTTTTCTGACTCATTGCTGGGATTTAGCTTAGGATTAAGATTTTTCTTATTCCTGTAATGAATTTTGAACTATTTTCTAGATGAATCAGTCATCTGACTGATCTTCTCTAACCCTTTTACTTGCTCTTTCATGTGCAATAGGAGTCTACAATGATGATGTAGACAATGTTTTCTCTTCAGCCTCCTATAAAGTACCTTCAATCCATTCAAGATTCTTCATGTACTTTTCAATATCCGGTCTAGGTGTATGAAAATATGGTGTATATTTATTCTCTACCCTCAGTTTTGAAATGACAGCAACTAGATCATAAGACCATGTAAAACTTGTGCTAAAATGCATTTATTTCAACAACTTATCTACTTCCTCCCCTGTTGTCCTGCTATTACAGATAAAAGGTCCTATCTGTGTTTTAATTTTAAATTGTGATTTATTTTTAGCAGATATGGAATGCATTTCATTTGCATTAATCATTTGTATAATATAATCCAATGCAAAAATCCTCATGGGGAGGAATTTTGGCAGCTTATAAGGGGGAAGCTCACAACCATAAACTTTGAGTTCTATACAATTTTGGTAAAGGTACCAATCCCATGTTCTAGATTTATCTGACAGTTGCAATGCCTTTCTAATCTCTTCACTAATCCTTGGATCTGGAGTGATATTGAGTAAACCGAGTGCTGGCTGAAGAAACAATTCCACAAATTGTTTATATGAATACTCTTTTTCTTCCTTCATGACTAATGAAGTCCAGAAGATGATATACTGTTGATTGCCTTCTTCATCCAATTTCGGTAAGGAAAACTTAAATTTGTCTCGTTCAGAGTAAAAGAATAGGTAAACTAACATAGAGGCATAACTGAAAACCCCTTCAGTTGTGAATTTGACAAACTGATCATGGATATAATCTGCAATAAACTGACTAAAGTTGAAAATGATGGAGGGTTTGGAATCTGTGGAGAATATAGACATGAATCCTATGATGGATTCATCTACCCATTCGTTTGATAATAACTAAGAAGGTAGGAAATGACTGTGATGCTTTGTTTGGACCTTTCAGGGAAAATGGATGATGGAAATGGAGGGTTTTTCTTAGGTAATGGATCATTTTCAGTCATGAATAGCTCAAGAGTTTGAGCTCTATTTGAAAAGTCTAACTTTTGGAATATTTCATTCAAGGATTCTTGGGAAAATGGTGTGGAATTCTCTGTAGTTGGGGCTTGCATCATTTTTTCAATGGTTTGGGCATTGATAGTCAATAAAATCTCTCCTATAGGAGCAATAATAGCTCTATGTTTTGGCATATACTAAGCTTGACATTTTCTACCAAACTCTGGGGCACTATGGGTATGAGGAAAGATAAAATGAGGAAGATTGGAATCCCATAGTCCTATGTCATCTAATTTATCCAAGAATTTGTCTTCTAACTAGCAATATAACTCAAAAGGCTCAAGGTCACACAGGGTTTCATGTATTTTGTGATCTTTGTCTGCTAAGGCTATGTGATGAAAATCAACTGGAGGGTGTAACAGTAGAATTACTGGTTATTCTAGTCCTTTGCTCTTCGAAGGCATGGTTGGCTCTGTCGAAATGAAGGAAACAAGAATTTTTGATAGAAAACATAGGTCGAAACTGAAGAAAAAGTCTGCAAAATGGAAGAAAATCAATAGCTGCAAAGGAAAGCTTTAAACACTGGAAAATTTGATCTTTGGAGCTCTGTTAATATCTATAAACTCATTGTCCTGTGTAGAGTAGATTGAAAAGGCAGAGTAAAAGTTCAAAACAAGTCTTCAATGGTGAATTTATGGACAATTGAACTTGATTCCCATTTGAAAAGGGCGTGGGTACATTGCTTAACGGTTAGAAATTCAATTAAATGGCTAAAGGTTATGGAAAGGTGGGAATTAATTTGATTGTATAGGCTACATTCCATGTTGGCATGATGTTATTGGAGGGAGGAGTGGTGGTTTCTATTAGTGGGTAAGCAGGATTTCGGAGGGGTATTAAGGCAGTAAATGGTTTCGTGCGGGTGGGGGGGGGTGCGAAATCACCTTCTCTTGACACATAGTAGTCGAGTCTAACTTTAATACCACTCTTTTTGGACCCCCCCCCCCCCCCCCCCAACCTGACGTTAAGTCTCGGATGAAGAGGGGGGCCGATGACACATGTGAGCCATCAGATGTAATGAAGATTTGATGGATGATTAGCGAGATAGGGGATAGTTAATATATGTTAGATTTTAATGAAATGGTGGGGTAAGGGTATGATGTGACATGAATGAGTGGCGAATAAGGGAATATAACTTGTCACGGTGGTGATGGAGAGTAATGGTTGTGGAAAATAACATATATGATTTATTACCTATGGTTTCAAAGGTGGATTTTCAAATATTAATGATGAAACTTTAATAAATTTTGATTTCGAAAATATATTTTTTTAGAAAAGCTCTGTATTTTTTCTTAGTTACAAAATATGGAATTCTTATGACACATAGTTTATTTCAGACTATGAAAACAAGCTTGCTCCTTCAACAATACCTCTATGAATGAAATGGAAGTTTAACTTCCCTTTTTACTAATAAAAAACTGAAATTGTTTCATGACAGTTTAGACCCTAGACTTGACCTATATGTGATGGAATGACATGACTTTAGACCTCTAAATGGAGGTGAAATAATGTGAAGGAGCAATATATCTTGATAGGACTCATTCAGTGACCAAAATTATTTCTGAAGACTAACTGAAAAAGAAAAAAAAAATTGACTAATGACCTAATGGAAAACTTCTCAAAAGAGCTATCTTTGATCACTGAAAAGCTGACTCTAACATTGGCTCCAACTGGGGATGGTAGCTCCTTCAGGAGGTGTCAAGAACACCATAGATCAGGTAGCCTTGTCATTGGGCTATAGATTCAAATGAAATTTGAAAAACTCAAACAAACTGAAAACTTTTGACTAAAACAACTGACTTGACTCTGACTTGACAAAATACTAAAACTTGAGAAAAAAAAAAATTGTTAAAGAAAACATGAGTTTTTTGCAGAAGTCTCGTGGACTTCTCCTTGAGTTTCAAAATTTTCAATTGCTCCCTTATTTATTGAGCATCAAATGTAAACTAGTATATACAATGATAGTGATTTTCCTTCTCAGGATTTCAAGGAGCATAGTGCTTTAGAAACCTACCATTGATAGATCCTCCCAACACTTCCTGTCCTTCAAGATCTTCTAGAAAAAATGATTTGTTTCCTCTGAATGCTACAATATTGTAAGGTCATTTCCAAATATTTTCAAATTTCCCATGCTTGCCCTTATCTTCATTTCTGGCATCCCATCCTAAAATAATATCTCCAATCTTGAAGTCATCGACCTTTGTTTTTATGTCAAAAATCTTTTTAATTTTGTCATGCGGCTTTGAAGTATTGTTGAAAACTTCATCTCTTAATTGTTGAAAATGTATCATGTTGTTTATCCTTCTCTGAATTTCAATAGTCTCACTGTCAACCTCCTGCAAAATCTCCATTACTGGAACAACCAAAGAAGTAAGGAAAATAGTATCAACTCCATAAACAAGATGAAACGGGGACATGTTAATTGATCTTTTTGTGCTCACTCTATCAACCAACAAAGCATTTGTAAGCTTCTTCTGCCAATTCATTTTTTTCCTGTAACATATTCTTGATAGTATTCAAAAAAGCAGCCAACTAACAACCAACATAGCCCGCAAACATCTCCTTCACTGAAAAAATTCTCAAAAGAGCTATCTTTGATCACTGAAAAAATGGCTCTAAAATTGGCTCCAGCTGGGGATGGCAGCCCCTTCATGAGTTGTCAAGAACATCGTATATCAAGTAGCCTTATCATTGGGCTATGGAGTCAACTGAACTTTGAAAAACTAAAACAAACTGAAAATTTTTGACTAAAACAACTGACTTGACTCTGACTTGACAAAATACTAAAACTTGAGAACTTTTTTTTAAAGAAAACATGAGTTTTTTGCATAAGTCTCATGGCCTTCTCCTCGGGCTTCAAATTTTTCCATTATTCCCTTATTTACTGAGAATTAAATGTAAACTGGAATATACAATGATAGTGATTTTCCTTCTCACGATTTCAAGAAACATAGTGCTTTTGAAACCTACCATTGATAGGTCCTCCCAGCACTTCGTGTCCTTCAAGATCTTCTAGAAAAAATTCTTTGTTTCCTCTGAATGATACAATCTTGTAAGGTCCTTTCCAAAGATTGTCAAATTTCCCATGCTTGCCCTTATCTTCATTTCTGGCATCCCATCTTAAAACAATATCTCAAATCTTGAAGTCATCAGCCTTTTTTTTTCTGTCAAAAATATTTTTAATTTGTCATGCAACTTTGAAGTATTGCTAAAAACTTCATCTCGTGATTGTTGTGAATGCATCATCTGGTTGATACTTCTCTGAATTTCATTAGGCTCACTATCAACCTCTTGAAAAATATTCATTACTAGAATAGCCAAAGAAGTAGGTAAAGCAGCATCAACCCCATAAACAAGTTGAAATGGGCACATGTTAATTGATATTTTTGTGCTCACTCTATCAGCCCATAGAGCATTTGTAAGCTTCTTGTGCCAATTCCTTTTGTTTTCCTGTAACATATTCTTGATAATATTCAACAGACTTATTATATGATTCTACAAACCCATTTCCCTTAGGATAATATGCAGTAGAATGACCAAGTATAATGTGATATTTATCAAAAAAATAAATTATCTTCTTGGATTTGAAAGCAGGTGCATTATCAGTGATAATATTGTATGGACAACAAAATCGAGACAAAATATTATATTCAAGAAACTGAATGATAACTGAATCGGTTGATTTCCTAGTAGGAATAGCCTCAATCCATTTGGTAAAATAATTTGTAGCAGTGAAAATACATTTGTGTTGAGCTAAAGATGGGGGATGAATTTCACTAATAAAATAAAGTCCCCATTGCTGAAATGGTGCTTGGACTTCAATTGGTTTAAGAGGCAAAGGTAAAATTTTCCTTTTTCCTTGAAATATATGACACTCATGACAGCTATTAACTATTTTGTAAACATTAGAAAACAAGGTAGGCCAATAGAAACATGCTCTCAATATTTTCTTTGCTATAGTTTTCCAATAGAGATGACCTCCACAGTCACCCTTATGAAAATCTGACATGACATTCTCAACTTCACTTTCAACTAAACAGTTCAACAATATTCCACCAGAATATTTCTAGTATAAGACACCATTCAGAATGCAATATTTTAGTGCTTTTAATTTCAGTGATCTTTCTTTATTGCTTGGCACGATAGGAGGAGGATTCAAATGTTGAAAAATATATACAATATCAGCATACCAGGGAGATAAAGAAAAGATCTCATCTATCTCAGGAAATATTTCAATAGTTTGTTCATCATACATTGCAGCAATGAAGTTTATATCTAAAGCATGAAGATTATAATTTTCTTGGCCTTGTCCTTTGATTAATTGTGTGGGCTTAATCTCCAAATCATACTCTAGCAAGGCTGCAATCCATTTTCCTCTACGACCTTCTAGATCATTCTATGTGAGTACTTATTTAATAGTAGCATTTGGTACATAAGGAATGACATGAGAATGTAAAATGTACACTCTGAAATATTTCAATTCTTTGACTAATGATAAAGCTGGTTTATCAATGATATTATACTTTAAATAAACATCTCTTATTGTTCTGCTAAAGAAATAAATAGGTTGTTCTATATTTTGATTTTTCTTCTGCATTAAAACAATTGCAAGTCTATGCTCTGAAGAAAATGAGAAAATAATAAAATCAAGTGTATATTTTGGGCTAATGAGAATATGATCATGACATAGAGCTAACTTGACTTGATTAAATGAATTCTTTGCTTCTTCAGACCATTTTAATTTAGTATCTTTATTCAACATATCAGTAATCTACCTCAAATGTTCAACAAGGTCGGGAAAAATTCTTCTCAAAAAATTAATTTTACCATTGAAACATTGAATCTCCTTTTTTCTCCTTGGATAATCTAAATTCTGAATTGCTTCAATCCTTGAAGGATCTATTCTTATGCCATCTTTAGATATAATATGCCATAGCAATTTTCCTTCTTCCATAGCAAAGAGTCTCTTCTTTGGATTTAATGAAATACCAAACTTTCTGCACTTTTGAAAGGTTGTCTATAAATGCTACAAATGGTATTCATATGTTTTTTAGAAAACAATGATATCATCAAGGTAAATAACCAAAAACACATCTTTTTCATTGGCAAAAGAAATATCCATTTCTCTTTGAAAAGTTTCTCCTCCATTCTTTAAACCAAAAGCCAAATTGGCATACATGAAAGTACCCCAAGGTGTGGTGAAAGTTGTATTTTCTTGATCATCTGGGTGGACAAGAACCTGATTGTATCCTGAATAGCCATCTAACAAAGAAAATCTAGATGATCCAACTACCCTTTGCAGAATATGATCCAGTTTTGGTAGTGGATAATTGTCCTTTAAGGATACTTTGTTCATATTTCTAAAATCAATGCAAAATATAATTTCTATTGTCTTCTTTCTCACAGATACTAGATTAACATCCAGTCAGAGAAACGAATAGGAACTATTATTCTAGCAGTGAATAATCTATTTACTTCCTTCTGAATAATAGGAAGCAATTTTGGGTTCATCCTTATAAGCTTCTAGTGAAATGTTTTTTGATCTGGCTTTAAAGGAATAGTGTGTTGAATAATGATTTTATCATAGACCTTCAAATCTGAATATTCCCAAACAAATACATCTGAAAATTGAGACATAAGTATTGCATACTTAGATTTCATTTTTGGACTCAAGGATTTTGAAATCTGCACCATCTTTGGCTTTTCTATAGTGCCAAGATTTATATCTTCCACTACCACCTTTGTTGGTGACATCGTAGGCTTCCTTACAACATCATCCTGGTCATAAATTTATTCCAAAGGTAACAAACCTCTTGGACTAGAATTATCCTTAAGTTGTAGTACTTGCATCTCTGTATCATGAATTTCTTGGTCATCTATTTGGGCATTTATGAATTCTTCTTTTGTCTGCAAGAAGCTATTGATTTTCTCATCATTTTGAAACACTTGCCAATATTGAACATTGTCAGGGAAAACAAGGCGATGTTTGACATTTATTTCATATTCTTTGTTTGGATACAGAGGAATTTTGAACATACTAGCAAAAGTGGCCAAAGAATGAGCAATAACATTTCTATTTCTAGGAATTAATGACATAGTAAATTTAGGAAATTTTTTGAGGATATCTAGGACTTCATTTATGTAATCTCTCATTCAAGGATGTTTGTCTTCGAACTCTCCTTTTACTTGCTTGATAACTAACTTGGAGTTTCCATATACATAAAAAAAAATTCGCACCAAGATTTTTCAAGATTTTTAGAGCAACAATTAAGGCTTCATATTCAGCCTCATTATTTGTGCAATCAAATGCTAGTTTATAGGAAGACATTCTAACATTTGGAGGGATATCCAATGATTGGTTAATTTGGCTGTGAATCCATATTCCAATACCAACACCTTCTTTTCCCATGGCTCCATCAAAATCCATAGTCCAAAGACTATTTTCTTCATGTGGAAGATGTAAATCAAATGGCTGATTTTTATATTTTGTTTGAGATACCTCTGCTATATCAAAAATTCCTATTTTTTCTACTATTCTCTTATTTTCTTCTAGAGGAGATTTCTTCAATTCTAAACAATTTGGCACTATTTTACAAAATTATGTCTCTGCCAATTCTAAAACAAAACCTGAATTTTTTGGATTTTATGATTTTTCTTCAATCAAAAAGTCTAAAGATGTTGGGAATTCTTCATTGAATAAAATAAAAGACTCTAAATCTATATGTACATCATGAATGGTATGATTAATAGGCTTTTCTCTTGTACTAGTGATATAATTCATCTTACTTGCTCTGTAAAGTTTCATGAATTGCATAAAGATAGGAATTGTTGCATATGAAAAGTCAAGCTGCAAAGTTCCTCTAAGATTTTCTCCCCGTGATCTAGAAAGTAGCATTCCATACCTAGGTGGAATATCAGCCACAAAAACATACATAAGGATATTCTTGGCTGGAATTTGTTCTAATGAGACCAATAAATATTTGATAATACCAATACATTTCATCCTTCCTGAATCAAATGAATAGAGGTCATGGTAAGGTCTTGTGATGTCTAATCCTAACTTGTCCATAATGGATTTAGTCATGAGTTTGTGGGACTCTCTAGAGTCAATCATTGCATTATGTAGAATGAAATCATGGCTCTTGAGACTTAATTAAAAGGGAGGAAATTCACTATCTTATGATTTTCCATCAACAGTCGAACAAAAAAGAAGCTCAGGATGATCATCACTCAAGTTAACCATATCAGATTTTTGATCAACTCTAAGCAACTTAGTAACTTGAAAATTATACTGATCATTCTTCATTATTTGAGTTAGAGGAATAGAAACCTTCAGTTTAGAAATTTCATTTTCAAGAGAAAAATGAGCAGGATATTTTTCTACCTCCTTGTGCTTTAACTAAAAAAGAGTACATGTGCACTGCAAGGAGGTCTATTAGTGCTTCACAAATGCTTTTTGGGAAGTATTTTTTGGGCAGATGCAGTGCACATGTTCTCTTTTTTAGTTAAAGCATAAGGAGGTCTAGTTAAAGCACATGTGTTTTAATGATGTGTCTTTCTTTTCAGGCAGTTCTTTGGATGAAGAATATTTCTTTTGTCCTCCTTATTTAATTTCTTGATATTTTCTTTGATTTCTGATGGATGCTTCATTAGCTTTAAGAGAAGTAGAAGCAACAGGTGCTTTTTCTTTGCCTCTATTTGGTGCAGCAACTTCTTTTTGCTGAGTATTGGTTTGAGAGCTCTGTTTCTTTTTATTAGCAACTATGGGAACATTTCTGCTCCTCAAACCATACTTCCTTTAAACTTGGGTGAGGGAATTTTGATATCCTCTCTGATAATATTTAGTGCAAATAAAATCTTCATTTGACATGGCATATTGCTGGTCTTCTGATGTAGAAATTTCTGAAGAATATTGATCTTCTTTAGTGAGGAAAAAAGGATTGCTGATTTTCCTCAAATAAATTTTTTTCTCTGGAAAATTCTTCTTCATCATCTTCATCAAGGCCTTCAGTATAATTTTGTTGGAAGACTGTCCTAACTTGCTATTAACTTTATGGATCCTGACACCTCTGTTCCCTTTGTTTAATCCTGTATTTGGGTTGATGATTTTGACCCCTAAAATTGGGATTTCTTATAGAAGGTTCAGCTTGTCGATCAACACTGGACATCTTATCCACCATTTTCTCCATGGCTTTAATCAAAGTATCAATTTTTCCTTATAATAAGTGGATGTTTCCTCTTTAATTGTGACTCGTTTTTCTGTTTTGACCTTAGACTTTTTAATAATCAAATTTGCCTCTACATTCACTGCATTTATTTGGATTTCTTCCAAAGTAGATGGGTTTCTCTCCCTCAACTGATAGGCCATATCAGGGTCAAAACCATTAGGCTAATGGAGTAAAGCAAGGCCTAGGGGTAGTTTGATATTTTTAGTAATTGAATGATATATATTATGAAATCTAGCTGTGAATTCTTGGATAGACTCATTTGTATTCCTTTTTAGAGCATTATATTCAGCTAGGATTTGTAGTAGATTTTTCTTCTCTTCCCATTTTTCCATGAATAAATCAATTAGTTGTTGTGAGGTACCAATTGTACCATCTCCAAGAGAGAGAAACCATTTCTTTACTTCTCCAAAAAAAAATTGAGTAATAATACATATATTAGCATCATCATTGTCTATTTCTTCAAGGTCCATAAAATCAATTACTTTAGCCACATGTTGTTAGGCTGTAATTTCGGATGTTCCATCAAATAGAGGCAGTACCTGACCATAATTTTGAGGTAAAGAAGTAAGATTACCTGGTAGAATCAGTGGAGAAAATATAACCATGATTAATGGAGGAGGTGGTGGAGGTGTGAATTGTGATGTGGATTGAATAAAAGTTTGCAAAGGTAAAGATGGAAAGAATGGAGGAACAAATGATGTAGTTGTATGAGATGGTGAGGTAAAAGAAGTACCAAAAGCCTGTTGTTGATATTGAAAATAGGCCTTTTTAGAGGTTTCTTGAAATTTATATACTAAGCTTTTACGTTTATAGAAATTAGACCAAACTTCAGTATCAGTTTCAGACTCAAAGGTTTCTAAAAATCATGAAAAGGACTCAAAATCAAAAGTTTCAAAAGTAGCTTCTCAGAGAAAAGTTTCAGACTTGGTTCTAATTAAAGACTTTTTAGATTGTGGAGAAAAATCCAAATCCTCTGAGACAAACCTCATAGGCAGGGAATTTGATTTAATTAGTGGAGGAAAAACTCTTCCTGACTGTTGAGACTTAGTCTTATTTTTCTCAAAATACTTTCAGAATTGTATACCACAGGTGATGGATTAGGGTCAAGGTTTGACCTGGTATATATTTTAGGAGCCAACTTAATATCTGAATTATATGTTTTGGCTCAGGTTTTTACTTCAGCCTGTTCATAAAATCTTTCCCGAGGAATATTTAACAATCGTTCCTCGACAACGGTGCCATAAATTTTATCACTCTCCCCAAATTCCTAGGCTGAAATTAGGAGTGAAGAAAGGTAACCACAAACCAAATTTTAGTTAGGAAGCTAGTCCTACCTAACCAGAGACGAATCTCTCTATGTCACTTTTTAAATATTCAATTTTAGGCTGACTACCGGGTTTTAGGCTAGATATGAATTAATTTGTTTAATAATTTTTTTGCAAGACAAAAACTATAGTAAGTGAAGCTAAAATTGATTTGAAAGGGTGAATTGAAGAGAAAAAAGTAAGGAAATATAGGAAAACTATTCAAGCACAATTAATTTCTTATTGGTGTATAGTGGTATAAAAGTCAGGGATCTAAATGATCATTTTACTGAATTCAATCATCAGAAGAAAATACACATTGTAAAAATTGAAATAAACCAAACATATAACTGAACTATGTTTATAAATTGATAAGACTCTTACACATAAAATGAAATGGAAATGAAATAATAGATAAAGGCACAGTGCTCAATAAAAATACCACATGAATCTCACAAAATTCTTGCAACTCCTTTGATTTCATTAATGATAGGTCCACAGTAATACACAGAGTTCAAAATCTTGATTATCCAACAGTAATACTTCATACATAGAAGTATTTATAGAAAAAAAAATTACAATAGTTACATTAAAATCTATCCTAACTGATAGCGCTTTTTTTCTAACTAAATTCTAACTGCATCATGGAAATAAATTTAATCTTCTCTGTTGTCGCTGCCTCTAATTGAAAACTGTTGCTAAAGGAGATTTTTGCGAGCTACGCTGGTTGTCAGTTGACTGTTGATCTAACAATATTTGACTTTTATTCTTTTATTAATTACTCCTGAAACTCACACAACTTTCCCAACTTTCTTCATTAGGAATGACCAGTTTCATTACCTTATGGTAAACTTCATCAGCTTCAGTATATTTATAAAAGGTGGACCTCACCACAAAGACATGTTTGATCTCATACTGAATGAAAATTTCATTACTCAGGGTTCCCAACAGTGCCCTTCCTGTGAATGTGCCTTTAATGTTTGAAAACTTGGCAGTTCCCTGGAAATTTCTGTCAATATTCTCCAATAATATTCTTTGGTCATCAACTTATCATTAATCACAAGCATAGAAGGTAAACCTTTCTGTGTCAGAGGCTCTATTCTATTGAAAAATCTCTAAACTGTAGTCTCTAGAGTGTGACACTTCTCCTCAAGCTGAAGAATAAAATTATTCTTTGTAAGAACCTTTTTAAGTTCTTGGATGGTTTCTGTTTTGTCATCTATACCCAAATCATCCAGCTCATACAGATTCTTTGCATTCAGAAACTTAATGATATTATTTTATATTGCAGCCTTGTCTCCCAGTTGTGCTTTGATTATTATGATAGCCTCATTTGCCTTATGTATCAGCTCTTTTTTCTCAAATATGATCTGGATACTTGGCTAAATCTGATTTAAATATTCCATAATATCCACCCAAATAATATATCTCACCTAGCCCAAAGTGTTTCCAATAGCTGACTCCTTTTTCTCTTTCTGTAACCTTTCAATCAGGTTTTTGGCTCTCTGTGCTTCAGCTGCATGTGAACTATCAACATTAGATTTCTGAAATTGCAATAATTTTACTTGATTCTACAATTTTTTTATCTCCCCTTCTTGAATGGACATGTTCTGAACTGCTTTGGTAAGCTATTCAGCTCCATCTGTAGTGTTTTGTTGTATACTTTTGAGCTATAGGGATGGCTGCTAGAGGCACTGCTTCTAAAGGAACCTTTGATGTTTTTACTGTTGCTTACTTTTCCATTATCAACTTTTATAACTCTGATTCCATCTGCTTTGATTGAGAATTCTGCTCCATTATCAATTTCATTATTTTTGTTTTCTGAGTTTCATTTTCTTCAATATCCTTTGCCAAAGTATCTTTTATAGTTGGAATTTTCAGTTGTTTTCCCAATGCTTCTATGTCCGTATTTTTCTTCTTGGTGATTTCTTCAATGACATTTACATTGGATGGATCATACCCAATTTTAATCACTAGATCTTATAGAGTTTTGATTCTTGTATCCTTTTCAAATGAATACACATTTTCCATTTTCAGTAGTGACTGTACATTTTCTAATGAAACCTGTATTTTTGATAAACTCAAAGCAATGCTAGTTAGATTTGATGAAATCATCTCACCATTTTTCTTATGTAGCTCCATTTGTTCTTTTCGATGAATTTATTTTGTATCAAAATCAAATGTATCGCTTTTATAATCTTCTTCTGACTTTGGCTGTGGAATTTGTGCTTGAAGAAATGCAAACTACATTTTTCCATTTTTTGAATCAAACATTGAAAGAAACCTACTTTGTGAGCTAGGAATTTGTTTCCAAAATTGGTTGTATGTACTTGTCGTCAACATTTCATTCTTTAGTTTTATCTCTTTCAAAGTGTCAAAGACAATATTTTCTTTCTCCCCTGTAGTAGTTGTACTTGTCTGAATGGCTTTCTGCTGATCTTGAGAAGTTGTTGTTTGTTGATATTTAGAAACTGTAGAAGTAGTAGGAGTAGTAGAAGTTATTTTACCACCTACCTGTGTGGAAGGAGGTGTTTCTTCAGTAATGATAATTACTTTTTTTTCAGACTCCTTGCTGGGAT
The DNA here is from genome assembly GCA_034641835.2 of Pinus albicaulis. Lineage (NCBI taxonomy): Eukaryota > Viridiplantae > Streptophyta > Pinopsida > Pinales > Pinaceae > Pinus > Pinus albicaulis. The sequence goes on from CM076578.1 coordinate 887,435,371, forward strand.
TGACCTTAAGATTAAGATTTGTCTTCTTCTTGTAATGAATTTTGAACTCTTTGCTAGTTGAATCAGTCATTGGAGATGATTGATATTCTCTAACCCTTTTACCTGTTCTTTCCTGTGCAATAGGAGTCTGCAATGCTGATGTAGACAATGTTTTCTCTTCAGCCTCCTGTAAAGTACCTTCAATTGATTCAAGTTGATTCATGTACTTTTCAATATCCGGTCTAGGTGTATGAAAATATGGTGTATATTTATTCTCTACCCTCCATTTTGAAATGACACCAACTGGATCATAAGACCATGTAAAACTTGGGCTAAACAACATTTCTTTCAACAACTTATCTTCTTCCTCCCCCATTGTCCTGCTAATACAGATAAAAGGTCCTATCTGTGTTTCGATTTTAAACTATGATTTCTTTTTAGCAGAGACAAAATTCACTTCATCTGCATTAATTATTTGTCTAATATACTCCAATGCAAAAATCCTCATGGGGAGGAATTTTGGTAGCTTATAAGCGGGAAGCTCACAGCCATAAACTCTGAGTTCTGTATAATTTTGGTAAAGGTACCAATCCCCTATTCTATCTTGATCTCACAGCTGCAATACCTTTATAATCTCTTCACTAATCCTTGGCTCTCGAGTGTTATTGAGTAAAATAAGTGTTGGTTGAAGAAAAAATTCCACAAATTGTTTATATGAATACTCTTTCTATTTCTTCATGATTAATGAAGTCTAGAAGATGATTGACTGTTGATTGCCTTCTTCATCCAATTTCTGTAAGGAAAACTTAAATTTTTCTCCCTCAAAGTACAATAATAGGTGAAATAACACAGAGGCATAACTGAAAACCTATTCAGTTTTGAATTTGACAAACTGGTCATGGATAGAATCTGCAATAAACTGACTAAAGTTGAAAATTATGGAGGGTTTGGAATCTGTGGAGAATATAGACATGAATCCTATGATGGATTCATCTACCCATCGGTCTAAATAATAAACAAGAAGGTATGAAATGACTGCGATGATTTTTTTGGGCCTTTCAGGGAAAATGGATGATGGAAATGGAGGGTTTTTCTTAGGTAATCGATAATTTTCAGTCATGAATAGCTCAAGATTTTGAGCTATCTTTTCAAAATCTAACTTTTATTATATTTAAATTAAGGCTTCTTGGGAAAATGGTGTGGAATTTTATGTGGTTGGGGCTTGCATCATTTGTTCAATCGTTTGGGCATTGATAGTCACTAAAACCTCTCATGTAGGTGCGATAATAGTTCTTTGGTATGGCATATACCAAGATTGACATCTTATAACAAACTTTGGGGCACTATGGGTATGAGGAAAGATAAAATGAGGATCATTGGAATCCCATGTTCCTATGTCATCTGATTTATCCAAGAATTTGTCTTCTGACAAACAATATAACTCAAAAAGCTCAAGGTCACACAGGGTTTCATGTATTTTGTGATATTTTTCTGCTAAGGGTATGTGATGAGAATAAATTGAGGGTGTAACATCAGACTTACTGGTTCTTCTGGTCCTTTTTTCTTTGGGGGCATGGTTGGCTCTGTCGATATGAAGGAAACAGGAATTTTTCATAGAAAATAGAGGTCGATACTGAAGAAAAACTCTGTAGACTGGAAGAAAATCAATAGATGCAAAGGAAAGCTTTAAAAACTTGCAAGGTTGATCTCTGGAGCTCTATTAAAATCTATAAACTCGTAATCATGTGCATAGCAGATTGAAAAGATAGAGTAAAATTTCAAAACAAGCGTTCAATGGTTAATTTATGGACAATTGAACGTGATTCCCATTTGAAAAGGGCGCGGGTACGTTGCCTAACTGTCAGAAATTAAATTAATTGGCTAACGGTTATGGAAAGGTGAGAATTAATTCGATTGGGTAGGCTACGTTCCATGTTAGCATGATGTGATTGGCAGGAGGAGTGGTGGTTTCTATCAGCGGGTAAGCAGGATTTTGGAGGGGTATTAAGGCGGTAAATGGTTTCGTGCGGGGGGGGGGGTTGAAATCACCTACTCATGATAGGTAGTAGTGCGGTCAGATTTTAATACCACTCTTTTCGAACCCCCACCCCCCGACATTAAGTCTCAGACACTGAGGGGTGGACGAAGTCACATGTGAGCCGTCTGATGTAATGAAGATGTGATGGATGATTAGTGAGATGGGGGATAGTTGATATATGTCAGAGTTTAATGAAATCATGGGGTAGGGGTATGATGTGACATCAAAGATTGGCGAATAAGGGAATATAATGTGTCACGACAAAAATGGAGAGTAACAGTTGTGGAGAATAACACATGATTTATAACCTATGGTTTTAAAGGTGAATTTTCGAAATATTCAAGATGAAACTTTAATAAAATGCAATTCGAAAATATATTTTTTCAACAAAGCTCTGTATTTTTTCTCAGATACAATGAAAAAATATGGAATTCTTATGACATAGATTTTATTTCGGAATATGAAAACCGGCTTTCTCCTTCAACAAGACCTCTATGTAATATTCCAAATTTAGCTTGTAGCTAATTGGAATATTAAAGTTTTTCTTTGTCACTTAGATAGGTGAATAAGTGGGTAGGGAGACCCATAAATCTATTTATAAAGAATAAAACCACTTCTCATGTGAATGTGGATCATCATTTCAGCTAAATAAAGCACCCTTAGGTGTGAACAAGGGCTAAAGCATGTGGACTAGGTCAATGTTGACCAAATCAACAACGTTGTTATGGAGCTAGTGGAGATTTATTGGAGGACAACGTAGTCATTTAGGAGGAGTGTATGCATGAGAGTAACTCCTTTAATGAGTGTGACCAAGGGTGAGGAAGCTCACCAAGCATAAAAGGAAGAGGATGGCAGAATTAAAATACTTGATTTGTATTATTGATTATCGATCTTTTTAGATATAGATCTATCATGTGACATGTGTATGGATGCTTCAGTTGTTTAGCGTAGTTTGCGGTGCTGTTTAGCGCAAGGGTGTTTCCGAGCGGGAATCCCACCCTCATCCTCAAGGGACTTCAAGTACTAATTAGGAGAGGTATTTTGAGTTGCATTTCCATTATCCGGCATCAGGCCAAGCTTCAGTCATTATTCCCAGCACAATATCCTTCAAAATTGTGTTGTGTTGCAGGGTTGCAGTAGTGGAGGGTTGAGAAACCCAATTTCTGATCTTGTTTTCAAGTGGAGGGAGTAGCCCTTCATCCATGAGGCTAGTGAGGAAGTTCTTAGAGCTTCATTCCACCATCCAGCATCATTCCAAGTAGCACCATTCACTCACAATGCAGTATCCTCCAGAAACTGCGTTATTTTGCAGTGAAATTGCAGTGGGAGGTCAAGTACCCAAGTTCTTGACCATGTTTTCTAGTGAGGGGACCATCCCTTCACATATTGAATTGATTGAGTGCTATTGCAGCTAATATATTGTTCCTTCAACCCCATATCAGCAGTCATTCCTAGGGAGTGTGTAAGTCAGTCAACGGGAATACAGTGGGCAACTAAAGAAGGGCCGAAAATCCAAACTTAAAATATGGGCAAACCATTACTGGGTTTTTCTAGGTTTTTTTGAGTAGAATCCATGGTTAAAATCATGGATCATTCTGAGCACTCTAACATCCTTTCGCACATGGTTCTTTTCCTCAATAGCAGTAGTTTCCAGCAGCACAACATTTCTAGTGCTTGGTTTCTTTAGTGTATTTCAGCCATCTTGTGGCTTGAGTGCATTCCTTTTCGAGCATTGTGTACTTTCATTTGTTGTTGATGTATAATGATATGGCTCAGCTTTTTTTCTCCATATTTATGATATTTTTATGTATTCTGTCATTTTTCCATTTTTACATATTTAATTCTTATTTTACTGTGGTTGGAATTGTGCATATGTTCTATATTCCTGTTTTTTCCGTTTTGGAATATCTCAGTGGTATCAGAGCATAATATTAGCTCAGCCTCTGTTCTTCAGCTATTATGACATCTAAAGAGGCTTATCCTAGAAAGGATAAGATTTGCAGAAGAGATGGAGGCAAGAGTACTCCGTTATCAGGGGGAAAGGAGTCCTCAAAAATTCTTCTCCAAACTATGCAAGGTATTAATAGAGACATCAAAGAAATGAGGATGGAGAGATGTAGAGATTCTCCAAGAGGGCTTGTACATAAAGAAAGCCCAATTTCTTCACATTATGGGTGTGAGCATTCAGCTTCACCATCAGATCTACAACATGGTACCATTCCTACATTCTTAGCAAGAGAAGAAGAGGAGAGAGATACACCAAAGGAGGAGACTCTTGGTGACTATCTCCAAGAATATGAATCTCAGTCTAGAAGATTCAAGGATCATCTAAAATTCCAAGGGTTTTGTCAAATCAAATTAAATATAAGACCCAGTAACCACAATAGAAGAAGAGGGTGCATGCAGCACACTTTGGGTAGATTATTTCTAGTTACTTTTGATGGGTCACCCAAATGCACAGCTAAGGCTTGGGTAAAGAATGTAGACACATATTTTCAGTTGCATCAATTTTCACAAGAGGAGGCCATTAGAGTAGCAGTGTTGCATCTTGAAGGTAAGGATTTTTCTTGGTGGTTTTATGAAACTTCTTCTTTGAATCATGCAAATATATCTACTTATGTAAAGTTCACTAGGAGGTTAGTGAAAAGATTTGATCAAAAACATTTTGAAGCTTCCTTGGGTGAGCTAGCCAAACCCAAGAAATCAGAACCTTTGCATGAGTTGGAAGGATCTATGAAGCCAACTCCATTTCATAATATTGTTGAATGGGTTACAGATTTGCTGGATGTTTTTCCAAGGGAAAAAACCCCACTTTACCAAGAACCTACTTCTCAAGGAGGAAACATGAGGATTCCTCCTTCAAGAGGGGATCAACCCAAAGGGTCTCTTAATGATGATGTATTCTCTAATGATGAGGAGAAGGAAGAGGAAGACCTGGAAAGAGCCTCTAGCACTATAAAAGCAGGAGGAAATCCACCACCATTTGGAGATGGATATGAAGCAATTGCTTCAACTAGAGGAGCTCTTGCATCTTTGCAAGAAGTCCCAAAGGATCTCACATATGAATATCAGGAGCAACATGTGTCTATATTGAGGGGAAATGAGACTAAGCAGTGGAAGAAGTATGTTCCATCCTTGACTACAGTTTTGAGAACATACACTATGATAGATCAATTCTTTGTAATTAAGACTCTTGACAACAATATGAAATTGGGTGTGCATCGGTTGATTACTTTGGGGAAGAACACCTTAGACTGTGAGATCTTGCAAAAGGTAGGAGAAGATGAGAAGGATGGCCAACATCAAGTGATTGGTAAAATACACACCCATCCTTTTCACGAGGTTTATGCACAAAAGAAGGAGGATGATTTTAGCAATGAGGGCAAGGAAAAATTAGTCCACTCACATATACAACCTGCTCTAGGTCTTAATTTTTCATTACATGGAGGAATTCCACCAGGGAGACCCCCTGATTGGAATATTATTAAAGAGTTCTCTCAACAAGGTGCATCATTGATAAAATTGGATAAGGAAGGAGCCTTTGGAGGAGCTAGCACAGCGTAGAGAACCTTTTATGGGTTCAAAGGAGGGATGAGCAATTTTCTGATATGGAAATTGCCATCTCCCACTCACCTATTTGTGTTGAAAGATGATGATTCAAGAATATATGATGGCACAAGCATGGTGTCAAAGCACTACTCCATAACCTTGGAGAAGAAAATGATACTTCCACACATGAGGAATATTTCTGAATATGAGAAGAGGTTATTGACACTCTTGCATGCATTGGCCAAACTATGAAATTTTTGGATGGGAAATACCTTCTAAGAGGAGGTTGACCTCCATGTAATTCAATTTTGTCTAGGGAAAGATCAACTACAAGGGAGGCAGCAAAAGTGGAGTAGCAGTACTCCAACATGTGGCTTTGGTATTGAGCATGTCAAAGAGGAGAGTTATGATGTGACAGGTGCTTCATTTCAAATTTCAATAGTGATGTCATTGTTGGGAAGCCTAGATCCATATTGGGAGTCCCAATTATTGGTGGAATATTCAAAGAACCTCTTCACATGTAAGGTTCTTGATGGGCAAGTAATATATGGGAGATATAAAGTGGCTAATGGAGTCATTTATTTCCATGATCATATTTACTTGACTAGAGTCTCCAATCTCAAGGAGGAGATTCTACATGCAGCATATGAGGCACTCTTTTTAGGGAATGTAGATTTCATTAAGACTTATCACGCCATCATGAAGAGATTCTATTGGGAGGATCTCAAAGGAGATGTGCACCAACATATCAAGAGATATGTAGCTTGTTTGATGTATGAGGAGGAAAGCAACCACCTTGCAAGGTTGTTATAGTCACTCTCCCTTTTGATGGAGAGATGGGAAGGCTCATCTATGGACCTCTTCACCAATTTGCCAATCATATGTGGTAAGGATTGTGTCTTGATGCTTATTGATCAACTAACCATGTATGATGATTCCTTTGCCATACATTTGCAATGCATTTCTCCACAAGAGAGCAAGCCCCTCTTTGGATTTCATGGTCCTATTGGGACTACATTCAGTGATGGGAATGACCACTTTCTAGAGGAATTTGAGCAAGACTTGCTTTTCTTGGTTCATATTCATCCAAAAACTTAGTCCTTTACTATTTTCACGCTTTTGAGAAGCGTATGGCAGCAAGAAAGTGGTTGGATGGCCACTTATCATATCATGCTTTGAGACAGCTAGAAGTAGAACAACGCTGGTCTCACTTGAGGGACTGTTGTCACCATCTAGCATGCTATATGAAACTTAGTCCCTTTTTCTTTTGGAGCCCTTATGGTGATGACATTCTATTCACTATATTTCGGATGGATTGGGCAAGAGAGGTTACTTGAACCAAAGAGTGGGATCATGATATTCCAAGTGACTTTTGGCTTCCCAAGGACTATATTATGGAATCCCAAGACCAACAGCTCCATATTTATCATAAATGGAGAGAGAGACAGTGTGAGTTGAACAACTTAATCTCTAATTTTCAGCCATGTGGCCCCTATAAATTGCAGAAGCAAGGGATTGGTGATTATTTCTATGAGCTACCAAGGATGGCTCACTTTGCTTCTATGATAGCATGGGCATTGGAGTTTCCCATTGGGAATATTTTTCACTATCCTTGTAGTTGCTTGAGGACAAGAAACATTTTAGAGGGGAGGACTATAATATTCCAAATTTATCTTGCAGCTAATTTGAATATTAAAGTTTTGTTTTTTCACTTATATAGGTGAATAAGTGGGTAGGGAGACCCATAAATCTCTTTATAAATAATAAAACCACTTCTCATGTGAATGCGGATCATCATTTCAGCTAAATAAAGAACCCTTAGGTGTGAACAGGGGCTAAAGCATATGGACTAGGTCAATGTTGACCAAATCAATAGCGTTGTTATGGAGCTAGTGGAGATTTATTGGAGGACAATGCAGTCATTTAGGAGGAGTGGATGCATGAGAGTAACGCATTTAATGAGTGGGACCCAAGGTGAGGAATATCACCAAGCATAAAAGGAAGAGGATGGCAACACTAGAAGACATGATTTTTATTATTGATTATTGATATTTTTAGATCTAGATCTATCATGTGACATGTATATGCATGCTTCAGCTGTTTACCGGAGTCTGCGATGTTGTTTAGAACAAGGGTGTTTCCCAGCAGAAATCCCACCCTCATCCTCGAGGAACTTCGAGTGCCTACTCAGGAAATGTATTTTAAGCTACATTTCCACTATCTGGCATCAGACCAAGCTTCAACCATTATTCCCAGTGCAGTCTCCTTTAGGATTTTGTTGTGTTGCAGGCTTGCAATAGTGGAGGGTTGAGAAACCTAATTTCTGAACTTGTTTTCCAGTGGAGGTAGCAGCCCTTCATCCAAGAGGCTAGTGAGGAATTTATTAGAGCTTCATTCCACCATTCGGCATAAGGCCAAGTAGCACCATTCACTCACAGTGTAGTCTCCTCCAGAAACTATGTTATTTTGCAGCGTAGTTGCAATGGGAGGTCAAGTACCCAAGTTCGTGACCATGTTTTCCAGTGGGGGGACCATCCCTTCACCTATTGAGTTGATTGGGTGCTATTGCAACTGATAGATTATTCCTTCAGCCCCATATCAGTAGTCATTCCTAGGGAGTGCATAAGTACATCAGCAGGAATACAACGGACAACTAAAAAAGGGCCGAAATCGCAATCTTAAAATCTGGCCAAACCATTTATGGATTTCTCTAGTAGAATCCGTGGTTAAAATCCTGGATCATTCTGAGCACTAAAACAGCCTTCTGCACATGGTTCTTCTCCTCAGTAGTGGTAGTTTCCAACAGCCGCAGCAGTAGCAGCACAACATTTCCACTGCTTGGTTTCTTTAGTGTATTTCAGCCATCTTGTGGCTTGAGTGCATTCCTTTTAGACCACTGTGCATTTTCATTTTTTTTTGATGTATAATGATATGTCTCAGTTTTTTCTGCCCATATTTATGATATTTTGATGTATTCTAACATTTTTTCAGTTTTACATGTTTAATTCCTATTTTACCATGTTTGGAATTGTGCATATGTTCTATATTCATGTCTTTTCCATTTTGGAATATTACACTCTATGAATGAAACGAAAATTTAACTACCCTTTTTAATAATAAAAAACTGAAGATTTTTCATGGAAGTTTAGACCATAGACTTGACCTATATGGGATGGAATGACATGACTTTATAACTCTAAATGGAGATGAAATAATGTGGAGAAACATATCTTGATAGGACTCATTCAGTGACCAAAATTATTGCTGAAGACTAACTGAAAAAAGAAAAAAAAAATTGACAAATGACCTGATGGAAAAATTCTCAAAAGAGTTATCTTTGATCACTGAAAAACTGACTATAACACATATCATTTACATTGGGAGTTAGAAAAGATAGGAAAATAAGTAAAATCAATTTTCCTTTTCTCAAAAATCATGTTACTCGATCAAACAATTTTCAGAAAAGAAATTTTTTCTCAAAGTATGTATGATTTCACCGGAAGAAAAAAAAGCACATTTTGTGATGTAATAAAAGGAAAATGAAGTTTATTGAACTTATTTTATCCCTTTATTCTCAATATATCTCCTGTCTTATAATCATCACACTCCACAGCTGCCAAAAACTGAGGACAAAATATAAAATTGTGCCAAAAATTCTCTTGCCACGCTTCTGGAAGGTTGCGCTACATTTGTGGAAAAGGTGTTATGTTTTTTGTTTCCATCTCCAAAATATCCATCCAAGGGTCAAATAATTTTTCAAAAAGGTTCATAGACCTCCAAACTAGTAAGTGGATACTCTTCATACCTCTCTCAAGTCAAATTCTTTAGCAAAAGGGTGGATTCCTACCTTAGGCTTTCTCCACTATGTTTTTTGGTGTTTTCAATATTTGGCTTGTTTGAGTTGAAAAAAACCTAATTTCACCATCTAAAACCTTCATACATCTTCCATATACCTTATCTAAACACTTACTATCACTCACATCCCTCCTTGCCACAATTTTCATTGAAACCCTAGTTTTCACTAGGTTTTTGCAAGAAAACTAAGAAAACCCTATGTTTTGACCTTTTGGCCACCTTCCACATGCCCATTTCCAAAAATTCCACTTGAAGCTTATATCCAAATCATCACCCTACCTCCCCAATGTTTTAGGGATTTTTCCCTAGCTTCCTTCCACCTCATTTTTGTCCCTAAATCCACCCTCCCACTATCCCCTGTTTTCCTAATTTTCCACATTCCCTATCCACTACATCAAGCTAGGGTTTTAATTTTTAACAAACACCATGGAGGGTGAAAATAATATGCATGAGGGAGGCGACCATTACAAGTTTGAGCCATCGAACTTGCAGGAGATCAATGCTTCTCCTTATGCCAAGATATGTTTTGAAAACAATGGTTGTTTGAGGTTTTGTGAGAGAATCCAGGACATAGGCTATCATGCTCAATTTACAATTCTTTTTGCCACCAGCTTCAGGAGAGACAAGGTTGTCATAACATGCATTGAATTCACCATATCAGGATATTTTATTACTTTAGCAACAGGTATCCAGAACCATGGATAAATCTAGTTCAAAGGGATGGACTTGGACCTTGAGAACTACAAAATGTTCCTGAAACCTCATTGCAAGGATTCTCCTGAGCACATATTCCCTTTTAGGAATTTACTTGATAAGTATGCCCCTTTGATGAAGTTAATTATGAAATATTTTACATGTGAATGGAAATTCTCAATATTGTACTAGTACCATATCAGGTTATTGATGCACTTTACTGCTACTAAGCCACTCAATTTTCCTAATTATTTATTCAGGAGTCTGGTCAAGATCAATGAAAAGGTACATAGCAAAGGCAAAGATCATCATCCTAGTTTTTTCCACCATGGTTTGGTCAAGATTTTTGTTTTGCATCATCTCTAATCAATCAATATGTCATGGTAAACTTTCATGGAGACAATTACATCAACGCCTACTACTAGTCCACCCATTATTCATAGCACACCATCAGCATCAACACAGCCAAAGGAGGTTGGTTCTTCAAGTAGGAAAATAGAGGTTCCAAAGGTGCCTAGGGTTGAAATGACTCAAACATATGAGAAAGGTGAGAGGATTTTTTTTTCTCCTAATACAATAAAAGGTGTGCTTGCACCTGAAACTACATCTGAACAAAGACAAACCATGGAGCAGGCACATATTCATGATAGTAAGCCACTCATACATGAGGATGAGTCACCATTGCAAAAAAATGAGGAAAAAGTGCCCATGGATGTTGACATGGCAGGGCAAGTGAATGACAAGAAAACTCAGGAGATAATAAGGGAAAAGGATGCAAATATAGCAGAGCTGAAGGATAGCCTTTCAAGGGAAAATTTCGTGATTACCTTCTTACAACAAGAAATATGCAGTTGAAAGTTAAATAGCTCCTCCAAAGCAAACCAAAGGTAAACCTTGAGGAAGACAAAGGTAAATGAAAAGAAGTGGCATATTTTGATTAGTTGGAGGACATAGAGGCTAAAACAAAACCAAGGAGTTCAAGAAAAAGAGGGTTAACTAAGAAAAAAGAGCAAGAAAGAGAGCCATCTCCTCCATTAGGTCAGCTAAGCTTTGATGAGTTCATTGCTGCTGAAATTGAGAAAGATAAAGGGTTGTGGATTGATAGGGTAAATATTCATCTTGAAAAGGTTTTGAAGAAGGCAGAAAGAGATAAAAACCTCCAGAGGCATATGGTGAGACATTATTTCACTAGAAACCAAATCACCAAGGTGAGGGAGAAGAATTTGAGGAAAAAGCTTAAGGAAACCCTAATTAAGCTAAAGGAGAAAGATAACTTATATTTGCTATCTAAGGCATCATTAGCTATTTATTTTTATCATCCAAGGTTTTCATGAAATAAAATTCAAGAGATTTTGAGCATTTTGAGTATTTTTGGTGATTTTTTGAAAAATATGGAAAATTGGTCTTTGCAGAAGCGTTGCACAGCGGTGCGATGCTTTTCCTCAGAGCATCCAAATGAGGAAAATTTTATATGGTTGGATGTATTTTGACTTCTTCTCTACATATATGGTCCTATATTGGCATGAAATCATCCAGCTTTGAAGAAAAATCCAAAAAATGGCCTCTTTTTCGTGCTTCTGCCACTCATTTTTCCTCCTTGTTGCGCTTCTAGAGTAAGGCTGGAAGAATGAGTATTTGAAGGCCTTCCAGGGGGTATTTTCTCATTTTCAAGGTTGAGATGGAAATAGGACACACAAGGATACCTATCCTAACTTTCAGATTTTCATATGGATTCCTAAAAGTCAGTCAAATTCACCTTCAAAGTGGTGTGGCACTTTTGCTAGGAGGCGCAACGCTTCTGCTAACTGGTGTGACGCTTCAGTCTTGGATTCCTTTTGGATTTTTTTCAAGCTAGAAAACTCAAAATTTTGAGGTTGCAGTTGTCCTATGAGGTGTATTTTAGATAATAATTTTTTTTTTCCTCTCATTGTGGAGGAATCATGTAATTAATCAAAGAGACATACACTCCTAGTTATTAGCTAAATTTGAGGGGACTGTTTCTAACTTCCCTAGATTTTAGGTAATGACTCATAGAGTGCATTTATGATGTACTTTGTATCATTTTTTGACCCAATGAGGTGGCATTACTTATATTTTCTATATGTAGTCCAACTCAAGTCATTTTAGAGGTTGTATAGTTGTTATTTGTAGTGTGGAGCTATTGTACAAAATTTTTTAAGTGAAATCAAAGAAATGTTGCAGCTATAATATTGGGACTCTAGTGTTATTCTTATGAGCATTGTTTTTTCTCAGTAACCTCATCAAGTTGAATGTTATGTTTTCTTGCCATCACATTTATTCTTCTATATGTTTATTTTATGATTCTATGAACAAAATCTTTCTTCTTATGTTTTATAAGATTTTTAGTATTGTGTTTCTACTCTTCTGATGAATGAATTAATTTAACATGATCATTCTGACTCTCTCTCTCTTTCAAACACTATACACAATGACAAATTAAAGTATGATCTGAAGTATACCTACCTGGCCTCATCCTTTTCTCTGCAACGAAACCTTTGAAATCAAACCTAAAACCTAGACCTAGTTCCTTGACTGTCATTCCTATCCAACAAAAATTTAAAACAAATAAAACCCTAATTCAATGAGCTTTCAATAACTATCCTAATATCATTATATCTACAGTTACCTCATTTATTTTAAAAGTGACATTGAGAGAGCCCTCTCTGGTTTTGGTAGGGCTAGCTACTAGAACTAGAGGTTGGTTTGAGATTACCTCCTTTAGTTCCATTCTCAGCCTTGGGAAACAGGGGGAGTGATAACTTTTTTGGCGTCATTTCCAGGGAGTGACTACAAAAATTTCCCTAGGGATACTTATTTTAGTTCACTAAAGGTTATACTTGTGTGTGACAAGTTCTAACATTCGGAGAAGGCTGAGTTAGTAAATTCGAGCCAAAGTGAAAATCAAGAAAAATAGCTCGCAAAATACACACTAGGTCAAATCCAGACCCAAATCCCTCACCAATTGTTAATGACCCGTAGATTCTTTTAAGAAAGCAAAAAATAAAGTCTCGGAAAGTTGGAAAGGCTATAGCCCCACTTGTAAAATCAACCTCCTTGCCTACGAGGCTAATTGCTCCAGAAAATTTTTCCTTCAATTTAAAATTTGAGACATCTTTGTTCATGTCTAAGTCTGAATCCTTTCTCTCATAAATTTTCTTTGACCCCATTTATTTTGAGACCTACTTTCCATTTTCTGAACCTTCTTATTTTGAGCTTGATAGTGAAGTCTAGTCTAATTTTCATAAACTTCAAGGTTTGGTCGATAAGTTTCAAGTAGCTTCTGAAAAAGCTTATTTCCAATACCAATAGAAAGCTTTTGCTTCACCACCTACTATCACACCTTCTCATAGAGATGCATCATCATCCCTCACTTTCATTCCATAATTACCTCTGCAATTATTCACTACATCAACACCTTCAAAACCCCCTCCATTAGTCATTTCCAGATTTTCTCCGTTGATCCTATCGCCAAAAATCACTGCACTACCTTAAGTCTATGGTCAAATATTGCCTCTTTTTGATGGAACATCAAAGGTTACTCCTCACCAACACATTGTCAAAGTAGTTTATTTCATCAATATTGAAGTGATTGATAATGATGACACCAATATAAGCATCATCCTAGCACAGAGTTTCTCAAGAGAGGTAAATAAATAGTTTCTCTCCCTAACATCTGGTTCAGTAGCTAATTCACAGCAACTAATTGACTTATTTATGGAAAAATGGGAGGAGAAGAATAATCAATTACATATTATAGCTGAATACAATGCCTTGAAAAGAAATCCTAATGAGTCTATACAAGAATTCACAGATAGGTTCAATAGAATTTATGATTCCATTCCTGAAAATATCAAGTCTCCGCCAGGCCTCACATTATTTCGCTACACTGATAGTTTCGATCCTGGTATGGCTTACCAGCTAAGAGAAAGAAACCCATATACCCTTGAAGAAATGCAGAGAAATGTAGTGAGCGTATAAGAGAATCTGATTATCAAGAAGTCAAAAATCAAGAAAGATAAAAGGGTAACCATCAAGGAATAAAAATCTTCCTCATCAGAGGGAAAAATCAACACCTTGATCAAAATAATGGGAATATGATGGACAAAAATGACCATCGTGGATAGAGAATATGAACCCTCAATTAGAAATCCCAATTTCATGGGTCAAAATCAACAGCCTCAATACAGAATCAAGCAAATGGAATAGAGGGGTCAAGATCCACAAAGTCAACAACAAATTCGCACTCCATTTTAGAAAAACTATACCGAAGGCCCTCATGAAGGAGAAGAAGAAATTTCAGGTGAAAATCACTTATTTGAGGAAAATCAGCAGCCTATTTTCCTCACTAAAGAAGATCAGTTTTCTACATAAATTTATGCACCAGACAATCAGCAATATGTCTTGTCAAATGATGAAATATTATCAGTATGGACATAATATTACTAGAGGGGATATCAGAATTCTCTTACTCATGTACAGAGGCAGTATGGCTTGAGAAATAGGAAAGTACCTATAACCTCAAGTTAGAAAAAAATATAATTCTCAAAACAAGGCTCACCATAAAGAGACAACTACTTCAAATCATAGCAAAGATAAAGGACCGGTTATTCCTAATCATATGAAAGGAAATGAAGCTTATACCAACAATCATAAGAAAGATAAAGAAGTTCAAGATCAAGGACATAGAAAGGAGATTCCACACAAATATCAGAATGAAAAGAAAGTTGCACCATCCAAAGAGGTAGAAAAATATTCTTCTCTTTTTAGTCTTGAAAATGAAATCTCAAAACTAAAAGTCTCCATTACTTTAACTGAAATATTCAAGAATGACCAGTATAAGTTTCAAATATCCAAGTTGCTTAAGGTATATCAAATGTCTAATATGGTCAATGTGAGTGATGATCACCTAGAACTTTTATTTGGTCCTATTGTTGATGGTGACTTAGAAGATAGTGAGGTCCCTTATTTTTATCTTAGCCTCAAAATTGATGATTTTATCCTCCATAACACCATGCTAGACTCCGGAGCATCTCACAACCTCATTCCTAAAGCCATCATGGACAAACTAGGTTTTGATATCACAAGACCCTATCGTGACCTTTACTCTTTTGATTCAGGGAGGGTTAAATGTCTTGGTCTCATTAAAGATCTATTGGTTTCTTTAGAGAAAATTCCATCCAAGAATGATCTCATGGACATTTTTGTAGCTGATATCCCTCCCAGTTATGGAATTTTTCTCTCCCGGTCATGGGTAGCAAAACTTAGAGGCACCTTGCAGCTCAACTTTTCCTATGATACAATACCGGTCTTTGGGAAACTCAAAAAACTATACCAAGAAATAATATGAAGTACATTATCAGTAGCAAATAAAAGCCTAATAATCACCCCATACATGTTGTTCACATGGATTTAGAGTCTTTTATCTTATTCAATGATGAATTTTCAACATATTCAGAAATTTTGATGGAAGGAAAAGAAAAAAATTCAGAATTTTCAAATTCTGTTTTAAAAATTTTAAGTGCAAGGAAAAAAAAAAAAAAAAACTAAATAAATAAATTTAAAAAAGAAAGAAAGATGTCAAGTGGCTTGGATCCAAATACATTAGCCAAAAAGAGAGATAAAACAGTGAAAGAAACAAAACCTATTTTTACAATAGACCTTTCTCAAGTAGCTAGTCAAGATCAATCATCCAAATTGTAGCTTCTCGATGAAGAAAGTGGTTTGTTGACCATGGATTTCGATGGAGCCTTAGGTAAGGAAGGAGCTATAATTGGAGTGTGGATTCACAACCATGTGAATCATTCCCTTAACCTTCCTCCTAATTTTCGAATGTCTTCTTACAAATTGGCATTTGATTGTTCAAACAATGAGGTAGAATATGAGGCTTTGATAGCCCATCTGAAAATTCTCAAAAAATTAGGTGCCAAGAAATATTTTGTGTATGGCGACTCTAAATTGGTAATAAAAGAAGTCAAAGGGGAATACTAGGCCAAGCATCCTAGAATGAAATTTTACCACAATGCAGTGTTAGACATCCTCAAGACCTTCACTGAATATACTTTTTCATTGATTCCAAGAGACAACAATGTTATTGTTGATTCTCTTTCCACTTCAGCCAACATGTTCAAAATTCCACTATCTCCCAACAAGAAGTATGAAATTAATGTCAAACATCACCTTGGTGTTTGAGATAATGTTCAGTATTGGCAAGTTTTTTAAGATGACAATCAAATCAGAAACTTCTTGCAGATGGAAGAGGAGTTTGTGAGTTCACAAATATATGATCAGTTTCATGAAGATGACGAAGAAATTCAAGCAACATAAATAAAGGTATTTTAGTTGAAAGACAACTCTATTCCAGGAGTTCTTGTACCTTTGGAGGAGCTTTTTGACCAATATGATGTTGCACAAAAACCAACAATGCTGCCAACAAAATTAGTAGTGGAAGACCTCAATATTGGCACTCTTGAAAAGCACAAAATGGTCAAGGTTTCAAAATCCGTGAGCTTAGAAATTAAAGGTAAATATGTAGCACTCATGTCTTAGTTTATTGATGTTTTGCATGGGAGTATTCTGATCTGAAAGTGTATGATAAGAGTATAATTCAACACACCATTCCTTTAAAACTTTGATCAAAAGCCTTTCCACCAGAAACTAAGGAGAATGAATTTCCATTCAAAAATATTTGAACAGGTTGTATACTAATGGTATTATAGTTCCTCTTCATTTTTCAAATTGGATGTCAAACTTAGTGCCAGTGAGAAATAAGACTGGTGAGATTGTCTTGTGTATAGATTTCATAAATCTGAATAAAGTATCGCTGAAAGAAAACTACCCACTTCCAAAGATGGATCATATTCTACAAATGGTGGTTGGTTCTTCCATACTTTCATTGTTGGATGGATTTTCCGAGTATAATTAGATTTTAGTTCATCCAGATGATCAGGAGAAGACAACCTTTACAACACCTTGGGGTACTTTTATGTATGCTAAAATTCCCTTTGGATTGAAGAATGGAGGAGAAAATTTTCAGTGAACGATGGATATCGCCTTTTCCAATGAAAAATATGTATTTATGGTCATTTATCTTGATTACATCACAATTTTTTCCAAGACGAATGAAGAGCACTTGCAGCAATTGAAGATAGTTTTCAAAAATGCATAAAATTTGGCATATCGTTGAATCCAAAAAAGAGTTTGTTTGCTATGGAAGAAGGGAAATTTCTTGGTCATATCATATCTAAAGAAGGCATCTAGATATATCCTTCAAGGATTGAAGAAATTCAAAATTTATACTATTCTAGAAGTAAGAAGGAAATCCAGTCATTCAATGGAAAAATGAATTTCTTGAGAAGGTTTATTCCTAACCTTGTTGAACATTTAAGAGAAATTACTGACATGTTGAAGAAAGACATCGAGGTGAAATGGTTCTATGAGGCAAATAAATCATTCGATCAATTTAATTTTTCATTATGTCATGCTCCTATTCTTATCATCCCATATTATACACTTGATTTCATCATATTTTCCTTTGCTTCTGAACATACACTAGTTGTTTTCCTTATGAAAAAGAAAGATCAGAAAACAGAGAAACCTATCACCTTCTTTAGTAGAATCGTAAGAGACACAAGCTTGAAGTATAATATCATTAATAAATAGGCCTTGGAAATAGTTAAAGCATTGAATGACTTCCGAGTCTATATTCTTCACTCTCATGTTCTTGCATATGTCCCTAACGTTGCTGTCAAATATGTGCTAACATAGAATGATCCTGAAGGTCGGCATGGCAAGTGGATAGCTGCCATGTTGGAGTATGACTTGGAAATAAAACCTACAACACTGATCAAAGGAAAATGCTTGGGTAAGCTTATGGAGGACTCAAAATTGCATGCCTTGGACATCGATTTCATTCTTGCATTATCTAAGGAGAAAGAGGTTGATTCGTTACCTCAAGTATCTGAAATTTATTCTTCAACACCATGGTATGTTTATATTATACATGTGTTGCAACATTTGAATCCTCCTCCCGGCTTGCCTATCAGAAAGGTATATATATGAAGTTGAAGGCTCTTGAATATTGCATTCTTAACAATGTTTTGTATTGGAAAGACCTCGGTGGAATTTTGTTGAATTGTTTGGTAGAAGGTGAAGTTGATAAAGTGATGAAAGACTTTCATAAAGGTGATTGTGGTGCTCATATTTTATGGAAGAATACAACAAATAAGATACTAAGGGTTGTATTTTATTGGCCAAGTTTTTTTTCTGATGTTTATAAGACTGTCATGAGTTTTCATGAGTGTCAAAATTTTCAGGGAAAGAGAAATATTTTACCGCTACCCTTGAAACCAATTGTAGTTCAAGCACCTTTCTAGTAGTGGGGTCTTGATTTCATTGGTGAGATTCATCCTCCATCATCGAATACTTCACAAAGTTTATTGAAGCCATACCTACGATGCAAGCTACAGACACCATCATTATTCAGTTTTTGGAGAGCAATATTTTGTCTCGTTTTTGCTACCCACAGAAAATTATCACTGACAACGAAGTTGCCTTCAAGTCCAAAAATATTATTAACTTTTGTGATAAATATTACATAATACTTGGGAATTCTACAACATACTATCCTAAGTGCAATGGTTGGCTGAATCGTCAAACAAATCATTGGTGAACATAATCATGAAATTACTGCAAAAGAACAAAAGAAATTGGCACAAAAAACTCATAAATGCTCTATGGGTGAACAAATTTAGCACAAAGATATCAATCAGCATGTCACCTTTCCAGCTCATGTATGGTGTCGACACAATGTTTCCCACTTCTTTAGTAGTGTCGGTGATGAAAATTCTGCAAGAGATCTACAGTGAGCCAAATGTCATCCAACAAAGAATCATTCAAATGATTCATTTAAAATAGCCAAGGGAAGAAGTTTTCAATCACACTTTAAAACCTTAGGAAAAAATCAACAATATCTATCACAAGAAAACCAAATTTGATGATTTCAAATTGGGAGATGTTGTTATTCGATGGGATGCGTGAAATGAAGACAAAGGCAAGCATGGTAAGTTTGATAACCTATGTAAAGGTCCATACAATATTACAACATTCAGGAGTAATAAGGCATTTTTTTTAAAAGATCTTGATGGGCATGAAATTCTGGGAGGACCGGTGAATGGCAGGTTCCTCAAACATTACCTTACCTGATCTTGAAGAAAAAGGTTCACTTTCATTGTAAATATCTCTTTTATTTACTGTCAAAGAATAAGGAAGTTGTTGCAAAAGTTTGAATCCTGAGGAGAAATTCATGAGACTTCTATGATCAGCTGATATTTTTCTTTTAAAAAGTTCAAAAATTCAAGTCAGTTTTCGAGTCATAGTCAATTTCTGTTTAGTTAGTCATTTCAGTTTGTCAAAGTTTTTTCAATTTCCAGTTTTGACTCCATTTCCCAATGGATGAGGATAGTTGATCTACAGTGTTATTGACACCTCATGAAGGAGATTCCATCCCCAGCTGGAGCCAATTTTAGTGTCTAAATGTTCAGTGATAAAACATATTGTTTCAGGTTTACTTGGTAGTGGTCCTAGGTCAAAATTTCATGTTTTCAAATCAATTTGAAAATAAAATTTTGTTCACTAAATGTTGTCTAGGTATGAAATACTACTCCCTTCACTCCATTCATGGTCACCAGAATTTAAAGGTCATGTCATCCATTATCTCCTAGGGTCATAGGTCAATAAACACATATCCATCTAGGTTAGGGTCTAGGTCTTTTTTGTTTCTCCACCACAATGTCCAATCATATCATAAAATAAGGCGAACAAGTTATCATTTTCACCATACATATCATTTACATTGGGAGTTATCATGGAGCTATCAAAGATAGGAAAATAAGTAAAGTCAATTTTCCTTTTCTCAAAAACCATGTCAGTTGATCAAAAAATTTTCAAAAAAGAAAGTTTTTCTCAAAGTCCTCAAAAGTAAATGATGTCCTTTTTGCCACTAGCTTCAGGAGAGACAAGGATGTCATAGAAGGAATTGAATTCACCATATCAGGAGATGTTATTGCTTCAACAACAAGTATCCAAAACCATGGATAAATCTAGTTCAAAGGGATGGACTTGGACCTTGAGAACTACAAAATGTTCCTGAAACCTCATTGCAAATATGCTTCTGAGAACATCTTCAATTTCATGCATTTACTTGATAACTATTCCCTTTTGATGAAGTTAATTATGAATTATTTTACATGTGAAGGGAGATTCTCAATATTGTACCAGTACCATATCATGTTATTGATGCACTTCACTGCTACTAAGCCACTCAATTTGCCTAATTATTTATTCAGGAGTTTTGTCAAGATAACTGAAAAAGTACAAAGAAAAGGAAAAGATCATCATCCTAGTTTGTTCCACCATGGTTTGGTCAAACTTATTATTTTTCATCAGCTCTCAGCAATAAATATGTATTGGGAAACTTTAATGGAGACAATTGCATCAACACCTATTACTAGTCCACCCATCATTCATAGCACACCATCAACATCAGCACAGCCAAAGGAAGTTGGCTCTTCAAGTAGGAAAATAGAGGTTCCAAATGCGAGTAGGGTTGAAATCACTCAAACATATGAGCAAGGTAAGAGTATGTTTTTTTCTCCTAAGACCATAAAAGGTGTGCTTGCACCTGAAAATATAGTTGAACAAAGACAAAGCATGAAGAAACCACCTTTTAATGATAGTGAGACACTCATACATAAGGACGAGTCACCAATATAGTAGCATGAGGAAAAAGCGCCCATGGAGGTTGACATGGAAAAGCACATGAAAGAAAAGATAGCTGAGGAGATAATAAGGGAAAATTATGTAGAGATAGCAGTGATGAAGACAACCTTTCAAGGGAAAATTCCATGATTACCTTCTTACAACAAGAAAATATGTAGTTGAAAGTTAAACAACTCCCCCAAAGAAAACCAAAGGTAAACCTTAAGGTATAAAAAGGTAAAGGAAAAGAAGTGGTAGATGTTGATAAGTTGGAAGACACCGAGGTTGAAACAAAACCTAGGAGGCCAAGAAAAAGAGCGTTAACTAAGCAAAAAGGGCAAGAAAGAGAGCCATCTCCTCCATTGGGCCAGTTGACCTTTGATGAGTTGAATGTTGCTAAAATTGAGCAACATAAAGAGTTGTGGCTTGATAGGGTAAATATTCATCTTGAAAATATTTTTAAGCAGGAGGAAAAATAGAACAACCTCCAGAGCAGAGAAAATTTTAGGGGTGAATTTTAGCCCAAAGGCGAATTTTAAGGGATTTTAAATTTTAATAGGGCGAATTTTTTATATAAAACCCATTTTCTATAGTTTTATAAAGTTATCCCAATAATTATTTTAAAAATAATTAATTATTAAATATTAGCCCACCAAAATAAATGCCCATAAAACTATAAAAATGGAATTCGCTCCCGATTTTATTTGTTTGGAGCAGATTTCAATGGAATTCGCCCGGATTTACAAGGTCGAAGGGAAAGGTTGGAGTGATTCGCCCCATTTTTTCACTGGTTCGTCGGAATTTACTAGTTCGGAGAGGTGGTTGGGACTTGGAAGGGGCGTGGAAGTTGAATGTTAGATGTGAAAACCTACCAGATCAATGGAGGGGGAGATCGATAGAGGTGGAACTGGAAACTTACAAGATCTGGATGCATTGACCGATGAAAGGCTACAACTGGCTGCTGCACGCATTGACGACAGAAACTGGTTCCGGGAGACAGACTATGGTAGCTGGTTTTAGAGCCATTTCCCTGGTGCCATGGAGCTAAACCTGCATCACGAGGAGGAGTTTGGGCAGTGGCGTTGACCCTTGGGTTGAAAATGATACATTTTTGGAGGGTGTACTCACTAGTATTTTTTAGGGAACGAGAACCATGATGCAAACGAGTCTCATGGTGCATGGGTTTGCCATCGGTGTGGGTGGACTTATGCTAATCCACATCCAAATGCTAAGCACCGAAGGAACCATAGGAAGCATTGTGGCAAAATAGAGGGTTTTTCCGCTGATCGCTTCAGCAGAAATAGAAACTCAAGGAGGTTCATTAAACGAAGAGTCAACAGATGATGAACATAAGGCAACAGGTTAGGAGTTTTTCCAGATTGAAATCTTGTATTAGAATGTTTTATTCAGCAATTTTTTTAGGTATATGTATCAGGATAGATTAAATTACTAGTGAAGATCAATTTGATTTTTCGTTCTTAAGTTTGTTTGAATGCATTAAGCCCAAGTGGGTTGCAAGTGATGCTCTTGTAGTCTTTAATGAAACTATAATCACTATATACATGCATCTATACGGTGTCTACAACTTTTAAAGTCTGATCAGAATCATTCTGAGCTTACCCAATTTCATCTATAGATCACTAGAAGCGTACACCTACTAAAAAAAATATTATTTCGCTTAAAACACAAACTTCAGCACCGACATTCGAATTTTAGATAAGCAATCTTAATATAAAATCAAGTGACTTTGATCCTGGGAAAGCTGGTCCAAAAAAAAGGGGCTCTTGATGCGATTTTAAATATTCCTGAAGAAAAAGAAAGCGATTTAGGTAAAATTGATCAAAATCCTAAGGAGGCTACTAAATCAGTTTTAGGTGATGAGGGACATGGATTGAATTTATCTGGCACTACAAAACCTTCAGATTATTTTAAAGGACACGATTGGTTCAGCTTTGAAGAGGGTGATGAGGTACATGGATTGAATTTATCTGGCACTATAAACCATTCAGATAATTTTGAAGGACACGATTGGTTAAGTTTTGAACAAAATTCAAACATATTTTTCAAGGAGGTGCCGGATATAGACAACAGTCACATTATCATTGGAGACATTGGGCCTCAAGAATTTCCAGTTAAAGAATCTCATGCAATGTCAGATTATCCTGAACTGAAAAGTGAGAATAACCAGACAGATAGATTTATGCATGTGCTAGAGGACTCTAGTCCATCTATTGTTCAAGTCCATCCAGAATCTAGTAATAATGTTGATGGACTTGGCTTCCAAATCATGAATGACAGGGTTAAACAACACATTGGAATTGATGATGAATTGTAAAGTATTTTGGACGAAGTAAAAAAATCAGTTGTGAAATCATAGGATACAGGTTATACTAAACAACCAAGAAATTTCAGAATGCCAACTACAATTCCAATGCATGTCACATAGGAGAATGACTTGGGAATTAGTTCGAAGGAAGTAGGTATTGCATCAATTTTGGAACAAAAATCTTCGAAGGGAGAAAATTCAGATGAGTCAAAGATCAAAGTTCCTTTAGCTGAGAAAACTATAGTCTCTGCTGACCAGAAAACCTGTGATTACATTTGGGATTCTCAGTATTCGGACCTTATAATTTAATTGTTTATTTTGTATTCATAGGCCTCTCTCTACTTGCATATATCATAGCAGAAAACCCGTAAGTAGATTTGGGATTTTCACTAGTAGAATGTTTTTGTTTATTTTTTTAATTTGTTTTCATTGGTCTCTCTTTGCTTGCATATATAATACTTTCCAATCTACTACTTCCATATTGTAACTAATATATCCAAACGTTCATGCAGAGCTTGCCTACTGTCACTGGAGAATTCCATTGCTATTTAAACCCATCAATTCTCTAGTACATACAAATTACAATTATGAACATGAAATAAGTCCCAGTTAGTGCATAAGAAATCTGACCATCCATTGATTGAGATTTTATTTGATAAAAGGGATAAAGACATAACTTTCCCAACTAACTCATCATAGAACTCTATCAGGAGATTATGGTATAATCCTTCAAATGGTCACTCTAGATTTCGTAGTTCTTTCATGAACTCTATTTTGGCCAGCAAAGTAATGTAATGATATCTTGTCTTCTAGTACTTGCAAAATAACTGTAATTTGACTTCCAATATTTCACATATTTTTCCTTGGGCACTTTCCGTAGCCAAACACTGAAGTTTTTTCCCCTGTTAACAGGATGTGTTATCCTGTTTTGTGATGAAGAGAAAAGATCTGTTTATGATGCTAGTATTCTCCACCAGAGAACTACAAAAGCTTTCTGCTTTCTAAATATCTCCATGACATGGTCTGTAGGTACTTGCAAAACAATTCCTTGATCTTAGTTGTCTCTTCATGATTTTTTTTTTCTTTTTCCAAAGAAAAAAGCAAGTGATTTTATTATATATACAAAATTACAACTGCATATGCTTGTGGCATTCTTGTGGCTTGTGGCCCAAAATTTCCCTCATAAAAGAACAGGGGGATCAAACTGTTTTGCAAAAGAGAACATCAACAAGTATCAAAAATTTCAAGAAGATAGAAAACATCTATATCTGAGATGAAGTCATCCTGTAGAAATCATATCAGCCCAAGATCTTGCAATATCAGATCATATATTGTTTTTATAAAAAAAAATATTGTTAGAATAGTGCTAATAGGAATTCATAACTGTAGGGTTTCCTGTGAAAAAAAGAGAAAACATCCATAGTTAGTCTCTAATTAGATTTGAAGCCGTGTGTGTGAAAATATTCTATGGAGCCTTCCAGAGTCTTTTAAAAAAAAATTCAAGATCCTCTGTCCATTTCCACTTCAACTTTCGTGAGTCTGTCTGCTTCATGGTTCTACTCCCTATAAACATGGGGGAAAGAGGGATGAGAAAATATGCTAGAATATTTTTTGATGTCTTGAAAAGGTGGAAAAAAAGTATAGTTTTTCATTGATAACACACCTTTCATCCAAGTTATTGATAAGAATCACCATAAATATGCGTATTTGTAATTCTTTTTGTCTAGCAATTTGGAGAGTAATCTTTAGGGCCATCAGTTCCCTGAAATTGTTAGTATGTGACCCAAGAGGTTGGCCCTTAATGACATGTCATAAAAATACAAGAAATAATTGTTTCCATAAGTAAATAATAATTTTAAATACATACTCGTGCTGGAAATATCCATATTGTGTTAGGAATGGAGCTGAAATCATAAAAGCCAAGCCTCTATTTCAGGCTTTGGATTTCTTCATTTTCTATTATTATTATTACTATTTTTTGGAAAATCCATATTATCTTACATTATTGAAAAAATTATATTAAGATAACAAATTTTTCCATATAATGGTAGTTTTTACTTCCAAATCAGTCAAAACTCTTTCACTTGCATAATTGAAAAGTTAAAACTATTCTGAGATAAACTCCATATTTCTACTTCTTATTAGATTGAGCCTTGCCTATCATGTACAAGAAACCCTTATTTATTCTTACACCTAAAAGGAAGTTGAGTAAATCAATGCCATCGAATAACAGTAGCTAGACAAATGAAATGATTTTACTACGATACCAGTCTGATAAATGAAATTGCTGCTTCCTAATTGGCATGCCACTGACCTAGATATGAGTATATTCTCAATTACAATTCTTAGTTTTCAATAGTAATAATGATTTAAGTTAAATTATTATTAGTAGCTTGTCCTCTAATCTTTCAAATAGTTGGTTGAGGTGAAGAATATCAGAGTAAATTGGAAAGGTTTTGACTTGTTTTTTAGAAATCTATATAATTTATTGCCTTGATGTGCAGACAAACTATTTCAAATAGGTCATCAAGTTTCTGGAAATACAAAACAAAAATTTTGTATTTTCGAACAAGATATGATACATGATGTGGCACACCCTTCTGTTTGTGGTGAAGGGTGGTTCCATGCAGAAAATTCTCCAGGATATATTCTCAGTCAGAAAGAAGACCCTCAATATTTGGCATATGGACCAGAAACAGGGAAGATGCTTGAACACCCATCTTCTGCAGCCTTAATCGAGTCAATTTTTGTAGATAATTTTCATCCTGAAGTGACAAAATGCATGATCACTTCTCAAGAAAAGAGCATTGTAGAACATGTGAGACTTGAAGATTCTGACATTCCTCCTCCTATCATTGAAGTTTCCAAAATTCATAAAGATGGGGAACTTGAAAAGGAAAGAAAAGGCCCAAGTTCTAAAGGCCTTGAAAAAACCTCATATCAGAATTTAGATTTTCAATCTTCAAGGGAACTATTTATTTCTGATCAAGAGCAGAGTTTTGCAGATAGCCCGACAACAAGATTTACAAAGGAAGGGGAACTGCAGTAGGTACAAAATAATGGCATTACAAACCCATGTATAAGTGAACATGAAATAAGGTTTTTGAAAATAAAGATCAGAAAAAACAAATCTGCACAAACGAATATTATAATGACAGATGAAGACATTGACATAAATATGAAAGCTACTATAATGTCACTGGAACAGTTTCCTAAAACATCCCTTCCAAACACGGTTGAGCACAAGCCTTTAGCCACAGAATTTCTACTACCAGATGTAAGAGATCTTGACTTGAACTTTCATGGTATTGACAATGTAGAATCACGGGCTCTGCTAGAAGAATTAAAACACAAAAGAAATGGGAAAATTCTGGTACAATTAGTAGTGGATAAAAGGCATCAGTTTAAAGAAGTTTTCAGTGACACATATTTAGCAGTTCATCCTGCAGCAATAGTAGCAGTGGACAATTCTTGGCACTGGGATGTCAGCAAGCATGATCCTAAGAATCCCGAGAATCCTTTTAAGTACGCTACTAATGGTAATGAATTATCATGCTTTGGGATTTTATCTTCTGATAATATTTTTAGAATTGACTTTGGCTCATTTTATACTAATAATCTAGAACTTTTGGATGAAAAAGATTAGATACTTGTTTAACATTACAATCATCTGGTGGGAAATAAAAAATGTAGTTCCTCACCATCCAAAGCCAATTAAAAATATGATATATTCCTTTTGGTTATTGTGTTCCTTATCTTGGTTGGGCCTTCGTCTATGATATTATGGTTTTGATCTAGACATGTGATTTCATTGTAGATTGCAAAAGTATCAATATATAAATGTACTTAAAATTAAAACCATACTTTTAACACAGATTATTCAGAAATTGGACAAAAGGTCGCTGGGCAATATAGGTACTCTGGGAACAGCTGATGTTATTGCCAAAAGTTTGCAAGATCCATATTTAGGAGATTGATAATGTGGTCTGATCCAACATGGATTCTTAGGATTATCAAAGTGCAATGACATAAGTAGAATAGTATTGAAAATACATGTCCTATCTAACTCTTCTAGGTCTAGCGCTATCTATGAATTGGAACAAATGTTGATTGCTGGACACAGTATCTACTGTTTAGGTCGCGGGGCAGCTGAATTCTTGTAGTAGTATCGATTAAGTTGTTCTGCACCTTGCTGAGTTTCGTTTAGTGGCTATTGTGATTGGATTTCCTCCATTCTACCCAAAAAGTTGTTTGAGAAAGTTTTTTCCATATTTTTCTGCTTCTATTTGATCTTACAACAGAGAAGAAAACAAAAGATTATTCTTTTACATAATGATCATTTATCAAATTTTTCCACATATTAACAAAAACAAGGTTCTCTAGGTAGGGTTACCATTCGATATCCTTGATAACATGAATAGTTGGAATGACATCTTTCCTCATCACATTTTCATATTATTCTTTTCTAGTAGCAATTCTATTTTTTAATTAAGGATCGTCACTGTTTTGGTACATATGCAAGGCCTATAAATTTTAGTTCAGTTAAGTAGAGAGAGAAATGAAATTTTCGAAGCACATGAGAAGAAAAAAAAATATTATTTTATTTTGTTTCGTGGTCAGTGATAAATTCAGGATTGGAATAGAGTGGCAATGGAAAGATTATTCTTATTTCTTAGAAGTTATAGGTGGTAATTTTTTTTTTACTAATTGGCCTAATTTCTTGCAATTTCATATATGTGGGGAGACATAAATGAATCAACAGAGAATTATCAGCTGGCACTATGGGAAAAACTACTAGAGAGAGATGTCAATGAAGCAATAAATTAGGAGACATACCAAGAACGAGGAAGTGTTGGAACTTCACCTGTGAACCTATTCATTCACGAATATAGGATTTATAACAAAGTGGAGCCTCAATTATTTTCTATTAATGGAGGATAGGTGTAGACATCTGGGTAGCCGAACAATGACTCTACCGGTGATAACCTTATTTAAATTTTAGAATGCTGATAGATACATTCTTGTATGTTTATCCTTATATGAAATTATATTGACAATTAGTATAGACATATTAATCTACTAATTCCTCTAGCAAAGGATGATGCTCTCGCTATCGGAGAGTCTATCTTTTCTTGTCTTTAAATTACAAGAAAGATAATACTATCATTAAATGAAGGAATCCTGAAATTTATCTAATTTTATGATCTATGTAATCTGGATTGCTTAGAAATTTGTTTTCTACTTTCATTTTCAACCTGAAAAGCTTGAATATAATATTGCAGCACAAATTATCACACGACTTGTAAGAGTTTGTAGGTTGCAGAAAGATCTTGAAGCCTAGCCCTCTTGCACATCTTAAACTTTTGTGATAGTCTATGATTTAGTACTGGAAAATCAAAACCACAATTAGCACTTACTAGGACATTAGTTTCAACTTTAAAGAAATTCATAAAGGAAATCTATAGAATGGGGCTCTTAGTGCTATAATAAGGGTGGTGTAACCGAGAGAATGCTCATTACTGGTTGCCTAAGTCAGCTGACACAATGACACGGGACATGGAAATACGAGTGTCCAAGACGAGACATGATGACCTTGCAGTGTTTGTAATGTCCCCTATGGATTAATTGCTCAGGGAACAAAGTAGCCTATCAATCCTCGTAGGCCATAGTCTTTGATAAAGGGTAAAACCCCAATTACACAGTGTTTTGACAGCATGGGGTAAGTTTTGGGGCCGCTAGGGAAAAAAGCCCAAATTTGGGGTTGCCATGAGCCCTTCTCAATTAATTAAGGAGGAAAAACCCCCACAAGAAAATCTATAAATACAAGAGGTGTTGAGCCTCAAAATTGTGCTTTCTTTCATCTCATTTTACCTCAGTTTCCCTTGTCCATTGCTATCCTAGACCCAATTTATCAATGAATATAGTTAAAATTACTTCTAGAATGATTTACATGACTTACTTGCTAAGTTTTGTGATTTTTGCCATTGTAAAGCATTTTGACCGGAACTAGCTGCAGAATGCAGACATTCTGTAGCTAACCGGCGATTCTGCAGCTATCTTCACGTTTGAGTATGTTCCAGGTGGCCTCTCAAGAAAAAACGCATATGGGCATAATCCACGTCATGTCTACATGGTTCGTTGCTCATCATGGAGGAAGAAACGAATTCTGGGTATGGTTTTGGAACGTGGGAACACATTTAGGAAAGCAGACTTCTATTAGGACTGTCTCAGTCCAGATGTCTTTTTCCTTTTCACGCAGCCACTTCAAGAGTCCTAATGTGATTCTGATAAGGAAAGACAATGTTCCTGAAGTTGTTGCAAGTTTGTTATTTACATTTGTTATATAAACACTTGGGAAACCGAGAGATAGGCTAGATTTTATGCTAGATTTCATTCTAGATTTTGCTTAGATTCTGTGCTACATTTCTGAAGACGCAGAGTGCTATGTTCAAGTTATTTCATCTTTAATGAAGCAAACAGTGTTGTCTTGAAAGCGTGATTTGATTTGAAGTTAGATTCCGTCAGGTGGTAAAGGGCCCCTGCCTCTTGCACGGATTTATTTGCGTAAATTAGATAAGTATTCTAGCTGCCTTTACGTTTTTTTAAGTTGAATTTGTAGTTGTTTTTAATTAGTTACTGTAGTTATACTCATTCTAACTCTTCCACAAGAAGAAGCTCTTCCAAAAGATTATAATGATGAATGGGAAATGGCTATAGTATTGTAGGATTTAGTTGTAATTTTTGTTGTTCACTATCACAGTTACACTTGTTCTAATCACTCTTCCACAAGAAGAAATCCTTCCAATAAATTCTTAAGGAGTGCAAGACATGACCGTGATAATGAATGATTTAGTTGTGTGTTTGCACTAAGTACCATCTCTGTTCTTGCTCTTAAACGCTTGTCCAAAATATCATAATGATGAGTGGGATATGGATATGATATCTTAGTTTTTCATTGCTTTCAACCCTTTATGTTTGCATTTGCACTCAATTACACAGTCAGAATTGTTCTAACTCTTCCAAAAGAAGGAACTCTTCCAAAATATCAATAATGATGGACAAACAGACTGTATAATTTCATAGAATAATGCATGATAGTATAGTTAGGATACTCCAGAGTTTCATTGCACTTAATTCATGTTCAGTTGTTTTGTTTTGGGTTTGATAATGACTTGTAGTTTAACACTATTTTAGGCTAGTGAAATCTTAGGTTTGGTTGTAGTTTAACTCATTGCATTTGCACTCAACATTCAGTTGTCATTCACTGCACATTAGAATTACTCTAGCGTTGTCCATCTCAGCGGAAAGAAATTTCTTCATTATTTGCGTTACAAAACCTCTTCTTGTTCTAAAATCCATAATTGATCTATAAACCATAAGGAACAAGACAAAATCATTTTAAGGCCCCGATAATTTCACTTCCTCATCATTTTACAAATGTATTTCCTCAAAAGACTACTTTGAAAAGAAATCAATAAATCTTGAGAAAGGTTTTGTGACATTCAATTAAAATTGCATAATAGAGTTAGGAATTAGCTTTTTAGAGTAGAAAATCTTAAGATGATACTTTCTAATGTTTTACCTAAACATACTTCAACAAATTTAATCATGGACAAGATGTTTCATCATTATGAGTTAGTTGTTTTAAACTTGCTTAGTTAGGAAGATTTGCATGCTTAGTTGACCATGTTTCAAGCTCTCTCTCAAATGCCTTTGATGAAAGAATTTGACAAGTTTAGTTTGTGTTTTGAATCATTTGCTTAAAATTCATTATCAAGCTTTGTTTATGATTGATCATAGTTTAGATTTGATTATGTTTTAAGTATTGCATTTGTATCAGTCATTTTTCATCAACCAATTAGGTTTCACTTTGTTTATAATCATTAACTTCCTTCTATCAGCTTTCTAGTCATCTTTCTTGTGAACATAAAACCATCAAAAGACCAAAAACATCATAAATCATCACAAAAGACCAAAAACATCACAAAACACTACACACAACGCATTGGGAAACAAGTACCTAGGTACATACAGTACACTTCACTTCAGCTTACAACTCGGTTGACAATTAAAAATGAGCTCGCCATGAGAGACTAGATTGAGACCAAACATTTTAATTAAATATCGTAGTTATACTCAGTCTTAACTTTCCACAAGAAGAAGCTCTTCCAAAAGATTATAATGATGAATGGGAATGGCTGCTATAGTATTGTAGGATTTAGTTGTAATTTTCTTTTTGTTGTTCACTATCACAGTTACACTTGTTCTAATCACTCTTCCACAAGAAGAAACTCTTCCAAGAAATCCTTAAGATGTTCAAGACATGACCGTGATAATGAATGATTTAGTTGTGTGTTTGCACTAAGTACCATCTATGTTCTTACTCTTAAACGCTTGTCCAAAATATCATAATGATGAGTGGGATATGGATATGATATCTTAGTTTTTCATTTCTTTCAGTCTTTTTGCTTGCATTTGCATTCAATTACACAGTCAGAATTGTTCTAAAACCTCTTCCAAAAGAAGGAAATCTTCCAAAATATCAATAATGATGGACAAACAGACTGTATAATTTCATAGAATAATGCATGATAGCATAGTTAGGATACTCCGGAGTTTCATTGCACTTAATTCATGTTCAGTTGTTTTGTTTTGGGTTTGATAATGACTTGTAGTTTAACATTGTTTTAGGCTAGTGACATCTTAGGTTTGGTTGTAGTTTAACTCATTGCATTTGCACTCAACATTCAGTTGTCATTCACTGCACATTAGAATTACTTCAGTTGTTAAGATTAACAAAACAACCTTCATTATTTACAAACCTCTTCTTGTTCTAAAATCCATAATTGATCTATAACCATATGAACATAAGACAACATCATTTTAAGGCCTGAAGTACCTCTGCAATTTCCTCATCATTTCATAAACAGAGCTCTCCCTCAAAAGACTACTTTGAAAAGAAATCAATAACTCTTGAGTAAAGGTTTTGTGACATTCAATTAAATTGCAGAATAGAGTTAGGAATTAGCTTTAGAATAGAAAATCTTATGATGATATCAATGTTTTACTCCAAACATACTTCAACAAATCTCTAATCAAGGACAAGATGTTGCATCATTATGAGTTAGTTGTTTAAACTGTTTAGTTAGGAAGATTTGCATACTTAGTTGACCATGTTTCAAGCTCTCTCTCAAATGCCTTTGATGAAAGAATTTGACAAGTTTAGTTTGTGTTTTGAATCATTTGCTTAAAAGTCATTATCAAGCTTTGTTTCTGATTGGTCATAGTTTAGATTTGATTCTGTTTTAATTATTGCATTTGTATCAGTCATTTGTCATCAACCAATTAGGTTTCACTTTGTTTTTAATCATTAGCTTCCTTCCATCAGCTTTCTAGTCATCTTTCTTGTGAACATAAAACCACCAAAAGACCAAAAACATCATAAATCATCACAAAAGACCAAAAACATCACAAAACACTACACACAACGCATTAGGAAACAAGCACCTAGGTACATACAGTACACTTCACTTCAGCAGTTTACAAATCCTGGTTGACAATTAAATGAGCTCAGTTTAGGAGACTAGATTGAGACCAAACATTTTGGCGCTGTTGCCGGGGAAGTGAAAACTAGGTAACCTTTGTTTCTTAGCATCCAAAAACAATTTTATGCGTAGGGAGAGAGATTCAAGGGGAAGATTTATAAGCAGCAGAGGCAGAAGTTTGATCTCTAGAACACCACTTGTTTCATCTAGATCCAGAACTAGTACACCTTCAACTCAAACCCATCTTCCATCCTTTACTGATCCTGGACTTCTAGAAGATCTAAGGTCACCTATTCCATTAGAGAAACCTTCCACTTCATCCACTGAACCTGCCATAGAAGAAGATCTAAAAACTCTTGTTGGGGACACAAACCTTTCTACTTCCACAGGAGAGTCAACCATGGCAGAAGAAGGAGGGGGTGGAGTTTTTAATGGAGAACACACATTATTTGGAGGTAGAGGTAGAGGTAGAGGAGAAGGAGGTAGAGGTGCAGATGGAGGAAGAGGTAGAATAGGAAGCTCTTTTGGGTTCCCTATACTTGATGAAGAAACTAATACAACCATGAAAAACATTTCACCCTCCGTCCTTCCAAACTTCTATGGGCTTAAAACTAAAGATCCTGAAACTTTCTTATTCGAATTTGAAGTGCTGTGTAGAACTTATGACTACTTACAAGATGCTCAAAAACTGAAATTATTTCCTTCAACTTTGAAGGGAGCAGCATTGAAGTGGTTTATGAGTCTAATCAGTAGTTCCATTAGAACATGGGAAGACATGAAACAAGCATTTCTAGAGAGATATTTGGATTATTGTATGCCGGTTAATCATAAGGAATAAGTGTTCAAGATGTTACAAAAAGAAGATGAAAACTTAGAAGATTTGTTGGAAATATTTAATTACAACATCAAAAGGGCAAAAATGGAAAATCTAGATCAAGACACCTTAAAAGCTCTTTTGTTGAAAACAATTAGGGATGAATGGTTGGATATCCTTAACATGATGGGAAAAGGGGATATATCACAACTCACATTACCTGAAATATCCGAGTTATGTATCAACCTTTCCAGAGGGAAATCTAAAACTGCCAAAGGTCTAAGAGATCCTGCTCTTGCAAGGGCAAGTAAATCTGCTTCTGGGACAGTAAGTAGATCAGAAATAGGACATATGCTTGATGATTTTAAATCTGACATCTTAGGGAGTCTTAGTGAAAAAATAGACACCCTCAAGATACAAAACAAGCAAAAGGCTGAATCTAATGCCTTGGCAATCTTTTGTCCCAAATGTAGAAAGAAACATGCCTTGAGAGAGTGTCCTTTGGATGTAAAAGTTGTAGAAACCTGTGTCATTTGTTCTGAGAAACATGAGACCAAGAATTGTCCTTCTCTTCCGGGTCTCAAAGCTGTCTTTCAGGAGGAAACTCCTACAGATTCCACAGAGTCTCTCAATTTTGTATCTAGAAGGCCTTGGCAGGGACCTCAAACACAAGGATTCCATGATCAAATGTATAATCAACCTCCACCTTGGAATTCTTAGCAGCAACCTTGGCCCCAATTTCAAAATCAATCTCAATCTTGGGCACAAGGAACACAAAGTCCCTATGGAAGATACTCTCCATACTATCAGTATCCACCATCCTATCCACCATACCCACATTTTTATCCTCAAAATCCTCAACAAAATTTTTCTCAAAATCTTCAACAAAATTTTCAACAAAATCCTCAACAACATCATCAGAACCAACCACATCAAAATCAACCACTTTCATTACCATTCCCTCAAAAATCAAATCAATTGCCTGCTCAACCCATACCAAACCCCAATAATAAGAACCCTCAAAATACATACATGATAGAAGGCCAACAGTTTCCAACTTATTTAATTACTCCTCTAGACCTTAGTGATGTTCAACTTAGGTCTGGAAGGATATTTGAAAAGAGGAAACCTTCTGTGATCATACAAGAACAAGATAATTCTGAGGAAGACTCCCTACGGGTGAATAAAAGTCTTGAGGAAGACACATCCTTTCAAGACCCACACATTGAAAAACTAAAACAAAAAGATCCAATAAATCCAACTCCTGTATTAGAGCAACCATCCACATCTACTTCTATACCTCCCTTTCCGGAAAGATTACAAATCGGAAAAACAAATCATGGTGCCTAATTATAATTTCTTAGATGAATTGAGAAATGTTTGCATTAAAATTCCATTATTGCAAGCCATCAAGGAAATCCCAATTTTAGCCAAAACAATAAAGGAGTTGAGTATGAAGACAACAAGAAAAAGAATAAGAGAAACCAAGAAAATTCAACTGGTAGGACAAATAGCAGACATTATGATGGGCAAGATTGCTATTCCAAAGTATATTGACCCAGGAAATCCAGTTGTCAAAATTCACATCAATGGAATTGAAATTCAAAACACACTCATTGATTTAGGAGCAGCAATAAATATCATGAGTAGACAAATCATGGACAAAATGAAACTTCCTAATCTTCTCTTTACACCCACACTATTACAATTAGCAGATAGATCTGTAATCAAACCATATGGGGTAATAGAAGACATTCCAGTGTCCCTAGATTCTTGGGAATACCCCGTGGATTTCATGATCCTAACTCCTAAGAATAATCTAGGAGGCCATCCTGTTATATTAGGAAGACCTTGGTTGGCTACAGCTGATGCTTTTATTAGTTGTAGATCCGGTGATATGTATATCTCCGATGGTAGTTCAACTAAGAAATTCACTTTATATCCTCCAGCTAGGACAATTACAGATTTAGATGACACTCAATGGATAGAGGATGAAGAAGATTTACAACCTCTCTTCACAATTTCAGAAATTAGTGAAGATAATCAAATTCTAAATACTCTAGAAAAATTTGAATCCTCTCCAGAACACAAACATGAATCATTTCAAGAGGGATTCAATATTGAGTTTTTGTCATCAAGGCAGATGTCTCTTCATTCTATGGACAAATTTGGCAGCTCTACAAGTGAGATTTTTCCAGGCAAAACTTTGAACATAAACAAGAACCTAGAAAAATCTCAACAAGAAGAGTTAATCAAAGTATTACAGAGACATTCTTCTGCATATGCATGGGAATACACTGACATGAAAGGGATAAGCCCCAAGACTTGTACTCATCACATCTATATAGAGGAAAATTGCAAACCAATCAGACAACCTCAAAGACGGATGAATCCAAATCTTAGGGAAATTGCTAAAGAGGAATTGCAAAAATTGTTAAATGTTAATTTCATCTATCCTATTTCAGATAGTCAGTGGGTTTCTCCTTTGGTAATTGTGCCAAAGAAAAATGGAAAAAGGAGGGTGTGTGTTGACTACCGAGAACTGAATAAAGCTACTCTTAAAGACCATTTTCCTTTACCTTTCATAGATCAAGTATTAGATACATTAGCTGGCAAAAAGTACTTTTCATTCCTAGATGGGTTTAGTGGTTACAATAAAATCCAAGTAGCACTTGAAGACCAAGACAAAACCACATTCACCTGTCCTTGGGGTACCTATGCCTACCGAGTATTGCCATTTGGATTATGCAATGCACCTGCAACATTCCAAAGGGAAGTATTAGGAATTTTTTCGGATCTAATACATGACTGTGTAGAGGTGTACATGGATGACTTCACAGTTTATGGGAATACATTTGAAGAGGCTTTAGAAAACTTGGAAAAAGTCTTAAAAAGATGTCAAGAAGCAAACCTTTCACTTAGTCATGAAAAATGTTTTATGATGTTTACCGAAGGTATTGTTTTAGGGCACCACATTTCAGGGGATGGGATTAGAGTTGATGAGGCAAAAGTTGAAGTCATTTCTAACCTATCCATTCCAAGTTGTCAAATAGATGTTAGAAGTTTTCTAGGATTTACAGGGTATTATCGGAGATTTATAGAAAACTTCACCAAAATAGCATCTCCACTCTTCAAATTACTCACCAAAGATTGTGAATTCAAGTGGACTTCTGATTGCCAGTTAGCTTTTGAAACCCTGAAAACCAAAATTTCTAAAGCACCTATATTAAGGGGACCTAACTGGAAGTTACCTTTTCATATCTCGACAGATGCTTCCGATACAGCTCTAGGAGCAGTATTGGGACAAAAAGACTTGATTCCCTATGCCATCTATTATACCAGTAAAAATTTGACTCCTGCAGAGTTAAACTATAGTGTAACTAAAAAAGAGTTTTAGCTGTTGTTCATGCCATAAATAAATTTAGACACTATATAACAGGCTATGAAACTTTTGTTCACACTGATCATTCTGCAATTAGATACTTAATGAACAAATCAATCACTAATGGCAGAGTTATAAGATGGTTTTTGCTCTTACAAGAATTCAACATTACTATTCTAGATAGGCCTGGAAAACAAAACACAGTGGCTGATTTCATATCTAGACTCCAAAATATCAAAGATGACACTCCGGTTGAAGATCAATTTCCTGATGAATATCTTTTTGCAATCTCTACTCAAACTCCATGGTTTGCTGATATTGCTAATTATTTAGTTTCAGGAAAATTTCCTTCAATTATGAATGCAAGGGATAAAAGAAAAATCATTAATGCTAGTGCAAAATATTCATGGGTCGCTAATGAGTTGTACAAGACAGGTCCAGATTTGATTATTAGAAGGTGTGTTCGTGAAGATGAGATGCCTGAGATTCTCAAGGCATGTCATGATGAACCTTGTGGCGGACACTTTGCAGATAAGAGGACAGCCTATAAGATCCTTAATTTAGGATATTATTGGCCATCTTTGTTTAAAGATGCAAAGGAGTATGTAAAAAGGTGTGACAATTGCCAAAGGGTAGGGAAACCTTCTCCTTCATGTGAGATGCCATTACAACCTCAGGTACACATTGAACCTTTTGAAAAATGGGCTTTGGATTTTGTAGGACCTATTAGTCCTCCATCAAGACAAAAGAAATACATATTAGTTTGCACTGATTATGTTACTAAGTGGGTAGAAGCTAAACCATTACTTGTTGCTAATGAATCATCCGTAGTTACTTTTCTTTTTGAGGATATTTTTACTCGTTTTGGTGTCCCAAGGGAAATTGTTACAGATCAAGGAGCTCAATTTACATCAAGGCTAGTGGAGAAAATGATGGAGAAGTACAAAATCAGACATAGAAAAACTACTCCTTATCATCCACAAGCAAATGGTCAAGTGGAATCTACTAATAAGGTCATTGAAGGAATCCTAACAAAGACTGTTCATTTACATAGAAGAGATTGGGTAGATAGGTTTCCTAAAGCCTTGTGGGCCTATAGAACTACATGGAGAAACACAACAGGCCATACTCCTTATGAGCTTGTTTATGGAAAGCAAGTTTGTTTCCCATAGAGTTCCAAATTCAAACCTTCAAGATGGCAGTTCAGCTAGGACTTGATTTAACGGAGGCACAAAAGCATAGACTGGAGCAAATTAATGAATTGGATGAGATCAGACAAGATGCAGTTCAGAAAACAAGTCTAGTCCAACAACAAAGGGCTAGATGGCATGACAAGTACATCAAAGAGAAGAAATTCAAAGAAGGTGACTGGGCTCTCTTGTTTGATTCAAAATTCAAGGATTTTCAAGGGAAATTTCAGACACACTGGCTTGGGCCATATGAAATTGTTCGAATTTTTGATAATGGGGCAGTAAAAATCAGAACTATAGATGAAGAAGAGGTCACTTTTCTTGTGAATGGTCATAGACTGAAGCTATACCACAAGCCACTCCCAAGAGAAGAGTTTGTCAAGAAGTTCCAAGAAAGCAATGATGTGAAGTTAATGAAGAAGAGTCTCTCTTCTTCATCAACTTGATTAAATTTTCTGAAGCATTTCTTTTTGAAAAAAAATAAAAATAAATAAAGGTATAAACATGAAAACCAATCATTGATTGGCATGTTTATACAGAAAAGATAGGGTGAAAATCAGAGTCTCTCTGACACTCTAACTTTTTCCATTTTTGTTTTTACAAGCAGCTGTTACAAAAATCATAAGTTCAGATCCATAGTGCTTATGATTCATCTCATTTCATTTCACTCCATTCACTTGTCCATCCATACTCCATCTCATTCATTCATTCATATTCCACTCTATTCCACATATCATTCATCTCATTCCATCCTCCATCCATCTCATTTTCATGTCAAAATTTAAAGTTTGATATCTTGCTGTAAATGAATAAAACATGTCATGGATTGCAGGGCAGTTCTTATGTTCTTTCACTCCATTTCATAAACTGAATCCATTCCATTTCATCATCCACTTCATATACATCTTGTCTCATCATCCATCTTCATTCATACCATAAAACATTTCACCTATATTCCAAAAACACTCCATTCCATGATTAAAATGCTCTACAGGAACATTCTACAGCTCAACAGACATTCTACAGCTGATCATCCTTTCTGCAGCCAGACAATCTTTCTGTAGCTACAAATCCTGAAGGCATCAATCAGCAGACATTAGAATTCCAACAAAATGACCCAATGTATCCATGAATCAAAAGCATCAAGAAGATTATGAAGACTCTTCATAAGGTGAACAGAGAAGACAAAGACTACAAAAATCAAATGAAAGGCAGAGGTAACAAGTTTAAATTATAATGGAATTTCATAAAGTTTAGCATAGTTTTAGTTATGGATTGTTCGAAAAGGTTGTTTTAATTATTTTTATTGATCAAGACCAATAAACCCTCCACAGACTTTGGATTAAAATCTCTCATTTCAAATTCCATATCCGACATCATTTAAGCGGTTAAAATGGTCCAGGTATTTGAATTCTTCACGTCTCTTAACCAAATCATTCAATGATGATTCTCTTTGCCATTGTAAAAATCTCTGTCGTCTCTTCAATCATTAATTCGTTCCCTCCACCTCACTCCACTACTTCATTCTGTGACCACTACCATCACTCCATTCTGTAGCCAGCATTTCATTCCGTAGACAGAGATATTCTTATCACCGAGAGCAGAGCAAAAGGATATCAGTTTGAATAGCATTGAGCATTATCATTGTAAACAAAGAGCAGAGCAAAAGGGTAAATTCAGAGGTATAGCAGCGTGAGAATTTGAAGCCATTTGATTCCATGAGCAGACAAAGTATCACTATGGGCAGAGATTGAGCATTATCACTATAAACACAGAGGTATAGCAGAGAATAATTTGAAGTCATTTGTCACCAGGAGACAGAGGTATAGCATTGAAGAATTTGAAGCCATTTGTTACCAAGAGACAGAGATATAGCAGTATGAGAATTTGAAGCTATTTGCCATCGAGAAACAGAGGCATATCAGTCCAAAGTTTAATTGTCAACAGAGGCATATCAGCCCGAAGTTTTGAAGTTGTTTTCATTATCAACCAGGGGTATATTAGCTCGAATTTTGAAGCTGTTGCCACTATCAATCAGAGGTATGTCATTCCGAAGTTTGAAGCCATTTTCATTAAGAACTTGAAGCCATTTCAATTCGAAGGTGAAAGTCATTGTTTTTGTGGGTAGAAGAGTGTTAATTTGAACATTGAAGAAGCAATCATGGGTTTCATTGTAAGAACTAAACCAGTGGGTTCAAAATATTTAGAAGGCTACCCTCAATGCAAAGAAATGTTACAACAAATAGGATGGCTTCAATTTTTGGAGAAATTTAATGGCTTCCACAAAGAAGTCACTAAAACATTTGCAAGATCATTTCAAGGAGCTGAAGTTGAAGTGGGAGATGTCAAATTCACTGTCACTGAAGTTTTCATTGCAGAAGCTATAGGGTTGCTTAGAAATGGAGAGAGATGGTTCAAAAATAGAGAATTCCATAATGAATCCTAGAAGCAAATTCTAAAATCACCAGGTATGGATGTCACTATGTTTAAGAAAGGAATTCCAAGTTCTGCATTGAAAAATAAATGGAGAAACATACTACTTATTCTGAAAAAATTTATTACATGTGAGGGTAGATATGGCACATTTTATGTCTACCACATTAGACTGATAATGCATTTTCTGGGGGAAGACTTAAACCTACCTTACTTCTTGCTTCAAAGCTTGAAAAAGATGGCTTCCTGTGTTCAAAGAAGGGTTCAATTTTTAGAGACAACTTTATATCATCATGGGTTGGTTAAAATTTTGATTGAACATCATTTAACCAAAACAAATGATACATGGGACAATTTCTTGATAAGAAATCATTTTCAAGAGCCAAAAGAACCCACACCTGAACCACAGCCTACAAGGAGAAGCAGGAAATGGAGGGCTTCAAAAGTTGAAATTGACAAAACAGTCCAAGAGAGCAGTGAGGAAATCATTTTAGAGAAGTTGACTCAAATCAAGAGACAGCTTAAGGAAGAAAAGGTAATCAGGAAATTTTCCATGGAGAAAGGAGAAGGATCTTCTCAGCCTAGAAGAAGCCATAGACTAAAGGGGAAACTGAAGAAAACACTAATCAAACAAACATGGGTGATTAATATAGAAGATGAAGAAACATCCATTGAAGAAGATGTTGAAGAGGATTTTAATGAAGGAACCCCTGAAATTGACCCTGCTCAACAAGAAATTTATGACTATGTGGAAACTTTGGAAAGGAGAGCTTCAGAAAGCAAGGAGAGAACCCCTAGTCCTCCACTGTCTGAAATAGATGTATTAAGAAGGGATAGGTATGAGTTGAAAATACTTAATAGACACATCAAAAATGAGAATGAAATTCTCAAAGATCAAGTCAAGCTCAAAACTGATATGAACTCAACCTTATCCCTACATATAGACAAAGTGGAAAAGACCAATGAGAAGTTGAAGAAAAGGAACAAGAAGCTAATCAGGGCACT
This sequence comes from Pinus albicaulis, assembly GCA_034641835.2. Classification (NCBI taxonomy): domain Eukaryota; kingdom Viridiplantae; phylum Streptophyta; class Pinopsida; order Pinales; family Pinaceae; genus Pinus; species Pinus albicaulis. The sequence continues at coordinate 887,476,956 of CM076578.1, forward strand.
CACCAACCTAAGGTTCAAAATTGTTATCAGAAAACCCAGAAGATCTCTAGCTTCCAGACAAAGGAGAAGGAGAGGATTAGATGTTCTTGCAGAAGCCTCTGAGTTCATAGGATAATTTGCATGAGGACATGAAAGGAGTCAGTAGTGGGGGTATGTTGAGCCTCAAAATTGTGCTTTCTTTCATCTCATTTTACCTCATTTTCCCTTTTCCATTGCTATCCTAGACCCAATTGATTAATGAATATAGTTAAAATTACTTCTAGAATGATTTACATGACTGACTTGCTAAGTTTTATGATTTTTGCCATTGTAAAGCATTTTGACCGGAACTAGCTGCAGAATGCAGACATTCCGTAGCTAACTGGCGATTCTGCAGCTATCTTCATGTTTGAGTATGTTCCAGGTGGCCTCTCAAGAAAAACCGCATATGGGCATAATCCACGTCATGTCTACATGGTTCGTTGCTCATCATGGAAGAAGAAACAAATTCTGGGTATGGTTTTGGAACGTGGGAACACATTTAGGAAAGCAGACTTCTATTAGGACTGTCTCAGTCCAGATGTCTTTTTCCTTTTCACGCAACCACTTCAAGAGTCCTAATGTGATTCCGATAAGGAAAGACAATGTTCCTGAAGTTGTTGCAAGTTTGTTATTTACATTTTTTATATAAACACTTGGGAAACCGAGAGCTAGGCTAGATTTTATGCTAGATTTCATTCTAGATTTTGCTTAGATTTTGTGCTACATTTCTGAAGACGCAAAGTGCTATGTTCAATTTATTTCATCTTTAATGAAGCAGACAGTGTTGTTTTGAAAGCGTGATTTGATTTGGAGTTAGATTCCGTCAGGTGGTAGAGGGCCCCTGCCTCTTGCACGGATTTATTTGCGTAAATTAGATAAGTATTCTAGCTTCCTTTACGTTTTTTTAAGTTGAATTTGTAGTTGTTTTTAATTAGCTACTGTAGTTATACTCATTCTAACTCTTCCATAAGAAGAAGCTCTTCCAAAAGATTATAATGATGAATGGGAAATGGCTATAGTATTGTAGGATTTAGTTGTAATTTTTGTTGTTCACTATCACAGTTACACTTGTTCTAATCATTCTTCCACAAGAAGAAACTCTTCCAATAAATTCTTAAGGAGTCCAAGACATGACCGTGATAATGAATGATTTAGTTGTGTGTTTGCACTAAGTACCATCTATGTTCTTACTCTTAAACGCTTGTCCAAAATATCATAATGATGAGTGGGATATGGATATGATATCTTAGTTTTTCATTGCTTTCAGTCTTTTTTCTTGCATTTGCATTCAATTACACAGTCAGAATTGTTCTAAAACCTCTTCCAAAAGAAGGAAATCTTCCAAAATATCAATAATGACGGACAAACAGACTGTATAATTTCATAGAATAATGCATGATAGCATAGTTAGGATACTCCAGATTTTCATTGCACTTAATTCATGTTCAGTTGTTTTGTTTTGGGTTTGATAATGACTTGTAGTTTAACACTGTTTTAGGCTAGTGACATCTTAGGTTTGGTTGTAGTTTAACTCATTGCATTTGCACTCAACATTCAGTTGTCATTCACTGCACATTAGAATTACTTCAGTTGTTAAGATTAACAAAACAGCCTTCATTATTTACAAACCTCTTCTTGTTCTAAAATCCATAATTGATCTATAACCATATGAACAGAAGACAACATCATTTTAAGGCCTGAAGTACCTCTACAATTTCCTCATCATTTCATAAACAGAGCTCTCCCTCAAAAGACTACTTTGAAAAGAAATCAATAACTCTTGAGAAAGGTTTTGTGACATTCAATTAAATTGCAGAATAGAGTTAGGAATTAGCTTTAGAATAGAAAATCTTATGATGATATCAATGTTTTACTCCAAACATACTTCAACAAATCTCTAATCAAGGACAAGATGTTGCATCATTATAAGTTAGTTGTTTAAACTGTTTAGTTAGAAAGATTTGCATGCTTAGTTGACCATGTTTCAAGCTCTCTCTCAAATGCCTTTGATGAAAGAATTTGACAAGTTTAGTTTGTGTTTTGAATCATTTGCTTAGAAGTCATTATCAAGCTCTGCTTTTACTTAGTCATAGTTTAGATTTGATTCTGCTTTAGTGTTTCCAATTGCATTTGTTATTTGTCATCTATCAATTAGGTCTCACTCTGTTTTTAATCATTAGCTTCCTTCCATCAGTTTTCTAGTCATTTTTCTTGTGAACATAAAAACACCAAAAGACCAAAAACATCATAAATCATCACAAAAGACCAAAAACATCACAAAACACTACACACAACGCATTAGGAAACAAGTACCTAGGTACATACAGTACACTTCACTTCAGCAGTTTACAAATCCTGGTTGACAATTAAATGAGCTCAGTTTAGGAGACTAGATTGAGACCAAACATTTTTAATTAGCTACTGTAGTTATACTCATTCTAACTCTTCCACAAGAAGAAGCTCTTCCAAAATATTATAATGATGAATGGGAAATGGCTATAGTATTGTAGGATTTAGTTGTAATTTTTGTTGTTCACTATCATAGTTACACTTGTTCTAATCACTCTTCCACAAGAAGAAACTCTCCCAATAAATTCTTAAGGAGTCCAAGACATGACCGTGATAATGAATGATTTAGTTGTGTGTTTGCACTAAGTACCATCTCTGTTCTTGCTCTTAAACGCTTGTCCAAAATATCATAATGATGAGTGGGATATGGATATGATATCTTAGTTTTTCATTGCTTTCAGTGCTTTATGTTTGCATTTGCACTCAATTACACAGTCATAATTGTTCTAACTCTTCCAAAAGAAGGAACTCTTCCAAAATATCAATAATGATGGACAAACAGACTGTATAATTTCATAGAATAATGCATGATAGTATAGTTAGGATACTCTGGAGTTTCATTGCACTTAATTCATGTTCAGTTATTTTATTTTGGGTTTGATAATGACTTGTAGTTTAACACTGTTTTAGGCTAGTGACATCTTAGGTTTGGTTGTAGTTCAACTCATTGCATTTGCACTCCATATTCAGTTGTCAGTCACTGCATACTAGATTACTTCAGTTGTTAAGATTAACAAAACAACCTTCATTATTCACAAACCTCTTCTTGTTCTAAAATTCATAATTGACTCATCACTACATGAACAGAAGACCATATCATTTTAAGGCCTGAAGTACTTCTGCAATTTCCTCATCATTTCATAAACAGAGCTCTCCCTCAAAAGACTATTTTGAAAAGAAATCAATAACTCTTGAGTAAAGGTTTTGTGACATTCAATTAAATTGCATAATAGAGTTAGGAATTAGCTTTAGAGTAGAAAATCTTATGATGATATCAATGTTTTACTCCAAACATACTTCAACAAATCTCTAATCAAGGACAAGATGTTGCATCATTATGAGTTAGTTGTTTAAACTGTTTAGTTAGGAAGATTTGCATGCTTAGTTGACCATGTTTCAAGCTCTCTCTCAAATGCCTTTGATGAAAGAATTTGACAAGTTTAGTTTGTGTTTTGAATCATTTGCTTAAAAGTCATTATCAAGCTTTGTTTCTGATTGGTCATAGTTTAGATTTGATTATGTTTTAAGTATTGCATTTGTATCAGTCATTTGTCATCAACCAATTAGGTTTCACTCTGTTTTTAATCATTAGCTTCCTTCCATTAGCTTTCTAGTCATTTTCCTTGTGAACATAAAACCACCAAAAGACCAAAAACATCACAAAACACTACACACAACGCATTAGGAAACAAGTACCTAGGTACATACAGTACACTTCACTTCAGCAGTTTACAAATCCTGGTTGACAATTAAATGAGCTCAGTTTAGGAGACGAGATTGAGACCAAACAAGAGGATTGCATGATGAACCCACTACAATCATTTCTTATTTTCTTCTTTCTAGTTAGATTCTTGGATGATGAACCCACAACCACCATTCCTTTACTTAGTCATCGGCATAACTAACAAATAATCACAACAATATTGAGTACTACACATTCTACTGACAAAGTACATTTACAATGACATTTATCCGATTTATGTTTTTACATTTCTTACTGTAGACTTGGTGGGAAAATTCTTTTGGGAACCTACAACCATAACAATCTTCTACAAGTTGTTGAATTGTTAATGTGTGGCACAAGACATTGTATTTTACCTTTGAGTTGAGTGTTATGTTCCTTATTATTATTGGAATGATATATTAAAAATTCATAGATATTGAAGTGTTCAAGATAAAATTGTTTTTAATGGTAAAAGAAAAGAAACCAAGAGAACAAATTGCATACCAGCTCAAGCTAAATGAGCATTTGGAAATTGTTGGTTATTAAGTAAAGGATGAAAATTATATAGGCTATAATTGCTTCTATGTTCATGCTTGATGTAGTTGATCATGTCTCAAACATTTGTTCCAATTTACCATTAAACATTGTTTTATTTAATTTCTTGTCTTCTGTGTGAAAGAGGGAGGAATGAAAATGGTTTGTGAATAGTAGAGCTTTAAAAAAGTTGTTGAGACTTAAGTGAATGGGTGTGACAATGGTGGACTACATTTTGAGAAAATTCAACTCACACCATTCCCCTTCATGCCACATCCTATTAAGTTATATGCACCACCAACTTGGTAGCCATTAATGATGTCTAAGTGATGAAAATGTTTATGTGGGCCACTGTTGATGGGAAGATATATAACCAAAAAATCACAGGGTAAGGGATGAGTTGAAGGATATATGTATTCATAATATTTTTGGCTAATTTCATAGATACATAATTTTACCCTCAATGGATTCTCTATAATGGGAGTGTTGAGGATGTATTAGATATGATATATTCTCCATTAAGTAGTCCTCAACCCAAAATAATAGGAATATAGTTAGAGGAAATAAATATTAATCCAGTGTCATCACTACATATAGGAAACCATTAATAGTAGGATATAAATCCTTTACCACATATTTGATTTCTAAGCTTGAACAATCAAGAAATATTACGAAAATATGATTTGATTTTCTTTCTCTTGTGTGAGAGGTGGCATTGGCATGAAAGCTTGCAACCAAGGATATCATTTATAACAATTTTCTTTTCATATTTTCATTAAAATTAACTAAACCCTATATCTCTAGAATAAATTAGTTTGGACTTAGAATCCTATTCATTATTGGCATTGTTAGTAAGTTTCTTTGTGCGAGCTACAATGAGAAAAAAGTCCTTGTAGCCATTCCAAAAATAGTGATTTTTGTACAAGACTAGGAAGGGAGGCCATACTTTATTTTTTGCGAAGGATCCATGTTGGTTAAATGAATGGGCTATAATCCCTTGTTTACAAATAATATATGGCTTGTTGATTGGATTTTTCCAATTTCCATAGAACTCTCTCTACATCAAACCAATTCACTCATCCATTCTTTTACAACCATTTTCACATTACTCTACATAAAATTATAATCCATTACTACAACATTTGTAGGCTTCAAATATTTTTTCTAAATTATTATCCACGTGAACTTTTATCAAACACTTAACATGTAGAATGTAATTTCTTCTGATACAAGCTAGTTTTTGGTTAATGTGTTAAGCTACTTTCATAAAAATTGTGCAAGCTGTTACACTTCATCATGAATTCTTCTCATAAAAAGGCTTAAAAATGATATTCCTAAAATAAGTAACTCCAGAAAGATAGCGTTATTCTATTGAGCCATGGCACATGAAGAATTAAATAGTTGATCCAATGTGCCAACCTGGCGGTGTTATTGGAAAAATGGATCTAACGGAATCGGTTTTTGGGAAGGAGTACGCAGACTTTTGGCAGAAAAATGAAGAATGTCACAAAAACCTAGAAAAAAACAAAACAATTTGAATCATGGGTGAAGGCACATCCAATTGACTTGTCATGGATATACCATCCTGAGAAAAATAAAAGAGATCAATCTCTTGAACCTGACAGTAATAGTGCGCGGCAGAATGCAGGCATAAGGAATTGGAATGATTTTTGGGCTAGTTGCAAGAAAGAGATATTAGGTGATATGGATGGTAAACCCAAGACAAAAAAGAAAAGTATAAGAGAAGTTTAATTAGGGGAAAAGACACACTCAAATTATTTGTCCTTGTTATATCCTTCCAAAATGAACAAAAACCCCATTCAAGGAAGCACAATGTTGCTAAGGGCACATTGACTTATGACATCATCACCAACAAGGTCAATTAATGCCCCCTATAAAACTCTTAAGGGGAGAGATGACGTTCATTCACTTAAGAACAACAATCATCATCCAACATGTGAACTACAAGATATTGCAGCACCACATACAAACATTAGAGAAATTTTGAGGTCTAAAATGGGCCTCCTAAGGAATTTTTATCCACCACCTCTAGGTAGTATGAATAGGAGAAAAATTTTCTCCTAGATGGTCCTCAGCCGACAGCCAGCAGACCCTAGTAGCCACCAAATAGCTCGATGTGCCATTATCTCCGCCACCTGAGCCAACCATGTGGTCCTTTTCCCATCTGTTATGATCACATGTTTGAAGGTTGGCCTCTCGACCCTAGAGGTATGGATTTTCATTAGTATAGTTGAGTAAATTTCCTTACTTATCATGGACATTGTTGTAGTCTAATTTGACTCAGCTAAAAGTCAAGAGAGGTTCTGAGCACTTCAAGGTTATTGAGGAATAGTTGTTAAAATTTCAAGAAGACCTATAATATGCTCGAAAGGATAACCACAAGCTCAACGAGGATTGATCATCACATGTGCACTCGAACCAAAACCAAAGAAGCAAAGGCATGAAGGAGTAGTGAACACGTGGACAGTGTCACCATTTTCCATGCTTGGTCTCGGTGGTTCTCCTCCTTCTACTCCTGGTTCAACTACCATATCTTCATTGGAACCAACACCCCGAACTCCACTAGACAACGATTCACCATTTTGTAGTAGTGATTCGCCATTTGTATTGGTGATTCGCCATGATTTTACAAGATAATATAATCTCATGAGAGATTCGCCAAAAAATTATATATACATATTATATTATTAATAAAATCGCCTTCCATTTTTCCTATGTATCATGGGGATTCGCCCATTTATTATATATATAAATTTAGGGGGGTTCTTAAAATTTTCCCTGCTCCAGAGGCATATGGCGAGATATTATTTCACTAGAAACCAAATTGCCAAGGTGAGGGTGAAGAATTTGAGGAAAAATCTTAAGGAAACCCTAATTAAGCTAAAGGAGAAATATAACTTAGATTTTCTAGCCGAGGCATCCTTAGCTATTTATTTTATCATCCAAGGATGTCATGAAACAAAATTCAGGGGATTTTGAGCATTTTGAGTATTTTTGGTGATTTTTTGAAAAACCTGGAAAATTGGTCTTTGCAGAAGCGTCCCGCAGCGGCGTGACGCTTTTCCTCAAAGCATATAAATGAGGAAAAAATTATATGTTTGAATGGATTTTGACTTCTAATTTACAAATATGGTCCTATATTGGCATGACACCCTCCAATTTTGAAGAAAAATCCAAAAAATAGCCTCTTTTTCATGCTTTCGCCACTCATTTTGCCTCTGCGTGGCACTTCTATAGTAAGCTTGGGAGAATGCATTTTTGAAGGCTTTCTAGGGGGTATTTTCTTAGTTTCAAGGTTGGGATGGAAATAGGAAACATAGGGCTACCTAACCTAGCTTTCAGATTTGCATATGGATGCCTAAAAGTCAGTCAAATTAGCCTTCCAAGTGGCACAATGCTCCTGTTGGGAGGAGCGATGCTTCTGTTGTTTGGCATGATGCTTCTGTCTTGGATTCATTTTGGAAAGTTGTCTAGCTAGTAGACTACAAGTTTATAGGTTGTAGCTGTCCTATGAGGTATATTTTGGATAAGAATTTTTTTTTCCTCACATTGTGGAGGAATCATGTAATTAATCAAAGAGACATACACTCCTAGTTATTAGCTAAATTTGAGGGGACTATTTCTAACTTCCCTAGATTATAGGTAATGACTCATAGAGTGCATTTATGATGTATTTTGGATCAAGTTTCGACCCAATGAGGTTTCGTGACGTCTATTTTATATATGTAGACCAACTCAAGTCATTTTAGAGGTTTGATAGTTGTTATTTGCAGTGTGGAGATATTATACAAGATTTTTTCTGTGAAATTAAATACATGTTACAGCTATAATATTGGGACTCTAGTGGTATGCTTATGAGAATTGTTTTTTCTTAGTAACCTCATCAAGTTGAATGTTATGTTTTCTTGTCATCACATGTATGCTTCTATATTTTGATCTTATGAGTCTATGAACAAAATCTTGCTTTTCATGCTCTATTTTATAAGATTTTTAGGAATGTGTTTCTACTCTTTTAATGAATGAATTAATTTAACATGCTCATTATGACTTTCTCTCTCTTTCAAACCCTATACACAATGACAAATTAAAGTATGTTATTAAGTATACCCACCTAGCCTCATCCTTGTCTCTGCAACTAAACCTTTTAAATCAAACCTAAAATCTAGATCTAGTTCCTTGACTATCATTCCTATCCAGAAAAAATTCAAAACAAACAAAACCCTAATTCATTGAGATTTATAACTAGCCTAAGATCAATATATCTACAATTACCTCATTGACTGTAAAAGTGATATTGAGAGAGCCCTCTCTGGTTTTGGTAGGGCTAGCTACCAGACCTAAAGGTTGGTTTGAGGTTACCTCCTTCAGTTCCATTCTCAGCCTTGGGAAATGGGGGGAGTGATAAAAAATGAGAGAACATATTTTCCGATGAGAAAATTTTGACATTTTTATCGATTTCACCATAGATGATGGTGATGCCTCTACCCCTATTCTCAAAAGTATGATATCTTATTACTCAAGAGTTAGGTCAAGTCCTTTATAAAAGTACAAGGTGTGAATTTGGATATATTAGGGGTTCAATTTCAATTAATAAACTTCACTTATGATTAAATTAAACACCAAGTTGGCCCTATTACACCCAAAACAAGGTGGAAGAGTGCATTGAATTCCCATTCAACAACTCCACACACCTTTCCATGCAGCTTGCAATTTTCATGATTGCAGGATGCATCCATTATCCTCAAGCAATCTTTATTTGAGCTTCATCCAAGAAAAATCATGTGACCTGAGCTTGAAGGTTTTCAATCTCGAGGCTACGAGTAGTATTGATTAGAATTCTTAACCAAGGGATATCATACCTCATAGTGTATACATATGCATGACAAGGAGGTCCCCCTGTATTCAATCTATGGTCTTATTGCACGCCCATTTTTGTCATCGGACTTACTGTGTTGTTGTGTACAATAGTCATATGTTTATTATCTCATTGTCCTCGAGCCAGGAGTGAAAGTGTGGAGTCAAAGGAAAAATTTAAATAACCTAAAGTTGGTTTCCTCAGGGAAATTGAGCATAATAAGCTGACCATATTATATGGCACGTAGACTGGAAACATTGATTCTTTTTCTCAGGTGAATGTGAAATATTTATTTCAAAATTTTACTTACCGTTGACATTTAGTTACTGAAAATTTAGCTTCCTTTGAATTATATATTGGTTGTATAAGTTTACATTGTTTAATATTTGAATTAGAAATATGAGAGCAATATTTATCTTTGAATACTAAATCTTGTCGGCTATTTTTTCAAGTTAAATATGTTTCCTTTTCGATTGTATTATTAGTCCCTGCCCAAAGGGCTGACAGGGACTATGGTAATCGAAATGCCTTGAAATGTGTGTCTTTCATATTATTGGACAAGAAATCAAAAGATATAACCTAATTTTTTAATACAAACATTGACAGTACATTCTCGCAGCCAATGAATATTTTTTCCTTCTTATTTGGCATGTTCTCAAGGCAAGAACCACATATTAGATCAAAATATTTGGTTAAAAAGTATTATGAAACAATTTTTTCTTGTTTCTTAATTATTCATATTATATTATTTATAGAATGTATCCCATACTGTACCACTAATGATAGGTATATGGAATGTCCTTATAGATTTCATGTTCATAGCATGATTACACACGGTTGTTCAATTTCCTGGAAACATGTTCTCCTTATCCTTCCATGTTATCCTTATCTTGCCATGTTTCTTTTCTTAGCTATGTGCAAAGACATAATTCTTCTTGCCATGTTTCTTATGTTTCTTTTCTTCGCTATGTGAAAAGACATAATTGCACACATAATTCCTCTTGCCATGTTTCTTTTGTTTCTTTTCTCTGCTATGTGCAGAGACATGATTCTTCAACTACTTTTTTTATGCTATGTGCAGATAAATAATTCCTCTGCTGCAATTCTCTATGTCGAACAAGAAAATTGTGAATTCCTGCACTGGTGAATTTTGTAGTAGCTTTTTATTTTAATTCCTCCAGTCGGTCTGCATCCTCAACTCGACTCTGTATGAATTATCCTCTACTTTTTATTTTAATTCCTCACATATATCTACATGCTCAGCTCAACTATGTCTGAAGTCTCCTCCTTAGTGTTGTCTTCATATACAGGTAAAATTTTGCATATACAAGTAAACTTTTTTTTGTATACCTTAGAATCTTACTATTATTTTTTTGTACTTTACAGTCTAAATTTCATGATATCATACGAGATCCTCAATTATAAATCTAAAACACAAAACACAGTAGCGATAATTTTTTATTATTATATATATTTTTGGTCTAAATTTAGACAACTTAATCCTTATGTTTTATCTAACATAGCTAAACTCTTTTTTTTTAATTTACATAGTGAAACATTATGTATACAGGATATTCATGTATAAAGTGAATTTTATAAATTCACTAAGGCTTAGAAATTGGATCCAAATAGGATTTCAAGCTCACAAACTTTTAGAATTATGTCTCAAACACCTATCATCAATGATTTTTCTATCATTATACAATTGGTTTAAGTATATATGAGATATATAATATAAACTATGTATTATAGGGTTGATAAGGTATTTTTGATGAGCTACATAAAAATTATTATCTTGTATCCAAATAAAGTTTGGAAACTGAATACCACAGCGAGGACCCGAGAGTGTTTCACAAAGAATGCATATTAAGACAACACACGAGTTGGGAAGATATCTTTGCATTTTATTTCGATCACAGATTTGGCTATAAAGAATTGCTTACTCTTGAGTACCGTATTAATGGTTTTTGAAAGACGGGTAGCAAGCATTACTTAGAATATCCCAAATAAACTTTTTTACCATTCTCATACATAATAAACAATTTTAATAATGTAATTTAGCATTTTATTTAAAAGAAATTTAATTTAAATTATCAATTTTAACATCATTATTTCTGAGTTGATCAAGTTTTATAACTTTGACAAATTAGAAATTTTATTAATATAATAAGCAAGTTAACTCTACTCTTTATAAATTAAAGTGAAAACTTGTTTTTCTTGGATTTTCAATAACGATGAACTCCAATGGAATTTTTTAATGACTTCTTGTATGACTTTATGAAAATGTTTCTTTACATATCAATTCTACCGAAATTTTAATGCCTAATGGTAAATTTAAAAATAAACATTTTATGACCGTTAACATAAAGATCCAAACTTTAAATTGGGTAAAACTATAACGAATAGAACTGAATCACTACTCTGGAAGAAAATACTTATATTAAAACTAATCACTAGTATTTATATAAAGGATTAAATGTATCTAGCAAAATTTGGTGCAAAGATACCTGAGAATAATTAAAACTAAGCACTAGTCTTTATATAAAGGATTAAATGTATCTAGCAAAATTTGGTGCAAAGGTACCTGAGAATAATTCGCATGCCTAAGATGCGGTAAGCTTTGGAAGACAGAGTTTCCATAGGGATTTTGTCCAAACTACTAGTTAAAATTTTCAACACCTCTAGAGAAAAAAAAATTGAAGATAAGCACACGAATTGTAATTTCCCTTGGTAATTTATTTTATTCCCGTAAATGAGTTAAAGAAACACAAACAAAATTGAAGATAATATTTGACGTAGGGTCGAAACATGTGCAAGGATTTTTAACAATCCTGTAATAAAAATTATTTATTCAAATGGTGATATTAGGCTTGTGGATGATCCCAAAGCTAATTCTACTTCTATGACTCCATCGCATCCACGTGAAGGTCCATGTCCATCTAGTAGTGGATCATAGTTTGGTTCAATTCAGAGGTTTTGGCCACAGAAAAATCTTCGAGTAATCCTCACCATTGATTCAACTATTCCTCAACATGAAAATGTGGATAGAACTGAAACCCTCTGAAATGTTTCTAAGGATACCAAGACACATATCCTTATCAACAATTTCTAGAGTACCTGAGTTTGAAAAAACAGCATTTGTGTTGCACAATTTAGCGATGGCACAATGATATTTTGGTGTCTCCCTTATACTTTCGAGAACATATTCTTAGGTTGCCTTGAAAAAGTTATATTTTCGGTGTCGTGCTCCATATTTTGCAAACAAAGCAATGCTATGCACTAGAGTACAATATTGCCATATAGTCCTCAACAACTTCATGTTGAAAGACAATAATTTCCTACATCCACCCAAATGCCCATTAACGAGGATCCAACGCAATGAGAAACAAAAAACATGCCAAGATCACTTTTAACTTGACAAGTTTATCCTCTAGAAAGGACAAATCAGATACCAAATACAAATCTCATTTCCATTTCTAGTGCTACTTATGATGCCTTTGGTAGTAATTCACTAATCTCAAAATTGTGCCCTCCATGATGAACAACAAAAATTGGACTGCTCTCATCGGCCAAAGCCAATTCGGTGTATACCCACTATAAACAAGATTGTAAACATGGGAAACTAGATTGCAAACTATACACCTAGAAGTACACGCCCACTACTCTACCACGTTGTTGCATTTCCCACTCCCTCTCCCACATTTCATCATCTGTGCTCTATGCTGACACGACTACTTTTATTTTGGCAAGTGAAGCTCACACCTATTTCTCTAAATGTAATCACTAGCAAACAATGAGCGCTAGTAACCATCCCGATTGTGTGAGTTAGATGCATCCGACTTCACCTGGTTTTAATTAGCCCATCCTACTCGATGTCATTATATATATATGAAATTGATGAAGAAATATTAGTGAAAATAAATATTGCAAATAAAAATATTAACCCAAAATGTTCCAAAAATATGAGGGAATAAATATACAAATAAATGTTTAACTCGTCCACAAATCTATGCGAAGTTGTAAATAATGATTTTTTCTCTCTTATTCCTTGTTTATTACATTAAAAAGCACACTTAATTGTGTTTTTTACTTAGCTTGGTGTCTTTAGATTTACGTTACTAATCTTTATTCATGACAAGTGTAACTTCCTTTATCTTCTAGACTTCATCATAGTTTGTGTGTAACTTTCTTGTCACTCGTCAATGGGATCATTCGTACACCGCATTCAATTAAAGGCTTATTATGATAATGAATATGATGCCCATTATTAGGTTTTATAATTATATAATGCATTATTTAATGATTATAAATTTATATGAGATGAATTCATACCTTTTAAATGTTGAAATTGCATGAGGTAGATGTTTTGTTTTTCTCTATCAAATCAGGAACAACAACTTGAACTAATTTAATTTAATATATTTCATTAAATTTAAATAATCAAATTTCAACTAAATATAATAAAATATCCACCAAATCATTAACTTGACTATGGAGTTTCTATTCAAAATGTAAAAACTCAACCGAAAGAATATCCGATTGTAGTTCCAAATACGGCTAAGCATATTATATTTTAATTTGAAATGGAAAATACACCAACAAATCAGAGTCTAATACACGGGGATACTCGATCGATCCATGAGTTATATATTTTCTAAAAGATTAAGGTTCAAAGTTTTCCAAAAGCTTAAAATTCAGGCACTGTAATGAAAATGCACTTCTTTGAATCTTGCTCCTATTTTTTTTTTTGGCATGGACTAGTTGCTTGCAGCTCCTCTTGTTTAGCTATTGTTTTTAAAAAATTTAAAGCTAAAGTTTATAAATCCAACTAAAATAAATGTTTACAAAGATGTTTCTAAAGTTTTAAAGTTTAGTTACGTGATCCACATGTTTCATCTTTATTTTTTTTGTATTTAGCTTTGAATATTCCAGCTCATAAGTCAAATTTTCATGAATTTTAACTTTTAAAAGCTTTAAAGTTAATTTTTTTAAATCTAAGGAAAATAAACACGTACAAAAATTTGTTAGGAAGCTTTGAAGTTTGACAACATAGATTTATTTTTTTATTTTAGTTTTCACATTAATAAAGAGAAAAAAGGTGTAACCACCTCACATATGGAGAAGAAGGAAATAAATTCCTATAATATTGTTGCTCGTCTGATAGATATTTTTGAAAATGATTTTTTGTCATGTAAAGGGAGACAAACTGTTAGATTTTGAAATTAGAACTCTGACTAAAAGTGATCATGTTAGACCATCATACCATGCCCATCAACTTATTGACGATAATTAAAAAATTTATAATTGTTTTTTATTAATCCAAAATTATTTTTATTTCTTTCGGCAATAAATATGTTATTTTTTTTTTAATTTATGTATTTAGTTATTTTAATAATTTTTTATTGATTAAACACATGTAAATCTTGAATTTTTTTTCCTATTAATTTCCCTAAAAAGGATCAAAAGAAATTGTCAATTCTTGACGCATTTGGTCTCTCACAATATTCTAATCAACCATGTAATTTTTAAAATGAAGTTGATGTTAATCTACATGAAGATGATGAATCAAATAGTGTAGAGCTTGTTGAAAGAGAAAACCCATCAACTAAATGAAAAAGAATATTCAAATCTAAATGGAACTCAAGATTTCCATGAGCCTATGTTGTAAAAGATTGTAATGGTAATGAAAGGATAAAATGTTCTTGGTGTGTTAAATTCAAAAGAGACACTCCATTTACAAAATACGGAAGTGCCACTCTTCAATTTAGTGTTCTAAGTGGCCATGTAGAATCAGAAGCTCATAAATTCTCTTTACAACTTTTGGAGGGAGAAACCAAATGAAGTAATATTCCAATCACTGAACATGTCGAACTAATGGTAGATGTTGAGAAGGAGAGAATTATATAAGTAATTGAAAAAATATATCTTTTTGTTATACATGATTTTTCTTGATAAATGTATAAGTCATTATGTGACATTGAATAAGAATAAATTCACTCCAAACATGCCTCTAATATATGAAATTATTCATAAATACATCATCAGGAAAGGATATTTTTCGAGCTGCTAAAAAGGTGTATTGGAACAAACTAAAAGAAGAGATTTTACATAGCCCATTTTATTCAATTTTAATTGATGAAGGCAATGATTGAACTATGGAACACCATTTTATTTTTTATATTACATATTTGACAAATGGAGGAAGAGGTCAATGTGTACAAAAGTTTATATGTTTGCTTGAGAGGAAGGATAGAACAATTCAGTGTATGTATGATGCAATGAGAACTCTTTTAGTATAAATGGATCTATCTTTGATGAAGTTAGTTGGTTTTGGATCGAATGGCGCATCTTCCATGAGGGTTATTCATGAAGGTTTATCTTCTTAGCTTCGCAGAGATGCTCCACATTTATTAGATATCATTGCATAGAACATAAAGAAACATTAACAACCAATGATGCTTCATCTCATTTTCCAGAGTTGCAATATAGTGACAAATTTGCAAACAAAGATTATTCATGGCCTCGGAAATCAGCTAAAAGATATGGATAATTGAAAGAGCTATTGGAATAATTTCAAATCACTAAGTTAGAGGTCTTACAAATTCATCAAATTAGGTGGCTCTCTAGAGGCAAGGTCATGGAAAGACTTGTTAAACTCATGCTTGTATATGTGCTCATTGAATTGAATTAGTTTAATCAAAATTTACAATAGGATTATGTTGATATTACATCTATTGATAGTACTTTAAATATTTCTATTAGCATGCTTCACAAATGCTTTTTGGGAAGTATTTTTTGGGCAGATGCAGTGCACATGTACTTTTATTTAGTTAAAGCACAAGGAGGAACCCTGGAATTTACATCTATTGAATGATACATTTACATCTATTGAAGTTCCAAAGTTTGCCAAAGATGCAAAGATCAAGGACACTAGACTATTGTATTCTTTTGCGAAAATGTTTTGTTGTAAAGGTGATTGAATCTTTAGATAAGAGATACATAAGTTTACATATATTTAATGTTGCATCCTAAACATTATTTTGAAGGAGTGAATGATAGAAACTTTCAAACAAAAAGATGGTTGAAATGTTTATGTGAAAAACTTATTGTTGTTGTTATATATTTGGATGAAATGGATGAATTTGTTTGCACTATTTCTAAATCATACCCCCAAAAACATATGTATGGAGCATGGGATCTATGTGGAGATGAACCTGAATGGTTTGAACGCTTTCCATATTTTATGCAATTATGATAAGGTATTATCGTTGGCAAACACAACAAAGAGGCTTCTCAAAATTAAATATGGTAAAAAATGATGATAGATCAAGGCTTTCAATTGAGACACTAGATATGTCAATGCTTTTGTCTCTTAGTGCACATCATGCTCTAAATGAGGTAGATTGGAATATTATATATGATATATGGAAACAAATAAAAACTAGAAAGCCTTTTTCTATTAGGCAAATACATTTATACTTTCAATTATATTAGTTCAAATACTTTTGAAGAACATTGAAAGAATGGAAGAAAGATGTGCTTATCTTTTTTCTCATAGAATTTTTGAAAAATATTTGCTTATTTACTAAGTTCTATTGAGATTTTATAGCATTTTAATGTAGCTACTTTTTAAATTTTTAAAACTTTAAAAACTGAGAAACCTATTTCATTTTGGCATTTTTTTTCTTTTAAATAAAATATTTATTTAATATACACTAAATGGAAATACAATTTTTGTTTTAATTTTTCATCTTCGAAGGGTTAAATGAACATAAAATATTAATACCATTCTTTCAAATTTGAAAGCTAACCAGGATCGATCCCATTTGAAATACTCTTTTCAAACCATCATTGAGTTCAACGGTGATTTGACTGCAAATTTGTTGATACACCCGATAAACTCCTATTTTTAAATCTTCGGTAAAACTCCTCTTCCATTTGACATAAATTGCAGCTTTTTTCTCTTACAATACGATAAAGAAACTAACGGAGCAGATCGACCACAGTTGCGGGCTTCGAACTCTCGCCAACATTGTCCACATCCATCTATTTTCTTTTCTCTCAATGGTGCTACAACCCATCAGGCAAACATGCACAAAATAGTTTTACAACTTTAGATATAAAAAAATATAAAACTGTGCAAATTACGAGGGATACACCAATGATTTTGTGCTTTGACCTTCTACAGTCCCAGGACTAAATTCCACGTGCTCCAAGTATTCACTTAACCTTCTTCCATAAACGATAACATCTCGTCAAATCAGGTTTACAGAAAAACTGGTCACACTCTAATCATAAAGCTCGAGGAATTTGTTAAAGTAAGTTAATTACTCTCCTATGAAGAGTGCTATATTTAGAGAGTAAATTAATTGAGTATTGAGAGACTTAAGTAGAGTTTAAGCAATAGATGAATTTAAATAGTGTGCATGTCAAGTTATATCAGGGAAGTCACTAATAAATAAAAAGATTTAAATACCCTCTTTCACCAAATTTATTGCAAGTCAAATAATATAATCTCAATTAAGTTTGTGATATAATCTCAATCAATTTTGTGTGAACAATATAGAGGAGCTGCTCATACTTTTGTGTGTTTTAAATTCTATTTCTTCTCTTTGCCTTTCCAACAAAATTACTCTAATAACCTTTCACAGGAGCGGCAGCCCCTGCAGCACCAAACTTTTATCTGAATATTATCAAGATTGTGTGACAACATTATTTCTTTTTATGTAATAAACTTTAAGATGATGCAATGGTAGTGAATATTTAACGTGGGTTAATGTTACCAATATATGACTGTTGACAGGGATTGAATTGTAATGTATGAGGAAGACGTTTAAAGAAGTCGACATGGCTTTAACTGTACTCCATGAAGCAGAGATGGGGACGATCAAAAAGCTTCCGAGAAAATTGACGAAACCATGAAGCAGCCGATTTTGATGTCTTTTCAGCGATTTTCTGTCCCATCATGCTGCCACAATCGAGTGAAGACCTCCAGAAATATGAAGTTGCGGGTCAAAACATCAATCTGGACCCCCTTTACGTGATAACTCTTCTGACCCGCTCTAGACAAAATTAAAAAACGACTTTCATGAATATGCTGAATCGGTAAGCTGAGGCGTGAAGGAAACTGATTTAGAATATAGTGCATAATAAAAAGTTAATTGTTGTAACTAGCATTATTAAACATTTGTTTTACGGATTTTGTTTTGTGTTTATTAGATGGCGAGGTTATTTTAAGAAGGTACAAGGAAAGAAATTGTCGTTCTTGTCCATTACGGAGGGCGACCTTTAAACAACTGTCCTTTATTCATTTAAGATTGATTAGACTCACATATTTTATGAACTATAGGCACAACTTAATCAATGTTCTTAAGCTCCACTCTTTCATTGTTAAACACGGTTCATTTCCATTGAAGCAGTACATGGCTTTTCAGAGGTTCCGCAAAATATATATGCCTCTATTGGCATGAATTAGACATGAATCAACCTTTTTTTATGAATGGCGTGAATCATACAATTATATAAAAATTTACTTCTCTAAAAATATTTTTGGGTGACATTGTAAAATATCTTAAGATTAAGATTGAGTTTTGTAATACTTAACACTACTACCATAAATTTTTTTTTACCATATGGTTCCAACACATATTATACAGCTATGCTAAACCTTCAATATATGTTAAACCTTCGTTATACACAATTTGCTTGTTCCTAATTATGAGATGCCAATATATCATTAACTATTGTTACATTGATTACAACTAGAGAATGCAATGCTCACCATAAGTTTGGATTTTGCAAGTTAATTCGAGTTTGGGTTTTAGCATAGTCTAAGTATAAATCTTTAGCTTTGGGAATGATGATTGTTGTCCATCGAGCTAACAGTTGTACTTACCTTATTTAAGACTGTTATCCGCCTGACCTTAACATGTCCTGGCCACTTAATGCTATGCTAGTTGTTGGTTTATTGGATCCGTGTACAGTGTATTGTGGCCACCTACCCTCACGATCTTCATCTGATTACTCTTCAGTAGATGGTGGCTGAATGTGGCTGGAAGGAACTAGGTTATCCCTGTTTCTTGTCTTCCCCTTGTCATTTTTGTGCTTCGTCGCTGCACTAAGGATGGCTCTGCCATGGGAAAAAGGCTTGAAGCCTCCGACCTTAGGCATTCTAGTTATGGTAATGGTGAACCTGAGTATAGCTTTCGCTCGAGCTCTTATTACACTTTTTAAACTTGGGCTTTTCACTAGCCTACTGTAAGTTTGGGATTGACTTTGCCATCCGCCCAACACAGAGATTCGGCAAATCTAGAATTTTCTCCTCAAAGTGTTCCGACAAGCTTCTCAGCTCCTTGGCCAAGCCACGTCTCTCCGTCACAGGTAAAGAAATTCAACTAAGAGTTCCGGAATCACTCTCTCGGTGATTTTTCTTGCTATTCTCAGTTTAATCTTCAGATTTTTGTCCTCGACCAGTGAATTTTGTAACCCTCACCTCCGTTGTTGGGTTTCCTTGTACCCAGCTCATCACTTGGCAACAATTGTTGAAGACGCACTTGCTACAGGTAAATATGGTTACAAAAATTCTCGTTTTATCTTCGAGGCTTTAGTTTAAGTATTATGCCTGGTTTAACTTCATTACCCTCATTCTCATTTTGTCTCTTTTGGGTTATACAGGTACATTCTTGCCGAAGCAAGGTTTGTTCATTTCCTGAAAGATGGTCTCGGCTAGTCATTTTCCAGTGCCCCTTCAGGTTTTCCATGTCGACATTCTTTAGCTTGCAAGCTCGTCAACACGATTTAGAACACTGCTATTAAATAATGAACTTCAGAATTTTCTAGAATTCCTTCCATTTACATTTGGGTCTCGATTAGCTCATGAGAGCCGAAATCGTTTTCTTTCTATGAACTCTG
Organism: Pinus albicaulis; assembly: GCA_034641835.2. Taxonomy (NCBI): domain Eukaryota; kingdom Viridiplantae; phylum Streptophyta; class Pinopsida; order Pinales; family Pinaceae; genus Pinus; species Pinus albicaulis. The sequence goes on from CM076578.1 coordinate 887,497,091, forward strand.
GAATAATATACAGTTAAGCTGATTTCATATTTTGTAATGTTTCCAAGCAGGTCTTCCACCGAACCATTTCCTTTTGGTTTCGGTAGGAATTTTCCCGAACTATAATTGTTTAATACGAATTTGAGGGTTGTGTTTATTAATATACGTCTAAGTTTTCCGTTCAATCTGTACAGTTTAGACATGCAATAGATGTTTATTTTCTTTGGAAATCAATTTCGTGTTATATATAGCTTCTCTTCTTTTCATAGTTTTTCTATTTCCCAAGAAAACTGTTTAAAATATGGTTAGTGATTCTTAGTTTGATTTAATGTTCGTCGAGCCTTTGTCACATTCGGTAATTTGCATTTCTTTGGATATTTTTAATTGGGATTCTGGGTGCTCGTTTTATACAGTGGATGTTTAATTTTTTTGGAAAGAAATTTCTTTACCCCCGTACAGTTAATTTAGTGCTTTCATCAATAAGATTTACCATAGCAGGGTTTATATTAAGTTAGCTCAGGTGACCGGACCACCTTGTATCTCTGTCTATGTATGTTTGACCTTGGTAAACAATGTGTTATGGGTTGAGGCTCTGCCTCGTACCCAGAACCAACAGTTACCCTTTCATGTTTTAATTTTGTCAGGTTTTTTCTGAAATTCGAGAGACTTGTCTCAAATTTACTATCTTACAATTTGTTTACTGTCTTTTCCATATTTAAATATCTGCAACACAACTTTAATAATTACAGTGTAGATTTCCAACAATATTACTGTATCTGAAGTAAGGTAATCATTGTTATTAATACAAACTCTTAACCTGGTTCCCACTGTTCATACACAACACAATTACTACTGTATTAAATTTTGACACAGATAATACTATGTCTGCCTTATAGATTTTCATTTTCATTATCATAATTACTGAATTCAAAACACCCTATAAGGTCTACATACAGTTCACAGAACTCGAACATAACTTGTTAAATTCATAAAAATTCACAAGTCTCGTCCTTTTCAAAACATGTCTATAATAAGATTACTGTTCTTGCCTCTACTAGATAAACACCTATGTATAACCTAGATAACATCATTCCTGTTTTTGATTCACTGAAATGCAAAGATACTTATTTAATTATGCAAATTCGCTGATGAGGTCATCCCAACCTTCAAGAGAGGCGATTACATACTCCTATTTCCCCCGTACCCCACTCCTGAGAGGTACGGGTTGACAGTCGTTTCTGCTGTGACCTCAAGACTTCGAGTCTAGTCAGTACCAGAAATTTCTCAGGAATGTTGAGTGATTTCCACTGGTCTCTACCAGCTCAGGAAATTCTCTACTCTCTTCCTTAGTCCATGAACATAATCCCCCAACTGTTCAAAACTGTCCAACCACCTTTCAGTTCTTAGAATACTTTTACCATCAGCCTTTTTTACTTTTTATGGAATTACTTTCCATAACCAATTTTATTTTCCAAAATAATAAAACAAATAAAATTTTCCAAAAATGATAATTGTTTTAGTATTTTTTTTTAGAATAATAACTAAAATGTCATTTTACTAGTTAACAAGTAGTTAAATCCTAATCCAGTTGTTACAAGTTTTTACTTTTTATTATTTTATTATATATATATATATATATATGGGGGTTTTCAACCAACACAACTCTTTGATGGGAAGTTTTCCTCATTCTTTTTTAATTAAGTGTAAATCAAGAATAAAATAATTTTATAATGAAAAAAAATTGGTTTATAGGAATTTTTTATTTCTCTTTTTACTTTTTTGGTTAACCTATTTCTCTTTTTACTATATTGGTTAAGAAAATATTGCCAAAACTTATTGGTATGTTTTTTTCAATTAATTTTAATATTATTTTTTCATAGAATATAATGAATAGAATGATATTTTATGGTCTAAGACTAAAAATAGTTTATGGCACTACCAGTCTCCTTGTTTTTTGTCTTTGGCAATTCAAATATTTTCTTTATACTCAAATTGATGATGAGGTGACCCAACTTTCTAAGAGTTTCCTCACTCAAACGACAAGAGGAATTGATGCTAACATATTTCTATAAGTGTCCTTGTCTCAAAGCCTCACATTCCAAAATGAAATATTTTTCCCATTCCACTGCCCCATAAGTGTAAAATGTACACACAAGTTCTTCCCAAGCTTCTTTAGGGCTCTTCCACCCTAGTGTTTCACAAAGTTGATGTGAGTTAGTTCTTAATTGAGCAATAAGAATCTTTGCTCTCTAGTGAATGCTAGCTTCAATGTACTCTTTTTGTTGGACATCACCAATGGGGTTGAATTCCTGAACATAGTACTTCTTTCTACCAACTCTTTCCCCATATGCACTTATGGAACTTCTTGTTAAAGAACGTAATCTCAACCACCTGCTAGGTGTCAAATCCGTCTGTCCAAGTGTCACGGTTTAGTTTAAGTCAGTCCAGTTTAGTCGAGTTTATCTCCAGTTATTTATTGCTGATGTTTCCAATGTAATCTATTTAACCATTTCGTAATCTTGAGAAGAGTAACTCTCTGCTCCAGTTCGTTTTTAGTGTTTCAATTCTTGTCATGGTATCAGAGCGGAGTTGCATAAGCCTCCCTGGAGAGCAGCAACAGAGCCACGAAGAAGCAGAAGAGAAGAGCAGTCAATTGGCGCGACTGTGAGTTGATTGGCGCTGGAATACACGCCATACCCGCGCCATTTTCATGCCTCGCACCGTTTTTGAGAGAGGCGCGACTATTCCGCTCGGGACCGCGCCAGTCTGCAAGCGAAAAATAACGCAGATGCGTTAAGGTGAATGTATGCGTTCAACTTATTAAAGTTTTTTCAAAAATCGTTTTTCAAAAAGTTTAGCACGAGGACGGAGTTGACTGTCTGCGTTAACTTTAATGCGGGCCAGAGAGGTGCTCACCTACGTTGAAGTAATCCAGATCCGTCACTGTCAAACGCATGCAAAAAAAAAAAATGGTTAAATGCAATTGCGTTATATTTTTTTTTATGGCGAAAGTCAAAATCATGCATTCAACGTGATTTTTTAAAAGGCATCAAAAGTTTAATCTTAAGATATTTAAAAAGGTGAAAGCCCTTTTTATTTCACGTGATTTTCAAAGTTTACATAAGGTGCATTCGTTAGGGAAAGAGTATCAATTTGAAGAAAAGGAAAGTTTTTTTTGGATCAAGAAGTGTTTTTTACATATAAAAAAAACTTTAAATTGTTTCAAAGGATTTTATAAAGAGGGTTTAAAAGAGCATGTGCTGAAGAGATTTAAAATAATTTTTTTTGGGAGTTTTTTTATAAAAAAAAACTTAAAATGTGATGTGAGATGAAAGTGAAAGTTTCACAAGAAATTTTTTTTCGAGGAAGATAATTTTTTTTTTTAGAAGGAAAAGTGAACTCGCATAAGACTCGTTCAAGAGCAGCAAAATTTTTGAAGAAGTGAAGTTGCATAAGACTCATTCAGGAGCAGCAAAATTTTTTAAGAAGCAAGGTATTGATGAATATGTAAACTCATTTGTTTGTAAAAGTTTGACAACGAGATCATGGGAAAAGCCAAGAGGCTAAAGCAAAAGCAAATTATGTTCGAGATCTTTCTAGATCTGGAAATCAAGAGGCAAAAAGACGCCTATGCATTAAGATGCATAAAAGAATCTGTTGATGAAAGTATACTTCCCTTGATTTCAGAAGCCAAGACAGCCAAGGAGGCATGGGATACCCTTGAGAGATGTTTTGGTACAAGGGGGAGCATTGAAGCAAAGGGGAGCTTTGAAGATGAAGATGAAAGTGCATCTGTAGCAGCAGATCTACAGCCAGATGAAGAGTCAGAAGAAGCAGAAAAGCAGCATGAAGATGCTCGTGAATCCCACTGTGCACAGCCACAAGTGGATGAAGAGAATCCAGCAACAAAGCTTGCTGACGCAGATCTAAAGATTCCAGCAATAGAGATTGCTGACGAATTTTTAATGATACCAGCAACAGAGCTTGCTGATGAAATGGTAAATCCAATGATTGATATGGCTGATGTAAACTTTGATAATGAAATTTTTCCTAATGATGATTGGTTGCAGATGATGCAACAAAAGTATGATATCGACATGATGTTATTTGGTGAGATTACCCCACTTCAGTTAGTGGAAGACAACCTGTTTGCAGAAGCACAGGTCAGTGAAGAAGGGGCAGAGAAAAAGACAGAGACAGAGATAGAGGAAGATGCAGCAAAGGAAGAGCAACAGCAGAAAGCTCTCATTGCAGAGAAGAAGGAAGAAACAAAGAAAGAATCAGAGACAAAAGTAAAGAAAGAAGTCTGCAAAGGGAATGTAGAAACAGAGATTGAGGCAGAGGCAGAAAAGAAAAAACAACTGAAGAAAGCTCTCATTACAGAGCAAAAAGACCAGAACCAACGTCGTTCTGAAAATGTTTTTTATTCTAACATTGATTTTCAGTGTGCAGGTACACAGATTAACTATGAAGAAGAGCTAAAGTTTATTGAAACATGGCTTGCAACACCATGTCTAGTTGAGGTCTACACAGAAGCTGTAGATATGAATGTTGAAGACGACATGCATGATGAACGTGTCAATGAAATTTTCATGCATTGGAGTTTTGAAGAGATAATATTTTATTCTAATCCTATGTTGCAACAGATTGATGATGATCAGCGCATAACAGAAGACAATATGTGGCAGCAGCCCACATTCAAGTCATTTTTTGAAGAAGTCCAGGACATGCTTAGACAATCTGGAACAGTAAAAGACCTGCACCAGCAAACCAAGAAACCGAGCTTTGAAAAATACAACAAAGCAAAAAGTCTGAAACAATTTAGAGGCTACAGAATATGGAAAAAGAGAAGAAGAAAACTAAGTTTAATTGAAGTCATTTTTTTTTAATTGTAAACCTCGCTGAGACATAGACCAGCAGGTATCTTAATTAATTTTTTTTGGTTGATATTAAAGGGGAGTGTTAAAGAACGTAATCTCAACCACCTGCTAGGTGTCAAATCCGTCTGTCCAAGTGTCCCGGTTTAGTTTAAGTCAGTCCAGTTTAGTCGAGTTTATCTCCAGTTATTTATTGCCGATGTTTCCAATGTAATCTATTTAACCATTTCGTAATCTTGAGAAGAGTAACTCTCTGCTCCAGTTCGTTTTTAGTGTTTCAATTCTTGTCACTTCTCCATAACAAAAATCTTTAACTCCTTGCTATTGGTGGAATAGTCATTCACTTAAATATTCCATTTTTACATTAATGTGCTGTTTTGTCTCATCCATGATTTCTTTCATTCAATCGAGATAACTTTAGGTCATCTACCTACTCCCATTTGCTCAATTCTTTTTAGTTACCTTATAAGACCCACCATAGCCAAACTTTTTATTTTGAACTTCATGATTTTTTAGATTTTATTAATTTGTTTTTATTTTAAAACAGAAATATTACTAGCCCACACTTCACACCCATATAATACCATATAATATCAGTGGACACATATGAATTACTGTGGGCTAATATCACCACTTGACAATATGACTTAACGTGTGATGGCAGCATCATTAAGAGTAAGAGCTTGACAAGTGCAATGATTTTGTGATCTTTAAGTAGATATGGATAGACCATACACGATGGGATCAGTCACTATAAAATTAGATACGAAGGGAATGAGTAAATGTAAAAATTAACAGGAGTAAATATAAAAATTAATGGAACGATAAATGTTTCACGGGAAGAGTTTGTGGGTAGCCATTTTAACCATACTCAGGGTACCTGATAGAGTTTGAATTTACAACCTTATAATTATAATTACCAATTAAAATTCACACCACAAGCGCTCTATAAATGAACCCTCCGGGCTTCCTGCTTCGACAGTAGTAGTATCAGGGTCCAGTGTGAGGAATATCTCGCATAATTGTGTGGATTCTGCAACAATGGCATGTGCATTTTTCTCACTGAAAGTTATATTATGCATTGTTGCATTCATTGGATGTGCCAGTGCTCAGCTGAGCCCTACATTTTACCAGAATACATGTCCCAACGTTACTACCATAGTGAGGCAGGTTATCCAGCAATCTCTGCAGACAGATTCAAGGATAGCGGCCTCTCTCCTCCGCCTACATTTTCACGATTGCTTTGTCAATGTAAGTATGCACATCACTTCCTTCATTTCGCATGAATAGATTTCAGTCTGACCTGACCTCATGTATTACTGATCACAGGGCTGCGATACATCGGTTCTTTTGAATGACACTGCAAATTTCACGGGGGAGCAGACGGCAGGCCCTAACAACAATTCTATCCGGGGCTTCGGCGTTGTGGACAACATTAAGACAGCAGTGGAAAACGCGTGCAACGCAACAGTATCCTGTGCTGACATTCTCGCTATAGCCGCACAGCAGTCCGTCTCAATGGTTTGTACTCTTAACTCTGGGTTAGTTTCAGCTATATCGAGTTATTTCAAGAATATTTTGGAATTCTGAAAATAAAAATAATCTCAATATCAATATATCGGATTCCAAAATATTTTGATATTAGAAGATAAGCTATGATCTTAGTGGCCCAGAATGCAGGAATGAATTGAATTTATTAATACGAAAAGTGTAGAGACGCATAATATTTTCATTAGAAAATAAGAATTGTATAACCCTGGGTGCAACTACAGTCCAGTGGTCCGACATGGACGGCTCAGTTAGGGAGACGAGACAGCACGACCGCCAGTGCAACTCTTCCCAACACAGCCCTCCCTGGACCCAACGATAATCTCTCCACAATCATATCAAAGTTCCAGAATGTTGGGCTTTCAGTTACGGATGTCGTTGCTTTGTCAGGTATATATAAAAACTCCTCTTCCTTACTCATCATTTCGTTAAGAAAAATCTCTGGTAAACTAACAGAGTTAGAAGTACACAGTGTGTTTAGTATAGTTTTAATTTTGTATATTGTATCGATTTGGGTTTTCTTGGATGTACCAGGGGGACATACAATTGGGCGAGCTCGGTGCACAGTGTTCAGCAATAGACTCTACAATTTCAACGGAACGGGTAGTCCGGATCCGACACTGAATTCCTCCTATCTCTCCACCTTGCAAAGCACGTGTCCGCAGAATGGAAGTGCTAGTACGTTAACGTCTCTTGACCCAGGGACTCCAGATACCTTTGACAACAACTACTTTGTAAATCTGCAGAATCAAATGGGTCTTCTTCTGTCAGATCAAGAATTGCTTTCCACGTCGGGAGCAAGCACCATCTCTACTGTGAATGATTATACGAGTAGTCAAGCCGATTTCTTCTCCAACTTTTCCAACTCGATGATCAACATGGGAAACATAAATCCCTTGACGGGAACAAGCGGAGAAATCCGCTTGAATTGCGGGAAGGTTAATGGTTAGATTCCCCTGAAATATCATTTCTACCAAATTGAAATAAGTGCAACCAATGTTGTGAAAAATAAATAATCTTAGGATATTGATTTCCGTGAACAAATAGTATTAATAAGGCCTTGAGGAAGGGAAAGGTTGCAAGTTCATCTGTATTACCAGAATTGTATGTATTAAACACCGCTTTAAGGTTTTCATGCTTTTCAGCACTTCAGCTTTAAGCTTTATATATCGTGAGTGCTTCAAATCTAGCAAAATAAACAGCCCCGGAAGTTTTTTCATGCTTTTCTGCACTTAAGGGAGCTTTAAAATATAGCAAATCACAGGCGCTGTGGACTCTGAAGGATTAAGCATGGTTTACTCTATTCATATGGGCATAAATATAATTTGTTTTCTTCCACGTAAATGTCCATGCTCGCTTCTGCTTTTTGGTAATTCGGCTGGTTTTGCGATAACCTGATCTTCGGTGGACATAGGTAAGTTGTGGTAATGTGGCTGCTTTTGTATAGCCATTTATGTCTACATAGGTAAGTTGGAATTTGAACATATATACTACCCTTGACATAGATAAGTTGGGTTTGAACATGTAACCCTTTATCCATGCACAAAAAGGTAAGTTGGGTTTGAACATGCAGTAACCTATAACCCAGGCACACACTTGACATAGGTAAGTTGGGTTTGAAGTACATGTAACCCTTTACCCATGCACAAAAGGGTAAGTTGGGGTTTGAATCTATAACCTAGGCCCAAAAAGGTGAGTTGGGATTTGAACATGGAATCCATGTAAGTAAGTTGGATTTCAACATGTCAGCCTAAAAAAATCTCAAATCATTAATTTCCATTTGAAAGCAAATTTTAATTTATTTGAATATATATATATATATATATGTGGATGGATGGAAAAGAACCAGTAACATTGTATTAATCTAGGTGGAAATAGACGAACACCTTTATATTGAAGAGTTGAACTTCATCAAAGACATTCCAAAATTTTTCAAGTTGTAAACTACCTATATTCTCACCTTTCATCATTATTCTAACTTTTCATAATTCATTTATTATTATTATTTTAAATGGAATAAAAAATGTTTTGTATTTATAAAAAAAAATAATGGAAAATTATATATATATATATATATAATTCATAAAATCAACTTATATTTATTATAATTTGGGATTTATTAAGTTTTAAAATGAATTAAATCTTTCAAAATGCAAATATTTTTTTAGTGTAAAATTAAGAAAAAATTTGCATTTTTAGAGATTTGATTGCTCTCTAATGTATTTATGTTAGTTTTGAGAAACACACTAATAAAATGTTTTAAATATAATAAATTTTTTATTCTCACTTGTTTTATATAATTTTTATCCAGTTCACATTGACATATTTGATTTATGATTCACATTCTCCACATTAAAGTGTTAATACATGTCTCTCTCATATTTGGAAATAGAGAATGCATATATCCAAAATTAAACTAACCTAAATCCATCTTAACTTGAGATCTATAAATCTCTTTCTGAGTGCAAAATTTGAGGAAAGATTTGCACCTCCTAGATTTGATTGCTATACTAGGCTCTTAGTAAATCCTAAGTTAAAATGAATCTATAGTGGTTTAGAGAAACATGCTAATAAAATGTTTTGAATATAATATATTTTTTTCACTTGTTTTATATAATATATACATAGTTGAAGTTTAAATATTTTATTTATAATTCATACATAAATTGTTGATACATGCCCCCTCATATTCGGAAATGGAGAACATATATTCTAAATTAAATGAGGGTATATCCATCTTAACTTGGGATGTGCTTAGCAATGAGAGGAATGATATATCTCAAGATGAAAACCTAAGTGAAAAACTTTAGAAAAGGTTTGCAACTCTATTTGATTTCTCTTAGCTCTTTCTAAATCCATAGTTAAGCTGAATCTATGCTGGTTTTGAGCAACACACTAGTAACATGTTTTAAATATAGGATTTTTATTATTATTTCCACATCCTAGACATTAATACATTTTCTAGAATGTTTGGAAATAAAGAGCATATATCCTAAATTAAACTACAATAGATCTCCCAAGATGCAAAAACATATATAAGCATATATTTAATTGATGAATTTATGCTAGTTTTGAGTAACACACTAATAAACTGTTTTAAATACAAAAAAATTGTATATAATATATGTGTAGTTCACAATGAAACATTTTGTTTATGATTTACATTTCCCTTCATATTTGGAAATAGAGAACATATATCCATAGGATAGAATCTTTCTCTAAAAAGTTATATATAATATATATATATATATATATATATATATATATATATATATATATATATATATATATATATATATATATATTATTTTTTAAATGTTACATATCAAATCCATATTAAACATGAAAAACATCCTAAGTCTCTAACCTAATTTAAATTGGAATCTATATATATATATATATATATATAATTTATATTCTATATTAAAAAAAAATTAATTAATATTTTTCATATATCATATATTAATGTTATAATAAAATGAAATAAATTATAGATCTCCCAATTAAAAATAAAAATAGACGAAAAAATATAATTTAAATTATTTTAATTTTAGATATTTAAAATTGATATAAAATTATGTTATTTAATATAGACATTGAAATATTTTATTTATAATTGAGAATCAAATAGTTTTTGTTATTAATATGTATATTTTTAAATATGATATGTGTATTGAATATAGAACCACCCTAGATCCATCTTAACTCTGGATCTATCAAGTGCTGAGAGGGATCAGATCTCTCGAGGTGCAAACCTCCTTTTTGAGTGCAAAACTTGAGGAAAGGTTTGCAACTCGAGAAATTTGATCCCTCTCGGCGCTTGATAGATTCAGAGTTAAGATGGATCTAGGCTAGTTTCCTGTGAAAAGGAAAATCTATCCAAGATATGATTAATTTTATCAATAATATGTAAATATATCAAATATTAACATAATCATTTTAAATATGCTAAATATTTATGAGATTAACTTGGTCATTTTAATTTTAAATTTTCTTAGTTACCTCAGTTTGTTGAGATGATAAATATTGTTAATAACTTTAATGATGAAAAATGATGAAATAATTTTTTTGAATGCAAAGTGACAATAATAATGTTGAAAGATAGAAAATGTGAATAATAAGAATGTACTCATGTTACAAATAGTCTTCATTGTGATCAATCTCAAAATATTCTCTTCTACTATTCTTATGGTCACCCTTGTTAGTTTTTTCATCTTTTCATATCGATTATATGAAAAAGAAAATTTAAATCGTAAATAATTTAAATCTTTAGCTCAAGCTGTTGTAGTAAACATGATACTTGTCTCTCTTCCTCTCCAATATTAATAGGTTAAATTACTGTAACACAAAAATCAATGTGCATTGTCAATATCGTTTTGTGTTTACACTAAAATCACTGCATATTGTTAATCCAGTCACTTTAACATTAACGTACCATCATATATCCAATTACATCAAATAAAAAATAAACATCTACATTGAAATCAATGCATTTAATGCAAGCAATCAAATAATATTAGAAAATAACTTCTACACTGAAATCAATGCATTTAGTGCAAACAATCAAATAGAATTAGGAATCATCTACATTGAAATCAATGCATCTAGTGCAAACAATCAAATATAATTATAAATCAACATCTACATTGAAATCAACACATCCAGTGCAAGCAATCAAATAGTATTAGAGATCACCACCTACACTGAAATCAATGCATCTAACTTGCAAGTAATCAAATATCATTAGAAAAAAATATCTACACTAAAATCGATGAATCTAGTGCAAACAATCAAATAGGATTAGAAATCACCATCTCCACTTAAATCAATACATCTAGTGCAAGAAATATTATTCCCTCTCTCCACTCTCCATCCATATCTATATCCCCCTCCATCTCTTATTTTTTGTCTCTCTATCTCACCCCCCTAAACACACATGCTCTCACACTCTATATCTATCAATCTCTTTGTCACTCCCTCCCTCTCCCCGTCTCTCTCTTCTTCCCTCTCTTCACCTTCCATCTATATCTCTATCTTCCCCTTCTCTCCCTCTTCCCTACTAATATCTCTCTTTCCACCTTCTGTCCTCTCTCCCTCTCTCTCCATCTTCCTTATCTCCCTCTCTTTCTCTCTCTCCACCTTTATCTCTCTATGTCTTTCTTCTTACCTCCATCTCTCTCCCCCTCCAAGCCCATATCTCTTTCCCTCCCTCTCTCTACTCTCTCACATCCTCTCTCTTCCTTCTGCTCTTTCCCTTTCTCTCCCATCTCTCTCTCTCTCTCTTGACCCACCAACTATGTTGCTATATCCCTCCCTCTCTCCTTATCTCTCATTCTCTCCCCCCTTATATCCATCTCTCCTTATTTGTCTCTTTATCTCACCCCCAAACATACATGCTCTCTCTATGTCTCTCCCTTGTCACTCCTTCTCTCTCTCCACTTCTCACTCTCTATATTTCCTATTTCCTACCTCTCTCTGCCTCCAACTCCATCGCTCTATCGATCCCTCTCTCCTCCTCTCTCTCAAGTCCTCTCTCTCGCCCTTCCTCTCTCTCCCTTTCTCTACTACCTCCCTCTCTCTCTCTCTCTCTCTTTTCCCTCCAATACTCTCTCTTCCCCCATCATTCTCCTCCTCTCTAGCAAGTCCTCTCCTTCCCCTCTCTCACTTTCTCTCCTACCTCCCTCTCTCTCTCTCTCTCTCTCTCTCTCCGCCCCTCTCTCCCTCTAACTAAATTACTATATCCATCCCTCTCTCCTTCTCTCCCCCCTTCTCTCCATACATCCTACTTTGTATATTTTCTCACCCCTAAACATACACACTCTCTCTCCATCTCTCCCTTGTCGCTCCCTCTCTCTCTCTCCACTTCTCTCTTTGTATATATTTCTTCTTCCATCCCTCTCTCCCCCTCCAAATTCTCTCTATCCCTCTCTCTCTCAAGTCCTCTCTCTGGTCCTTCCTTCCTTCTCCCTCTATACCTCTCTCTTCCTCTCTCTCCTTACCTCTTACCCCCTCTTTCTTCCACCATCTCTGTCTCCTTTAATCCTATCACTATCTCCCTCCCCCTCTCCTTCTCTCTCTCCCTCCTCCATATTTGTGTCTCCCTCTCTCGCTCTTCATTCTTCCTCTCCCCTTTCATATATATCATGATACATTTATATATATTATAATATAATAAATATAATATTGTATTAATCGAAAGTTATTAAATTTAATAATATTAATATTATAATATATTAATATGAGTATTAGGTTTAATACTAATAATAATAATAATATTTTAATATTATATTAGGGTTAATAATGTTTTTTTTTTGCATGGTATTAATAATAATTTATCCCATGGTATTTGGACCATAGGCTTCACCTAAATAAAACCTATTTTTTGAGTGTTCATAAATATAAAGCAGATTATGGAGTAAATATGAAAAGAGGTTTTATTTACTTACCATACCTCTCGTTTATTTATATTTTTATTTATTTACCATACCTATTTTATTTATTATGGTATTTGGCCCATAGGCTTGTTATATAATTAGATTTTTATTTATACTAATATTTGATATATTTTTATTTATTTACCTTACCTTTTTATACCTCTTTTATATTTATTTATTTACCATACCTCTTTATACCTATTTTTTATTTATTTATTTATCATACCTCGTTATACCTTTTTGTATTTATTTACCTACCATACTTCTTTTATAAATATGGTATTTGGCCCATGGTATTTAGCCCATGGTATCAATATTAATTTGATTTACCATAGCTCTCGAGTAAGTATAAAAATAGGTTTTATTTATAATTTACCATACCTCGGTTTATTTAGATTTTTAATTATTTAAATTTTGAAATATTGCAATTTTCATGGGGAAATATTTATATCTTTAAAGATTTTAATTTATACATACAACATGGGTTTTCTTTTTAAAGATTCGTTTTACAAATATTTAATTCAAAGAAATATTAAAATATTTTGGATTTTGATTGTTTATGTTGAATTAACTCTTTTCCTTTGATTTAGGAAATGGTATTGACTTTAGTAAAAAGTAAATATGTTTAAAATTTTACTTAATTTGGAAATTCAATGTGGTAATTTTTTTTTGTTAAAGGTAAATTTATGATCCACTCAAATTCACGTATATAATAAAGTAATTATTAAATGTGTGAGATAATTTACTATCCATTCAAATTATATAAATAATACATAGTTGTATTTTACTAATTAATCTCAGCCCATTAATAAGTTTAAAAGGTTATATATAATCTAAATATTCAAGTTATATAAAATTAAAGATTAAATTAATGCTTTGGCCAACATTAGCAAAAATAAATTTATTATTTTAATAGAACGTGACATACTTGACATCAGGGTCATATTGGGCTGTAGATTGCGCCTCTCGGTGCAATAAATTACATAAAATGTAATATTAATAATGTCATTTTTACATGCTATTTGTCATTTATCTAGAGAAATTGCATATTTTTCTCATAAATATTTTTTACTTTCAATTATTTTAATTCTCTATATAGATTGAAGTAAAATTAAAATGGAAACTAAAATATTTTATTTATAATAAACATTAATTTTTTGTTATTATTATTTGTTAACTTTAATAATATTAATATAAGAACTATTTTATTATTTTTAAATTTAATAAATATATAAATATATATAAACAAAATGATATATTTAATTACATTCAATTTAACATCATATCATTTTATATTAACATAAATGTTACTTTGTAATTCCTCCCCACCACAAAAAAGTAACGTGTATTTTTTTTTTTATATTATAATAATAACCATTTCAAAGACTTTATTTATTTATAATTATAAATAAATAATTTTCATGTGGTAATTTTAACCAATACATTATCTGATAATATAAAAAAAGTAACGTGTAAAAAGTAATTTTGATATTATAATAATAACTTTTTCAAATACTTTATTTATTTAAAATTATATATAAATAATTTTGTTGTGGTAATATATATATATATATATATATATATATATATATATATATATATATATTTTGATTAATTTTTATAATTAATAATAAATTTTCAACTTTACATAAATAAAAAAAATTAATATATAACAAAAATAATAAAATTAATAAATTAAAATATTAAAATTAAAATTATTATTTTAATTATGTTTTAATTATTTACAAAGTATATAAATTGATAATTTTAGAATTAAATATAACAAAATTCAATATCGTTCTATAAATCAAAGTTTTTATATTTTTTTACATCTATTAATATTTTAAAATTTTAGTAAAATTTGAAATCTATATAGGGGAGAGACACACTACGTGAATGCTCCACCTTAGACTGGAGCCATGTCAAGCGTGTTGACTCATCGTACGACACATGTCTTCCGGGCGTAATCACCTGTGCATAGTACCTAGCAACTCGTTCAACCGGTTTGAGTGTTAGGTTTAGTTTAGCCGAGTGTTGCAGAGACTTCTCGAACACACTATGTATTTTTGTTCGGGTCTGGTTCTTGTTCGTTTGTGCTCGTGGGTACTTGTGCGACATTGCCTTCATTTTTTCTGGTTTATTTGGCTGTTTTTTCTTCCTCATCTAGAATATTGGGTTGGGTATATGTCTGTGTTAGTCTTTGTGGCAGATTTAGCTAGGCTCGGTGTTCTATATAGAGGTTTCATGTTCTAAAGGATTTTTTCGGGTAAACGAGGGAGCTTTTGAGCTTTATGGGTGGTTTTCGCTGGTTTAATGTAGGTTTAGGGATGTCTAACCCCACGAAAGGTCTGTGTTGCAGGTCACTATATGATTTGCAGTTGGAGCTATGGTTTTTGGAGCATATGGGGTTCCCGTGGCATGCTGGCATGGAGGGAGCCGACAAAACAAGAGATGCAAGGTAGGTCAATGTCCTACCATCCTATCTACTTGTGTTTTTAAACACATTTAAATGGATCGATTATTGTGCCCTTGTTGCGCCGAGAGGCGCAATCTATAACCTAGTATGACGTATGTCACGACCTAAAAGATTAATAAAATTTATTTTTGCTAATGTCGGCTAAAGCATTAACCTAATATTTAATTTTATATAACTTGAATATTTAGATTATATATAAACTTTTTAACTTACTAATTATAAGCCTTCCCGGAAATCACATCTGAAATTTTGGAACCCACGCATTTCAAACTACCAACTGTAATTCATTATCAGGGTAATGAAGATTGGCTGATCTGACTTACACATTTATACCATAAATAGCGAAGCAACGGTCAAAACCCAAGAAAAATTAAAAATGTTAAAAAAAGGTAAAAAATAAGAATAAAAAATTATAAAATAAACCAGACATATAATTAACCCAACCTTAAAATTACAAGTGTTAAAAACGGTCAAAAATAAAAATAAAAATAAAAATAAAAATATAAAATGAACCAAAAATATAATTACCCCATCCTTAAAATTTTAAGAAACAACCAAGAAAATTATATAAAGATACAAGTCAAAACTAAAAATAAAATAAATAATATAAATTCAAGACTAAAAACTACAAGAAACAAAGTTTAAACCTAAATTAAATCATGAAGTCAAAATCATAAATTATAAATAAATGAATAAATCAAAAAATAAATAAAATAATAAATCAAAAAATAAATAAAATAATAAAATGAAATAAAAATAAATGATTTAATCACTAAATAATTTAATAAATTAATAAATAAATACATGAAAAAATAAAAATAAATTATTTTTATTTTATTTTGACATTAATTATTTAATTTAATAAATAAATAAATAAATCAATAAATAAAATAGAGTAAAACTAAAATAAAATAAAATAAGAGAAATAATAATAATATAATCACATTAAAAAAAAAAAAATGAGGAAGGACCCTTACAGGGAGTGAAGAGATGGAATCCAACAACTGCTAACTTTCCATCCGTCATCCCTGTTTAATGAACACTGCCTTTTCTCAATCTCAATCGTCTCCCTAAATCTCTGGTGATGGAAATGGTCAATCCGAGAAAGGACTCTACTGTCATCCACACAGATGTAATGCTTCGTCTTCTCTGCATGCTCAGCTAGCGTTGAGGACTTGGTTCTACCATGCCTAATATCCGCAAGTGTTTTGTGGATGACACTTTCATCAATTGGTGTCACGGATGTCAAGAATTGGAGCCTTTTCATCAGCACTTGAATAATCAATCTGACTCCATCAAGTTCACGATGGAAACAGAGACTGATGAGATCCTTCCTTAATGTTCTCATCTCTAGAAATAATAATGGCTCTTTCTCGCACCGTGTTTTTCGGAAGAAGACGCACACGGAGCAGTATCTACATTCTGGTTCTTATCATTTTCTTGCTCAGAAACTTGGATTTCTGAATACTTTAGCCACGAGAGCTCTTAGAATTTCTGATGATGATCATTTAGATGAAGAGAAGGCCCATCTCCTTAAGGTCTTTAGAGAAAATGGGTATAGCAGAAGTCAGGGTTTGAAGGCTTTCTGGAATGTGAGCAAAGAACCTAGACAAAAAAAGATAATAGATGATGTTGTTGGTAGAGTTCATTTACCTTTTATTCAAGGTACTACTGACAAGATCCCTTGGATTTTAAGGAAGCATAAGATCTCGTCTTCTTTTAAACCTTTAAACACCATTCGGGGCTCCCTTAAATCGGTTAAGGACCCGTTGGATCCAAAAAGCGTGAAAGGTGTTTATTTGATCCCATGCTCCTGTGGGATTTCCTACATTGGTGAAACTGGTCGATCGATTAATAAAAGGATCCAGGAGCATTCTGCGGATATTAGGCATGGTAGAACCAAGTCCTCAGCACTAGTTGAGCATGCCGAGAAGACGAAGCATCACATCTGTATGGATGATGCTAGAGTCCTTGCTCGGATTGACCATTTCCATCACTGGAAATTTAGGGAGGCGATTGAGATTGAAAAGAGGCCCCGTTCCTCGAATAGCGATGACGGATGGAAAGTTAGCAGTTGTTATTTAATGTCAAAATAAAATAAAATAATTTATTTTTATTTTTTCATGTATTTATTTATTAATTTATTAAATTATTTAGTGATTAAATCATTTATTTTTATTTCATTTTATTATTTTATTTATTTTTTGATTTATTTATTTATTTATAATTTATGACTTTGACTTTGATTTTCTGACTTTTGACTTGATGATTTAATTTAGGTTTAAACTTGTTTATTGTAGTTTTTAGTCTTGAATTTATATTATTTATTTTATTTTTAGTTTTCTTTATATAATTTTCTTGGTTGTTTCTTAAAATTTTAAGGATGGGGTCATTATATTTTTGGTTCATTTTATATTTTTATTTATATTTACCGTTTTTAACACTTGTAATTTTAAGGTTGGGTTAATTATATTTCTGGTTTATTTTATAATTTGTTATTCTTATTTTTTACTTTTTTTTAACATTTTTAATTTTTCTTAGGTTTTGACTGTTATTTCTTTGGTAGTTCGAAGCATCGGTTCCAAAATTTCTTATGTGATTTCCCGGAAGGTTTATAATTAATATGTTATGGATCACAGAAGCTTGCACTCTCAAATTTTTAACTTATTAATGGGCTGAGATTAATTACTAAAATACAACTATGTATTATCTATATAATTTGAATGGATAGTAAATTATATCACCCATTTAATAATTGCTTTATTGAATGGATCATAAATTTACCTTTAACAAAAAAAAATTACCACATTGAATTTCCAAATTAAATAAAATTTTAAACATCTTTACTCTTTACTAAAGTCAATACCATTTCCTAAATCAAAGGAAAAGAGTTAATTCAACACAAACAATCAAAATCCAAAATATTTTAATATTTCTTTTAATTAAATATTTGTAAAATAAATCTTTAAAAAGAAAACCCATGTTGTATGGATAAATTAAAATCTTTAAAGATATAAATATTTCCCCATGAAAATTGCAATATTTCAAAATTTAAATAATTAAAAATCTAAATAAACCGATGTATGGTAAATAACTAAAACCTATTTTTATACTTACTCCAGAGCTATGGTAAATCAAATTAATATTGATACCATGGGCTAAATACCATGGGCCAAATACCATATTTATAAAAGAAGTATGGTAAATAAATAAATACAAAAAGGTATAATGAGGTATGATAAATAAATAAATATAAAATAGGTATAAAGAGGTATGGTAAATAAATAAATATAAAAGAAGTATAAAAAGGTAAGGTAAATAAATGAAAATCTAATTATATAACAAGCCTATGGGCCAAATACCATAGTGAATAAAATAGGTATGGTAAATAAATAAAAATATAAATAAACCCATATGATAAGTAAATAAAACCTCTTTTCATATCTACTCCATAATCTACTTTATATTTATGAACACTCAAAAAATAGGTTTTATTTAGGTGAAGCCTAGGGTCCAAATACCATGGGATAAATTATTATTAATACCATGCCAAAAAAACATTATTAACCCTAATATATTATTAAAATATTATTATTATTATTATTATTAAACCTAATACTCATGTTAATATATTATAATATTAATATTATTAAATTTAATAACTATCGATTAATACAATATTAAGTTTATTATATTATAATATATATAAATGTATCATGATATATATTAACTCTAGATATATATGGGAGGGAAGAACAAAGATATAGAGTGATATAGGTGGAGATATAGGAGGATTGACAAGGAAGAGATGGAGATAAAGTAAAGGAAAGGGGAGAGGAAGAATGAAGAGCGAGAGAGGGAGACGCAAACATGGAGGAGGGAGAGAGAGAAGGAGAGTGGGAGGGAGATAGTGATAGGATTAGAGGAGACAGAGATGGCGGAAGAAAGAGGGGGGTAAGAGATAAAGGGAGAGAGAGAGGGAGGTAACAGAGAAGGGAGAGATAGGAAGGACCAGAGAGAGGACTTGAGAGAGAGAGGGATAGAGAGAAGTTGGAGGGGGAGAGAGGGATGGAAGAAGAAATATATACAGAGAGAGAAGTGGAGAGAGAGAGGGAGTGGCAAGGGAGAGATGGAGAGAGAGTGTGTATGTTTAGAGGTGAGAAAAGATACAAAGTAGGATGTATGGAGAGAACGGGGGAGAGAAGGAGAGAGGGATGGATATAGTAATGTAGTTGGATAGAGAAAGGGGTAAAGAGAGAGAGAGAGAGAGAGGGAGGGAGGTAGGAGAGAAAGGGAGAGAGGGGAAGGAGAGGACTTGAGAGGGAGGATAAGAATGATGAGGGAAGAGAGAGTATTGGAGGGAAGAGAGAGAGAGAGAGAGAGAGAGAGAGAGGTAGGAGAGAAAGGGAGAGAGAGGAAGGGCGAGAGAGAGGACTTGAGAGAGAGGAGGAGAGAGAGATCGATAGAGAGATAGAGTTGGAGGGGGAGAGAGGTAGGAAATAAGAAATATAGAGTGAGAAGTGGAGAGAGATGGAGTGACAAGGGAGAGACAGAGAGAGAGCGTTTATGTTTGGGGGTGAGATAAAGAGACAAATAAGGAGAAATGGATATAAGGGGGGAGAGAATGAGAGATAAGGAGAGAGGGAGGGATATAGTAACATAGTTGGTGGGCGAAGAGAGAGAGAGAGAGAGAGAGAGAGAGAGATGGGAGAGAAAGGGAAAGAGTGGAAGGAAGAGAGAGGATGTGAGAGAGTAGAGAGAAGGAGGGAAAGAGATATGGACTTGGAGGGGGAGAGAGAGGGAGGTAAGAAGAAATACATAGAGAGATAAAGGTGGAGAGAGAGAGCGAGAGATAAGGAAGATGGAGAAAGAGGGAGAGAGGACAGAAGGAGGAAAGAGAGATATTAGCGGGGAAGAGGGAGAGAAGGGGAAGATAGAGATATAGATGGAAGGTGAAGAGAGGGAAGAAGAGAGAGATGGGGAAAGGGAGGGAGTGACAAAGAGATTGCTAGATATGGAATGCGAGAGCATGTGTGTTTAGGGGGGTGAGATAGAGAGACAAAAAATAAGAGATGGAGGGGGATATAGATATGGATGGAGAGTGGAGAGAGGGAAGAATATTTCTTGCACTAGATGGATTGATTTAAGTGGAGATGGTGATTTCTAATCCTATTTGATTGTTTGCACTAGATTGATTGATTTTAGTGTAGATATTTTTTTCTAATGATATTTGATTGCTGGCACTAGATGCAATGATTGCAGTGTAGGTGGTGATTTCTAATACTATTTGATTTCTTACATTGGATGTGTTGATTTCAATATAGATGTTGATTTATAATTATATTTGATTTTTTGCACTAAATGCATCGATTTCAATGTAGATGATTCCTAATCCTATTTGATTGTGCACTAAATGCATTGATTTCAGTGTAGAAGTTATTTTCTAATCTTATTTGATTGCTTGCATTAAATGCATTGATTTCAATGTAGATGTTGATTTCTGATTTGATGTAATTGGATATATGATGGTACATTAATTTTAAAGTGACTGGATTAACAATATGCATTGATTTTAGTGTAAGCACAAAACGGTATTGACAATGCACATTGATTTTTGTGTTATAGTAATTTAACCTATTAATATTGGAGAGGAAGAGAGACAAGTATCATGTTTACTACAACACCTCGAGCTAAAGATTTAAATTATTTATGATTTAAATTTTCTTTTTCATATAACCGATATGAAAAGATGACAAAACTAACAAGGGTGACAATAAGAATAGTAGAAGAGAATAGTTTGAGATTGATCACAATGAAGGTTATTTGTAACATGAGTACATTCTTATTATTCACATTTTCTATCTTTCAACATTATTATTGTCACTTTGCATTCAAAAAAATTATTTCATCATTTTTCATCATTAAAGTTATTAACAATATTTATCATCTCAACAAACTGAGGTAACTAAGAAAATTTAAAATTAAAATGACCAAGTTAATCTTATAAATATTTAGCATATTTAAAATGATTATATTAATATTTGATATATTTACATATTATTGATAAAATTAATCATATCTTGGATAGATTTTCCTTGGCAGCACACCACTGAAACCAGCCTAGATCCATCTTAACTCCGAATCTATCAAGTGCAGAGAGGGATCAAATTTCTCGAGTTGCAAACCTTTCCTCAAGTTTTGCACTCAAAAAGGAGGTTTGCACCTCGAGAGATTTGATCCCTCTCGGCGTTTGATAGATCCGGAGTTAAGATGGATCTAAGCTGGTTTAGCTTATCTGTCTCTCTTTTTTACACTTTTAGTTGTGTGGGTTTTGTGTAAATTGTAGGTTTTGTGTAAACTGTGGGGTTTGTGTAAAATGTGGGTTTTTTTTTTGTGAATTATGGGCATAATTTTTTCTAATATGTTAGGGTTCAATCACTTTTTTTTTATCATAGATATGCTAGGGTTTCGTCTTTACAAGAAAAAATGTCGTTATATTGTTTGTTTGTTTGCTAGATTTAAATTAAAAAACTGTCTAAATACATGTGATTTTCTTCATTGCCTTTTGTCCTTCCCTCCCTCCCTCCTTTCAATTTAGGTAATTGTTTCCCTACCCTAATGTTTTAAATGGTTTAAATGCTTGCATTGTGAGTTGTATATTCGTGGTGCCAGAGAAAGGTTTGGGTAATGGCGCTCCTCCCCTAATGGTTTCCTTCTTTGGAATTATTCATTGTGAAGATAAGGTTTTGAGTCTTTTCTCCTGACTGTGAAACTATCAAGATTTCTTTCTTAGTGAACCAATAGTGTAGAATTTTGGTAGTTTGGCTCCTTTAGCAAATATGGTAAGGTGTAACAATGTCTGGTTTTCGCCCTTGACCATTAATAGATAATTGTGATAAGAATTTCGTCTCAGTTTTATCATGTTCGGGATGTATCTATTTCAATTACATAGTGACCAATTCACTGTTGAATTCAAAGGTTGTGATTTTTTTCTAAGTTTTTTTTAATGGAAAATTACAAATCTTGCGAATGTTTCCAAAATTTTATTTTTCTTCACCTGACGTATGCACCCATTACGTCCCTTCTAGAATATAATTTTGTTTAAGTTTCTATTTCCTTTTAAAAAGGATAAGAACTCAACCCCTCTCTGCAATATTAAATTCCCTTAATGGTTTCTCTGATATTCAACATGCAATCATATATTCATTGTGATTCCATTTCATACAACTCAATCAAAAGCACTAAAAATCCAATTAGGCACCTTTCTTGCTAGAAAGTTCAACTATTTTTGGTCATATTTATTCAGTTCTTAAAGTTGCAGAGTGATATTTCCAGATCTCGGGTTCCTTTCCAGTATAAAATAGGGATAAAGTCTTTATGTTTTCTCATGGCCAAACATTTATGTGAGGAAGAAATACAACAACCATATGTGAAGGGGCTTAGAATTAGCTTTAGTGTTTTAGATTGAGAAGGGGCTTAGAATTAGCTTTAACGTTTCCAATTTTAGTATTTTAACTTATTTTCCCAGAAAGGTAAACTTAATGGGCCAATCATTTCTGGTTTGTATGGCCGATTCTATTTGGAAACCCCCTGGAACCAGTTTGACTAGCTAGTTTAGCTGGTTTCTATCCAGTTTTGATATTACTATTCAAGGGAGTTTTATTGCTAAGCATTTCTTGTTTCAACTCTTTAGTATCCTACTTAAAAGAATCAGGAATCTGTGTACAAAGATGAAACTAATTGAAAAATTGAAATAGTTTTTATATGTACAAACTGGAAGGGAAACTGATAACACGAGTTAAAGTGCAACGTAAGAGAGTGAAAAAAAAGAGTTGAAATGGAAATCTAATGAAACGGAAATATAACTATTTTTATGTTTAATCTAAAGAAATTTCCTGGTAGAAGGGAATGAAAATAAAGTTGTTTTGCACACAACTTTCTTTTACACCTGTGTGAATGTTACCCACAAATCAAGGTTACATGTTCATAAACTATGCTTTTTTGTTAATTGATTTGGTTAGAAATAAGATGCCTAAAAATGATTTGTATGGGTTCTAGATTCCTAGAGATAAAGGAATGCAAGTATGGTAATCCTTATCAGAAAACAATTAGCTTTGTTTCTGTGAAACTGATCTGAAAATCAATTTGGTAATTGTATGCAAGGTATCAACCCTAGATGAATGATTGTCTGTACATGGTCCAAAATCATTCAACCTTGTTACGACCATTCAAAATGATGTAAAAATTATAATAATGTAGTTTGAGGATTAATACATTGTGTTAAATCCATATGAATGGTAGTCCGTACATGCTCTGGAAGCAATGAATGTCATGTTGAGGAATAAGATGAAAATTAGAGTTAAACTGAAAATGGTGTTGTTGTTAATGAATCCTAACAAAACCATATACTAAAGCTTCCAAGGAAACCAT
This sequence comes from Pinus albicaulis, assembly GCA_034641835.2. Taxonomy (NCBI): domain Eukaryota; kingdom Viridiplantae; phylum Streptophyta; class Pinopsida; order Pinales; family Pinaceae; genus Pinus; species Pinus albicaulis. Next base: position 887,520,835 of record CM076578.1, read on the forward strand.
TAAACTAAATGATTCATTGCTTTAGAGTTACTCATTTTTTTAAATAAAATAGCATATTTTGATGATTGAAAAAAGCCTAACAACCTCACATCAAAATAAAAATAATTTTCATATCATAATTCAAATTCAAGAGAGTTCATATTTTTGAACTTAGTTTATCTAAATTTTATCAAATTATCCCAAAAAGGTTCAATTATCTACAGATCATATTATCCCAATAGAGTTCAAATTCTTGAATCTAGTTGATCTACCTTTTTTCCTTGACCATCACAATGACCATTAATAAACATTCTCAAATCAAGTAAAATTGAATGTAGTTGTGTAGAAGAGAATGGTATTTTAATCATTTGCAATCCTCATTATGATAAACTGGATAATCCTTAACTCTTTGTAAGTTTAGCTTCTACTATGAAGCCAATCAACATATTACATCCTTAGAAAATTCACATTGTGATGTGGTTACAAAAATTAAGTCATGCCACCCCTATGCTTGATGGCCTCCATTTTCTGCATTGCCCAATTGAGTTTCATGCCTGACCCAAGTATGGTAGAGTACCCAAGATTGATTGATTAGGATGTTCATGAATGTTTCCATATGCTTGACTCCAATTTTCTCCTTGTATCCATGGAGGGACTGAGTAGCCCAAGTGTCCACTTGTGTTACTAACCCCAACATTAAGTGCCGGTGTCATATTAACACAATTGGGATTTAAACCTACACTGGTAGGGGTATAATAGGTGGGCATAACCTGTGGCTGACGGTGGGGGAATTGGGTGTTACTCAGGTCTCGGTATGATGGTTTTTTTTTTTTGCAATGTGGTCCGGTGTGTTGGACATCATCCTATTTTCCTCAAACTAGCTTGGACCATAGTCTTCCCTACTTGTCACTCCTCCTCTTTTTTCCAACACTTGTTGAATATTTCTTGCCTCCATCTCTTGCCTCGCCAACTTTTTTTGAAGTTCCTTATCTTCCCTTGCTCTTTTTATTTCCAACCTTTCCTTTTATCGAGCATATACTACTATAATCCTTGCAGCTCTCTTTTCCTTGGCCAACTCCTTTCTCTTTTTAGATTCCTGAATTTCAATTTTTTTACATTTAGAATCAAACAATAAATTCATATAATATTCAGATGTGAGAAAATGTGAACTCCTCCCCAGACAAAGACAATCTGATGTTGAGTGCCTTGATGAGGCCTTCACTCTCTCTACTGGTAGCTTTAGGAATGCAGCAAGTATTCTCTTCTTTGTTGTCCCATGCTCCTCGGGATCTAACACTTCGATTTCAACCTCTGTGACAATTAATTGGCCTCCATTGTTGTCTTGTTCAGGTACTTCATGCTGAATAATCTCCCCTTCCATTGATCCATTGTCCACAAAATAACGAACAAGTTCGGTATTTAAATATGATGGTTGTGAAGGAATGTCCATGCTTTCCCCATTGGTGGTTGACACATTATGTGTGTCGATATTCATCATGGCCTTTGAAAACCATGATGGTGGGCTTAATTGGGTTGGCATGCTCAATTTATCGTTTTTTAATCATGTTGCATTATAATTTGAAATCAAGTTTTTATTTTCATTCGCTTGATCAAATTCTTCATAATAATGGAATATCACATGCAGAATTGGCAGGTGGTTCAGTGGGTGTGACAGTCTCCATGATATTGATAGTTGGTTCATGACTGAACTATGTCTCACTCACATGTTCATCATCATCACCATAGAAGTGCCCTTCAGAAAGGGACATTACACCTTCAACAACATCAACATCTTCTTTGGCATCAACAAGGTCTTGTAAGTTGTATGCTTCTTGACCTTCCACATCAAATGCTTGGCTACAACCAGTATCATGCATACTAAGAATTAACATTAAGTGGCCATATACCAGTCCTCCTAAATCCAGCCTTGATATTAGAAGGTGTGAGAGCCCTTTTAAATGCTTTACTTGCAAGCTCAATTAGCTCAAACCTCTTTACTTCCACCCCTGGATTCTTTTCCATCCGTGAATCTCGCTCGACCCTAAAATAGTTCTTGAAAGCCCAAAACATGTTGACATCAAGGGGTTGAATCTTTGAGTGGTATTAGTCGACAATGTTAACAGGTCAATGCCCAAATTATTGGCCTCCTCAATTGTATGCACAACCATGTGGCTTCCATGACCATCTAAAATCAGTAGGTGTCTATTTTTAGGCAAGACATCATATGTTATAGATGTAGAAAAGTGAAAAATCCAATTCAGGAATAGTTCCTTTGTCATCCATGCATGGGGTTGTGCAACCATGCATGCACCTAGTTCACAATTATGTATATAGTTTTTTAGTTGAGTTTTAACTTTGAATAAATAAAATCCTGGGATTGAAGAACCAATTACATTAACAAAACAAATAATAGTGATGCACTCCCCGCTCTTAGGAAAACTCTTACGCACATTTATGCTCCCTCTCTTGGAAATTACCGGCATACCACAATTCCTTGTTGCCTATAAGTCTGATTCATCTCAGTTACATATATAGTTTGGGGCAGATGAGTCTTTCTCATATGCAATAGAAAGAGTGTTATAGAACTTGGACACAATTTTAGGGTGTAGATTTAAAGCCATGTCTCTATCAAGGCCCTTGGTTGTACGTAACACAAGGTTTGGATGCATTTTTTTAAACCCACTCCACCATGATTTACTAGGAAACCCATCTTTGAAGGCGTTTGGCCTCCCTTGACAGATTTGAGCTACAATGGATTTAAGTTTTATAATCTCTAACCTATGTACCAATTGATCCATCTCCTTACACCACTCAACCACCTCGTCCTCCTCCTCTTCAGTCATAAATGTAACAGGCTCTCTATGCTTTGTATTTGTCAACCCATCTATCCAATAATGTATGTTAGAGGCAACAATACCATGCTTTTTTGTAGAGGCACAGATTGAATATCCCTTAAAATTGATGTCATCAGTTGTAGGTAGCATGTGTTGCTTTGTTCAACCTCTGATGGTACTGATTTTCTTTATTGAACTTGCGCCTTTCATTGTGGTTGATGATGGGATAGCATGATATTCCACCAAATTGTCCTTTTCAATGACATTTCTGGGAACATTGGGAGCATTCACATCACCCCCCTATCCTCATCTGATGAAATGGATCGCAATTGGGCCTCCCTCGCCCCTCGCATCCTTTTTTTCCTTGTACTATATGGAATAGAAACTCTTGGCATGGAAGAAACAACTCGTATATTTACCACGAAATTTTGATTTAAAAAAAATGTTTTTTTTTTCTCAGTAGATCACCAATCATTCATGAAATGGAATTTTCTCAGTGAAAATAAGGCTTATTGCATGGAATTTGATGTTGATTTTCAAGGTATACAAGCATGAAAGGCCTTATCCAAAAAAAAAATTGTGGATCTCGACATTGACCCAACTGGACCTGCTAATCTAACCAAACAACAATCCCAACTCACTACTCATTATACCATAATTGCTACAAGCCAGAAGAACCAAAACCCACTAAGTCTCTAGTCTATTACATGTAAAAAACTCTTGCAAATAAGTATAGAATTAATAATACCATGTCAAAACTTTATTAGAAAAAAAGGTAATTCATTGGCCTTTGTAATCAATGAGCTACAACAATCAGTGCTTTATCTATATACTGTAACTTCAATCTCTGATCTGAAACTCATAATTGGAAGTGTTTTCACACATAAAATTTTGTATTACAAGAGGCTTGGAATAATTAAATTCAGACAAAGAAACAAGAAATATAGAAAGAAACACTAAGGATTCACACATTAAATTTCTTTCTAGATTTCTCTTGCATGGTTGTGGGATTTATTTGATTGATTTGTCTAGCCTGTGAGGATTTTCTAAGGTTTGTTGCATGTTATTGATGATTGGAGCATATTTTTTCAATCACTTGTAAGCTTACTTCTCCTCAATAGTTATGTATTACAAACTGTTGAAAAATATCAGTCTGGAGAATTTCTATTATATTAGTTTGATATCAAATTGCAGGGGTTGGATTTGAGGTTGCAGTGACATTGAAATTGGTTACTAAACTAGAAGGTATGGTTATTTTCATCTTGAGAATGATTTGGTGGTTGATATGATCATTTAATTGACTAATATATGCTTTCCAGTAAGCTACAACAATCCATGATTTATTGACAATGGTACATTAAAGGACTACTACTTTCTTGAGTTAGCATTTTCCCATTGTTCTTGGATTTTCTCCCTACCCTAGTCAAGGATAGGATAGCCTTCTTGGATACTAACTACGTCATTTCATCTTCTTACTGCTTAATCGTCCTCTGGAGTCTTTGGATGCTATATTTTATAGATCTGTAATCACAGAGGTTACTGAGTGTTATATCCTCGAATATTTCTCAACCAATCTTGTTGAAAATGGACTGATATCATTGTTATAGTAGTTTGATATTAAATTGCACGGGTCGGATTTGAGGTTATAGGTGCATTGAGATTGGTTACTAAACTGGAAGGTATGGTTATCTGCATCTTTAGAATGATTTAAGGGTTTATATCATCATTTAATTGATTGATATATACTTGCCAGTAAGATACAACAATCCATGTTTCATTGGGAGTGGTACATTGAAGGACTAGTACTTTCATGAGTTAGCATATTGGCATTAGTCTTGGCTTTTTTCCCTAGCCTAATCAAGGATACGATAGCCTTCTTTGATACTAACTACCTCATTGCTTCTTCTTACTGCTCAGTGGCACTCTAGAGACTCTGGATGCTATCTTTTATAGATCTGTAATCACAAAGGTTACTGAGTGTTCTATACTTGAATCTTGCTCAACCAATGTTGTTGAAAATGGACTCATATCATTTTTATAGTAGTCCGATATTAAATTGTAGGGGTTGTATTTAAGGTTATAGTTGCATTGAAATTGGTTACTAAACTGGAAGGTATGGATATTTTCATCTTGAGAATGATTTAAGGGTTGATCTCATCATTTAATTGATTGATATATACTTTCCAGTAAGCTACAACAATCCATGTTTCAGTGACTGTAGTGGTACATTGAAGAACTAGTACTTTCTTGAGTTAGCATATTGGCATTGTTCTTGGATTTTCTCCCTAGCCTAGTTAAGGATAAGATAGCCTTCTTAGATACTAACTACCTCATTGCATCTTCTTAATGCTTATTGGTCCTCTAGAGTCTTTGGATGCTATCTTTTATAGATATGTAATCACAAAGGTTACTAAGTTTTCTATCCTCAAATCTTACTCAACCAAGCTTGTTGACAATGGACTAATATCATTTTTATACTAGTCTAATACTAAATTGTAGGGGTTAGATTTGATGTTATAGTGGCATTGAAATTAGTTACTAAACTTGGGTATGGTTATATGCATCTTTAGAATGATTTAAGTGGTCCTCTAAAGTCTTTGGATGTTATCTTTTATATATTTGTAATCTAGACTTACCAAATTTTCATAACTAATAGATAGACTGAAACAAGGTTATTAGACTCTAAATGGATTGGGGTTCGAACAGACTCATTATATTAAGTAATGAGCCTAAACAAATTGTAGTTACAAGGGACCCATATCGCCGAGGAAGGAATAACTCACTTGAGATAAGGAGAGCGAGGTGGGTTCAAATATAATATCTTGATCCTTAAAGCGCATCGTGAGGTAAAAAATAAATAAAAAATCTATGTTGCATCTCATTTGTCTAATTCCTTGTAGTTCTGCTCTTGCAATCTTGTAATTTTCTCGTCTTAATTTGATAATCTAATAATTAAAAGAGAATTTCTAATAAGCATATACAAGTGATAAATATACATTGGTATCGTTATTCATTTAAAAATGCTTCTGTAATCAAATCTTCTGATTTGTTTAACAAGTGATATTGGCTATAATGGCTTTAATTCACCCTTGTTACCCAACTAAAATAATGATAAAATAATCAATATGATAACATTATTCAACGAAAACAAACATGTATGTCTCCAACAACTGATGAATAGAATGAATGTAACAATGTGCATAGAGTTTGTTTGTATGTCTCTAGCAGTTGATGAATAGAATGAATGTAATACTGTTTGAACACTCTAATTGTATGTCTCTAGCAGTTATGAGTAGAATGAATGTTTCAAATGAAAATGAGTAAGGGTTTATATTTTATAGTTTTTTGATCTATAATTTAATTGGTAGGGAAGATTGGCATGGATTTCCATCTCCCAAATTCAAATGTGTGTTTTGGATTAATTTGTACATGATCCAATCGTTGCTAAACTTTCATGGTTGATCCTTGTGTTTTCCTGTGTTTAATTCCTGAATTGAAAGGGCCGGTGTGTTTAATACTTGAATTGAAAGGGTTGGTGTCATTTATTGCATCCTCTGAACTAACTCCTAAATTGAATGATATCATTTATTGCTTTCAATAGGTTGAATGGTTAAACACTCATGTCGATATGACTCGCTTACATTTCACCTATTCTTGTGCATGTATTACCCAACAATGGGATGTGTTGCTCCAGCGGAAATTAGTGGGTGACTATTTGATGGGATATGCGTACTCTTCAATAGAATTCAATTTTTTGTAGTGCATTTTGACTTAATTGGTATTTTAGGGCTCTAAGTAGTTGGGACAGTATGTCTTGTCAACTTGTGATGTTAAGGCTTGGTGTTTGACAATTGTTGGTCCAATCAATATATGGGCCCATACTAGACATAATTTAATAACTTATATAACTTAATATAAACTATTTATTTGCATTTTTTTATGATTTATTATAATTTTTTAATAGATGTATAACACAGATGTATAACACCAGTAATATAACTAGTATTGTTCCTGCACAACAATAAAAACCTCTCCCCTGTAATCTCGTTATACATATTGAATAATATATCTATTATGTACCCTCACTATGGATGTTGATCCAACCCTCTAGTCATGTTAATCATGAACGTCATTTCTACAGCCCACCTGCCTGGCTGGGCATGCAGCGTCGTAGGAGAGTAGGTACATATTTTTAAATACATACATGCTGCGAACCATGACATTCATTGTGGGGGAGTACGCTACACTGCAATTCATCAGGGCATTTCATCATATCAAGGCAAGCCTCTGCCACTCCAAGCCTGAAAGTAATATTAATTGGCAGAGTAATTCGCTCATGGATATGTCTCGACATTCTTCCACCTTCGGCCTCACTTCTGAAATGTGTATCGTTGATAGCCATGTTCTTATTCTTCTCAATGTTCATGCACTTCCTGTTTGGTCAAGCAGTGGGTGTTTGTTGGATCTCGAGAACATGGCGAATTGCGCTAGCTATTCATCTGCTGCAGGGCCCAGTAAAACTCTCTTGGTTTGTCTGGGGATCGACTCCACTAACTTTTATGATTGTGTGGTTTCACTTGACTCACAGGATTTCATGTCTAGCGAAGGCTCCCTTGAAAACCTTTCACCTTCTGGCCGCAAAGTTGCATCAAATTGGGGGTGCCGACAACGTGGGCAAGGGCTTCTTGGTTGGTTCACGGTGGTCTCTACTCTCATTCGTGTTTGTGCTGGCAGTGTGCCTCACACTGGCATCAGTTACCAAGTGGTATTCTACCTTTTCGGCCAAATCCGTCTCAGTTTCACATTCACAGTGCCTCCCTTTATATAGCATAAATGAATGGCTCTGTGGGATGACCAGAGTATTCTTCTCCTCTCTCAATTTTCTCAGAAATGTTAGGCCTGCAAGCCTACAATCAGTCTTATGGTTTTCACAGTCTATCTAGTTTTGTAGTTTTTTCAGATGCAATGCTCAAGCCAAGACAATGTATTACCAAGATTTTGAATTTGTGTTGCTGGTTCAGTTTTCCCTCGGGTAACGGTAGAATAGTAACACAAAGTCACATCCTCTGTACCATTTTTCTGAATTAATGAAAGCTAAACCCTTACCTACAAAAATACATATCTATCATTAAAAAAATAAAATAGATACATATGTTTATATATATATATATACATATGTTTATATATATATATATATATATTATATTATATTATATTATATAATATAATATAATATAATATAATATAATATAATGTATTTGTGTTTTTTCTTAATTATTCATTCTAATATATAAAAGAATAATATAAGTGTAAGTATATTAAAAAATAAGATTGTGTATCCTACATTGGTGAATTCTTATATATATTAAGTTCAAATAAATGTAATTATTGAATGTGTAGTGTTTCTAGTGAAATCAAATTATCAAATTTTATTTAAGATTTTTATGATTTTAAAAGTTTGAGAAATGCCTAAGAGGTTGAAAAGTTAAGTGAACATTTTTACTAGATTGTAAATATTTACTGTTATTAATGAAATAATGTTTTTTTTACTTGTTATTTTTGGAAATACAAGATGAGCTACCATGTGAGTAATTATGCTCCTAGATAGTGACAAAAAAATAAAAAATCCTCTATCTTGCAAGAGGTGATTTCCTCTACCACTATAATTATCAAAACTGAAGAAAAATTTCATGAGTGGAAGATGATTTTGGAAAACAAGATTGTGAGAGAGAAAAGCAATTTGGAAAAAATGAGGTTCCAATGGGAGATAAAGAGATAAATACTAGAGTTGCACATGCATGGATATTTTTTCTCTTGAGAATATGTTGTTCTATGTTATCTTTTCTTTAGGTACTTGTCTTTCCAACCTGAAGAATCTTAAGATTGTACTATAATGAACCTAGATTTTGTGCAAATCCTACTTCCATGTTGATGGGGGTTTTATATGGATGTCGTTAACCATTTTAGGTTGATTTGATTTCATACTCACTGAATATGCCTTTTTCTTTGTGGGTTATTGAGCTATTAAAGATTGTTTAATATACTACGTTTTCATTGTATTTTTTAACGTCTTAAGAGGAACTAATATATTTCAAAGTAGCTAATATTTTTTGTTTGTTTGTGTAGATACTAAAAAATATATGGAGCAATGGCTTTCATCACTTCACTTCAAGAGCAGCAAAAACAAGCCTATTGAGAAAATAATTCCAACACCGACACAGATTTGGTAGCGAATTTGGAATTAGTGAATATGTCTTGCTATGTGGTGTTGGATATTGGGAATAGTTTTCTTGATCTTGTATAAAAAAAAGTACATTTTCATTTAACTTATACTACATTAACCATACAATTTCCAACATTCATGACACACTTTCCATCACAATTGTAGAGAAAATTATAAGAGTATGACACTTTTCTTATGAGATCTAAGTGATCATATATGCAACAACAATGACTTTTAACACTTCTAGAGCATTAAAAACAATTTTATTGAGAAAACAACTCCAACACTGAGAGATATTTGGTAGCAACCGTGGAATTGACAAACATGTCTTGCTCCGTGGTGTTGGATATTGGGCATAGCTTTTTTGATCTTGTATAGAAGGCTGTAAATTTTCATTTAGCTTATACTACATTAACCATGCAATTTCAAACATTCAGGGCATACTTTCCATCACATTTGTAGAGAAAATTAAAATAGAGTAGCACATTCACAAAAACTACCTTGTGCCTCATAGTTTAAATTTGTGCAAGGAGGAGTGTCAAGGTGCAAGATAGAATAAGAAGAGGGGAAGTCAAGATTGAGTGGTGTATGAAGAATCTTGTTTTGGACTTAGAGATTCTTGTCGAAATACCCTTATTTATGCATCACCCATGCTTTGAAAATAAGTTGCTTGATTCTCTAAGGTGATTTAGAATAGCTAAAGTGTAGCGCTATGAGCTCCCTATTTTAGATAATAGTATTAATTGGAGAGACATGTTTTAGAAAAGTGCTATGATGGTGTAGTTTGTTGATAGCTAAAATTATCTTTATGAATGACCTTGTACTCCCTATACTATGTTAATGAAGCTGAGAGTTGGGCTACATTAGTTGATTGAGTGGTGTATGAAGAATCTTGTTTGGGACTTAGAGATTCTTGTCGGAACACCCTTATTTATGCATCACCAATGCTTTGAAAACAAGTTTCTTGATTCTCTAAGGTAATTTAGAATAGCTAAAGTGAAGCGTTATAAGCTCCCTATTTTAGATAATAGTATTAATTGGAGAGACATGTTCTAGAAAATTACTATGATGGTGTAGTTTCTTGCTAGCTAAAATTATCTTTATGACTGACCTTTTACTCCCTATACTATGTTCATGAATCTGAGAGTGGGCTACATTATTTGTATTAATATAGTTGAAGCTCATGAGCATAGCTTAAAAGAAAAAACATGTTGTTAGCATTGCTTAATAGAATCTTGTCAAAGAGACCATATTTTAGTCTTATCACATATATATAAGAGATGCACATATATTATCAAATTATCTTTGGATTTGAAATATTTATTATGTGATTGACAAAAAATTCCTGTAAATATTAAGTACGTTTCAAGTGATTGCATAGACTCTTCAAGAAACTCACTCATGAATTGGAGCTCCCCAATTCATATGATTTGGCTGTGTTAACAAAATTATCTTCTTTTTAATACAAAGAGATTTAGTTTTGGTCTGTGATTGTTCATGATCACATAATAAAATACCACTCATACACTCTTAATAACCTTACCTTCCTCTAAAAATATTTTCTTATTATAAATCTAACATTGAAGCATGTAATTGTTTTTTAAACCACAATAATCAAACTTATTTTTATTGAACCCTACTAATACCATTAAATCAAAAATTACTTTTTTATGGAATGATGCACTCTTAAAATCCCACTAATTATTACAAGAGTGGAAGCATGTAATTGTTTTTTAAACCACAATAATCAAAGTTATTTTTATTGAACCCTACTAAGACCATTAAATCAAAACTTATTTTTTATGGAATGATGCACTCTTATAATCTCACTAATTAATACAAAGTGTTTGGATAATGTAGAAAAATCATAAAAATGAGTTTTATTTTATTTATATAATACTTATTTTGTTTCACCATAGAAATATTATCATTATTATTTTATTTTGTCATTAAATTAATTCGTTTATTGTGAAAAATGTATTCATTGAAAAACTATCATTAAAATTATTAATCTATCTACTAAACAATGACAGAGATATTTGTGTTTCTCTATTTAATTAAATATTAAAAATAAGTCATATTCAGAAGCATTATGTGAGCTAATTCATTAATTAGATACACCAAGTGTATTTATTGAAATCAATGTTTATCACTAATAATTAAAAACACAAATTCACATAAAATTTAATTATATAACTAAAAACATCATTTCCAATTAATAAAATGTTTTCAATTTTTAACTAATTATTATACATATTTTAAAATACATATATTATTATTAGGTAGAATATATAAATTAAGTAATATTTTATATACTAATTAAAAACACACTACTGCATACATTTATTTTTTAAATTAAATTAATTTTGATATCAACCTAAAATTATTTATTAAATATCTTAGATCATTTCCATCTTCATATTAAACTTATTAAAGATTATCAATGATATTAAATCAAATAAGAAATATATCCATAAATATTTATTAAGCAACATATATAATTTAAGTAATATTTTATATAACTATTAAAAACACACCACTCCATACATTCATGTTATTAAATTAAATTCATTTATTAAATATTTTAGAATTTGTCTATTATTAAATTAAATTCATTTATTAAATATTTTAGACTTTTTATATCATCATGGTAAACTAGTGTGTATTAAAAATTATGAATAATCATAAATCAAATCAAATAAGTTATAATTAATTAATACACGAGTAGTTTAATAATGTAGAAAAATCATAAAGGTGGAGTTTTCTCTTATTTATATAAGAATTATTTTGTTCACCATAAAAATATTATCATTATTATTTTAATTTGTCAATAAATTAATTTATTAATTATGAAAAAAATATTTATTTAAATATTATCATTAAAATGAATAATGTATCTAAAAATAATGATAAAGATATTTGTATTTCTTTATTTAATTAAATATTAAAGATAATTCATGCTCACATGCATTATGTGAACTAATTCATAAATTAAATACCTTAAATGTATTGATTGAAATCAATATTTATTACTAATAATTAAAAACAAAAATTCACATAAAATTTAATTATATAACTAAATACATCATTTCCAATTAATAAAATGTTTTCTAGTAATTTTTTAAAATGCATATATTATTATTAAATAAAATATACAAATTAAGTAATTATATAACGATTAAAAACACACCACTCCATAAATTCGTTTTTTTTTAATTAAATTCATTTTAACGTCAATGTGATCGTGATCTTAAACTTGTGTATTAAAGATTATCAACGATCATAAGTAAGTTAATGTTACCAAAATCCAATGTTTAAAATATTAGTGTTCTTGTGACCAAAGTGACTTTTCATTTCGTGAATTCCCAAGGAAAAATAAGGAAAACAAATTCGGAAATTACAATAATTATATGGCGGCATTTGAAGAGGATCTGCAGAAATTGTTTCAATTAAGAAATGTGATAAAATTTTAGTTCAAAATTTAAAATGTATTCATTAGTTTTGTGATCTTGCAGGATAGATTTTATAAAATCAAGAACACAGAGGACATGAGTCTTCATAAGTATGAAGAAAACATTGGAAGATTCAATATTAGAGTAGGTGGTTGATAAGATTTTAAGGCAGTAAAGGCTTTACCATTTCTTGAATTTGTAGATTTTGTATATTTTTAAAAATCTTTTGGAAGTTAGAATACAAAATATGAGATAGATTTAGCTTGATTATTGTGATTGTGTATGGCATTTCATCCATCCACAGAGCAATAAATGCAATCCATAGCTTCACAGTTTCAACGTAAAATTCCAGAATAAAAAAGACTCTGGATGTTGGCCTGTGACCACACACAAAGGAGAAAGGGAGAAAGGAAGGCTAGTCCTGATGGTCAAAGAGTTTTAAGGGAATCAATCTACATCTTAGTTCAGTAGAAAGGGGGGAAAATGTAGCTGATGAGGCTTAAATAGTGAGCAAACTTCATTGCTGCTATCCCTAATCTCATCTACCCTCTTTACCTACATTGACCCTCTCTTATCGTTCACTTTCCCTTTTATAAAGCCCCGCATTGTATTTTCTCACTAGCAACACTGCCCCCCGCAAGTTTTAACCTTTACATCTTAAAAGACTCACCACAACCTATCTTGCCGCTGATGCGACTTAGTGGGACCCATCCAAACGTGATACACTACTCACATCCTCGTGCAAACCTTTATATTATGCATTTTTCTTACCTTCCGCCTTTTGGCGCTTACCCGCTTTCAGCGCGTCACATGTCGTAGTTTGAAGATTTCACAACTTACCTATTACAACGCCTGCAAGTTAAATATTTTAGCTTGCGATGTGACCCGATCACCATCACACTTCGCAACAAATACCACATCGCAAATCGACAATTATAACCTTTTAAATCTCCACCAACATCTAACTTTTGCGATCGTCGATGTGCGATATCACATCGTGCACATTACAACTTTACGCTCCACCGCACCTCACATATCTTGAAGTTTAAATCATATTCCCAAAGCATACCCTGTCCCGATTGCAATTTTGCGATGCGCTTTGGGCCCCACTTCCTCGCCTCGTCATCAAAGCCTTCCCCACATCCTTTGTCTCACGCTTGGTAGTAATTAAAACTATTCCGCCGTGTCTTATGTACCGCACATTTCTCTCTAAAGTTCAGCCTCCGCTTCACGCTAGTCAAAACACAACACGAGTTCTTGATGGAACAACGTGGCTATGATTGTTCAGTTCGTCCATTAACCTGTGCTGGAGTGTGGAGCACGCGCAGTACAGATGGATTTTCCATTTCGGTTAATGCGAATCATGAAAACATGGAGTGAAGGCCTTTCGTCAGTAGCTGAAATCAAGTAGTAGAAATCATATCGTTCACTAGTTTTTCACCCACTTCTCGCCACTCTGCTAAAGATTCGGGGTTTTGGCCTCTCAGGCCAAATTTTTTGTTCTTTGTTATTGTTAGATAGTGATGTTTTGCTATGTAAAATCTCGATTTTACCCATTCTATTTGGATTTTTCTGTTGCAAGAGCGATTGCTTGAAGCATGCTTTGATAGTTTGTTAGGATATATTGGTTTTACCTGTGTGGGCCGATCCTAACAGAATATTCAGTCAGAATCCCTCAGGGAGAACTCTATATGTAGTGTGTTCTAAAATGAAACAAAGGTTTTGGAATTTTGGAAGAATTTTTCTGTATTTTTGTATGACTGTGCTCCTTATGATTTGAGATACATATTTGGGAGAGTTATTTGAACTCAATAGAATACAGAGCTAATATTTGGATTCCAGATGGAGTAATGAGCAGTATGTATGCGTTTTCTTTGTTTTCAGTAATTTCCTCTTCATGTGTAAACATCTTTCATGCTATTCTGCCTTGATGGTTCATGTAATGTAGTTGCCGGTGATCTGCAATTTTATTCATGAATTCGTATCTGTATAATGCCTAGGTGTTAGCGCTCATGTAATTAAGCTTGGTGTATTACCTTAATTCGCGCTCCACGAACCTCTATTGTTATCCATATTTCATTTATACGCATTTCGTTTGAGTTCATAGGAGACAGATTCTTAAATCTCTTCATCCTGTCTCTCGTGGGTTCCTTTTCCGTTCTCCCTCAACACCCCTGCATATTTTCAAGATTTATGCTCATTGTTTTATACTTGGCCCATTTAAAATCCACTAAGCCTTGTAGCCTCTTGAGCCCTCTCACAGTATAAGGAATTTACATGAATCGAATCCAAGACCTTCTCACTCCATGAACCACCAAAACCATTGTTTCCTCATTCCATATTTTGTCAGAGGCATTTTATGCTGTTGTCCACTTTTAACCTCTTATTTTAAGATGTCCTAGGCACTGGTCCTTTGCAACTCAAGGCTGTCCCTACTAGCTACAACACTGGATTTGGTAGAATAATAATTAACATTCTCTGCATTGATTGTGACATGATACGCAAGAGTCTTTGTGATGTATATTTAGAAAATCCAAACTGTGAAACCCAAAAAAAATGCAGGCTTTTATTACTTTAATGATACATTACTTTTTAATTTCAAATAATATTCAGTTTTTTTATTTCAAGAATTATTGAGTTTAAACTTTCTATTTCAATATTTTCATTTTCTCCAGGCTTAACATGTAGCCATGTTGATGATATCATTGTTTTTCCTCTTCAATTTGCTTCTCGATTTCATATTTAGCTATTTAATGGTACATATTAAAATTAATAATTAAAAATATGGAAAATTCTAATTACTTTTATGTGTGATAACTTTGTTTGTACTGAAACTTGACATTTTACTTTAAGGATCAGTCTGGTTCTCAAATAGCTTCTTGTGACCATGAACAATGAACATGGATTGAACACTAAAAATTTATTATCATAAATCATAATCCTGTCACTAAATAAATCAATAAGGAAATTAATATTTGGCTAGCTGACAGATTACCCTACCTAGCTTTATTTTTTATGAAGAAAATAGTCATAAAGCTCAAACTAATAATATAGGTAGTTGCCCCAACCCAGCTTTACTCGTTTAGGGATATCCTGCCATTAGTATTTTATTGATTCATTCAGAGAGATAACCATGTCTAAGATCCCGCCCCTTCTATTGGAGAGAAGATGAAAGGATGTTTGAGGCCCCACCCCTTCTATTGGAGAGAAGGAAAAAGGAAGTCCGAAGACTCCACGCCTTCTATTGGAGAGAAGGAAAAAGGAAGTCCGGAGACTCCACACCTTCTATTGGAGAGAAGAAGAAAGGATGTCCAACTGCAATGCGTGGAGTGAGTAACCCTGCCCTCCTCCTATTGGATAGAAGAAGAAAGGATGTCCAACCACAATGCGTGGAGTGAGTAACCCTGTAGTGATTGGATAAAATCACATTGAGTACGACTCAACCTGGTGTATGAAATTGAAATCGCCAAATCGGCTAATGACCTAAACTGGAAGGTATGTTTATCTGCATCTTGAGAATGATTTAAGGGTTGATCTCATTATTTAATTGACTGATATATACTTTCCAGTAAGATACAACAATCCATGTTTCATTGAGATTGGTACATTGAAGGACTAGTACTTTCTTGAGTTAGCATATTGGCATTAGTCTTGGCTTTTGTCCCTAGCCTAGTCAAGGATAGGATAACTTTCTTGGATACTAAATACCTCATTGCATCTTCATACTGCTCAGTGGTACTCTAGAGTCTCTGGATGCTATATTTTATAGATATTTAATCACAAAGGTTACTGAGTGTTCTATCCTCGAATCTTGCTCAACCAAACTTGTTGACAATGGAATAATATCATTGTTATAGTAGTCCGATATTAAATTGCAGGGGTTGGATTTTAGGTTATAGTTGCATTGAAATTGGTTACTAAACTGGAAGGTATGGCTATTTGAATCTTGAGAATGATTTAAGGGTAGATCTCATGATTTAATTGACTGATATATACTTTCTAGTAAGCTATAACAATCTATGTTTCAGTGACTGTAGTGGTACATTGAAGGACTAGTACTTTCTTGAGTTAGCATATTGGCATTGTTCTTGGATTTTCTCCCTAGCCTAGTTATGGATAGGATAGCCTTCTTGGATACTAACTACCTCATTGCATCTTCTTAATGCTTAGTGGTCCTGTAGAGTCTTTGGATGCTATCTTTTATAGATATGTAATCACAAAGGTTAGTGACTTTTCTATCCTCGAATCTTACTCAACCAAGCTTGTTGACAATGGACTGGTATCATTTTTATACTAGTAATATTAAATTGTAGGGGTCAGATTTGATGTTATAGTGGCATTGAAATTGGTTACTAAACTTGGGTATGGTTATTTGCATCATGAGAATGATTTAAGTGGTCCTCTAAAGTATCTCGATGTTATCTTTTATATATCTATAATCTAGACTTAAAGCAAGTTCATATATAATAGATAGACTGAAACAAGGTTATTAGACTCTGAATGGATTGGGGTTCGAACAGACTCATTGTATTAAGTAACAAGCTTGAACGAATTGTAATTACAACGGGCCCTTTTCGCCGAGGAAGGAATAACTCACTTGACATAAGGAGAGCGAGGTGGGTTCAAATACAATATCTTGATCCTTAAAGCGCATCGTGAGGTAAAAACAAAATAAAATATTCTATGTTGCATCTCATTTCTCTAATTCTTTGTAGTTCTGCTTTTGCAATCTTGTAATTATCTCATCTTAATTTGATAATCTAATAATTAAAAGAGAATTTCTAATAAGCATATACAAGTGATAAATATACATTGGTATTGGTATTCATTTAAAAATGCTTCTCTAATCAAATCTTGTCATCTGTTTAACAAGTGATATTGGCTATAATGGCTTTAATTTACCCTTGTTTCCCAACTAAAATAATGATAAATTAATCAATATGATAACATTATTCAACAAAAACAAACATGTATGTCTCCAACAACTATGTATGTTTCCAACAACTAATGAATAGAATGAATGTAACAATGTGCATAGAGTTTGTTTGTATGCCTCTAGCAGTTGATGAATAGAATGAATGTAACAATACCTAAGCACTCTGATTGTATGTCTCTAGTAGTTGATGAGTAGAATGAATGTTTCAAATGAAAATGAGTAAGGGTTTATGTTTTATAGTTTTTTGATCTATAATTTAATTGGTAGGGAAGGTTGGCATGGATTTCCATCTCCCAAATTCAAATGTGTGTTTTGGATTGATTTGTACATGATCCAATGGTTGCTAAATTTTCATGGTCAATCCTTGTGTTTAATTCTTGAATTGAAAGGGCAGGTGCGTTTAATACTTGAATTGAAAGGGTTAGTGCCATTTATTGCATCCTTTGAACTAACTCCTAAATTGAGCGGTATCATTTATTGTTTTCAATAGGTTGAATGGTTAAACACTCATGTAGATATGACTGGAGCACTTTTCACCTATTCTTTTGCAGCAATGAGATTGACGCACATTTCACCTATTCTTGTGCAGGTATTACCCAGCGATGAGATTGACACACATTTCACCTATTCTTGTGCAGGTATTACCCAACAATCGGATGTGTTGCTCAAGTGGAAATTAGTGGGTGACTATTTGATGGGATATGTGTACTCCTCGATAGAATTCAATAGAATGTTTTGCAGTGCATTTTGACTTAATTGGTAATTCAGAGCTAGAGGTAGTTGAGACAATATGTCTTGTTAACTTGGGATGTGTTTGACAATTGTTGGTCCAATCAATATATGGGCCTATTTTAGACATAATTTAATAACTTATATAAACTATTTATCTACATTTTATATAAACTATTTATCTACATTTTTTTATGATTTATGATGATTTTTTTGATAAATGTGTAACACCAGTAATATAACTAGTATTATCCCTACACAGAAGCCTCTCCCCCATAATTTCATTATACATATTGAATAATATATGTATTTCGTAACCTCAGGGTGTTGATACAACCGTCTAGTCATGTTAATCTTGAACAATCTTCATTCTACGGCCCACCTGCCTGGCTGGGCATGCAGCGTCGTGGAAGAGTAGGTACAGATTTTTAAATACATACATGCTGCGAACCATGACATTCATTGTCGGTGAGTACGCTACACTGCAATTCATCCTATCAAGGCAAGCCTCTGCCACTCCCTGCCTGAAGTAATATTAATTGGCTGAGTAATTCGCTCATGGATATGTCTCGACATTCTTCCACCTTCCGCCTCACTTCTTCTGAAATGTGTATAGTTGATAGCCATGTTCTTATCCTTCTCCTGTTCATGCACTTCCTGTTTGGTCCAGCAGTGTGTGTTTGTGTTTGTTGGATCTCGCGAACATGGCGAAAGCTATTCATCTGGTGCAGGGCTATCTCATCCCAGTAAAACTCTCTTGGTTGCTCCAGGGATCGACCCCACTAACTTATATGATTGTGTGGTTTCACTTGACTCACAGGATTTCATGTCTAATTTCAGTGCGAAGGCTCCCTTGACCTTGTGGTCGCAATGTTTCTCATTATAAACCTGCCTGCATCAAGTTTTCCTGAGCACGACATTGACTCGGTTTCCTTCCAGGTTTACTCTGCGTGGGGCCAACGTGGGCAAGGGCTTCTTGGTTGGTCCACGGTGGGCTCTACTCTCATTCGTGTTTGTGATGCCAGTGTGCCTCACATTGGCATCAGTTACCAAGTGGCATCAGTCCGTTCCAGTTTCACATTCAGAGTGCCTCCCTTTATATACCATAAATGAATGGCTCTGTGGGATGACCAGAGTATTCTTCTCTTCCCTCAATTTTTCTCAGAAATGTTAGGCCTGCAAGCCTACAATCAGCCTTATGGTTTTCGCAGTCTATCTAGTTTTGTAGCTTTTTCAGATGCAATGCTAAAGCCAAGACAAGGTATTACCAAAATTTGAATTTGTGTTACTGGTTCAGTTTTCCCTCGGGTAGACTGGTAACACAAAGCCACATCCTCCGTACCGTTTTTCAGAATTAATGAAAGCTAAACCCTTGTATATATATATGTAAATAAAAAACATATCTATTATGTTTGGTTTTTTTATGGATCTTTTCTTTTATATATCATTTTAATATAATATATAAAATAATAAATTATGTATTTTTTTTTTCGTAATTGTTAATTCTTATATATAAAAAGATAATATAAGTGTGAGTATACCAAAAAAATAAGATCGTGTATCAAATATTGGTGAATTTTTATATATATTAAGCTCATATAAATGTAATCATTGAATGTATAGTGTTTCTAGTGAAATCAATTTCTATTTAGATTTTTATGATTTTAAAAGTTTGAGAAATGTCTAAGAGGTTGAAAAGTTAAGTGAACATTTTTAAGAGATTGTAAATATTTATTGTTATTAATGAAATAATGTTGTCTTTACTTGTTATTTATGGAAATACAAGATGAGCCACTATGTGAGTAATTATGCTCCCACAGAGTGATACAAAAAATAAAAATAAAAAAATCCCCCATTTTGTAAGGGATGGTTTCCCCTACCACTATAATTATCATGACTGAAGAAAAATTTCATGGGTGGAAGATGATTTTGGAAAACAAGATTGTGAGAGAGAAAGGAAATTTGGAAAAATGAGGTTCCATTGGGAGATAAAGACTAAACTTGCATATTTAAAGATTTCAACCTAGATTTAGGAATACAATGCTAGGGATTGAGGAGGTGAATCTCTGAAAAACACTTATTTGTTTCCTAATGGAAAATGAGTCTAAATATATGGGGGAATTGTTCAGACTCATCTAGGAGAATGGTGGCCCCTTTTGTATTTTCAGATATTTAAATAAGTAGCTAGGTTATATGTGTTGTCATGTTGAGATTACATAGGTCAATTTTTTATTTTTCTTTTAATCATAAAGTATGAGTAATGGGAAGTATATATATATATATGATAGGGTTAGTATGGTTATGGATTAGCATTGAGTTAAAGCACTCATGTTATTCCTCAACTAGTATGTATTTGTTGCCAAGGGATTGCTAATTTTTCATAAAGAAGCATTGTTCTTTACTTTGATAGTTACCTTTCATCATTAACATGCAACATTCACCCTAAATAATTATACTTTTGTACAAATTTGTATTATTAACCATCATAATATGAAACTGTGCAAAGGAACAATACCATTATCATCGTCATTATCTAAGTAGGGGAAAGTAAAAGATCAAAGGAAGAGAAGCATGAACACATAGAGACGCTAGGATTGGTCTGAGACCAGGGAAAAACCCACACTAGTACATTTGGCGGAAATTCCAACACTTGGTTCCGACACTTTTGACCAAATGTCAGAAATTTTCCCCAAATTTTTTCAATCCCGCCCGAAACTGTCACTATACTGACGTCTAGAGAAAAGTGTCGCAATACCGACACTTAGACAAAGTGTCGCAATTGCAACGTTTGGAGGAAGACTTCGCAATTGCGACACTATGCCCCAAAGCGTCGCTATTGCGATGGCTGCTTCCAAACGTCGCAATTGTGACACAATGTCTAAGTGTCAGAATTGCGACGTTTGGAGGCATCCGTCGCAATAGCGACGCTTTGTTTGTGGCACAATGTCTAAGTGTCGCAATTGCGATGTTTGGAGGCATCCGTCGCAATAGCGACGCTTTGGCCGCCGTCGGTATAACGACACTTATATGCAATAAACGACAGTTGTATGCCTTTGCAAAAATGGTCGGCTTACAGAGCAGCGCGAGGAGTAGTTCATGGAGGCACCTTTGTGATTGCGCATAATTTGGAGAGAAAATAGTAATAATGAGAGAGGCTCCTTTAATTGCGTCTTTGATTTGTGAAGGTATGGATTGTCCAGCCTGCAATTCTATGCTGTTGAGAAAGACTTGCAATCCTCTGGAAATAAGACTGTTGTGAAGATGCCTGGCAAAGAAACGGACATCAGGTTCACGACTGTTGATGAACACATCGTAGTCTGGCGAAGAAGGCACCAAGGAGGGTATTCTCAGTGAATGAGGGATGTTGAAATATTAATTTCAACTACCCTGTCCTCTAGCCGCTTTCTAAATCTGTTTGAGTGGCTCTGTCAAACAACCGCTTTCTAAAACTGATGAATAGTCAATTTTGGTTTTGAAATCACAGTCCCTACACACTTAAAAACAGAGCGTTGTATTGTTTTGGAAACAGAGCAATTTAATAGTAAACGCGGGAGATTTTAATTCAGAAGAACGTGGTCCCACAGACCACAGACCAAATCAGCCATCCACGTGGAAGCAGGCGATTCGATCACGTTATTTTTTGGCCGGTCTACATTGTGGAATTCCGGACCCAAAACATTATAGGGCGGAATTAATTTGATTTTCGCATCACAGTTTTCCTCCGTACGCAAATCCAAAAAACGGACCCGAATTTTTATATGGCGTATTCTATGAAGTTTTCGCGTCACAAATTAGGGTGACATCAGCAGGCTATTTTGGAACGCGAATTTGTGATTGAAATCGGGTTTATTTTTTTTGAAGTCCGGACGTATGATATAGTTTTATTAATATTTTGTTATAAGTTTTGTTTCACCGCCTGATAGTTATTTAAACCATTGGCTCATATATAACATATGCGCAAATATTTCACTTTGGGCATTTGTAATGTGGGCCCCGAATACTTTAAATAGGTACATATACATTAGACAATTTAAAAGTTTTGAGGATTGCACCCCCGGTGCAATTGTTTGTTTATAAGATTATATGATACATGTGAGATAAAGGTTTATTATTTATCATATATAAATAAATTTTATCAATATTGTACATTTACACTTTATGAGGTGATGTTATAAGTAAATTCATAAATATCTCTTTTTAATCCTCATTTTACTCCATGAATATGTTTGGAAATGAAATTTCAATAGATTAATTTTCTCCTAACCTATGTATCATCAATATTGTACATTTACATTCTTAATTATGAGGTGATGTTAGAGGTAAATCCATGAATATCTCCTTTTAATCTTCATTTTACTCCATAAATATGTTTGGAAATGAAATTTAAATAGATTAATTTTCTTGCTATTATATGTTTTATGAAGATATGGTAAGGAATTATCTCTTGTTCTTCTTAGAAATAATTATATATAATTTTTTTTTTCAAAATAGATTAAAAAAATTATATGAGAAAAATTATTAATTCATCAATATATGTGTGTGTGTGTTGTGAGGAATTATTTCATAGTTCAACTTAATGGTTCATTATATAATCATGTGATCATCACCAATGATATATCTTAAAAAGCAACTGAAAAGCCATGTGTACAAAATCGATGTATACTCTAGAGAGTGGTTCTCATATCACTATGTAAATCGTTGTATGCTACTTCAACAAAATTATAAGATAAACTATAATACACATCATATATGCACCATAACAATTGGTGCAGGGTAAAACCCACCTGCCACACCTTTGTACTCGATCCAATTTTCTCTGTCAACTCTTCTAGCTGTGGGAGTTTCCTCTAAGGATCATAATACCCCCAAGGCCTGTTATCACCCTAGTAATTCTCAAGTTGTGGGATAGGGATTTTTGTAGTTAATAACACCAGGGGTAACCAAGAACCACTTTGGGAATTCAAGATATAGCCTTCTTGAACTCTAGAGAGGGATTTCTCCGTATGATTTAGCTTTGTTTTAGTAACAGATATTAGGCTAGCTATGATTGTGTATTTGGGTTTGATTTTAAAAGATTGGTGGGAATAAAGAGATTTCAAGGTAAACCAGAAGGATCTACCAGAATATTGGGCAATGGAGTCAACTCTCTAGGCAAGAAGAACTAAGAAATAAGGCTCAGAGATGAAAATGTGCTAAGGGCAAGATAGGTGACCTTCTAAGGCTATGTATAGGCTTGATTTGATGGAGTGGATGGAATCTGAGCAAAAGGGCACTTAAGAATCCTTAAGCTACAGATAAGAAGATTGAAGAAGGGGATCTAACTAGGAACCGTAGAACCGCCCATAAGGTTTTATGAACAGGCTATTACTGGCCTACCATCTTTAAGGATGCCAAAAAATTCATGCAGGCCTGTGATAGCTGCCAAAGGGCAGGACGCCCTGGGTAGTCTGATGAAATGCCTTTGAACCCTCAACTAGTGATTGAACCATTTGAATGCTGGGCACTTGATTTTGTTGGCCCTATTAGTCCTCCCTCAAACCAAAATACATACATCCTAGTTGCAACCGAATATGTCACTAAGTGGGTCGAAGCAGAGGCAGTTTCAAAAACTACAGAGGACTCTGTAGTACAGTTTCTTTTCCAAATCTTTGTGCGCTATGGTCTCCCAAGGGACATAATCACAGATGGAGGACCACAATTTGTAGGTAATAAATTAGTTGAAACATTGCAAAACTACCACATTCAGCACAAGATTACAACTCCATATCACCCACAGACCAATGGCCAAGTAGAGAGCATGAACAAAGTAGAAAACATTAAAATGCCAACAAGTTTCGAAACAGGGAGCTTATTATCACTAATCCTATTTAATTTTTCCTTAGTTGATCATTATAGACTAGAAAAACATAATATGAATGAATGTAAACTTTAAAGAAATACACTGAAAACAAGGAAATAAATGAGACTTATCTTGTCACCACGAGAATCCTTAGCTATGATGTCTCTGATCTCTTTCCAGTTTGCTGCTTTCACTAATTGACTCACCAACTTCAATATAACCAACAAATAATTAGACTATAGTTGTCTTGAGAAATTTTATTCACACTGAATACTTCCAATTGTGAAGTATTTATACAAAAAAATGTTTACAAAATATCTCAGGAATTGAGATAATGTTTTAATAAAAAATAGGAAAGAAAACTTAAAAAGAGGGACAGCTGCAAAACAGTTTGCAAGCTGTTACCTTTTTACAAGAAAAAATAGAACTGATTATTCTAATTTGAATTGATTGTTGTTGTGCACTTTAACCCTGTATTTTTACCATTTGAGGTAACAGTAAAAAATTAATTTCCAAGTGAATTTCTTGTTTTTTATCCATTAAATTCACAGCAGATCTGTGAATTCTTGCCACTTTTCTGCAGAGGGGATCTTCATAGTCTTCAATTTTCTGTAACTTTCATCTGCCTCTGTATACTTGGCAAAGTTAGGCTTGATAGTGAACATATGCATGATCTCATTATCTAAAAAGAACAGATTTTCAAAATACTGAAGAAGTATTTTGCCTGTTGGTGATCCTTGAGGCAGTTGTTGTCTGGCTTGCTCTTTTGCATGATTTTTGATTTTTAGATCATAATCTTTCTGAGGCATTAACTTGTCATTCAATGCGTGAATATCAGGCAAACCTGCTTCTGAAAATGTTTTGTATTTGGCTAAAAATCTTGAGATGGATAAATTCATGTCTTTACACCGGTCCTCTAGATTACTCATTATGTTTCTTTTGTTCATGACCTTTTTGATTTGAAGAATGGTTTCTGTTCTATCAACAATTTTCAATTCTTCCAACTCTTCCCTGGTTTTACTGTTTAAAAAAGCTATGATTTGGATTGCTTGGGCTGGTTTATTGTCAATTTCCCTCTTAGTCTTGTCAATCTTTGCACTAGCAACTTGAAGTAACTCTCTCTGTTCATAAATTATCCGAATTGAAGGCCATTGAGAATGAATGCCTTCAATAATTTTGGTCCATAAATGATTTTTTATATAGGCCACTTGATCTGTAAGATTTAATTGTGCTTGCAGAATCTTTACCTATTCTTGTAGTCGATCAGCCCTTTTCTCATGTCCTCTAGAAGTAATCAAGGCATCATTTTTGGAATTTTCTAAATTTTTAATAGTGCCTTTCAAACTAAGAATCTCTTTATCTTGGTCTTGTAGTGTGCTCCTCTGTGAGGATGAAGAAGAAGAGGCAGAGATTAGAGAAGTAATTGGCACTGCAGTTGCCAGTACTCCTTTCGGTGCCAAGTGTTCTGCCAAAGTAGATGGTATAGCAGTGTTTACAGTGGGGATCACTGTAGGAATGACCATTGGTTGTGATTTTCTTAGTTCTTCATTCTCTTTCATTAGAGCTTCTATTTGACTTTCCATTGTTTTTATCTGATCTGTCATTTGATGTACAAGTTGCTTTAAATCATCATTCTCTGTTTTTTGCTGTAGAATTTCTTTTGCTTGAGAGTTTTCACTCTGAGGCAACTTCAACTATTTTCTAAGAGCAGCTATATCCTCATTTTTCTATTTAATTAAGACTTTTTCCCCTTCAATGTTGGCTGGGTCACCCCCTACTTCAATCACTATATCTTCTAGTGCTTTTATTCTTAAATTATTAGCATACAGTGAGGCTTTGTCCAACCTCATTTGATTTTGGAGGTTGAGCATTGTTTTCTCAAGCCTAATTGATTTCATAGTTTTACTGACAATTTTGGAATATAGCATTTCAATATTGCTCCTATGAAATTCAATTTGATCTAATTCATGAATGGCATCTGCATCCAGTTCAAGATCTGTTTTGGAATAATCTGCCACTGATTTTGGCTCAGCCACTGTAGGCTTCAAGAATTACATTACCAATTTATTGGATGAATAATCAAATGCTGAAAGAATCCTGTCTTTGTTTCCAGGCTTTTCCTTAATAAATCTAGAATGAGCTTGATTCTTGAGCTCTTCATTCTTCTCTTTAATCTGTCTGAATCTGATCTGAATCTCTGACTCTGTATTGTCAGTTTCCTGAGAAGAAGGAGGCAAATCGACAATAGCCTGGTTTTCCTTCATGACTGTATCTTTTTTTTGTGTTCCAATTTTTACATTTTGAAGCTCTTTTAATGTTTGAGTGACTATTCTTGTTGCTTCATCATCTATATCAATATTTACAACCTTATCCTTTTCTTCTTCTGTTGACTTGCTTCTTTTACTATAAGGAGTTCTGAATTTTATGTCCTCAATAGTCTCAGCTATGAAACTATCTCCTTCTCTGTCTCTTTTATGTACATTATCAATATCTTTTCTTGTAGAAGCCACCTGTACTGTCTGTTCAATCTGTTTGCCTTTGCCACTGTGTACCTGTATTACCTGTACTGCCTGTGAATCATCATCAGATAGGGTGTTTGGCTCCCATTCAATTTTATTTACATATATTTCAATATGGGGCTTAGGATCATGCAAGTAAACAGGCAACTTACATTTTACCCTTATTGCACTCAAAATACCTTGTGGGTCATACTTCCATGTAAAACTACATGGGAACTTATACTCTTTAAGTTTGACATTTATCTCATTGGCAACTTCTCTGTTATTCACAATGAATGGCCCAATTTGATTTTTCAGCTTAAATTGGGTCTTTTTCTTAAAAGCTATGAAGTGGATTTCATCTACATTCAATAGTTGTCTCAGATATTCTAAAGCAAATATTCTTGTAGTTACAAATATGGGTAACTTATATGGGGCCATGGATGAGCCATACACTCTGATTTCTGTATGATTTTTATATAAATACCAATCTCCAGTTTTGTAGCTCTCTGATAACTGCAGAATTCTTCTTGTCTCATCATTGATCCTAGGGATCTCCTCTTTTTCCAAGAGATACATAGCAGGGGCTATAAATGAGTCATTGAAATCTGTCAAAACTATACTTTCTATTCCATTTCCTTAGAATAGATGACCAAAATACTACTGATAGAACTTTTCCTTCTGCATCCACTTTCTCACATTCAATTGGAAACTTATCTGTTTGATAATATAGGAAGAGGTGGAGTAGATAAGAGGAGTATCTGAAAACTCCTTCGTCTGGTAATCTGGATAACTGATAATGCATACTTTCAGCAATAAATCTAGCAAAATTGAACCGAATGGATGGTGATTTACCAACGCTTAGATTTGACAGAAAACCTAGGATAGCCACATCAGTGAATTCATCACTGGCGTATCCTAGTATGAAGGAGAGCATTGAGACAATCTGTCTAGTTTCATCTGGGAAATCAACAGTGTCGAAAGGAGGATTTAACTTAGGAATATCAACTTGATTTGGACAAAAATTTTGGTATATTTTGAATCTAGTATTGAACTCCAAGTCAAGATATAGTTGGGTTAAATCTTCTATTGATAGGGAAGCAGAATTGGGGTCATGATTCATTTGCAGCATGGAATTTATCGACTCTTCAGTGATGTAAAACAAGATATATTTTTCTTTGTTTACAATACATCTTTGTTCTGGCATATAATAGGCTTGGCATAATCTGATAAAGTCAGGAACAGAATGAGTGAGAGGGACAATATATCTAGGCAGATTGGATTCCCAAATTGGAATATCTTTGTCACTCTTTTCCACTGATTTGCCATAGCACCAATTATAGACATCAAGCAGGTTAAATTCTACATTAGGGTCTAGTATTCTATAGTCCAGATCAACTAAAGGGCTATTCTCTAGAGAAATGACTGGAGGCTGGACTGGTCTGACCACTTCTGTAGAATCAGCCATGAGTACAGGAGTTGGTTTGTCGATTTTGAAGGACATAGGCTGAGGAATCTTTGTAGAAGACTTCTTTTGAGATTTTGGGCCTCCATTCTTGGGGGTTACCTATTTCTTGGTCATTTTTAATAATGAACGAAGCAAGCTTAAATGGTTTGCTAAGTTCCTTTACGAGAAACAGGGGTTTCTTGGCGAATTTCTACTGAAAATGGGGTTTCTGAGCAGGGTTTTTAGGAAATGCAAGGAATTTAAAGCTCAGAACGTGTATTTAAAATCAATTTCAACAGAAAAATGGACCAGGGTATGGAAAAAACTGCGAGAAAGGTAAATTAGGGATTCCAGGGAAATTTTGACAGAGTTTCCCTTGAAAAATGGACACTTTTTTGCAGTAACTTTGGTAATTATTTGAAATCGACAGGAATTTTGAAATCTTAGAGGGCAACTTCGAAGAAAAGTACCTGGAGAACCAGCGGAATTCGGTTGAAGACGTTGCAGAGGTGCTCAGTCTTCAATTTTTTGAAAATGGCTTCGCAGAGGACAATGTAGTACTTTGTAATGGAAATTTAGGGCAATGGGCGTCGAAAAATGGTACTGGTAGGTTGAAAATGGCTCTGCAAAGTTTCTCAGGGTTCAAACGGCGTGATTTTGAGGAAAAACGGTTCTGTAATGTTTTTACAGGTTTAAAGCGAAAAGGTGAAAATTTGAATGAAAAATATAATTTTAATGTATTAAACGATGGTATAACCATAGTTAAATGACATTAAACTCGGGTTAAACGGGTGAGGTTTAGGGAATACTGCCAATGGTATTCACGAGGGTAAATGGTGGTAAGCGGAAACTAGCTTTTCGAACGCGATACAACGTGGTGGCGACACGTAAGCGCGGGTGGTGGTTTGGAAAAACCACCCATTTCGCGCGGCTTTGCCAAAACATCAAACGATTACTTTATGAGCACGGAAATGTATTAGCGCCGTCGGATTTGGATTCAACGAGCGAACGACCACGATCAAAAGGAAAGGTGCGGGGAAAAGGTAAGTTATCGGGTTCACTTTGGGCCATTGATCTTGGGAAACCGTCGCTATACCGACATTTAGAGAAAAGTGTCGCAATACCGACACTTAGAAAAAGTGTCGCAATTGCGACATTATGCCCCAAAGCGTCGCTAGACGGCTGCCTCCAAACATCGCAATTGCCTCCAAATGTCGCTATTATATGTTTTACGAAGATATGGTAAGGAACTCTCTCTTGTTCTTCTTAGAAATAATTATATATAATTTTATTTTATTTTTCAAAATAGATTAAAAAAATTATATGAGAAAAATTATTAATTCATCAATATGTGTGTGTTGTGAGGAATAATTTCATAGTTCAACTTAATGGTTCATTATATAATCATGTGAGCGTCACCAATGATATATCTTAAAAAGCAACTGAAAAGCCATGTGTACAAAATCGATGTATACTCTAGAGAGTGGTTCTCATATCACTATGTAAATTGTTGTATGCTACTTCAACAAAATTATAAGATAAACTGTAATGCACATCATATATGTACCATAACAATTGCCATACAACTAATTTGTTTTAGGATACATGTGGCATTCTAGGGGTAAATTATATATGATGTGTATATCAATCTATTAGGTGTTGGTAAGTTGTGAGTATCTAAGAAATGATAAGGAATATCCATACATCATGATCTTGTAATGTGATTATAAATTGTGTCTATAATTTCCATAAAATGTATAAATGATTTGTTTAAAAAAATCAACACAATCAACCCTAAACAATGCTCATGATGTGGAATGTCATTGGCGAAACCAAAATGATGGTCACATGTCCCATTTCTATGGTAATGGTGATCATATATATTTTGTAGCGACACTTGATGAGTAATTAAATAAATCTCAGAGTGTGACTCATTGTGCCATATTTTTTTAAAGCATGATTTGTTTTCCTAGTTTTTACTAATTTGTTAACATATTTTATTCATTTGGAAAGCTAATTAATGATGCTTTAAGTAATTAGGACCTAATGAGAGATCATCTTCACATCTTCACCGAAATATATTTGGTAATTGTAGTCACTATATGGACTGCACATGCATGCTACTTAAGAAAAATTGAAATATAAACTATAATACACATCTTATATATGCCATAACAATTGTCATACAACTTATTTACTTCTAGATACATATGAAATAATTCAGGTAAATGCCATATTATGTGTATACCAATATAGTAGGTGTTGGTAAGTTATGAGGATCTAAGAAATGATAGGGTATCCACACATTAGTAGTGCCCTGGTGAATTTTTTGCATAATTTTCTTTTTGTTGTAATTTTGTTGCCTGGATTTGTTATAGATTTCAAATAATATATACAATTATCTACCAATTGTTATTTATAAAGAAGAAGTACAATAAGTAGTCACCTAAAAGTGAGCCATGTGAAAATATTGGTAACATGAGTAACCTGGTAAGCTGTAAATGAAAAATGAATAACTCCACTCACCAACAGGTCTCAGGCAAGGTTGGAATTTGGATTTCTCTTTACTCGTCACACAATTTTTTTTGACGTTTTGGTCATTATTTTTCTAGTCAATAAACGTTACGTTTAAAATTTTGCACTTCATTAATGATGTTCTCGTAATAAATTAACCCTTCACCAATAAAATTTTGATTAAAAAAATTGAACGCTCTTCCATTTTCTTTGGATTTTGGAGTGTGATATATCCGTGTCATGGAATTTTAATACCTAAAGTTTCAAGAGAAATAACTGATTCTTGTCAAACTAATATTTCCTCAATATATGCTATGATCTACTAAAAATTACTTCAAAAATCAAGTAACCTTCCAATATAAAGAAAAAACATGAACGAGCTTTCCCTAAATTGCAATAAATTTATGTTTATTATTAATATTGCATAATCTGTCTTATAAAAATTGCATAATCGGACTAAGAAAAAATCCTCAGTGCATTTTTTATTGTTGTTGTGATTAAAAAAATGAGCCAAAGAACGCTAAGGCACTTAGAGAAATCAATCTATGTATTATTTCTCACAAAATCATGTTGAGTAGTGGAGACTAAGCGCTAGATTTTTTTCTGTCCTCAATCTCTCTATTAATTATGTCTATGTATTTATAAGAATAACAAGCCAAAGAAATCTCAGGCTTCCAGAGAAATTAGTCTCTGTGTGCAGAAATTGATGATTACTGTTGACTAAATGTTATACCATTTGAAATTGCTGAGCGGAATTAATCAGGCCATGATGTACCATTTGTCAATATCTATTTTCTCATGTATGAAAGTTGATGTACCATTGAAAGTTTAATAATTCTATTGAAAGTTTAATAACTATAATAACTATATATATATATATTTTAATTTAATGATTAATAATAATTAAATTAAAATTCTTAAAAGACAAAATAAAAGCCTAATAATCACGAACTATTATGATAATTTAAAAATATAGAACTTAGGCTGAACATAGTTACAAAGATACCAAGAAAATAAGAGTGCATGTGCATGATAACCTCTTTCTTGACAACCTATGAATGCCATTCTCAATGAAGACTCAAGACTCAACTAGATTGGATTGTGTATCAAAACAGTAGGAATGAATCAAAGTTCAATGAATGAATAACTTGATTGAGAAAATTTATAGGGAAAGGTAACTTGACTATAAATCTACTAAACCTCACTTCCATGATTAAAAAAACACCCCCACCTTCTCAGTGGTCCCATCATGGTCCACCTATTGAAAAACAACCAACAAATATTATTTTTTATATATTTTTGCATGGCCATTGGACAATGATTTACTATGGTTTTCCTACTAAATTCCAAAGGATGATTATTCAAAATTATTGAGAATTAGTTTAGTCTCAAGGCATAGCCAAGAGTCTTACTAGATAATTATAGATTACCTCTCCATTGGATGATTGTACATTTTTCATCTACTTTTTCACGTAAGTTTCAGTTGATGCTAGATCTTTGCCTTCTATTTCTTTAGTGAAGCTAAGAGTTAACTTTGATCTTACATTAATAACTATACTTGCATGAATATCCATGCTTTTATACTTCCCCACCGTGGTCAATGTTGATGTATGGCCTTGGCCCATTGATCTTACAATTAACTCACTATTCATATTCAATTTTCTCCAGTTCAGCCCAATAAAATAAGGAAAACAGAAAATGAAGTCCCGATTTTTCTTTCCAGTGCTCCTACATAATACAAATACTCTTAAAAACCAATTAATATATAAATTGTCATCATTCATGCTAAAATCAGTTTGAATTTTTTTAATGAATCTGCTTACAATTAATAGATTACATTGCTCATAGAATAAGAGATAATTTAGAACTATGATTTCACAATAATAAATTATCGGGCTCCCACAGGGCGATGAACTTGGTCGGATGTGACCCTTCTGCAGCAGCTCCTGAATCTGCCTCTTGATTTCATTGTTCTCCAGAACAGAGCACCGATAGATCGGTCCGTTGGGTAGCGGCGCACCTGGGGTCAGATCAATCGGATGCTTGACTTGACAATGTAGAGGAACCCCTGTGGGTGAGGTGAAAACGTCCCCGTACTCCTCCACAACCTTATCCATTTTTTGTTGTCATGCAGAGGAGTCTTTTCTGGAGGTCATGGCCATAGTCTTCTTCTTGCCCTGGGGGCGGATCATCAGGAAAATGAATTTCCTAGTTTGGGAAATGAGCTTACTGCATTGTTTTGCAGTAACCAAAGAGATAGTAGCAGGAGAGGAGGTGGTACCTCTGGTATCCTGTACAACTTATTTCCCAAAGTAACAATAACAGCACGAGGTCGAGACTCATACACAGCATGACGCTTCCACAAGTATGGCTGTCCTAATAATACATCAGAAACATCAATAGGAGCAACGTCACATAATACCTCATCCGTGAAGGGCTTGATGCTATAGGGAAGGCGGCACTGCTGGCTGACGCGGAGATCTCGTCCTTGGTGAAGCCACCCGATGGTGTATGGATGTGGGTGTCGTGGAGCCCGCAAGTCGAATCGTCTACTGTCTCGCTGAAATGGGGCAAGTTCTTGCCCTTACTGTCGTTAATGAAACCGGTGTACGGGGATTTACCCACATCTGGGAGTGGAAGAGACACTCCTCCTCCTCTGGATCTTCCAGTTCCTCCTTTTTGGATTTTGTGTGGCAATGTTGGCGTTGGCTCAAAAGATCAATAACTGCCTATTTTTCATTCGCCTTTTCAGGTTCTGATTCGGAGTCAGAGCATGCATCTGACTCAGAAGCCCTCATCTCGGCCACTAGCGACTGCTTGGCCCGACACTCACTTGTGTTGTGAGTGGAGCTCTTATGGAACTCACACCACTTTCCGTGTCCTTCTTTGGCTTTGCGGTGCTGTTCTTTTCTTGCCTGCAGAGTTGTCTTGATGTCTGCTTGTTCTGTCCTTGGTGCCCGCGGCCCTGCTGTCCTCTCCTTGCTTTGATTCCACAGCATCCAAAGTTCCCGTTTTCTGCTTAAATTTCTGCCTGGTCTCATGTTGATGCATCATATGTTTGTATCGTTTTAGAGAGTATTTAGGAACCTCCATTTCTCCCCGAATGTATCCGTGTACAGTCACATACTTTAGCACCAGACAGCTCGAATATTTGATACCCAACTTTGTACGCAGGGTATGGAACAAATTCATTAGCTCATACACATCTTGATCCCTTTGTTGCCGCAGCGTGGTCCATTGTATGTACTTGTCCTCATAGCTCCCCAAGGGATTGTATTGTTCCTTGATGGCATCTCACAAAGAATTCCAAGTGGGTACAACTGAGAACAGATAGGGTTCTATCTCATCCTTTTTCTCACAGTAGGTTTCCCACCAGTCCTTGACATGGGAGGTAGCCTTGAGGAGTGCAAAAATAATCTTCTCCCGGTCGGAAAAGTCATGAACCGATAAATATCCTTCAATGATTCAACCATCTATCTAGGTGATGGCACCGTGTTCTATTTTATACAAATATGGGAATGTCAAAATTTACTTGTACCTTAAAAGGAGTCGCGCTCCAGAGTCCGCCGGATGCGTATGCGCCACGGCAGCAGTCATGGAAGGATCCGAGCAAAGCATCCATCATCGCGTTCGTTGTTTTCGAGGGCCCTCTCGAGGAATATTTTGACAGACTCTCGCCTTCCTTATGGGCTTCTTTCATCCCCATGTGGCGTCCGTCGAGGTTTAAGAAGGCCGGGATCTTGCAAAGGTTCCACCGCATCGAGCCCTAGCTCCTTACACCCCTAATTCCTCGTTGGGGACATGCAAAGAAGGATCGAGAAAAAGGGTATCGCTCGATACCATCGATCCGGATTTTATGAACGCAAATGTGTATCGTAAACATATAACTATAAATACAAAGATGTAGCGGAAATAACACTTCATTTAATTAATATCGAAGAACTGAAATTTTCTTACAGACAGAATGGAAATAAAACTAGCTAGGGCGTTGGTAGCTATCTCTGAGAAGAGATGTGGTGGCTACAAGCCTCTAAAATGAGTTAAAATGAGGCTCAAGGGCCTATTTATTATTTAGAAACAATGGGAAATCCTAAACAACCAAAACCCTAACCCTAGGAGATGAAGCGCCAAAACTATGGGCCCCGTTTGGGTAAACTGGTGTTTCAACTTTCCAGGGGCGTAACTTTGGCATACGATCTTCGTTTGACGCGTACCATACCTCGTTAGAAAGATCTATCCGAGAACTACAAATTTGGAATGAGCAACATCGGTCCATGGACCCATGTTGCTCTTCGTTTTCCCAAAAAACGTCGTTTAGGGCCTCAAAATGGCTCCGGAAGTTTAGGACCCGAAAAACTGCTAAAAATAGTAAACTGTGCCGAAACTGAAAAAATGAAATAGACAATGGTGGAGCCCCAAGTGGAATAGGCGGGTGACCACCAATATCCACCCTAGATCAATCAAAGTATGGAATGAGGCTTGAATCTACTACCTGTGAATCAGTATTTTTGAAAGAATCAAAGCATCTTGTAACACATCACCTGTCACATTTTCTTCATGATTGTTTTCTTGCTATGTGTCTCCTTATTTTCCCTTTCGAGATATACAGTCTTTCTTTAGGTGTCCTTTCTTTCCGCATTTCCAGCACACTATCCCCAATCTGGACTTGGATTTGCCTTTTCTTGATTTACTACGATATCCTGAGCTCTTTCCTCTTTCCATTCTCCTTCCCCTAGACTCTGCACTCAAAGCATTACCCGATGTCTCACTGGAGCTTTTCCATCGTATTTCCTTGCTAAGGATAGCATTGAAAACATCATCAAACTTTAAAGTACTAGATCCAGAGACAGAGTTACTAATGGCCATTACTAAACCATTCCAACTCTCTGGCAATGAGCACAAGAATAATAGAGCTCTAACTTCATCATGAAAGTTTATCCCTACAGAACTTAACTGGCTGGTAACTGTATTAAAATAATTTAAATGGTCTGTAATAGATCCACCTTCCGACATCTTCATATTAAATAATCG